>JBBDGP010001657.1:0-600000 GCA_037952835.1 Lithobates septentrionalis
GCTACCCGCTCCCTTATCCACATGTTGTTACCCACTCATGTGGCTCTGTCTCAGGCCCTCCTTACTTATATGCAATTGTGCTATTAGGTATTTATGGGTCTATGCCTCGGAGGGGTTATTGCACCGGTTCAGCTAGGGTATTTACCAATCCTTAGCTTACCTATTTAAGTTTTTCAACTTGTTCTACCATTTTATTATTTCTTTTTCACTTTGTTTTAACCCCCCTTATTGTTTCTTTTACCCCATCTTGTATTGTGACTCTGCTTTCCCTTTCCCGGCCTCCGCCCAGGGTGCCGGCGCGGGCCCCTCCTCCCTGTTCTCCCGCGGCGGCCCGGTGAGGTCCCTGGTGGAGGGTTTGGTCTCGGACACGGGACCGCCCCCTCCTCTTGCACAGGTCTTGGTTGGGGACGTCGTCCCCGTGGCCAGATGGCCTGTGCGCATGCGTACGCGCGCGATTTCTTCGTGCGCGCGCCATGTGGAACCTCTGACCCTGTGACGTCACGCGCCAGCGTCCCACTGGAGCGCGGCGCAGCGTCGCAGGGTTGGGAGCTACCAATGGCAGGCTAGCCCTGCTATCTTGACGGTCGGTTCATCACTCCTAGGTCTCCATACCCATATCAGCCTGGCGCAAGTCTGAGGTCAGTACCTTTCTACCTTTTACTCAAGTCCCGTACCTCTGGGCACTAGTATCGATCATTTTACATACCATTTTTTTCCTCTGTAGTTGCCCTAGGCTGAGTTGAACGTGCTGTGATCTGTGCTCACCCATCGCTCACAGCCTCAATTATCTTTTATCCATTCCACCATGGCACTTGCTCTGGCAGGGCGCCTCCCATGGATATCCATCCACGTCTACACCAACATCAGGTACCTCCACCCCCTGTTCACTTAACCTCCACTGTTACATCCTTTCCTGCGCCCCCCCCCCCCTTCCTCTCCCCCTCCCTGCCTTCCTCCCCCTTATCCTCTGTCTTGTGTTTCCCTCCCTTTCTTCCCCTCCTTTCCCCCCCCCCCCCCCTTTTCTTCCCCCTCCCCTCCTCCAATTGGCCCTTCCTCTTCCCCCCCCCCCCCTCCCCTCGGCCTTCCTACCTTCCCACCTCCCCTTCCCTCCCTCCGTCCCCACCTTTCCCTCCCTCCCCCCCCTTTTCGCCCCTGGCCCCTCTCTTTCCTTCTCACCTCCCCACTGGCTTAATTTAAGCACCACCATGCCTCTTGGCCTTATCACCTATCTTCACCTTTCAGTCACATACCCTTTCCTTTTATTTTCACACACTTAAGGTCCAATTATGTCAATTCATATCCTTCACTAGTCACTCCCCTTATTTCCACCTTTTAGCACCACCCCCCATTTTTTCTTCCTCCTTTTTTCAATTATTACTTAATTCCCCACCAATTCTTTACCTCTACCCCTGTACGTGGTAATTCAGGTTATTTCACTACCTTATTAATTTTACCCTTTGCTTATCACCCCCGTCAATTCGTTAGCTCCCCCAGGTCGCCGTGGGAGAACACCCTAGGGCGGTGGGGCCGCGCGCCTGGGACCTGTTGGGATATGGGTAAGCGGACTCGCTCCCCCCTCCCCCCCCCTAGAACATTGCATTACCCTTAGTTAACATTGATGCTAGATTATAATTATGTTGATTATGTATTTTGGTAATTTTATTGTACATCCTTTATTTGCTAGGTTGAGACTGTTGTACCCAAAATCATCTCTAGATTCCCTCCTGACGAAGCGGTTTATGTCCGCGAAACTAGTCGAGGATATGATTTCTGAGATTTTGTGTTGTACTGTATACCAATGACTCTACTGGTGATATACCTGTACTTTTCCTATGTTTTATTGTATTACCATTGTTGTGTCTCCTGCATCAATAAAAACAAGTCTAATTTTTCTTACTGTTTTTATATTTCATATTAATACCTCTGTTTATCGTACCGTAATAGTCCAACATGCCCCAATTTTTGGTCGCCTGACTGGGGATCAGGCTTCCAATCCTCTGGAAGAATGGTCAAACATTCCCATAGACACACTCCTGAACCTTGTGGACAGCCTTCCCAGAAGAGTTGAAGCTGTTATAGCTGCAAGGGATGGGCCAACTCAATATTGAACTCTACAGACTAAGACTGGGGTGACGTTAAAGTTCATGTGCGTGTAAAGGCAGGCGGCCCAATACTTTTGGTAATTTAGTGCATGTATATATGTAAAAGTTCCGAATGTGATCAGAGCAGAAGGTAATATTGGGGATCACAAATATTTTTGTACAGCGGGCTTCCTGCTCAATAATTCTGAGAAAAGACACTGTAGTTGCAAGTTCTAAGTCAGTTTGCCCAAGGGGTATATCTAACACCCTCAGGGCTGCTTCCCTTTCAGTAACTTCATTATTACGTTGATGTTTGAAGATGCTGAACAACATTTGTGCTCATCACATATTCCTATGTACCTTTAGGATGAACTCAAGGCAAAATAGTTTATGAAGTACAGATATGGGAGCCATTTCACCTGCTAAGAAATTTGTATTTCCATTTATACCTGAAATGTACAAAACCCGGCTAGAAAGTAGGTTGGCTGGCTGGTGACCTAACTTTTTCTTGCTGCAGTTAAAGTGATATCAAATTCTTGTTTTTTTCTTTGTTTTTTGTTTAAAAATATCATACCTACCTGCTCTGTGTAGTGGTTTGGCACAGGGCAGCCCAGATCCTCCTCTTCTCAGGTCCCTCACTGGCGCTCCTGGCCCCTCCCTCTTGATGAGTGCCCCCACAGCAAGCAGCTGTGTAACTCAAGGAGTTAACTATGTTCCCTATGTGTGTTTTTATCTGTGGGGGAAAATGTGGCTGAGAGGAGAAGAGAGATTGTTGTTCCTACTTAGTAGGAACACATGATCTGTGTCCTCTCCCCTGACAGAACCAGGATTTGTGTGTGTGAAAACAGGGGAGGGGACAGGACGGACGTTCAGCAGGTGACCTGTCAGGAAAGAACCCCATACCATCCCAATATCGATCCGGTATCTTTACATGAACGAATGAATGAATGAATGATTTGTAAAGCGCTGCAATTGCGAACTGAATCGCCTCAAGGCGCTAGATGTATTCTCTGTAGCCAGCTTCTAGAAAAGGAAGGTCTTTAGTTTTTTTCCTGAAGGCCTGGTGGTTTTCTTCCATGCTGTTTGCCTGATGCAGACTGGCGCACTGACGCGCCTGTACTGTGTGTAAGTATCCCATAGGGGGTTTTATGTGATTAATAAACTGTTAAAACGTTATTACACCATCCAGTCCTTTTTTACTCAACCGAGGTATAGTGCTGACAGGTCCAGGAGTCTGGTTAAAACTGCAGAGCCCCAGAGGTGGTTCACAGGCGTGTATTGACTAAGCTTAAAGCGGTTGTATACCCGCTGTCTTTTTTTTTTTTTTTACACCTGCAAGGGAAAAGGCATAATGAGCTAGTATGCACCACATACTAGCTCATTATGAGATACTTACGTTAGAAGGAGGCGCCGGCATCTTACCTGGTCCATGCCGAGGGAGCTGACATCTCCCCTCGGCGTGTCTTCCGGGTATCGCGGCTCCGGCGCTGTGAGTGGCCGGAGCCGCGATGTCGTGCGCGCGGGAGACTTCTGCCCGGCAAGCTCCGGAGTTTGCCGGGCTGTCAGCCGAGAGTCCCCTGTGCGCATGCGCCGCTGCAGTTAGGACATATTTTTAAACCTACAGGTAAGCCTTATTATAGGCTTACCTGTAGGTAAAAGTTACAAATAAAAAGGTATACAACGACTTTAAGTGCAAAGTCACATGCTCAGAGGTGAGCGTTTAATACCTAGGGGGGAGCACCTGAGTGTGATCACTGTGGCTTGCTACACAGCAGTTTCCAAATCGCATGGATCACTGTGGCTTGTTTTGGATTATCTACACAGCAGTTTCCAAATTGCATGGACTTTAGAAGCACTTTTGAATTGAAATAATTGAATGACACATATGGACATAGAAGCACTTTTTATTCATCTATATGTTTTAGTGGATTGAGTCCACTATAAATTTTTATGAACACTATATGATTTTATGAACAATAATTTTGATACAACCAATCACCATATGGATGCACGTTATAGCACTTTTTACTAGTGTGATTATTTATTTTCATTTATATGTTCATTTTTAAGTATTCATAACTATTTGTTACACTATTGTCACTTTTTACAGTCACTAATTACTGGATGTATCACGGTGTGTGACTCACACGCATATTTGCACTTTGGTTATCACATAGAAAAAGTGTTTTTTTTTTTTTTTTGTTTTTTTTTTTTAATTTTATTTTTAAATGTCACTTATAGTGATGTTTTTAGATCCTGCTGCCCACTACGTCGAAGATTACCACAACTTCTTCTGTTGCCATAATAACATACAAGCAGCCATACCTTCTACCTCTTTCCTCAATTCTGTCTTTTACTAAATTGCAGGTGCATTTAAATGGGAACGCCACTTTTGTTGAGAAAAAAAAACATTCCCCCTGGGTGATCTACATACATTGCAAGGGTTTTAAAGTGGAGTTCCACCCAAAAATGGAACTTCCACTTTTTGGATCCCCCCCCCCCCCCTCCGGTGTCACATTTGGCACCTTTCAGGGGGGAGGAGGGAGCAGATACCTGTCTAATACAGGTATTTGCTCCCTTTTCCTGGCATAGATCACTGCGGTGATTGCGGTGACCTACGCCACTTCCGCCGCCTACCCCGTCCTCCCCCGCTGTATTCTGTGAGACACAGAATAAAGCAGGGACCTGTGAGGACGCGCATGCGCAGTAGGGAACCAGGAAGTGAAGCCGCACAGCTTCACTTCCTTACTCCCTTACCGACTATGGCGGCGGCAGCAGCCGAGAGCCGAAGGACGGATCGGCTTCGGCTGCCGACAACGCGGGCTCCCTGGACAGGTAAGTGTCCATATATTAAAAGTCAGCAGCTGCAGTATTTGTAGCTGCTGGCTTTTAATATTTTTTTTCCAGCAAAACTCCGCTTTAACAAACTCCGTTGCATATTCACACCTTTTGTTGATCTGAAGAAATCCCTGTTTGTTTCTCTGTGCCCCCGTAGTAACTTGAATCTAATGGGAGTGGTTTCATAATTATCAATCAGCTGCAGCAGCTACAGAGCACTAATGAGGGAAGCTGCAGGGCCTGCATCCCTTTAGACATGATTTCCTATTGGTAGTATCTCACCAAAAATTAAATTTTTGTTGCAGGGGATGCCTGAAATCTGACTGATATCTTAGTGCAGACTTCTGGGAAAATCAGTGAGCCAATCACACAAGCAGGAAATTATGTTTCTGGGGGGCGTTCTGTACACATTCTGTGTACAGAACACTTCCAGGTTGCCATATTGCATTGCAATTCAGAAAATTACAGATCTACAGATTAAAAAAGAAAGGTAATTTCTAATAACATTCAATTACAATATGACTTGTGTCACAATTGTATATGCTATATAATTTTTTTATATTTTTTTTCCCACGAAAGTGGAGTTACCCTTTAAGATTGCCGAATAAGCAGTTATACATGACAGCAGTCCTCCCTACCATTGGCTTCAATATTTTGATTCACCGACCCAGAAAAGGTGTGCAGCTTGTGAAATTAGAAGAACATAAGAACTCCTAATCTGCATACTTGTTGCAGGTCAAATACTGAAGCATTTGTATGTGAACAGCTGAGAGAAAACTAGTATTTTCAGAATAGTTATGCAAACATACAAATGCATCTTCTCAATGTGTTCTTTATAATGCATTTGGCTTTTTGGCCATTAGATGGCACTGTTTAAATTCAAATGGGTAGTCAGTCTGTACCAGCAGAGAAAATTGTAAACGACTACTAGAATTTATGCATAGCCTAACCTTTTATCTTATGACAAATTCAAGGGTTTTTTTTTTTTTTTTTAGATTTGCCCAAAAAGCTTGTGTCCATTTCAATAACGCATCTGGCAACCAAAATGCATAGATCTTTTATAACCAATGTTTATTCATTAAAAAAGTACAAGGAACGAACAGCTAAATGAAGATGATGAGATCCGATGACCCCAAATTGAGTGGGGAGGATGAGGAAGTCGTGTGGTACACCCTAAATTCTTCCAAATCCACACTTCAGCAACCAATCAGATTTAAATGTTATGTCTCTATGGCCAGGCAGGGAGCGGACACATTTCATCTCTCTCTGCTCTCTGTTGAATTTAACCAACTCAAGGTTGAATCAAGCAGATTAGGGAATGAGATACATAAACATCTTGGTAAGGATCTGCACAGTCTATTAATGAGCCATGTCAAAAATGGCCTAAACAGCCATAAAGCCAGACACTTTTAATGCAGCCCCATCGTAAATAGTCATATAACAGTCTGGTCTATTTTTTTTTTACTACCAGTTTTATAATCTATTCATATTCCATAACTGGTACTGTGAGGGAGTGATAGTCATAAAAATCAAATACAAGCATGTATGAGAATATAGACATCAGTTAGTCATCAAACGCATCTATTTTATAAGCTGCAGAAGGTAAATGGGACACATTACCTGTCCTAAGGAGAAAATTCAGAAGATCCACATTAGGTTTGATGTCTATCAAATTTGTTATGCAGGTTGTCAGATTGTAAAACCTTGCCATCTTCAAATATTGATATAGTTTACATAACTGACACTTCAGAACTCCTACATCACACACTTCAGCTCTTTTGACTAGGTGGGGGTTGGCTTAGTGACACCCTCTAGAGCACATGTGTCAAAGACAAGCCGAAGACGACCATTTTATGTGGCCCAAGCACCCAGGGGAGGGGTGGAAGTGAGATGTGGACAGCCTGTGAAAGAGAGCTGAACCGTGCACACTTTGCATAGCATGCCCCTAAACTCTGCACTCTGTATGTAGCACACCCCTAAATTCTGCACTCTGTACATAGTGCACCCCTAAACTCTGTACGTAGCACACACCTGAACCAGTGGCGGAACTTCCAGGGTCGCAACAGTCACATCTGCGATGGGGCCCTGGCATTCCGCCACTGTCAGGGGGCCCCAGGAGAGGGAAAGGGGAGGGGATTGGCTGTGTCCTTAGTCCCATTTCGTGCAAGAAAGGACTAAGGGGGTGATAGAACTGTCAATGCCAGCTCTGTGCTGTGCTGTTATATGAGAGTGACACTCTCAGCTCAGAGCCGTGCTGAGAAGGCAGATGGCACTGATGAGTACTGACAGGCTGCACTGATAGGAGGCACTAATGGGCACTGATAGGAGGCACTAATGGGCACTGATAGAAGGCACTAATGGGCACTGATAGAAGGCACTGATGAGCAGTGATAGGTGGCACTGATGGGCATTGATGCGCACTGATAGGCAGAACTCATAGACGGCACTGATGAACACTGATAGGCAGAACTCAGGCAGCCTTGACGAGCACTGATAGGTGGTATTGATGATCACTGATAGGCAGAACTCAGGCAACATTGGTGAGCACTGATAGGCTGCATTGATGAGCACTGATGGGCATTGAGCACTGATATGTGGCACTGATACTGATAGGTGGCATTGATGAGCACTGGAAGGTGGCACTGGGCGCTGATAGGCAGCATTGATGAGCACTGATAGATGCTGATAGCCAGCATTGATGAGCACTGATGGATGGCACTTTGATGGGCAGCATTGAAGAGCACTGATAGGTGGCACTGGACGCTGTTAGATGGCATTGATAGGTGGTGCTGATAGGCAGAATTGATGGGCACTAATAGGTGGCATTGATGAGCACTGTTAGGTAACACTTGTAGGTGGAGTTGATGGGCACTGATAGGCAGCACTGATAGGTGGCATTGATGAGCATTCATAGGCAGCATTGATGGCCACTGATAGGTGGCACTGATTATTGGGGTACTGATAATCAGTGTCCGTGGACACCCTCCCAAAATTGTAAGCCCGGGGCTCGGATAGAAATGGGAGGGGGTCCCATCATGGTTTCTTGCACCGGGACCCCTGCACCCTGCAAGTAGCACACCTCTGAAGTCTGCACTGTGTATGCAGCACACCCCTAAACCCTGCACTTGGTACGTAGCACACCTCTGAACTATTATCGCTTCCCTGAACTCAGCACATAACGCATTCCTGGTATTTATTGCCCCTTTAAAATCCTTCCACTGTTAGAGCAATTTGGCAACACAGGGCGGGGGCTGGTTGAGTTAATGCACCTGTTCTCTGAGAAAAGAAGCCCTGCATAACAATGTATAGTATTACAGATACAATCATACCTGTGAGGACAACCATAATGCTGATGCGGCCCGCGCTGAAATTGAGTTTGACACTCCAGTTCTAGAGAGTCAACACAAAGCTGCTGTAATTGGCAGTTGTGTCCCTCATTTGACATTGAAACTGATAAGGATACTGGAAAATACTTTTATGAAAGAGGCAGTTAGGCTACATTCACACCGAGGCGCTTTACAGGCACTACAGCGCTAAAAATAGCGCCTGCATAGCGCCTGTAAAGAGCCTCTCCTGTCTCTCCAGTGCAAAAGCCCGAGGGCTTTCACACTGGAGCGGTGCGCTTTCAGGATGGTAAAAAAAGGTCCTGCATGCCTCATCTCCGCAGCTCTGTAGGTGTGGTGTATACACCGCTCCTAAAGCGCCCCTGCCCATTGAAAATAATGGGGCAGCGCCGCCAAACTACCGAAAAAGCGCTGCTGCAGCAGCGCTTTGTGGGCGGTTTTAACCCTTTTGGCTGCTAGTAGGGGCTAAAACCGCCCCGCTAGCTGGCGAATAACGCCACTAAAACAACAGTAAAGCGGCGCTAAAAATAGCACCGCTTTACCGCCGACGCCCGCCCCAGCGTGAAAGTAGCCCTAAGAGTCAGATTGGACTTACTATAAAGTGAATTGGACTCAGCAAAGTGTGCCTGGTCTTTGGTTCATTTTGCAAAGAACCTTACATTTTTGATCCCATTTATTTTAAAACTGTTGGTAACTGCTTTTAATTGTTTTCTCTAAATAATTTCTTCCACCGTTTGTGCTTTGCTTTCATTAAAAGAATAGGTGAAAATCATTAAGCTGAATCTCTGAGTGCTCTAAATAGGAAATCAAGGAATCCTTGCCTCCCTGAAGAAAGCTACCATATTTTAAAGGCTGTACATTTCTGTCTGGGTGTGGCAGCAAGTGTCTGACATTTCTAATGCCGCGTACACACGACCGGACTTTGACGGACTTTACGACGGACTTTCCGAATGAACGGACTTGCCTACACACGATCAACCAAAGTCCGACGGATTCGTACGTGATGACGTACGACTGGACTAAAACAAGGAAGTTCATAGCCAGTAGCCAATAGCTGCCCTAGCCTCGGTTTTTGTCCGTTGGACTAGCATACAGACAAGCGGACTTTTTGGCCGGACTTGAGTCCGCCGGATAGATTTGAAACATGTTTCAAATCTAAGTCCGTCAAACTTTTGATAAAACAAAGTCTGGAGTCCACACACGATCGAATTGTCAGACGAAATCCGGTACGCCGGACCAAGTATGCCGTAAAGTCCGATCGTGTGTACGCGGCATAAAAGTTCAGAATTGCTACCACAGGTGCTGGGAACAGTAACAAGTGGTGGCAGCTACTGTTTGTGTGTAGAGGGTTAGTGGTGGAGTTAACTGACCCCAGTGACGATCACTCTGCAGGAGCCTTATTGCCGGTTAACACAGGGGCAACACGACTTGCAGGTCGACTCACTGAGGCGACCTGCACACGACTTCAGCGGCGACTTGCAAAATGACTTCTGTATAGAACTCAATGCAAGTCGCCTGAAGTCGCCCCAAAAATACTACAGGAACCTTTTTCTAAGTCAGAGCGACTTGCGTCGCTCCTATTAGGATGGTTCCGTAGTACAGAACGGGACGCGACTTGTCAGGCGGCTAAGTCGCCTGACAAGTCGCCCCTGTGTGAACCGGGGCTTAGACTGTTGTTCAGCAAGCTGGAAAATCTCTGTGCACTGAGGTTGAGAATGCAATCATCACATTCTGGTGGCAGAGGCAGGACTGAGACTGCTGCTGTCACAGGTGTGACTTTGCCCTGAGTTCCTGCACTTTAGGCTCCTTTCACTCTGAGGCGCTTTTCAGGCGCTAAAGTGCTAAAAATAGCGCCTGCAAAGCGCCCTGAAAGAGCCGTTCAATGAAATCCAATGTGAAAGCCCGAGGGCTTTCACACTTGGAGCGGTGCGCTTGCAGGGCGGTCTAAAAAGTCCTGCAAGCCGCATCTTTGGAGCGCTGTAGGAGCGGTGTATTTACCGCTCCTAAAGCGCCCCTTCCCATTGAAAACAATGGGGGAGCGCTCCAAACCCGCCTGCATCTGTGATTTGCGGGCGGTTTTAACCCTTTTTCGTCCGCTAGCGGGGGGTAAAAACCACCCCGCTAGCGCTGCTAAAACGTTGGTAAAGCGGCGCTATATTTAGCGCCACTGTACCGCCATCGCCCGCACACCTCAGTGTGAAAATAGCCTTACTGCTTGCAATGTTTATGAATAATCATGAAACCTTTATCTAATGCTTTACAGCTGCTTTTACTTCCTCCCTGAAACTGATATTATTCTTACCATGCTGCATTTAATGAGCCTAACTTGTAGTGCATAGAAAATGTTCCTTTGATATTGACGGATTTGGTAGTATTCTTTTAACTCCTCACCTGAGCTGTAGTCTTTTAAAGTACATAATAACTATAGGATGTTTTACATTTTGATAGGGGTTTCTATTCTGTAAACACTGATCACGCTATAGACCCATTACGTGGAGCAATCAAAATGTTTTTCAAACATAATTGGCATATCAGGTGCAGGTGCAAGATGATGAATTGCCCATTTCTTCAGAATTTGTTGCAAGACCTATAAAAACGTTGTCATTTCTGCCAGAAAAGATCCTTTAGGTATGCATTCTGTCCCCCTAGAATTCAAACTAACACAGAACCATATAGACATTGCTTATGGTGGAGATTAAGCTTAATTATCGATTACGCTGGCTCTGATTTTTTTTTTTTCCTGATTAAAGAAGTGAAGATGAATTTTAAGTGCAATCATCTGTTACAGCCATTAGAAGCAGATTTGTGTATTAGCCATATCATCGCTGATGAATGCAGCCTACTGGTGCACACTGCGTTATTGACCAGTGTTAATTTTGATGTCAGATTTCGTTTTAGTCATAGTCTTTTCACTAAAATGCCATTTTAGGTTTAGTTGTATTTTAGTCATGTGAATTGTTTTAGTTTTAGTTGTATTGCAGTCAACTAAAATATAATGGATTTAGTTAAAATGTAATGCATTATTTAAAGTGGTTGTGAAGTCAAAAGGTTTTTCATTTTAATGCATTCTATACATTAAGAAAAAAAAGCCTTCTGTGTGCAGCCCCTAATACTTACCTGAGCCCCATCTCTGTCCAGCGATCTCCACGAATGTCTCAGCTGTCCGAGACTCTCCCTTCTGATTAGCTGAGACACAGCAGTGGCAGGAGGGAGGGGCCAGGAGCACAGAAGAGGGATCATGGTCACAGAGTATGGCATAACTGCAAACCTACCAAGACATGGCCATTCACCTAAACTGACAGGCCGGGAAAGGAGAGCATTAATCAGAGAAGCAGCCAAGAGGCCCATGGTAAGAGGCCCCATGGTGCACCCCACAGATCTCGCCTTTATGGAAGAGTGGCAAGAAGAAAGCCATTGTTGAAAGAAAGCCATAAGAAGTCCCGTTTGCAGTTTGTGAGAAGCCATGTGGGGGACACAACAAATGTGGAAGAAGGTTCTCTGGTCAGATGAGACCAAAATTGAACTTTTTGGCCTAAAAGCAAAATGATATGTCTGGAAGAAAACTAACTGCACATCACCCTGAACACACCAGCCCCACCGTGAAACATGGTGGTGACAGCATCATGTTGTGGGGATGCTTTTCTTCAGGGACATGGAAGCTGGTCAGAGGTAATGGGAGGATGGAGCCAAATACAAGGCAATCTTAGAAGAAAACCCGTTAGAGTCTGCAAAAGACTTAAAAAGACTGGGGCAGAGAATTCACCTTCCAGCAGAACAATGACCCCAAACATACAGCCAGAGCTACAATGGAATGGTTTAGATCAAACCATATTCATGTGTTAGAATGGCCCAGTCGAAGTCCAGACCTATATCCAATTGAGAATCCGTGACAAGACTTGAAAATTGCTGTTCACAGACGCTTTCCATCCAATCTGACTGAGCTTGAGCTATTTTGCAAAGAAGAATGGGCAAAAATGTCACTTTAGATGTGCAAAGCTGGTAGAGACATCCCCAAAAAAGACTTGCAACTGTAATGCCCCGTACACACGGTCGGATTTTCCGATGGAAAATGTCCGATCGGAGCGGGTTGTCGGAAATTCCGACCGTGTGTGGGCTCCATCGGACATTTTCCATCGGATTTTCCGACACACAAAGTTGGAGAACAGGAGATAAAATTTTCCGACAACAAAATCCGTTGTCGGAAATTCCGATCGTGTGTACACAAATCCGATGGACAAAGTGCCACGCATGCTCAGAATAAATAAAGAGATGAAAGCTATTGGCCACTGCCCCGTTTATAGTCCCGACGTACGTGTTTTACGTCACCGCGTTTAGAACGATCAGATTTTCCGACAACTTTGTGCGACCGTGTGTAGACAAAACAAGTTTGAGCCAACATCCGTCGGAAAAAATCCTAGGATTTTGTTGTCGGAATGTCCGAACAAAGTCCGACCGTGTGTACGCCCTATAATTGCAGCAAAAGGTGGTTCTACAAAATTTTGACTGGCTGAATACAAATACAGTAATTTTCTCTTTTTTTTCTGAACCTGGGTGTTGTTTGATGTACAGTAAATGGACACAAGTCTGTTTACATCTGCCTGCCTATAGACCTGCATGGAACTCCCAATAAGATCAGCCTGAAAAACGGACCGGAGTGTAAAACTTTTGTGAAAGGGTGTTGTTCAAAGGGTGAGGAGCCAGGAGGGAAAGGAGAGGGGGTACTCATACCTGGTACCCAAACTGGATCTAGTCAAGTTTCAGGGCCTGTCAGAGAAAGTCAGGTTAATTAAGAGTGATATTCTGCAAATATAAATGTAATCCAGTATGACCAGGTTCATCTAAATCAGGGATCTCCAAACTATGGCCCTCCAGCTGTTTTGGAACTACACATTCCATGAGGCATTGTAAAACTCTGACATTCACAGACATGGCTAGGCATGATGGTAATTGTAGTTCCTGAACTGGAGGGCCAAAGTTTGGAGACCCCTGATCTAAATCTTTCTTTTCTGTTTTTGGATTTAGAGGGTGACAACTTCCATACACATTATTTTCCTAATTCTTGCAAACCAGTGATAACCGGAATGCAGGCTTTCATTCCATTTATGAGTGATTCTTCTTTATTGACCCAAAGAGAGTGATGTGTCATTGAGCAGGTAAGCCTTGGGATTTGCTCCCAAATCAATGTTTGAGAGTTTGAGAAAAGTGTTCCTCAGTGCTTCCCCGCTCTTAAGCTCTGGACAACTCCAGAAGATATGCAATAGTGTACTTTTGTGATTATGGCATCTTCAACAGATGAGGGAGACTTGTATATCTTGTGGCATCTCCAACACATGGGGAAGACTCGTGTATCTTTTGTAAGAGGACCAGTGTTTTGTACAATCCAGAGAGGAATTTAAATCCTAATTGAAGCACGAGCAAGATTTGTTTGGGAGTAAAAGAGGTGTTGAGGCCTGTTTCCTATTTCTTGAGATAAGATGGGAGGCTAGTTTTATTAGTAAATTATGCAAGAGTGATGGGGAGTGCTGTATGGGCTTGTGGTCCATACATATTTGCTCAAAAGGCATTAGTGGTTGGTGAAAGGATTCCTGATTTAAAAGAGATTTTAGCTAATGGCCTGATTCGGCAATTCTCCTGAAGTCAAGGTCCTGTTGGAAGAGCGGTTTAGTCTTGTGGTAGTGTGCAAGGGGGCTTACAATTGGCTAGGTGTTGGTGCCAAACTGCGCAAGTCCCCACCCCGCTTTGTCTTGGAAAGGATAACTATCCACCTGTTGTTGATGGGACTCTCCACCATATGGTGTCATACTCCTGGCCCGCCTTCTACATGCCTTGTCGAAGGCCTCAATATTTATGAATAAAGGAATGTCCACACATAAAAAACATTTTCTGCAATTTACTGTAGCTTCACAAAGTTTTTGGTAACAACTAACATCATATTTGACATACAGTACTATCTGAATTTTTCGGCACAAAATGTCGCACACAGGAGTAGACATTCTGTACCTGTCAGATCTGCGCAGAACACAAGTACATCTCTTTTAAGCCGTCTTCACAACTTTCCTCTCCTGGGAGGACCACAGAGTTCACACCACTTCCAAGGTATATTAAGCCCACAGTATCTAGCTTCCATCACAGAGTCACAGGACCTGCAGCTGAGAGTCAGGGGAATCAAGATGCTTTCATTAGTATACTGGTCTCCTCTTTCATAGCTCTGCCCAGCCAGACATGTCCCCAGATGGCACATACTTTCCCAGGCTTTCACCACTACTCACAAATGCTTTTCCCCCCTTGCCTTGACTTCAGCCCTGCAAAGGGCCCTTTAGGTCAGTACTGCAAGAAACTACACCTTGACAGCTCTGGAGTGTTTGGCCCACATGCCCCATCTACCCTGCCCCCCCCCCCCCCCACACACACACACACACACTGGCATTTATGTAGGCACTAACCCCACCCATTACATCACAAAAGGAAGGATTTATCTAAAAGGGGGAGCTAACATCCAGTTACAACTTTCCCTTTACCATACTGTGATGGGAACAGAGCAATCTAGTGGCAGGTAAATTAATTGCATTTGCCAACAAGTGTCAAACCTGTATTCCGGAGAATATCGTAGGCTTCCAAAGAGTACCTTCCTGTGAATACGCAGGAAGTAAAGGTCCTAAAGGCGTGGCAGAAAATCCCATGATACAAGGACTGGAATAAGAGTGTGTGTAGTGGGGGGGGGGGGGGGGGAGAACATTTTGAGGGTGTGGAAAATGGTTCTGCCATCTTTCCTAGTAGAGCCTGTGAGTAAATGGGCCTTGATTTGAGCCTCAAGATAACAGCCAAGAGGGTCCCACTAGGGGAACAGGTATGTAGTCTTGTTCTAAATGTATACAAGTTATGTTTGTACCTGACCACCCTGAGGTCAAAGAAGCCTATTCCTTTTAATGTTTAGGTGATTTCAGAGTTAAGCTAGATAAAAGCCACTTAGCCTGGCTTTTATCCTACTCCAGATAAAGTCAAGCAGTTTGGATCAAAGATTGGGGAGGAATTTCTAGGGGATGGTAATCATTTGGGCAAAAGAGGAAAAATTCAGGGCACGTTGAAATGGGAAGTTTCCATTCAGTTTTTTTTTTTTTTTCCAAGGTGGAGTTGGGTGGAGATCCCTAAAGCCAATAATTTACTTTAGTTAATCTTGAGACCTGACAGTGATTGGAATTTCTTGAGAGTAAGTAGCAACAATTCTGAGAGTAAGTCGAGACTTGAGGTCACAGATCAAGTATGAAAAAAGATGAGGTTGTCCACATAGGTGGAGACCTTATGAACCCCTGTAGGTTTTTCTAGGCCCTTGATGTCTGGATGAGAAATGATTGAGCATTCTAAATGATCAGGAATTTGCTTGTTACACAATTTGATAAATTAAGCGAATATTCACACATTTTTTTCAGTGAAGATTCTTAACTTCTTTAATAACACCGCTCCTACATAGTGTAAAGATCGGGATGATTAAACTCAAGTGGTGGATACGGTTTCAAGAAGTTGTGCCAGTCCAGAACTGCATTTTTAAGGGAATGGCAGCCCACTTTTATTTAAAGGGGTTGTAAAGGTAAAATTTTTTTTTTTTTTTAAATAACAAACATGTTATACTTACCTTCACTGTGCAGCTCGTTCTGCACAGAGTGGCCCCGAACCTGTTTTTCTGGGGTCCCTCGGCAGCTGTTTCAGCTCCTCCCCGCAAGCATTAACCATCTTAACCACTTGAGCCCCGGACCATTATGCTGCCTAAGGACCAGAGGTCTTTTTCCAATTTGGCACTGCGTCGCTTTAACTGCTAATTGCGCGGTCATGCAATGCTGTACCCAAACGAAATTTGCGTCCTTTTCTTCCCACAAATAGAGCTTTCTTTTGATGGTATTTGATCACCTCTGCGGTTTTTATTTTTTGCGCTATAAATGGAAAAAGACCGAAAATTTTGAAAAAAAATGATATTTTCTACTTTTTGTTATAAAAAAAATCCAATAAACTCAATTTTAGTCATACATTTAGGCCAAAATGTATTCGGCCACATGTCTTTGGTAAAAAAATGTCAATAAGTGTATATTTATTGGTTTGCGCAAAAGTTATAGCGTCTACAAACTAGGGTACATTTTCTGTAATTTACACAGCTTTTAGTTTATGACTGCCTATGTCATTTCTTGAGGTGCTAAAATGGCAGGGCAGTACAAAACCCCCACAAATGACCCAATTTTGGAAAGTAGACACCCCAAGGAAATTGCTGAGAGGCATGTTGAACCCATTGAATATTTATTTTTTTTGTCCCAAGTGATTGAATAATGACAAAAAAAAAAAAATATTTACAAAAAGTTGTCACTAAATGATATATTGCTCACACAGGCCATGGGCCTATGTGGAATTGCACCCCAAAATACATTCTGCTGCTTCTCCTGAATATGGGGATACCACATGTGTGGGACTTTTTGGGAGCCTAGCCGCGTACGGGGCCCCGAAAACCAATCACCGCCTTCAGGATTTCTAAGGGTGTAAATTTATGATTTCACTCTTTACTGCCTATCACAGTTTCGGAGGCCATGGAATGCCCAGGTGGCACAAAACCCCCCCAAATGACCCCATTTTGGAAAGTAGACACCCCAAGCTATTTCCAGAGAGGCATATTGAGTCCATGGAATATTTTATATTTTGACACAAGTTGCGGGAAAGTGACACATTTTTTTTTTTTGCACAAAGTTGTCACTAAATGATATATTGCTCACACAGGCCATGGGCATATGTGGAATTGCACCCCAAAATACATTTATCTACTTCTCCTGAGTACGGGGATACCACATGTGTGGGACTTTTTGGGAGCCTAGCCGTGCACGGGACCCCGAAAACCAATCACCGCCTTCGTGATTTCTAAGGGTGAAAATTTTTGATTTCACTCTTCACTGCCTATCACAGTTTCGGAAGCCATGGAATGCCCAGGTGGCACAAAACCACCCCAAATGACCCCATTTTGGAAAGTAGACACCCCAAGCTATTTGCTGAGAGGCATGGTGAGTATTTTGCAGCTCTCATTTGTTTTTGAAAATGAAGAAAGACAAGAAAAAACTTTTTTTTTTTTCTTTTTTCAATTTTCAAAACTTTGTGACAAAAAGTGAGGTCTGCAAAATACTCACTATACCTCTCAGCAAATAGCTTTGGGTGTCTTCCTTCCAAAATGGGGTCATTTGGGGGGGTTTTGTGCCACCTGGGCATTCCATGGCCTCCGAAACTGTGATAAGCAGTCAAGAGAGAAATCAAAAATTCACGCCCTTAGAAAGCCTGAAGGCGGTGCTTGGTTTTCGGGGTTCCGTACGCGGCTAGGCTCCCAAAAAGTCTCACACATGTGGTATCCCCGTACTCAGGAGAAGCAGCAGAATGTATTTTGGGGTGTAATTTCACATATTCCCATGGCATGTTTGAGCAATATATCATTTAGTGACAATTTTGTGCAAAAAAAAAAAAAATTTGTCTCTTTCCCGCAACTTGTGTCGCAATATAAAATATTCCATGGACTCGACATGCCTCTCAGCAAATAGCTTGGGGTGTCTACTTTCCAAAATGGGGTCATTTGGGGGGGTTTTGAACTGTCCTGGCATTTTATGCACAACATTTAGAAGCTTATGTCACACATCACCCACTCTTCTAACCACTTGAAGACAAAGCCCTTTCTGACACTTATTGTTTACATGAAAAAGTTTTGTTTTTTTTTGCAAGAAAATTACTTTGAACCCCCAAACATTATATATTTTTTTAAAGCAAATGCCCTACAGATTAAAATGGTGGGTGTTTCATTTTTTTTTTTCACACAGTATTTGCGCAGCGATTTTTCAAACGCATTTTTTGGGGAAAAAACACACTTTTTTAAATTTTAATGCACTAAAACACACTATATTGCCCAAATGTTTGATGAAATAAAAAAGATGATCTTAGGCCGAGTACATGGATACCAAACATGACATGCTTTACAATTGCGCACAAACATGCAGTGGCAACAAAATAAATACATTTTTAAAAGCCTTTAAAAGCCTTTACAGGTTACCACTTTAGATTTACAGAGGAGGTCTACTGCAAAAATTACTGCCCTCGATCTAACCTTCGCGGTGATACCTCACATGCATGGTGCAATTGCTGTTTACGTTTGACGACAGACCGCCGCTTGCGCTCGCCTTAGCGCGAGAGCAGGGGGCGACAGGGGTGCTTTTTTTTTTGCTTTTTTTTTTTTCTTTATTATTTTTTTGCTTTTTTATCTTATTTTTAAACTGTTCCTTTCATTTTTATTTTTTTTTAATCATTTTTATTGTTATCTCGGGGAATGTAAATATCCCCTATGATAGCAATAGGTAGTGACAGGTACTCTTTTTTGAAAAAATTGGGGTCTATTAGACCCTAGATCTCTCCTCTGCCCTCAAAGCATCTGACCACACCAAGATCGGTGTGATAAAATGCTTCCCCAATTTCCCAATGGCGCTATTTACATCCGGCGAAATCTAAGTCATAAAATGCTCGTAGCTTCCGGTTTCTTAGGCCATAGAGATGTTTGGAGCCACTCTGGTCTCTGATCAGCTCTATGGTCAGCTGGCTGAATCACCGGCTGCATTTTCAGGTTCCCTGTTGAGACAGGAGAGCCAGAGAAAAACACGGAAGACGGTGGGGGGGGGGCATTCCCTCCCACGGCTTGTAAAAGCAGTCTAGAGGCTAATTAGCCGCTAGGATTGCTTTTACATGAAAGCCGACCGCTGGCTGAAAAGAATGATACCAAGATGATACCTAAACCTGCAGGCATCATTCTGGTATAACCACTCAAAGTTGTGAATGGCGTACCTGAAGACAAAAAAATGGTTAACAATAAAGCACAGTAAACGGTAAAGTACAAAAAATTGCATACCTGAAAAGCAAACATGATAAAACATAATAACAATAAAACATTTCAGAATAGAATACAGTAAAAAAGAGCAGAACAATAGAGAGAATAGAGAGAGAGAGAACAATAAAACGACAACTATTTTTTTTTATTTTATATATTTTTTTTATTTTTTTTTACACTTTTTTTGTAACTAACTTTTATAACTGTAACCGGTTCCAGGTTCGGGTCTCTCAAAATGCGATGGCATCTTGGGAGACCCTGTGAAAGTGTGCCTAGTCTGTGGAATGCTGTACCCTACGCTAATACTCAACTAGTGCATAGTAGCGTTCAAAACATTCACCAATGCAAAGACCAGGATTGTCAGGACAGGAGGGACAATAATAGCGGGTGTCACGCCTATATCCGCGCTTGCTGCAGACACGACATCTTTTTTGGGGGGGTTTGTTGGGTAGGGGTACTCGGGAGGACATAAAGAAAATGCTGACTGCATTTGGTTGGGGATGTGAATGGGGGAAGTACGGGCGCTGCAGAAGTGGTGGGTTCCCAATTAGGATTGGCGAATGCAGCAGGAAGGGCACTATGGGCACGACGGGCCTGTGTTTGTCTTTTTGGTGGCAGCGGGACACTACTTGTGCTTGCCACCTCACCAGCTTGAACTGCACTTATGGGACTCGCCACGTCACCAAGTGTTACTGCAGTGCTGGTTTGACTACGACCGGGGTGTACTAGGCCGCTGGCGCTTGCCAGTTCACCAAAACGCTACCAAAAAATCTGTTGGCGATCGCAGGGATCAGGCCTGACTCTGCGAACGCTGCAGTTATGCGTTTTAGTCTTTTGTAAGTGACAGTGATCGATCGATACTGCACTTGGGTGGGCTGGGCTGGGCCGGGCGGAGGGGCAAAATGCAGGTGCTAGCAGGTATCTGGGCTGATCCCGCTAACACTGCGTTTTTGGGAACCCTAAACTGCTGGGGACGCTAGTATAGATCTGATCGGATCAGATATTGATCCGTTCAGATACTATACCACTAAGGGTGGTGTACGGTGCGTGCGTGGGTGTTAGCGGTACTGGCGCTAACCTGACGCTGCCTGGGGCTGGTGCTTGCCAGTTCACCAAAATACTACCAAAAAAACTGTTAGCGATCGCAGGGATCAGGCCTGACTCTGCGAATGCTGCAGTTATGCATTTAGTGTTTTGTAAGTGTCAGTGATCGATCGATACTGCACTTGGGTGGGCTGGGCTGGGCCGGGCGGAGGGGCAAAACGCAGGTGCTAGCAGGTATCTGGGCTGATCCCGCTAACACTGCGTTTTTGGGAACCCTAAACTGCTGGGGACGCTAGTATAGATCTGATCGGATCAGATATTGATCCGTACAGATACTATACCACTAAGGGAGGTGTATGCTGCGTGCGTGGGTGTTAGCGGTACTGGCGCTAATCTGACACTGCCTGGGGCGACGCATATCACCGCCGGGCGATCAGGGGGCTAAACCTTTATTCGGTAATAAACGGCGGGTGCCCTGACACTATAAAAAATAAACGAACTAACCAGCGTCACCCGTAACACTTATACGGTGATCAGTGGTGAAAGGGTTAACTAGGGGGCAATCAAGGGGTTAAAACATTAGATAGTATATGGGGGTCCCTGTTGCTATAAAACGCTGACGGCGAACCTCAATATTTACCTCCCTAACTAGCGTCACCAGCGACACTAATACAGCGATCAGAAAAATGATCGCTTAGTGACACTGGTGACAGGGGGTGATCAAGGGGTTAAAACTTTATTAGGGGGGGTTAGGGGGGTACCCTAGACCTAAAGGGGGGTAACAGTAACTGTCCCAACACTGTAACTGTCACAAACTGACACTATGCAGTAATCAGAAAAAAAAAAAAAAAAACTGCTGGTGTCAGTTTGTGACAGGGGGGGGGGGTGATCAGGGGGGGATCGGGGTGTTTAGTGTGCCTGGCATGTTCTACTGAGTGTGTAGTGTGTTGTGCACTCACATACCTGTCTTCTCTCCTCGGGCCGGATCGCGAGGGGGGGGGCACGAACGGATGGTCTCCCCCTCACCTCTGATCGCCGCTGGACAAAAGACGACCGCCTCGGGCACCGGGGGGGGGGTCCGATCTGACCCCCCACCCGCGGAAGGCAAATCACGTACATGTACGTGATTTTGCCTGTCCGTGCCACCTTGCCGATGTACATCGGCGTGAGGCGGTCGTCAAGTGGTTAATGCGAGCTCCCTCGCATGGTGGTTAGTTCTTGCGGGCGCGCTCCCGTGATACTGCCAGCGGCTATAGCCGCTCACTGTATCACTCGGCCCCGCCCCCCCTGCGCGCCGCGTCATTGGATGTGATTGACAGCAGCACGAGCCAATGGCTGCGCTGCTTCCAATCCATCCACTGTAGCCAATCAGCGGCCAGGCTGAGCGGAGGAATAGATGTCGGGAGCGAGCAGCTGACTTTCGAGGGGTCAGGTAAGTGAAACGGGGGGGCTGGGGGCGGCGGTATTGTCAGAAGTTTTTTCACCTTAATGCATAGAATGCATTAAGGTGAAAAAAATTTTACCTTTACAACCCCTTTAAAGGAACGGAAAAACTTCACAAAAGACAGCAATTTCCCACGCAGGGGTTCCATCATTACTGTAACTTGCACAATACTTCAGCCTCCTGGCTTACTCACTTGCCACATGGCTGCTTCAGACCTCAAGCCTAGGCCTTAGGTCTGCTCCTCAGACCAACACAAAGGTTTCCTTTAGTCAAGCTCTCTCATAGCTTACCCACGATCAGCTTGTTGCTGCTCTTTTGACTACATCTGCCTCCTGCAGACATGTATGCTCTGGCTGCCCCCTGCAGTCTCTCTGACTCCTAGAGAGAATGGGAGTCCTCCTGACTCCCCTGCACAGACCTCCTGTCTGTTGGGTGAAGTCTTGAGCTCTAACCCCGGGTCTATTATGAACCCAGCCTACACTTGTGCAATTAGCATGCCTGCCTTTCCAAAAATCTGGCTTAAACTGCTAAAAATAAACAGTGGCACAGGCTCACATCTCCACAATAGATATAATACAGTGAGTGAGTGTTGTCCCTATAGGTTGGGAACATGTTACTGGCAGAATCAGGTGGAAAGAGAGGCTGAAAAAGAAAACGAATGCAGCCACCACATCTAAGGACTGATAAACTGCAATTTATTACATATCTACAATGCCAAACATTTTGATCACAGTAACATAGATCATAGTAAGTTTCATGGATCTGTTTATTTTATTGCATAAGTTATGAAGCTTTGAAACACTCCCAAGCATCGTAACCATGGGATCCTATCTGTGTTGTGTAGTGGTGTAACACTCTTTACAAAGAATCTTTTTTTTTTCTATGTTTTTTTTTTTAAGTCTATAAACCCAATAAAATGCGGTTGAACTGTACTACATATCTGTTCTTGAGTTTGGATATCATTTAGTGTATTTTGATGACCTGGGCTTTTTATATCTCTTTGAGATTACAGTGATTTGACCTTCTTGCTCTTGCTTCTTTCAACTTCTTGGCTGCTCCCCATCCTACCAAGTATTGCTCGTCCTTTTTCAGCAGGGGTTGTTAGTCCTAATGTTTCATTTATCATAATGCCAAGTAAATTAAAAGTAATTAAAAAAATCCAACTGCAATCAGAAGACCCAATTATAGTGGGTGTAACAAGTAAAAACTACATATTGTGAGATTAGGGTGATTAAACTCAAGCAGTAGGTGGGTTTACAATGCCCTTGTGCAGGTCCAAAACTGTATTTTAGGGCATGGCAGCCCACTTTTTTCAATAAACGGAAAAGTTCACTTGTACAACAGTTATCCACGCAGGGGTTTCTTCCATGCAACATGCACAAATTAAAATACCGAGCCTCCTTGGTTCACTTGTTGGCAGCATTGCTGCTCCTCTTACCAGTCCTTTTGAGTGTTGTCCAGCTCTCCTGGAACACTTGGCTCTCTAGCCTTCAGTCACAGCGTCCCGCTGTATGGCCCACCTCTGGCCTAAGGATCGAGGTTCTCCTGACACACCCCAATAGGACCCGACCTGACTCCTGGAACCGAGACCCGCTGTCTCCTGTCTTTTGGTTGGGCCCTCTGATCTCTTGATGAGACCATTCCGTCTCCCACGGAAGCTCTGAGCATTTCTCAGACCTAAGGCTGGCCATACACTATTCAATTTTCCTGTTCAACTTTCCTTTAGATTTACCAAAACCATATAATAGGAGGTCAAACCTAAACACTTTCAATTTGGATGCAATCAGGCAGGCCCTTGTACTACATAGTTGAAGGTAAATCTAAAGAAAATTGAACAGGAAAATTGTATGGTGTATGGCCAGCTTTAGTATGTAATGACCCTGCACACCTGTGTAGTCAGCCAGGTTGCAGGCATCTAGCAAAACCCAGAGACAGGACTGATTGTTCCGATCCAGAAGTACAGAATCTGGGGAAAGCCAAAAACACAGTGTTCTCCACTCAGAAATGATAGTTCTGAACCTCGCATTAACCCTTAATGTGAATCCTGTGTCACATTTTCCTATATTCTATATACAGTGACAGAGCCTCCCTCTGTCACAGTATGTTGTGCAAGATATGCATTTCTTATTGGTACATTGAAGGACACAGATATTGGTCTCTGACCACTGGATTATAATACTACCTTCAGGCCTAGAGGCAAGCTGCTAGAGGCGGCTCATTTTTTTTTTTTCTAGCAAGATAAGCATTTGACATCATTAAGAGAAATCATACCTGGGAGGTATGATTGATAGACCTTAAGCCCACGTTCACATTGGGCCGATTTGACATGTCAAATCGCATGCCAAATCGAATCTTATTGCCAGCAACGGCACTGTCTGAATCGGTGCGACGCCAACTTTGCGATGCTGCACTGATTCCCAAAAGTAGTTTCTGATCTACTTTTGCTGACTTCGGGGGTGATTTCAATAGACGTGCATGAACACACACACATGTCTGTCAAGTCGCCCCCAAAGTTGGACTGAAATGCCCTGTTTGAAATCGTGCGAGTTCAGCCGAACCCGCGCGATTTCAAATCCGCCCTCAGTGTGAACGAGGGCTAAATTCAGTATTTGTAGCTACAGCGCTTTTATTGTAAAGGCACATCCCTCATAAAGGGTATCTAAACCCACTGCACTGTCAGCACTACCTTCTGCATCCAATGTGCCCTGATCCTTTTCGATAGCAGCAGGTCATGTCCATTCTATCTGTTGTGTTTCACATATACCCACTATACCCAGAGCCTCCTGACATTGAAAGATGGTAATTGTAAGTGAACTGGATGGCTTACTAAGTATTTTAGAGAGAAACAAAACATTCCAATTAAAGAATTATAATAATTATCACTAACTACATTTTGATGTATAGGTTAAACTAGGCTACAATGGGTAAAGTCTGTTCCAATAATTCCAGGGAAAAGCCATTAGAAAACAATTTACTCTGTAATGGCAGATGGAAATGTCATTTTTCATAGATGGTTTTATGACTGTCACTCGCTGAACTCACAGGGCCTCAGAAACTATAAGTAAGACTAATGTCGTTCGTCGTTTTACAAATTACATTACATTGCTTCACTTACTGAATATAGAAAAGCAACATCATTATAGATCACCAACTTTTTAATTGTATGTAATTCTTCTTTTAATTTAGTTTTATACCTAAAGTGGAATTCCAGTGAAAACCTAACTAACGCTAAACCTACTCTCTGCCACATTCTAAGCCTAACCTATCTAACCCGGTAAAGCCAAAAAAAAAAAAAAAAAAAAGGTTTTCTTACCTTTTCTGAAGCCGATCTGGTCCGGTTTACAATGGCGAATGCTGTGTGCAGGAGAGAACTTGACAACAGCTGTGAAATGCCTGGGAAGTGACGTCACCCATAGACTTACGATGGGGCTTCCGTTGTCGGCTGCCTCTCCTGCACATACCTACAGAGAAGCCGCCGATGATAGCTCAGCATGGGACTGGACCGGAGGAGCTGCAAAACAGGTAAGTACAGCAATTTTTGCTTTACAGAGCTAGATACAGTGCCTTGTAAAAGTATTCACCCCCCTTGGCTGTTTAACTATTTTGTTACATTACAGCCTTTAGTTCAATGTCTTTTTAATCTGAATCATATGTGATGGATCAGAACACAATAGTCTAAGTTAGTGAAGTAAAATTAGAAAAATATATACATAAAACTATTTTTCAGAGAATAAAAACTGATAATTGGCATGTGCGTATGTATTCACCCCCTTTGTTTTGATGCCCATAAAAAGCTCTGGTGCAACCAATTACCTTCAGAAGTCACATAATTAGTGAAATGTTGTCCACCTGTGTGCAATCTAAGTGTCACATGATCTGTCATTACATATATACACCTTTTTTGAAAGGCCCCAGAGGCTGCAACACCTAAGCAAGAGGCACCACTAACCAAACACTGCCACGAAGGCCAAGGAACTCTCCAAACAAGTAAGGGACAATGTTGTTGAGAAGTACAAGTCAGGGTTAGGTTATAAAAAAATATCCAAATCTTTGATGATCCCTAGGAGCACCATCAAATCTATCATGACCAAATGGAAAGAACATGGCAAAACAGCAAACCTGCCAAGAGACGGCCGCATTCCAAAAATCACGGACCTTTAGAGTACCACAGCAGAGACTGGAGTATCTGTACATAGGACGACAATAAGCCGTACGCTCCATAGAGTTGGGCTTTATGGCAGAGAGACCAGAAGAAAGCCATTAGTTTTAGCAAAAAACAAAATGGCACGTTTTGACTTTGCCAAAAGGCATGTGGGAGACTCCCAAAATGTATGGAGGAAGGTGCTCTGGTCTGATGAGACTAAAATTGAACTTTTTGGCCATCAAAGAAAACGCTATGTCTGGCGCAAACCCAACACATCACATCACCCAAAGAACACCATCCCCACAGTGAAACATGGTGGTGGCAGCATCATGCTGTGGGGATGTTTTTCAGCAGTCGGGACTGGGAAACTGGTCGGAGTTGAGGGAAAGATGGATGGTGCTAAATACAGGGATATTCTTGATCAAAACCCGTACCACTCTGTGTGTGATTTGAGGCTAGGACAGAGGTTCACCTTCCAGCAGGACAATGACCCCAAACACACTGCTAAAGCAACACTTGAGTGGTTTAAGGGGAAACATGTAAATGTGTTGGAATGGCCTAGTCAAAGCCCAGACCTCAATCCAATAGAAAATCCGTGGTCAGACTTCAAGATTGCTGTTCACAAGCGCAAACTATCCAACTTGAAGGAGCTGGAGCAGTTTTGCAAGGAGGAATGGGCAAAAATCCCAGTGGTAAGATGTGGCAAGCTCATAGAGACTTATCCACAGCGACTGGGAGCCTTGATAACCGCAAAAGGTGGCTCTACAAAGTATTGACTTTAGGGGGGGTGAATGGTTATGCACATTGACTTTTTCTGTTATTTTGTCCTATTTGTTGTTTGCTTCACAATAAAAAAAACAAAAAACATTTTCAAAGTTGTGGGCATGTTCTATAAATTAAATGATGCAAATCTTCAAACAATCCATGTTAATTCCAGGTTGTGAGGCAACAAAATACGAAAAATGCCAAGGGGGGGGGGGGGTGAATACTTTTGCAAAGCACTGTAGATTAGGCTTAAAATGTGGCAGAAAGTAGGTTTAGAGTTAGAATTCCACTTTACTATATTATCAGCTGTGGGCTCCAAGCAGCTGTTAGCATAGGGAATGGCTGAAGTACCCTGGACAATATACGACTGGCATATATCACAACAGGAATTGATGAATTATTTCTCCAATTTCGACACAAACAAAATCAATTCCTGAATCTTCCTGTTTCAGTGACCCCCCCCCCCCCCCCCCCCCTTGCTTTTACAGGTATCACAGAGGCAGAAAGTAGACGAAAAATTTCCCCATTGCCAGAAATGTTACCTCTTCCATACTGTATCTAAAACGAAAAAAAAAAAATACATAACTAAATGTGGCTGATGTTGGCCTTTTACGCTAAACCCCAAACAAACAGCTAAATACACAGATGAAATGCATGCGCAGGATTTGTTTTATCTGCCAAATGATTTGTCATTCTGCCCATCTATTCTTGAGATTTACACAGCACAGGCTTGTCTGACAGGGAAGGAGACCTGATTTTCCTCTGCTGCATTTAAAGCGGAACTAAAGTCTGTTATTAAAATACTGGGAACAGGCAGGCTCTCTATTGCAGAAGAGACGTGCGATATCAGCCATAGATGGTTTGATTCAGCAGGGACTAGTCAAGATTCAAACCATCTATGGGCAGGCCGAATGTACCAAAATGTATCCATTGATCGACTTGGGTACAACCAGCATGTTGGATTTTCGGCATGCAATTATTGCCAGTGGCTATAGCTGTGTTTTCCCAGGAGGGATGTCTCTCCGCGCTCCCCTCTGCTGGGAGAACACAATAGCTCCACGGGAGGGATGCCCCCATCAACACTGACTGCTTTTCTTTTCTGTAACCCCCGGTCACCTATGGCCTGTCTAAAAAGAGCATATCTGCCACTCTGCTCTCTCCTTCTATCAGCATATGCTTCGTTAGCACATGAGCAATGCAAAACAGACAATTAGCAACTTGGGCTGCTTCTTCCTTTCCCAGTCCCATCTCAGCTGTACAGGGACTGCAAGAGGCTGATACCAGGTCTAATTCAGTTACTTACACTGCTTGCATTTAAAAATTAAATTTATTGATGTTGCAGTAAATATAGAGCTGCACTAATTTGTGTCTTGTATATCTGCTGTTGCACTCCAAGGCCATGCCACTGTGTGATAAGGCAGTCTGGGAGAGGGTTTGGAGAAAACAGGCCCACTAATGACACTGGTGTGTGTGTGCTGTTCTTTTAAGCCAGGGGTCTCAAACCGGCGGCCCTCCAGCTGTTGCAGAACTACAAGTCCCATGAGGCATAGCAAGGCTGACAGTTACAAGCATGACTCCCACAGGCACAGGCATGATGGGACTTATAGTTCTACAACTGCTGGAGGGCCGACAGTTTGAGACCCCTGTTTTAAGCCTTGCACACACTAGTGTTTTTTTAATTTTTTTGCCATTCAATCCAGCAGGGCTGAACGAAAAAAAAACCTGACAGCTCAGGAGGAGCCCTTGTACTAACTGTCCGATGTTAGTACAGAAATCTTCCCTGTTGTGCTATTGTGTTCTGACAGACACCCCCCCCCAGAACGCTCCAGTCAGCGCTCCCTTTTTTGGTCACGCCCCTTGCTCTCGCTCTAACGATCGCGGCGATACCTCACATGTGTGGTTTGACCACCGTTTTCATATGCAGGCGCTACTCACGTATGCGTTCGCTTCTGCGTGCAAGCTCGCCGGGACTGGGCGTTTTTTTTTTTTAAAAATATATATATTTTTCTTATTTATTTTACTTGATTGTATTTATTTTTACACTGTTTAAAAAAAAAATTGTGTCACTTTTATTCATATTACAAGGAATGTAAACATCCCTTGTAATAGAAAAAAGCATGGCAGGTCCTCTTAAATATGAGATCTGGAGTCAAAAAGTCCTCAGATCTAATGTTAACTTAAATGCAATAAAAAAAAAAAAAAGGTCATTTTAAAAAATGACATTGAAAAAATGTGGCTTTAAGAGGTATGGACGGAAGTGACGTTTTGACGTGCAGTGTCATGGAGATGGGTGGGGGCCATCTTCCCCTCACTCATCTCCATGCACAGCTAGGGAAAGGACGCGATCGCCTCCGCCGTTGCCGACGGCTCCAGTAAGCGGCGGAGGGCACCGGATCGTGGCGGGAGGGGGGTCCTCTTCCGCCACCGATAAAAGTGATCTCACGGCGAATCTGCTGCAGAGACCACTTTTATCTTGTAGCCGACCGCTGGCCGAAAACGGGGATACCAGGGTTGTGACAACTAGCTGCTGCCATAACAACGATATCCGCCCCCAAAGTAGGGACGTATATGTACATGCGGCGGTCGGAAAGTGGTTAGGGGAAAAGTTTGTCGCCATTCCACGAGCAGATGCAATTTTGAAGCATGACATGTTGGGTATCAAAAATTATCTTCACATAATAAAAAAAGAAATTGGGCTAACTTTACCGTTGTCTTATTTTTTTAATTCAAAAAAGTGTATTTTTCCAAAAAAAGTGCGTTTGTAAGACCGCTGCGCAAATTTGGTGTGACATAAAGTATTGCAACTACCGCCATTTTATTCTCTAGGGTGTCTGAAAAAAAATATATAGTGTTTGGGGGTTCTAAGTAAGTTTCTAGCAAAAGAAAAATTATTTTAACTTTGTAAACACCGAGTCTGAAAAATAGGCCCGGTTCTTAAATGGTTAATGACAAAAAGACACAAAATCATGGGGCATTAGTTTGTATTTTGGGCACAATGTGTGAGATCACTATCCACGGGTCACCTTGTTTAGTTCTACACAAATTGTTCACAAAGTACAAAAAAATAATGCATTTTATTGGGTAACCTGAGCACTGTCTCAAACCAGGGTTTAGCTTCAATAGGCTGATGATTATCTTGCAGAAGATATAGTTACATATAGTTACATAGTAGGTGAGGTCGAAAAAAGACACAAGTCCAAGTCCAACCTATGTGTGTGATTATATGTCAGTATTACATTGTATATCCCTGTATGTTGTGGTCGTTCAGGTGCTTATCTAATAGTTTCTTGAAACTATCGATGCCCCCCTCTGAGACCACCGCCTGTGGAAGGGAATTCCACATCCTTGCCGCTCTTACAGTAAAGAACCCTCTACAAAGTTTAAGGTTAAACCTCTTTTCTTCTAATTTTAATGAGTGGCCTTGTTAATCTCCCTTCCGCGAAAAAGTTTGGGGTCACCAGTACGGTATTTGTAAATTGAAATCATATCCCCTCTCAAGTGTCTTTTCTCCAGAGAGAATAAGTTCAGTGCTCACAACCTTTCCTCATAACTGATATCCTCCAGACCCTTTATTAGCTTTGTTGCCCTTCTTTGTACTCGCTCCATTTCCAGTACATCCTTCCTGAGGACTGGTGCCCAGAACTGGACAGCATACTCCAGGTGCGGCCGGACCAGAGTCTTGTAGAGCGGGAGAATTATCGTTTTATCTCTGGAATTAATCCTGTTTTTAATGCATGCCAATATTCTGTTTGCTTTGTTAGCAGCAGCTTGACATTGCATGCCATTGCTGAGCCTATCATCTACTAGGACCCCCAGGTCCTTTTCCATCCTAGATTCCCCCAGAGGTTCTCCCCCCAGTGTATAGATTACATTCATATTTTTGTCACTCAAATGCATTATTTTAATTTTCTTCTACATTAAACCTCATTTGCCATGTAGTCACCCACCCCATTAATGTGTTCTGATCTTTTTGCAAGGTTTCCACATCCTGCGGAGAAGTTATTGCCCTGCTTAGCTTAGTATCGTCTGCAAATACAGAGATTGAAATGTTTATCCCATCCTCCAGGTCATTTATATTTTGGTACTGGGTCTCAAGGTCCTGGAGAAATGGTGGTGCACCTTCAGTGGGAATGTGACAGCTGCAGGTATTACACCACACTTCCTTCAGGTGCTTTGTATACTTCTGGCCTAATGTGGATTTGATGAGAATCATCGGGTATATATGCGGCGCTGATATTCAGCACTGTGTGTGCTGGGGAAAAAAACACAGATTTTTCGTTTTCGACATTGAAATGACCTTGTACCCAACAGCGACACCTCTCTAGAAGTCATATTTCTGCAGAAGATGAGCCATGTTTCTTCCGTTTTATACAATGTTACTTGTTTCCAGTAAACACTCCCCACATGTCAAGGATGAATATTTGTTCAGACTGTGAACATAAATGTTACCTAGTGACAAGTCTCCTCCTGAGCCTGACCATTAGTACATCGCTGTTGTCATGGGGATGTTTGTGCCGATGATTTGATTGTAGCATCTTGATGTGAATCATAGTTTCTCAGAATAGGCAACTCTTATCTCACTGCAGCTCTGGCAGAAGAACTAGAAAAGACAAGTTCCCGTCCAGAGTCCCTTCCCTTCCCATGACATGACATGGTCTTGCAGGACCTGTGTAGGCATCCATACACAAGGGCTTCAGAACCACATTCCATCAGACCGGCCCATGGTCATCGTTAACACTGTGCCCTTTGTCTTGCTCTTCCCACGATTAGGAGAATTAAAACCTCTAGAGCCAGTATGATTGTTATAGTATTTGATATTAAAATATGTAAATAAGAAAAGGATAGTGGCTAGTATGTCCTTAATAGATAAGGCACATCATCCCAAATTTGAGTACAATAGGGAGCAAAGGGGAGGGGATTATTGCGGTGCCACGAACAACTCCATACAATATGTTTAGAATAGAAACAGACAATTTTATTACAATAAGTTAAAAGCCAATAATGCAGTATATTGAATCACATATAACAGGGGAGCATAATACAGTGTTCTGTTGACCAGAAGGAAGATGGTGAATTATAACAGCAGGTCAATTCTTCCCTACTAGTTTCGCCAAGGCATTGGCTTCATCACGGGAATAGAATATAACAGAAAACAATTGTTGCTCTAAGAAGAAAAAAAACACACAAAAACATGAACACAAATAATAATATTTTTTTTTGTATTAATGTTTTTGTGTGTTTTTTTCTTCTTGGAGCAACAAATGTTTTCTGTTATATTCTATTCCCCTGATGAAGCCAATGCCTTGGCGAAACTAGTAGGGAAGAATTGACCTGCTGTTATAATTCACAAACAGAAAAAGGAGAAAGGTCTGGTGTACCCAGTAACACACTTCCATCCCTAGGCTATAACATATAGTAAAACGAAGGATTCGCCCTGGGACTTTAAATGAAGTGGGTACCGTTTCCGCCAGTAAACATAGCAGTAGTAAATACAGTATATGGTTTATTCAAGTAAAATTGTTTACATGCATAGATAACACCAACAGTTGCCAGTTATAACAGTTGCTGTTATAATTCACCATCTTCCTTCTGGTCAACAGAACACTGTATTATGCTCCCCTGTTATATGTGATTCAATATACTGCAATATTGGCTTTTAACTTATTGAAATAAAATTGGCTGTTTCTATTCTAAACATATTGTATGGAGTTGTTCGTGGCACCGCAATAATCCCCTCTCCTTTGCTCCCTATTGTACTAAAATATGTAAATATCACATTTTAACATTCACATCAATTCTTTCAACTAAATATATTTTTGTGGGATTTTACTGTACATAGATTTCAGTTAAAACAGCATATGAAAATTAAATTGTCTCTATCCCACCGCATTATGGTCAATATATTACTGTGACACTCAGGAGCATCATCCGTGTTGTATAGATGTGGAGAATGAGCAAAAAGATTTTGGACTGTACAGGCCACACAAGGAGCAAACAATTTGTACTATAAAATCATACAATTCATTGGTAAAAAAGATAAAAAGAGTTCATACAAACATGTATGTCTCAAGTATTTAAAAACAATAACGGTGCTGATAAGATTTACTGTGTATTTGGTATACATCAGGGATGAATGCTGATACAATGGGTCTTCATGTTCCGACATGTTTCACCAACTTTTGCTTCATCAGGGTTTATGAAAACCATACAGCACTTATCTAGGGAAAAACAATGACATTTACATACTGTACATAGATTTACATATTACCCATCCATAATAGTAACTCCCATAGCCTTGCATTCACTGTGTGGGACCCACCTCAGCACAGAATACCACTGGCACAGTAGCTTCCTGGGCGGGCGCTGGAGGATAAAGGGAGACCTTCATCGAAAATATGGAGTCAACTGCGATATATCTCTAACTGTAGAGAAAAACTTTAAGATAACACCCATCCTATTCATGTGCATCTATAGGGGACATCATATAAATTAAAAATTTATATCTATTTTGGTCCCAAAAAAGGAGGCAGAAGAGAAGAAAATATATGAATAAATGGAAATACCACCAATCCGCGCAATTGGAATAGATAAATTAGTATACCGTGAAATCTCGTGAAGATGTGAGAGCAGCACGTTGTATAAATTAGATAGACAAGAAAAAACTAACAGATTAGTTAAAACCGCGCTCTCTGCAAAGTGCAAGTGCAAAAAACAACCAAATAGTTAACAATAAAAATGCCAAGAATTACTGACACCATAAGTGCTTTTTAAACTAAAGTCCAAAGTGAAAATATTATTATGTTCAAATGGAGTGTTATTCAAGCTTGACAGACAAAATCTGAATGGTTTCTGGATGAGGTCTTCCTAACATTCGGCAATCATCACAAGGGTTAATCTTCCACCACCAACACCGGTCACACAGTCTACTCACCAGAAAGTAGTGACTCTCATTACAGGAGTCGAGCACGCTTGTATGGAAAATGCCGATTTGGACTCTCACCGCCGCAGCTCAATCCAAGTGTTGTGAAGATGAAGATGCTGTGGCCTGCCTGGACACTGGGTGTACTGGTTGAAACCCTCGGTGCAGGATTGATCATTAGACCATCAATGCCATAAGTTGGGAGAAAGAAGGAATGTTCCCATAGTGAAGTATGTCAAAATATCAAAAATTTATTAGAAAATCGTAATACAGACGATCGTGATGAAACCGATCCTAATAAAAAACAAAGTGAAAAAACGCATTCGTTCGTGCAGTCTTTATACAAACACGAACGCCGCTGATGTTCTGCCACGTGGCTATGGCGGAAGTAACGTATTACGTTCGGTATACCCTACCAGTTTCGTCAGTACGTTCTGATGTCATCAGGGGTCATACGAACGGACACGTCCCCTTCATATAAATACAACCGGCAATTAAGAATATACAATCCACTGCCATCCCTAATAAGCATAAAGAGAGATATAATCACAAAGAAGTGGATGGATATAGACTTCAAAAAAGAGAAGAGAAGAAGGGGGGGGGGGGGGTAAAGGAGGGGGGGATGAAAGGGAAGGGAAGTAAAGAAAAGGGGGGGATGGGAAAAGTGAATATGAATGGAGAGGGTGGGAGATCGGTGGAGCTAGCAGAGCAATATGGTATGCCACCAGGTAGTTATATCTGCTAATAACTACAAATGGGTATATATAATATAGTGGAACTATTTCACATGGTAGAACAAAATCATACCTCATTCTATTCCACCTCATTACTCATCCCTGACTATATAGAATTTCTTCTTTTTACAAAAGCAGTAGTTGTTTATTTTTGCCATTATGCCCTTGAAAATATCACATACTGGGGTAAAGATGAGCCAGAACTCTACATGTTTCATTGAGCTTTCAGTCAACTTGTTCGGGAGTTTGTTCGGGGGAGTTGCTAAAAAGCACTAACACTCAAGTAATAGCTAGCCCAGACATCTGCAGTTGTGGGACAAACTCCAAGGACAAATAGGGATATCGGACCAGATCAGGCATTTGATCTTATCGTCCCTAAATGAGGGAGGAAATATACATCTAAAAGAAAACGATTTGTTAGAAGGTATCCCAAACAAGAGTTTATCCCTTACAACAATCCCCTATCCTACATCAAAGTGATGTGAAGTTGCTGCATACTTAATGTATTCTCCAGTAACATGAGTGGGCAACATTCAGGTAACACTGTAGATTGAAGGAGCTCTGTCTCCAATTTATACTATATAAACTGGCATAGCTGAGCACAAAGAGGCACGGCAAGATGCCAAAGCATAACCTTGGTTTGAAATAATGCCACTCCAGGGTATGGGGTAGGTCAGGACTCGACAAATCCCAGGCATCATGAGACTAGAAATTGCTTCCTGGTTCAGGACTTTTTTCAGCCTCCCGACTCCGCCTCTCACTTGCCGACCGGGCTATAGCCGAAAGGCTACATGTACATTTGCCACCCCTAAATGTAACTCATCTGGCAGCAGAAAAATGTTGAACATGGAAAAAAAGCGGTACCACATTTTTGCCACGTTTGCTTTTTTTGCCAAAATGTTCCTCTCCTGAACGTGATTCTTCTGTGTTCAGGAGAGGGATGTTTAACAGCCCCTAAACCATACCTCCCAACTTTTTGAGATGGGAATGAGGGACAAAGCAAAGGTATGTAGGCATAGGACACACCCCCTGTCACGCCTCCTTAAAGGAGAATTAAACAAAAAGAGGATTAGTTAAACATCTACTATTGCTTTATATTGGCTTTTGAAATTTGCAAATGCATTGAAGTTTGCAAATGCAACGATTTAGAAATTGGTTAAAAGGTTTAGCACTGGGAAATACTTTTTGAAAGCTAAAATGTGCATTTTATATACAACTATATAGATCAGATATAAATGAGGGACAAATGAGGAGGAAAGAGGGACAGAGGGACTTTGTTCCAAATCAGGGACAGTCCCTCAAAATCAGGGACAGTTGGGAGCTATGCCTAAACTCTGCTGCTCCTAAATTCATAGTCGGACGAAGGGTCTCAACGAAACAAACTGAGGACTCCATGTTCGCGAATACCCCCCCCCCCCCCCCCCCTCTTTTCTCTCTCTTTACTCTCCTCCTACTTTTCTCTCTATGAAAATGAGAAAATGAAAAGATGCAGGATTCACAAAGGGTCATCTTGTGGACCTTTGTACTCCTATTTGCATTAGATGACTATAATAAGATAAGGATTCAATATGAGAAACACGGTCAACATTCATAGTGTCTAAATTTGGAGAAAGTACAAGTTCCGAATATCTGACAGTTATCAACTTTATCTAGTACTGCATTGCGAGACACTTTTGAAAGAGACAAAAGAAGGCTTTCTTTATGTTTTTTGTGTAATTGTTTATATCATGCTGTTACGATGTTTACTGATGTCATATCGGTCCTTGTGGACCTGTTTCTTGTGATAAATAAAAAATTAAAAAAAAAAAAAAAAAAAAGCATATGTGTACAAGGATACATAGGTTTTTATTGAGTTGAGTTCAGGGTCTTTGACGAAAAAAAACACCAAAAGCTCCTAAACTCACGTTCAGGAGCAGCAGTGTACATGAGGCCAAAGACAGCTACAGTGTGGTCGTCCAGTTCCCTGAAACCTGCCCACCCACGTCCTTTGCACACAGCTGATCACAGATCGAGGTAAAAGGCCAGTCACAGCAGCCTTTTACCATGTGATCAGCTGTGTCCAATCACAGTTGGTCACATGTAAACAAATGCAAATTATCAGCATTTCCTTTCCTTGGCGATGTCACAGTGTGAGGACAGGAAAGCCGATAACCGGCTATCCTGTGACAGGGGACATTTACACTGATGATCAGTGCCCTGATTATTAGTGCAGCCCCATTAGTGCCCATCAGTGTAGCATATCCGTGACCATCAGTGCAGCATATCAATGCCCATCAGTACCACCTATCAGTGCCCATCAATGCTGTCATATTAGTGCAGCCTCATCAGTGCCTGTCAGTGAAAAAGAAAAATGACTTAAAGGTTTTTGTCTTTTTGGTGTATTTAGCAAAAAATCAAAAACCCAATGGTGGTTAAATACCACCAAAAGAAAGCTTTATTTGCGTGAAAAAAATGCTAAAAAACTCATATATGTACAGTGTTGCATGACCGCTCAATTGCCATTCAAAGTGAGAAAGTACTGAAAGCTGAAAATTGGCCTGGACAGGAAGGGGGTGCGCCTAACTTTTTTGGCTGGCTCCTAGATTCAAAGCAAATTTTGTCAAGCCCTGGGGTAAGTAATGTGCAAATCTGAAGCTTCAAGTCCAAGGAGGAATGCCTGATTACCCCCCCCCCCCCCTACATACATCATAGAAGCAGTAAAAGCATGGTCGTTTTAATTTGTACGTGGATAGCTTTGGATAAACTTAGTAAGTCAGATCAGTTGTGCAGCTTTCTGTGTCTTTTACTTCCTGTTTTGTCAGGACAGGATGTGAGAATAAATCCCAACAACGGGGACACAGATGGAAGTTCAACACCAGACAGAGGTTATACGCACGATATCCAAAACTAAAAAAAACAGGTTTTGGCTTGGGTACCAATTTAAAGCAAGTCTTTGGAGGCATAAATACCATTAAACTTTTTAAATTCCACCCAAATCAGGTACCCCCTTAAACTTTAGGTGCTTTGTTATGCAAAAAAAAACTAATAGTCCTGCATGTTGTTGGCTTCAAATGAGATAAGCTGCCTAAGACCCCATACACACTATTAGATTTTCTGCAGATTTTTGTCTTCAGATTTACCAAAACCATATAATATGAGGTCAAACCTTAAGAGTTTCAATTTGTATGCAATCAGGCAGGCCCTTGTACTACATGGTTTTGGTAAATCTGAAGACAAAAATCTGCAGAATATCTAATAGTGTGTATGGGGCTTTAGGCTCCATGCACACTGGCCTAAAAATTGCTGCTTCTACAGAAGTTTTGTGTTTTGCCTGTAGAAGCAGCTCAATGCTATCCTATGTGTCCATGCACGTTAGGACGATTACAGGCATGTTTTGAGCTCAGCGTTTAGCCCAGGTTCACATGTCAAAATCACATGCCAAATCAGCGGCTATTGCCGGCAATGGCACCGCCCGAATCGGCACTGCACCGATTCCAAAAAGTAGTTCCTGTACTACTTTTGGTGACTTCGGTGGGGGGTGGGGGGGGATTTTGTATAGACATCTGTGCAGGAACCCGCACAGATGTCCTGAAGTCGGACTGCTTTCTCGGGTTAAAATTCAGCTGAACTCAAACGATTGCTAACCCACAGCAATGTAAACCTAGGCTTAGAGACAGGAAAAAAAAACCTTCTGGTTTGTGTTTTTGATTGGAGCTTTCTGGCAGAAAAAACTCGAAACTCTCCTAAACTTGTCTAAACTGTGTACAAATGCACTCCATATGAGTGTTTTTTGTTCTGCCAGGGGAGCGGTCATTTTTTTTTTAAGCCCAGTGTGCATGAAGCCTAACTGGCTCACAAGTGGAAGGTTAATTCTTGGTTCCTGCAGCACCCTGTGGTCTTCAAATGAGATAAACTGCCTGACTGGCACAAAGGGGCAGACAGGACTTGGGAGGGAGAGGGTCAGGGCACAACAATCTTAGCTTTCTTGGGATTTTGCACAAAAGTTGCATGCTGGCATCTTAAGGTACAATGCTGTGAAAAAGTATTTGCCCCCTTTTCTGTTTTTTTTTTTTTAATTTTTTGCATATTTGTCACACTTAAATGACTCAGATCAGCAAACACATTTTATTATTACATAAAGATAACCCAAATAAATACAAAATGCAGTTTTTAAATAATGGTTTCATTTATTAAAGGCAAAAAAGCTGTCCAACCATAACTGGTTGTGCCACTCTTGGCGGCAACAACTGCAATCAAGCATTTGCGATAACTGGCAATGAGTCTTTCACATTGCTGTGGAGCAGTTTTGACCCAGTCTTCTTTGCAGAATTGTTTTAATTCAGCCACATTGGAGGGTTTTCCAGCATGAACGACCTGTGTAAAGTCATAAAACAGCATCTCAATTGGATTTAAATCTGGGCTTTGACTAGGCCACTCCAAAACCTAAATTTTGCTTTGTTTGAACCATTTGGAGGTGGACTTGCTGTTGTGTTTTGGTTTATTGTCCTGCTGCATAACCCAAAGGCACTTGAGGTCACAAACTGATGGCCGGACATTCTCCTTTAGGATTTTCTGGTAGAGTTCAGAATTCACGGTTCCATCAATTATGGTAAGTCGCCCAGGTCCTGAAGCTGCAAAGCAGCCCCAGACCATCACGTTACCACCACCATGTCTGACTGTTAGTATGATGTTCTTGTTATGAAATGCTGTATTAGTTTTATGCCAGATGTAACAAGACACACACCTTCCAAAAAGTAAAATTTTTGTCTCATCAGTCCACAGAATATTTGCCTAAAAGTCTTGGGGATAATCGAGATGTTTTTTGGTAAATGTGAGATGAGCCTTTGTGTTCTTTTTGGTCAGCAGTGGCTTTGGCCTTAGAACTCTCCCATGGATGCCATTTTTGCCCAATCTCTTTTTTTTATTGTTGAATCATGAACTCTGACTTTACCTGCGGCAAGTGAGGCCTGCAGTTCTTTAGCTGTTGTTCTGGGTTCTTTTATGGCCTCCTGGATGAGTCGTCGTCATGGTCTGGGAGTAACTTCTGTAGGCCGGCCACTCCTGGGAAGGTTAACCACTGTTTCAAGTTATCTCCATTTGTAGATAACGGCTCTCCCCGTAGTTCAATGGAGTTCCAAAGCCTTAGAAATGGCTTTGAAACCCTTCCTAGACCGATACATGTACATTACTTTGTTTCTAATCTGTTCTTGAATTTTTTTAGATTGTGGCATGATGTGTGGCTTTTTGTGATCTGTTAGCGTGCTTCACTTTGTCAGACAGCTTCTATTTATGTGATTTCTTGATTCAACAGGTCTGGCAGTAATCAGGCCTGGGTGTGGCAAGTGAAATTTAACTCAGCTTTCCAAAAAATTGTGGTCAATCACAGTTCATTCATGATTCAGCATCGGAGGGGGCAATTACTTTTTCACATAGGGCCAGGCAGGTTTGACAGCTTTTTTCCCTTAATAAATGAAATAATTATTTAAAAACTGCATCTTGGATTTACTTGGGTTATCTTTGTGTAATATTAAAATTTGTTTGATGATCTGGATCATTTAAGTGTGAGAAATATGCAAAAAAAAAAAAAAAATCAGGAAGGGGTCAAATACCTTTTCACAGCACTGTATGTACTGAACCACAGGTACACTTAGGTTGAATATTTTCTTTGCACGCGGTTACAGCACATAACTGCCCCTTGTATCAGCAACAGGAATGCAGCACACCAAGATTCAAATTAATAATCTTACTTTATTAAAATAGCCAGAAGGAACGAGATCTATTCTGACATGTTTTGCGCTAGGCACAGCGTTTTCCTAAGGCTCCATTCACACCTGGGCCTTCCAGAATCGCGGCAAAACACGCATTTGTGATGCCATAACTTCTAATGGCACCCCACTTGCAGTGCAATTTTGCGTTAAAGAGATAAATCGCAACACGTGAAGTTTGTCGCTCAAAAAGGAGCAGGGGCTTCTTTTGGGCGACAGTGTCGCTCATTACAATTTTTAGCGATTGATCATAGCAAAATCGCACCACAATTGGGGTGCCATTAGAAGTCTCGTGAATCGCCCCCAAAGCCGGAACACCAAGCTGTGAATGGAGCCTACAGAAGAAAGAAGCGTCTTTGAGAAAGCTCTGTGCCTAGCTATATTAATAAAGGAAGATTATTATTTTGCATCTTGGTGTGCGGCATCCCTGTTGCTGATATAATTGATTGCTTTGGTGAAGACAAACTGAGCCAAGCCAGCACCTGAGATGTGATTATTGAGCGTGGAGCCTGATCTCGCCTGGAACGGCGTGTGAAATATTTGATATAATTGCTCCTTGTTGTTAGATTCACCTCTGAATGCTTTCATTTTCGTATTCTTCTACAGTGCTTTGCTTCTTTGTACTAGGCCCAACGTGGTACATTTAGATTTTAGGCATCTGGTTATTAATAACATACACGACGATGCTCTAATTAACAATTAGAGCTCTAATGTGCTCATTAAACCCATGTATAATATTGTTAATTAATACATTTCATTATTCATACATGATGCTAACACTTGTCCCCATCATCTTACTGGTTTCTCAAGTGTCCATAGGGATTACTCTGTATAAATAATTTTGTGTAAAATGGAACAAGAACCTTAAAGAATTTTCAAAAAAAGCTATAGTAGGCAGCTGATATGCTTGCAAAACTGTAGATGTAAATGGGGCCAGTGCTGTTTTGGCAAAGCTGGCCACACACATATAGAATTTGTTTGTTCAGCTGTAGGCTGAATGAAAACAAATTACCAGATTCTTCTGTCCATGCTGAGCTCTGGTTCACACCACTGCGACTTGCCATGCGATTTGAGAGTTCAAAGTCGCATGTCAATTCGCGCCCCATTAGCGGCAATGGAACCGTTCTAATAGGAGCGACTTGAGTCGGTCTGACTTAGACAAAAGGTTCTTGTACTACTTTTGGTCCGGCTTCAATATGACTTGCATTGACTTCTGTTAAAAAAGTCGTATGCAAGCCACCATGAAGTCGCGCCGGCATGTAGGATTCAAAGTTGCGGCAGTGTGAACCTGGGCCTAAACGACAAAGGTGGACAAACCTCCCACTGTGAGCTATTGGAGTTGATTTACTAAAGGCGGTATCTAGCAGAGCCCTTTGGCGCACCTCTGCATGTGCAGGTGATGTTCCATGCATGTGCAAAGGCAAGGAAGGTTTGAGATCTCCCTGATGATCGACTTTGTGCATGCGTGGGAAACCCTGTACTTGTGCAGATCGTTAGGGAAAAAAGCTTGTGTACAGCTGTGCCACAGTGTCCACTCGGGACCAGGCCCGGATTTACTCCCTTTGCCGCCCCAAGGCCGGGTCCTTCAGCATAATGGGGACCAACACCAGAGGACGGGGACTCCCTTATGACTACGTCACTCCTCTATCCGGCAATCCGGAACAGTCTCTGCTCCCGCTTCCACCAATACAGGTCAGGGAGGGATGAGGGGGGCGGGGAAAGGAGACAGAGTTTTGGTCTCCATGGAGATCCAGGGTTTTAGTACTTCATTGGGCAGAGCCTGCAGCTCTACAGGTGCCGCCAGACACGAGTGTGATGCCGCCCTCTGCAGGTGATAGCGGGGAACTACACCATATCAGTGATTGCTCCATCTCTATACAGAGCTCCGAATGATGTTAGTGGGGGGGGGGTGCACCACCCCTGCACCACTGCCGCCCCGAGGCCTGGCCTCGGTGGCCTTGTGAGAAATCTGGCCCTGCACGGGACTCGAAGCCCCTGCAGCACGTGTGCACACGCAAAGGGGTGGGGAGGAAAAAAAAAAACATAAGTCTCGCCTATACAAGACACACGGAACAAAAAAGGCAGCACAAATAAATAACATTAGTCAAAAAAAATCCAGTTGTAATCGAAGGAAGGGGAAGGAGGCATGGCAACATAACACGACCTTCAGGGTCTTCCACACAAGCCCCAAAGCTGCACTTATCCTATAATAAATCAGGGGGTGGAACATTCACTAAAAGGCCTTCAATTCAAAATTGGCATAAACCCAGAATTCCTTTCTTCTTTTGGAGAGGGTTGTTGGCATAAAAGTCTCCCTACCTCAACTTTTTGCAAAAGTGAAACAAAGCGATTTAGAAATTTTAAAAGGAAGGATGGTGAAGGATAGGGTTAAAAGTGGAGACTTCCTATACATAATGCAGAAGCACAGCATCAAGTGTCAGCACTACAGCCTCAGCAAGCGAACACATTGTACTGCATTGCTTATACATCCAACTGCTTGTGTGGATTGCCACTATTTAGAATAAACATTCTGTGCTATTTTTTGTCCTGCAGGCAACATATAACTGCTTGAAGCAGTTACATTCCAGAACAAAGTGTACAGGATATATCAAGCTCGTCTGTGAGCCTTTACATGGTAACCAGTGACGGCTGGTGCTCAAATTTTTTTTGGGGGGCGCAAACAAACTGAAAAATTCTGAAACAAAACCCCCCATCAATTGCAGCCTCACTGTACCATCAATCGCAGCCACTGTGCCCATCAATTGCTGCCACTGTACCATCAATCGCAGCCACTGTGCCCATCAATTGCTGCCACTGTACCATCAAACGCAGCCACTGTGCCATCAAACGCAGCCACTGTGCCCATCAATTGCCACCACTGTGCCCATCAAATGCAGCCAATGTGCCATCAATTGCCGCTACTGTCGCATCAAACGCAGCCACTGTGCTCATCAAACACAGCCACTGCGTCATCAATAGCCGCCACTGTGCCATCAAATGCAGCCACTGTGCCCATCAATTGCCACCACTGTGTTCATCAAATGCAGCCACTGTGCCCATCCAATGCTGCCACTGTGCCATCAAATGCTGCCACTGTGCCCATCAAACACAGCCACTTTGCCCATCAATTGCCACCACTGTGCCCATCAAACGCAGCCATTGTGCCATCAAACGCAGCCACTGTGCCCATCAATTGCCACCACTGTGTTCATCAAATGCAGCCACTGTGCCCATCCAATGCTGCCACTGTGCCATCAAATGCTGCCACTGTGCCCATCAAACACAGCCACTTTGCCCATCAATTGCCACCACTGTGCCCATCAAACGCAGCCATTGTGCCATCAAACGCAGCCACTGTGCCATCAAACGCAGCCAATGTGCCATCAAACGCAGCCACTGTGTCAAACACAGCCTCTTTGCCCATCAATTGCCGCCACTGTGCCCATCAAACGCAGCCATTGTGCCATCAAACGCAGCCACTGTGCCATCAATCACAGCCACTGTGCCCATCAAATGCAGCCAATGTGCCATTAAACGCAGCCACTGTGTCATCAATTTGCTGCCACTGTGCCATCAAATGCAGCCACTGTGCCCATCAATTGCCGCCACTGTGTTTATCAAACGCAGCCACTGTGCCCATCAAATGCTGCAAATGTGCCCATCAAATGCTGCCATTGTGCCCCATCAAATGCTGCCACTGTGCCCCATCAAATGCTCCCACTGTGTCATATCAAACACAGCCACTGTGCCATATCAAATGTTGCTAGTGTGCCCCCCCCCCACGCCTGCCATCTGCACTTACCCTGTCTCGGTAGGACAGCTCCTTGATGATCCTCAATGTCTTCTCCGGTCCTCTCTTCTCATTCTCTGCTATGATTGGACGCCTGATAAGCATCCAATCACAGCGCCTGTCGTTTCAGGTGACTGGTAACAGATCCGAGCACCTGATTGGTGGAGAGGCGGTTTAGTGTTAGGAAAGCGAATATTCATTCGCTTTTCTAACACAGCTGAGTGACCTGCGAGCGCCCAGCATGGTGCTCGCAGGTCACCTTTTTTGACCCTATGGCTCTAATCAGGTGCTTCAAAAAAGAAACCCTGCCGCTGTAATTCAATAATTATATAGGGGGTGGCATTGGCAGCCATAAATAGATTCATGCAATGCATGAATCTATCAATTGGTGCTAGAGAGGGTGGCAGGAGAGAGGGGGCAGCACTCGTGCACCCTTATGGACGCACCACCACTGGTCAGGAGTATAAAGCCCCAGCATCACAGGACAGAGAATACAGCCCTAGCATCACACATCAGGGTATACAGCTCAGCCACACAGACCGGGGTATACAGGTCAGCCTCACAGACCAGGGTATACAGATCAGGGTATACAGATCAGCCTCACAGACAAGAGTATACAGATCAGGGTATACAGAGCAGTCTCACAGATCAGGGTATCCTCCTCTGCTGAAGCGGCGGCTCCGGTGTCCGCTCTGGCTCCCTGGCTTCCTCCTCTGTGACTTCTCTTCCACCAAAGCGGAATGGGATCGCCTGACACTTTGGCCAATCGGGAAACAGGTCTCACAGACTTTCCTCCTGATTGGTGGGAAGGAAGGTTAATGTGAAAATAGCGAAAATTCATTCGCTATGTCACACAACCGGGTGGGATCAGGACGCAGTGCTCTGCGCCCCGAGCCCACCCTATTTTGAAGCCTATTAGAGCCTCTAGCCTATTTCTTATGCAAACCTTCGTACATAAGGTCATGTTTAGACAATTTTACCTTCTCCTCTTTTATAGCAAGTGACGTATAGATAGCCTTTAATAAGTCATCTACATCTTCTAATGATAACTTATACCTCGAGCCTCTTACGGATTCTCTATCCCTGGGCCCAGTATCTGACCCCTATTCTTCCGGAGAAGAATGGGTAGATCGGACTTCAGCCTCAGAGTCTTCACTCTCCGCACTCTGATGGGGACGCTAGGACCGGATGAAGTCCTAACTGGAGATGGACCCTCTGAGGGGACTTGAATCTTATCAATTTGAATTTTAAACGAGCTAAACGTAGACGTAAGCTCATCTTTAACACAAGTCAGCATTTTCTGACAGGAGACTACCGGGTCATCCTTAACTAGGCTGTCTATACAGGTGCGACAAACTGCTTTGCTCCATGAGGAGCGCAATTTGTTTCCGCAAACCACACATTTCCTTTTTGGTGGCTGCGCTTGGGCCTTGTCCTGAGTCTTGGCCTGCAAGAGAACAAATGACCCTAATGAATTTTATGCCACATACACTCCATAACACCCCGTGCTGGAGGAAAGGAAAAATGTGCTCCCTTCACCTAGTCCCTACTGGTTACAAGGGGGAAAACACTCACAGGATGTGCAAGCAAGTAAAACACATTTCAGACCTACCTGCCCCTGTAGTGGTCCGCAGCCTCTGCCAGGTTTCACTCTTTTTCAAACACCAGCCTTCCAGCGTCCCTGCTCGTGCCGTTTTAGAGACAGAAACTAGTGTCTCCGGCGCCCGCTGATGACGTCACATGACCCGGAAGTGACCCCGCCGGGTACTTCCTGTGGGCCAGCTTGGAATGCATAAGTTCCGCCCCTCCACGCGCGAGGCTTCCTCTCTTTTACTGCACACTCCAGCCATGCTGTTTAGCAGGGAAAAGCAAGCCGACTGCCGCCATGGGACACATGGACCAGGGCTCAGACATGCACTGCTGTGCTGGCATTCCCCGTGCACTGAGAACCAGGGACAGCAGCCACAAACCTACTCCCCCCGGTGGATGTGCCACTCTGCGACCCAAGAAGAAGGTAGGAATACCACCCCAAACGCCACAGGAGTCACACTCATGAGACCTAGGGGAACCAGTTCCAGGAAACATGTTACCCCCCCCCCCCCCCCCCGTCTGGAGGAAACTCTAATAGTGACATGGGGCATGGAGGACTGCCCTTTTATCTGGTGGGGGTAACATGTTTCCTGTCCTGGTAGGTCTCATGGCTGTCCTGGAAAAACGCTTAGAGAAAAAGAGCTCTATTAACACATAGTTTGGTGCTTTTTGCACTTTGTTGTTTTCTGTGTACTTTGTATTATGCTTCTAATTTGCATTAAGATACGTGTTTTATTGTTTGTATCTAACTGGAAAATACTGTCAATACAAATTACCTGATTTAAAAAAAAACAAAAAAACTGAAGAGCAGGCACTGCCAGATGCCAGTTGGTACTGCTTCAAATATCAACTTACCGAAACAATAACATTGAAAAGCATCCCCATTGCATCCACCAATGTAGTGCAGAGCTTTAGTGATCCATTGATTGAGGCACCTCGTTGCTTTGTGGATTGAAATGGGGGTAATGAGCATTTTCACAAGAAAGGGTCAAACTTTTCCTCTATGCAGGAATGTGTACCTGTAATAAAGACTGGTACCTGCTACTCTCTTCTTCGGCAAGGTAACTGGACCTCTCCTGTGGCTTTTTGCAGGCAGCCTACAGTGGGTGCAGCCTGCTTTCTCCCTCCCACAGCTTTGCTCTTGATTTTCAGCTGCAGATTTCACTCCTAGAATGAATTCTCCCTCTGCACACCAACCTGCTGCTGGCCAGCATTAGCAGTTGACCATTATCTTTGGAAATGTACCCAAATACCTGGCCAGAGATCTCTGGATGGGGAACAGAATGTTAATTTTTAAAATCCCCTTTACACTCACCTTATCCCTGTTTGAACATCTTATGGTCCTGGAGTTTTTCCTCAACTCTCGCCTGAGGCCAAGGAGGGGGGCGCCGGCCCCCGGTTACAGAAAAAAAAAAAGAACTAAGGTTTTTATTTTATTTTTTACTGACTGATTTCATTTGTATGCAATGTTCTGTTTTTCATTTAAGCCAGAGTTCTTCTTTAGGGGATTTTTTTTTATGAATGGCTGCTGTAGTTTGCACTGTGCAGAGCAGAGCTGGTCGAGGTGATCACGGTTTCAATATGCTTCATTAATGTATGTTGAATATTTATCAGAGTCAACAAAAAAACAAGAGCGATCAGTGGGTAATTAGCATAAAATATGGTGCACCCACATTCCCTCCCACGTGGCTTCTGTTGGTTTCCACTTGTTCTTACAGCCAAATCTGCAGAAGCTGTTTTGCACCCCTCCCTTCTCATCACAACTCACAGCTGCCAGAGTGTGCTGCGTATAGTGTGCAGACTTCATTTCTGGGTGGTATTTATCAAAAACGCGCTCTCAGGATCTGCTGGTGTGTCTTGTTTGCTAAAGAGTCAAACCCATATTTGTAACAATTTTAATCATTTATTTTCGAAAGGTGAAATAACAGGAAATAATATGACTGCACTGTAAATTATAATGTATTCAGTAATAGATGTCCTTGAATCATTTTCTGAAGAAACTGCTGCTCCAGGCTCCCATCGGTGCCAGGCACTTCACTACATTTTAAAGGGTATGCATACCCAAATCTTTTGTTGGATAGAGTAGGGAAATCAGCAGACAGCAGTTTGATAATAATTAATTGTATCTGTTTATTTCATAAAATGTGTTGTTATTTAATATTATTTTGTTATTTTTTTAGATACTTTTGCTGTACTCTGTACTGGGGATTGCATGTATGTGTGTCTCCTGTGCATTGGGTGTGGCTGGGGTGAATTTTTAGCCTTCATTTCTGATGCTTCCCTCCTCCCACATACGCTTTCTTTTGCAGTTGGTAACTGCATCCTTAGTAACCAAGATGCCATTCTAATTTTACAACCTGTTCATGAGGGTATTTTTAGACTCTGCTGTATTATTACAATAAAACGCTTCATCAATTCCATCATATAATGAAATTGGAAACAGCACTGTTGTGTCCAAACGTGTAATAGCAGTGATGACGCTGGACACATCACCATCTATGAACAAGGCTTTGATCCTAAGCTAAAAAATGCACAGTGTGGCGCTATTATGTGAATACAATATGAAAAAACTAAACATAAATTATTTAAATCATAAACATCTCATGTGAGCACTTGTGACAGTGATTAGTGAAAGAATAATACAAATGTGTGTTTAGATGAATTGAACATCAAAGGCAAAATCAAATATAGAGTCCATAACACCAAAAAGAAAAAGTCCGTGATAGCAGTGTATAAATGGTATACAGGTGTTTTTCTTGTATATGCAGGAAGATCAATTAGACCCGGTAGCCTGGTAGATGAATGGACCATAAACGACCAGAGGTGCACAGAAATTTGAAAACGGTGCCAAGACCATCACCAGAAGATATGGAGGCTTACCAGAAGTAGTGGCCTGAAATAGCGTATGCTAAAACAGGTCAAGAAGGCTTGGTGACCAACTGGTCTAGATGTATTGTCTGGTTAGATGTCATCACCACACCAACGGAGGGAAGGGGGGGAAGCAATCAGCACGATTTCCTCAATAATAATCACACCACCAAGCCAAGCGAAAGATTCGTGTACCATGTGAGGGATGAAAACACTCACATAGTGTAATAACGTATTAACTTGGATTTATTAAAAATAGCAGTAAAAAACAAACTCACATTTTATGCAGATCAAACAGGCATGTAAATCGTATAGCGGTAGTTGTGAGGGGTCCACCCGACATGTTTCAACTAAAAAAGTCGTCTTCTGGGGTGTGGAACCCTCTCTCCCCACCGCTCTATTTATGGACAAAGAATGACCCCCACTGGAAGTGTCCGAAACCGGAAGTAATTAAGATGACCCTATTTCCGGTCAGGGGGGCATATGTAAGAAATTCAAAAAACCACACATTAGTAGATTAAATATCAAAAATCTCATAGTCCTGTGTGAGGTCCGAACTGTAAGACCAATGTACATTACTGTATAGATCGGCTTTGGTCCGGATGGTTAAATCCGTAACCAAGCCTCACTCTCAGTCCCTGTATGTAGTGGGTGGAAGCGCCTCCACACAGCTGCGCTCCACCCTCAATGTCAAGCCTCGTTCCGGCACGGTAGCGTGATGACATCACGCCCATAGATCACATCCGTGCGTTCCAAGGGTATAATCCAAGCCTCGTTTTCGATCGGCCGTCGAATGACGCGATGACGTCACGTGCACGATCGAATAACGATGGCGGTGCGCTCCAAGCCTTTAGCCAAGCCTCATTTTCAATAGGATTAGTCACATCCAGCAACATAATCAGAACAGGAAGTGACACCCAACCTCCTATTGAAGGGGCGGAGGGGACAGGAAATGTCAGCCAAGGTGGATGTAATGCTGAAAATATGAGAAACTAATGAGCATCTTTAAAACTTAATTAAAAGATCAGACAAGTTAAACAAGTTATCTAAAATATAGATCGTATACAGCGATACTTTATCTCATAATCTAAATAATCAGTTCAGATAAAAAACCTACCGGACACTGCCAGTAGGGGGCATCAGACCAATATTATGTACAACCAAGGTAATGAATTACCATGTACAATACATTAGCATGAATGCAATTAAAAAGAAATATCATATGCCTACCCAAACAATACCAAAATCATCTCATATCGAATTGGCATACATATTAAAATTTTAAAATTATAAAATTAAAAAACTAAAGAAACATGGAGAGATCAAGTCTGAATTCAAGCCCGATTAATAAAGGAATTGATGTCCCATTCTACATTAATACCCTGCGGAAAATGAGACCCCAATTCATAAATCCAGTATGTCTCCAAGCGGGAGACACCCCTAAGAGTCGACCCCCCCCCGCCATGGGGCCGTGTATCTATCTATGACAAGGAACTGGGTGCCAGCAGGGTTTCTATCATGGCACTCCCTATAATGTCTCGGGACAGTGTGTTTGGTGCTACCTGCCTTAATAAGATTAATATGTTCTGAGACACGTACGGTAAAGGATCTAATAGTACGGCCCACATATTGTTTGCCACAAGGGCAAGTTAGCAGGTAGACAATCCCTGTGGTAGCACATGTGCAAAATTGCTTGATTGCATATGTACGGCCAGTTGTAGTAGAGGTGAAGTCATGACTCGCCCTTCTACCGCAAGTGTTATATTGACAGACCAAACATTTCCTGCAAGGGAAATAACCAGTCAGATTGTGAAAAAAGGATGGTTTCTTTGGTGGGTCAATAACATTAGGTGCCAGCTTGTTCCTGAGAGATGGAGCACCTCTAAAAACCACCTTAGGAGTATCAGGTAACAATGGTCCCAATATTTTGTCCGTTTTTAAAACACTCCAGTGGTGTTCAAAGACCTTTTTGATGTCTTTATATTGCATAGAAAAAGATGTCAAGAATGACCACTTAAATTCATCACTGGATTGTTTGGGTTTGTCCTGTAATAGTAGCTGGCGATCTACATTGCTGGCATTCGCAATCTCTCTATCTAGGTCAGACGGGTTATAACCCTTCTCAACAAACCTATCTTTAAGTAGTCCGGCCTGAGCCATATAGGTATCTTGATCAGTACAGTTCCTGCGTAGTCTTAAGAACTGACTCCTGGGAACTGATTTGATCCAGGAGCCATGGTGGCAGCTATCAGTCGATATATAACCATTTCTGTCGGTGGACTTAAAATATGTACTGAAGCTAAATCTGCCCTCTTTCCTATCAATGACCAGGTCCAAGAAATGAACAGAGGTGTTGCTGGCCTCGAATGTCAGGGCAATGCCTCTGTCGTTGGTATTCAAGACTGTCATGAAGTCCAACAGGTCCGCATGGCTACCCGTCCATAGGAGGAGGACGTCGTCTATGTACCGAACCCACAGCAAAAGATGTGGGTTGTTCATGGCATAGACGACATCCTCCTCCCACTTGGCCATGAACAAGTTGGCCAAGCTGGGAGCAAACTTTGCTCCCATAGCCACCCCCCTATGTTGGCGATAGTACTTGCCATTAAACCAGAAATAATTCCGTTGTGTCGCGAACTCAATAAGGTCAACAATGAAGTTGATCTGGGGTGTGGCCAGGGAGATGTCCCTATTCAAAAAACATTTCACCGCATCCACACCCTCACAATGCGGGATGCAGGTATATAAGGACGCTACATCCGCGGTGGCCATAATGAGGTCACCAGAATGGGAAACGTCTGTTAATATCCTGATCACATCCTTCGTATCCTTTAGATAGGATGGCATCTTGCGTACAGAAGGCTGGAGGAAAAAATCTATATATTTCCCGATTTTAGAAGTGACTGAATCGATGCCACTGATTATGGGTCGACCTGGGGGGTGGAGGGGGTCCTTATGAACTTTGGGCAAATAATACATAACTGGGATCCGTGGGGCAAGGGGAACTAAAAATGATCTCTCTTTTTTGTTTAGAATATACGAATCATAACCTTTCGTTATCAAGTTCTTCAATTCTTTCTTATACTTATGTGTTGGATTGCTTGATAGCTCGGTGTAAGTTTCTCGATCTCCTAAAATGCGATGCATTTCCTCTAAGTAGTCTGTTTTGTTTAATAGGACTATGCCACCGCCTTTATCGGCGGGGCGGATGACCAAGTTTTTATTTTCACACAGGGTTTTAAGGCCCACTGTGGATAGAGGATTGTGGAATTTACGTTTAAGTGGAATCTTCGCTAGATCTCGTATCACTAGTTCTTTAAATAAATTAATGGTGGGTGGAAGTTGCGTTGGAGGGCTGAAGAGGGAGGGATTAGATAGATCGGAATGTACCGTGCCTGACGTTGCCGCCCTGGCTACATTCCTGGTGGGGTTCGAGATAATATATCTTTGAACATGAATTTTTCTTATATACTTGTGAATGTCAATGAACGTATTGAATTTATTAAATCTATGTGGGGGGGCAAATTTAAGCCCCTTATTGAGGACACCTTTCTCTTCCTGCGTGAGAACAGTGTTACTCAAGTTGAATACCCCCTGACACATTACGTTCTTTTTCGTTTTTCTTCTCTGGACCCTCCTCCCTCCTCTGGTCCCTCTCTTGTTTCCGGACCTCTTTTTCTGTTCAAAGGGTCCTCGCGAAAACCCCGGGTAGTACGTGAGTCTGGATACGGTATAGACAACCGTATCCAGACTCACGTACTACCCGGGGTTTTCGCGAGGACCCTTTGAACAGAAAAAGAGGTTCGGAAACAAGAGAGGGACCAGAGGAGGGAGGAGGGTCCAGAGAAGAAAAACGAAAAAGAACGTAATGTGTCAGGGGGTATTCAACTTGAGTAACACTGTTCTCACGCAGGAAGAGAAAGGTGTCCTCAATAAGGGGCTTAAATTTGCCCCCCCACATAGATTTAATAAATTCAATACGTTCATTGACATTCACAAGTATATAAGAAAAATTCATGTTCAAAGATATATTATCTCGAACCCCACCAGGAATGTAGCCAGGGCGGCAACGTCAGGCACGGTACATTCCGATCTATCTAATCCCTCCCTCTTCAGCCCTCCAACGCAACTTCCACCCACCATTAATTTATTTAAAGAACTAGTGATACGAGATCTAGCGAAGATTCCACTTAAACGTAAATTCCACAATCCTCTATCCACAGTGGGCCTTAAAACCCTGTGTGAAAATAAAAACTTGGTCATCCGCCCCGCCGATAAAGGCGGTGGCATAGTCCTATTAAACAAAACAGACTACTTAGAGGAAATGCATCGCATTTTAGGAGATCGAGAAACTTACACCGAGCTATCAAGCAATCCAACACATAAGTATAAGAAAGAATTGAAGAACTTGATAACGAAAGGTTATGATTCGTATATTCTAAACAAAAAAGAGAGATCATTTTTAGTTCCCCTTGCCCCACGGATCCCAGTTATGTATTATTTGCCCAAAGTTCATAAGGACCCCCTCCACCCCCCAGGTCGACCCATAATCAGTGGCATCGATTCAGTCACTTCTAAAATCGGGAAATATATAGATTTTTTCCTCCAGCCTTCTGTACGCAAGATGCCATCCTATCTAAAGGATACGAAGGATGTGATCAGGATATTAACAGACGTTTCCCATTCTGGTGACCTCATTATGGCCACCGCGGATGTAGCGTCCTTATATACCTGCATCCCGCATTGTGAGGGTGTGGATGCGGTGAAATGTTTTTTGAATAGGGACATCTCCCTGGCCACACCCCAGATCAACTTCATTGTTGACCTTATTGAGTTCGCGACACAACGGAATTATTTCTGGTTTAATGGCAAGTACTATCGCCAACATAGGGGGGTGGCTATGGGAGCAAAGTTTGCTCCCAGCTTGGCCAACTTGTTCATGGCCAAGTGGGAGGAGGATGTCGTCTATGCCATGAACAACCCACATCTTTTGCTGTGGGTTCGGTACATAGACGACGTCCTCCTCCTATGGACGGGTAGCCATGCGGACCTGTTGGACTTCATGACAGTCTTGAATACCAACGACAGAGGCATTGCCCTGACATTCGAGGCCAGCAACACCTCTGTTCATTTCTTGGACCTGGTCATTGATAGGAAAGAGGGCAGATTCAGCTTCAGTACATATTTTAAGTCCACCGACAGAAATGGTTATATATCGACTGATAGCTGCCACCATGGCTCCTGGATCAAATCAGTTCCCAGGAGTCAGTTCTTAAGACTACGCAGGAACTGTACTGATCAAGATACCTATATGGCTCAGGCCGGACTACTTAAAGATAGGTTTGTTGAGAAGGGTTATAACCCGTCTGACCTAGATAGAGAGATTGCGAATGCCAGCAATGTAGATCGCCAGCTACTATTACAGGACAAACCCAAACAATCCAGTGATGAATTTAAGTGGTCATTCTTGACATCTTTTTCTATGCAATATAAAGACATCAAAAAGGTCTTTGAACACCACTGGAGTGTTTTAAAAACGGACAAAATATTGGGACCATTGTTACCTGATACTCCTAAGGTGGTTTTTAGAGGTGCTCCATCTCTCAGGAACAAGCTGGCACCTAATGTTATTGACCCACCAAAGAAACCATCCTTTTTTCACAATCTGACTGGTTATTTCCCTTGCAGGAAATGTTTGGTCTGTCAATATAACACTTGCGGTAGAAGGGCGAGTCATGACTTCACCTCTACTACAACTGGCCGTACATATGCAATCAAGCAATTTTGCACATGTGCTACCACAGGGATTGTCTACCTGCTAACTTGCCCTTGTGGCAAACAATATGTGGGCCGTACTATTAGATCCTTTACCGTACGTGTCTCAGAACATATTAATCTTATTAAGGCAGGTAGCACCAAACACACTGTCCCGAGACATTATAGGGAGTGCCATGATAGAAACCCTGCTGGCACCCAGTTCCTTGTCATAGATAGATACACGGCCCCATGGCGGGGGGGGTCGACTCTTAGGGGTGTCTCCCGCTTGGAGACATACTGGATTTATGAATTGGGGTCTCATTTTCCGCAGGGTATTAATGTAGAATGGGACATCAATTCCTTTATTAATCGGGCTTGAATTCAGACTTGATCTCTCCATGTTTCTTTAGTTTTTTAATTTTATAATTTTAAAATTTTAATATGTATGCCAATTCGATATGAGATGATTTTGGTATTGTTTGGGTAGGCATATGATATTTCTTTTTAATTGCATTCATGCTAATGTATTGTACATGGTAATTCATTACCTTGGTTGTACATAATATTGGTCTGATGCCCCCTACTGGCAGTGTCCGGTAGGTTTTTTATCTGAACTGATTATTTAGATTATGAGATAAAGTATCGCTGTATACGATCTATATTTTAGATAACTTGTTTAACTTGTCTGATCTTTTAATTAAGTTTTAAAGATGCTCATTAGTTTCTCATATTTTCAGCATTACATCCACCTTGGCTGACATTTCCTGTCCCCTCCGCCCCTTCAATAGGAGGTTGGGTGTCACTTCCTGTTCTGATTATGTTGCTGGATGTGACTAATCCTATTGAAAATGAGGCTTGGCTAAAGGCTTGGAGCGCACCGCCATCGTTATTCGATCGTGCACGTGACGTCATCGCGTCATTCGACGGCCGATCGAAAATGAGGCTTGGATTATACCCTTGGAACGCACGGATGTGATCTATGGGCGTGATGTCATCACGCTACCGTGCCGGAACGAGGCTTGACATTGAGGGTGGAGCGCAGCTGTGTGGAGGCGCTTCCACCCACTACATACAGGGACTGAGAGTGAGGCTTGGTTACGGATTTAACCATCCGGACCAAAGCCGATCTATACAGTAATGTACATTGGTCTTACAGTTCGGACCTCACACAGGACTATGAGATTTTTGATATTTAATCTACTAATGTGTGGTTTTTTGAATTTCTTACATATGCCCCCCTGACCGGAAATAGGGTCATCTTAATTACTTCCGGTTTCGGACACTTCCAGTGGGGGTCATTCTTTGTCCATAAATAGAGCGGTGGGGAGAGAGGGTTCCACACCCCAGAAGACGACTTTTTTAGTTGAAACATGTCGGGTGGACCCCTCACAACTACCGCTATACGATTTACATGCCTGTTTGATCTGCATAAAATGTGAGTTTGTTTTTTACTGCTATTTTTAATAAATCCAAGTTAATACGTTATTACACTATGTGAGTGTTTTCATCCCTCACATGGTACACGAATCTTTCGCTTGGCTTGGTGGTGTGATTATTATTGAGGAAATCGTGCTGATTGCTTCCCCCCCTTCCCTCCGTTGGTGTGGTGATGACATCTAACCAGACAATACATCTAGACCAGTTGGTCACCAAGCCTTCTTGACCTGTTTTAGCATACGCTATTTCAGGCCACTACTTCTGGTAAGCCTCCATATCTTCTGGTGATGGTCTTGGCACCGTTTTCAAATTTCTGTGCACCTCTGGTCGTTTATGGTCCATTCATCTACCAGGCTACCGGGTCTAATTGATCTTCCTGCATATACAAGAAAAACACCTGTATACCATTTATACACTGCTATCACGGACTTTTTCTTTTTGGTGTTATGGACTCTATATTTGATTTTGCCTTTGATGTTCAATTCATCTAAACACACATTTGTATTATTCTTTCACTAATCACTGTCACAAGTGCTCACATGAGATGTTTATGATTTAAATAATTTATGTTTAGTTTTTTCATATTGTATTCACATAATAGCGCCACACTGTGCATTTTTTAGTTGTTTTTTCTCCCTGAGTCTACGGGTGTGTTGACTGCTCCCTTAGTTTGTTTTAGCGCAGCGCTGTATCATATTTTTTGAAATTTTGATCCTGAGCTACCATTAAAGGAATGCAGCACATTGATTCTGGAGAGAAAACATCCATCTATCTATCTAGTGAAATCTTTTTTTTTTCCTTTTGATCTGTTCATCTGTCCATGACCAATCCTTTATATCTATTATCTGCTATTCAATCAATGAATAAATAGATCAATCATCCAGTAATACTGTATGTGTGTATCTATCTATCTATCTATATATATATATATATATATATATATATATATATATATATATATATATATATATACCGTACACACACACACATACACAGTATATATACAGTGCCTTAAAAAAGTATTCATACCTCTTGAAATTTTCCACATTTTCTCATGTTACAACCAAAAACCTAAATGTATTTTATTGGTATTTTATGTGATAGACCAACACAAAGTGGCACATTATTGTGAAGTGGAAGGAAAATGATAAATGGTTTTTAATTTTTTTTTTACAAATAAATATGTGAAAAGTGTGGGGTGCATTTGTATTCAGCCCCCCCTAAGTCAATACTTTGTAGAACCACCTTTTGCTGCAATTACAGCTGCAAGTCTTTTTGGGGATGTCTCTACCAGCTTTGCACATCTAGAGAGAGTGAAATTTTTGCCCATTCTTCTTTGCAAAATAGCTCAAGCTCTGTCAGATTGGATGGAGAGCATCTGTGAACAGCAAATTTCAAGTCTTGCCACAGATTCTCCATTGGATTTAGGTCTGGACTTTGACTGGGCCATTCTAACACATGAATATGATTTGATCTAAATCATTCCATTGTAGCTCTGGCTGTATGTTTAAGGTCGTTGTCCTGCTGGAAGGTGAACCTCCGCCCCAGTCTCAAGTCTTTTGCAGACTCTAATGCCCCGTACACACGTTCGGACATTCCGACAACAAAATTTTTTCCAATGGATGTTGGCTCCAACTTGTCTTGCATACACACGGTCACGCAAATCTTGTCGGAAATTCGGAACGTCAAGAACGTGGTGACGTACAACACGTACGACGAGCCGAGAAAAATGCAGTTCAATAGCCAGTGCGGCTCTTCTGCTTGATTCCGAGCATGCGTGGAATTTTGTGCATCGGAATTGTGTACACACGATCAGAATTTCCGACAACGGATTTTGTTGTCAGAAAATTTGAGATCCAGATCTCAAATTTTGTGTGACGGAAATTCCGATGGAAAATGTCCGATGGAGCCTACACACGGTCGGAATTTTCAACAACAAGCTCCCATCGAACATTTTCATTTTCCGTTGGAAATTCCAACCATGTGTACAGGGCATAACAAGTTTTCTTCTAAGATTGCCTTGTATTTGGCTCCATCCAACTTCCCATCAACTCTGACCAGCTTCCTGTCCCAAGAAAACCATCCCCACAACATGATGCTGCCACCACCATGTTTCACGGTGAGGCTGGTGTGTTCAGGGTGATGTGCAGTGTTAGTTTTCCGCCACACATAGCGTTTTGCTTTTAGGCCAGAAAGTTCCATTTTGGTCTCATCTGATCAGAGCACCTTTTTCCACATGTTTGCTGTGTCCCCCGTATGCATCAGTGAGCTTTGGCCAATCATGACCTAGTCGCCTGACAAGTCGCCTCCCGTTCTGTGCTATGGAACCATTCTAAGGGGAGCGACGCAAGTCGCTCCGACTTAGAAAAAGGTTCCTGTACGACTTTGGGGGCGACTTGCATAGACTTCTATACAGAAGTCGTTGTGCAAGTCGCCCGGGCAGTCGTGTGCAGGTCGCCTCGGTGAGGCGACCTGCAAGTCGTGCCGCCTCTGGTGTGAACCGAGGCTAAAGCAGGCCATACACGGTCGAATTTCGAACAAATTTTCTTTTCAAAATCAGAAAGTTAATTTTTTTGGTGATCCGATGGTGCCACCATTGATTTTAGAAATTCGGCCGACCAAGCCTTCAATTTCACCTCATGTTGCTACAGAAAAGAATTTTCGTGGGCGGGAATCTTCTTTTCTCTCCGTGAATTTTCTTTTCTTATTACATTTCTCGCACGATTCTCCTATCATTGATTAGAAAATTGTTCGTTTTTCAAAAAATTTCCAACATGTCCGATTCCTCAAATTTGATTGCCGCAGGAAAATCGGCCGTTGTTGCAGCCCACTAATGGTGCGAAAGTCGTACGAAAATTCTTTCATACGATTTTCGAAAAGAAAATTCTTTCGAAATTCGAACCATGTATGGCCGGCATAACAAGTCAGGAAAGTACAAATACCCCCAAAATGCCCCCTTTTTGGAAAGTAGATATCCCAAGGTATTTAGTAAGTCGCATGGTGAGTTTTTTGAAGCTGTAATTTTTCCCACAATTCTTTGCAAACTGAAGATTTGTGTTTTTTTTTTTCTTTTACAAAATTGTCATATTATCGCCACTGGCGATGGTCACTGATGGGTGACAGGTGCAATGCTGATGGCAGTGTCTGACGACAGGTGCACTTTGTGGGCACTGATGGGTGACAGGTGCACTTTGTGGGCACTGATGGGTGACAGGTGCACTTTGTGGGCACTGATGGGTGACAGGTGCACTTTTACAAGGGATGATGGGCACTTATGTGGTGACTGTTGGGTGACAGCTGCAATGGGGGGGGGGGGGGGGGGCGGCGGCGATGTGACAGGTTTTCTTTTTTTGTGTGGTGTTGGTGCAGACATTGACACTACACAGATCGGTAACTCACGGCTCCTGGCTCTTCTCTCCTCACATTGGAAACGGTGTGTGTGAGGGGAGAAGAGCCGGTAACAGCTAGTAACCGGTCTGTGTTTACATTTAGTGATCGGCTGTGAATCGATCACAGCCAATCACGTGGTGAACAGCCACCAGCCATTGGCTGTTTACCCTTGTCGATGACGAGCAGTGTTCCTGGGAACACTCCGCCACTGACATGACTGCGCTGTCGCGCTCCCAAACACGCGTATGTGCTGTGTTAGGAGGGGAATACCATTTGTGATCGGCCGTGACGTAATTGCGGCCAATCAAATGGTAAACAGCCATGCCCAATTATCCCTCTTGGGTTTCTCACAATTTTACAGATGTAATAGATGCACCACGTTCTTACTAATTTTTTTTTTGCAAACCATAAACTTGCTAATATAAGTTATTGCAGATCTCACCCATAGTCATTCATCCTCTTTTTCTCTATCTCCCAATTTTTGGAATATATATACACACAAGAACTGAGCTGTGCTTTCCTATATGCAGCTCTAGACTTTTTTTTTTTTTGCAAATATAAATTTTTTCAACTCCAAACAAGGGTGAGGACCCCACAACACAATTAGAAGTGTGTATATTACCAAGGTTACATAGAGTATATAGAGGGTGAAAGCGTTCAAAACAATTTACAGTTCATATGTTAGTATAAAATATTGGACAGAATGCTTATCTCCCACAGTGTTCATATTCGTCGAGAGCGATGTGCGCTTGGGTATTATAACATCAGGGCTCTCTCCCCCTACTTTTACAACTTTTCTTAAAAGGGAGGAAACCTGAGTTTCCTTTAGGTGATGGTGGGTAGGGGAAGGAAGGAGAGAGGGGGGGGGGAGTAAGAAAGAAGAAGAAAAGAAGACATGGCGGTAACCGCATTTCATAGATTCTCAAGAGAGATAGGGGCGGGCTATGACCCCAGCAAGCGCTGCCCCTCAACAGAATAGATGAAGACATTCCATATATCCCAGGTCTTCTTATGGGCCTCTTGTTTATGTTGTGCAGTGAGGATCAAATCCTCCATTTTCTTCACTTCCTCCACCTTCCTCAGCCATTATGCAATGGCTGGGGGGGGGGAGTTTTGCTTCCAACGGTAGGGGATACACGCTTTTGCTGCATTAAGTGACGTAAAAGCGACTTCTTATATGTTTTGGTAGGGATCTTTGAATGGTGCAGAAGAAAGAATTTAATGGTATGCGGGTTTGGGACTGTTCAACTTTGTACCCAGAGTTTGGATGTCTTATTTCGTCTCCAGTCAAGTATACGCACCAGGTGGGAAGCTAAATAGTATTGTCGAATATCAGGTAGTGCTGGCTGGACCTCCGTAGTGTTTGGGGAGCATCATTTGTGAACAACGTAGTCAGGGTTTTTTATGCGCCCATACAAATCTGCTGAAGAGGGCCTGTACTTGCTTGAACAAAAAGGGTGGAATCTGGATAGAGAGGGCTTGGAAGAGGTAGATGAATTTGGGTAGAATGCTCATTTTGATGAGGTTGCATCTTCCAAACCAGGAATGGAAACCTGGGAGCCACTTCTCCAGTAGGATGCGAGTGTTGGTCAACAAGGGGGGAAAGTTAAGGTCAAACGTGTGTGCTGTCAGGAGGGATCTTCGTGCCTAGATATGTTAATGCTGTATTAGTCCATTTAAAGGGAAAGCTGGCTTGTAGGCCATGTAGGGTGTGAGAAGGAACTGCTGCGACCATCACTGTAGACTTAGAAAAGTTTATCTTTAGATGGGAGATTGCCCCGTATACCTTAAATTCTCGAAGGAGGTTTGGTAAAGAGATTCTGGGGTTTGTCAGGGAGAATAGAAGGTCGTCTGCATACACCGATACTTTACAGTAAGAACTGCCCACCTGAAGCCCCACTATATCCGGATTCAATCTGATTGTGCAGAGGAATGGCTCTAGTGAAAGGGCAAAAAGGAGGGGGGACAATGGACACCCCTGTCTTGTTCCATTTCGGATAGGAAACATGCTTGACAGTACTCCGTTTGCCCTTACTTGAGCTGAAGGGTTTGAGTATATGTTACTTACCCACCTCATCATCTTATCTCCTAAACCAATGTGGCGGAGGACAGAGAACATATAGTTCCAATTCACCCTATCAAAAGCTTTTTCCGCGTCGGTGCTCACAAATACACAGGGAGTCTTAGTGGAGTTTGCAACATGAAGAAGGTTGAGTACCTTAATGACATTGTCCCTTGCCTCTCTAGAAGGTATGAACCCGACCTTGTCTAGATGTATTAGGGCCTGAAGATGTTGTGCCAATCTAGAAGCTATTATTTTCGAGAATAGCTTCAGGTCTGTGTTTAAAAGGGATATGGGCCTGTAGCTTTCACATAGGCCTGGGTCCTTCCCCTCTTTATGTATCAGGGAGATATGGGCTCTCAGGGTATCCCTGGGAAAGTTGGTAATTGATCCCAGAGCATTGAAAAATGTCACCATACGCGGGCCTTAAATTGGGAGGAAGGTCTTTTAGTATTGGGCAGTGTATCCGTCCGGGCCCGGGGCTTTACCTACTTTCATGGAGCCAATCGCTTCTACACTTTTTTTTTAAGTTCTGGCTGCAGTGCATCTAAAATTTGAATCATGATATTGATGACATAGTGTTTTGTAGTGTTTCAAGATAAAAAAAAAAAGCGGTTGGTGTATTGCGCAACTGCCCAGTGCAAGTTGGTATATATATGCTATGTTCCACTGATACAAGAAGGTTTAAGTTTAACCCAAGGTCACTACGCCACACCTTCATTCCACCTTCATCTTGGCGCAGTTTACATTAGGATTCAAAGCGTTAGCTTACATTTCCCCAGCCAAGAGTATATTGTGAGTATTCCTTAGAACACTTGCTGGCGTTTTTTCTGTGAGAAGAATAGGTGCCTTTTATACTTTTATACAATGTGAATCTGTTTGTTGTTTGTTGTATCCTACAATTGTGTTGTAATGCCAACTATGCTAGTCTGTGATATTGTAATTTTGGCTTTATGGCCTGACCCACTTGATAACTCCCATGAGGGTCACCTCCCACAGAGTGTACTTTATTGACTAGGTGCTTTGTGTTCTGGTTTATTTATTATACACCTTTGAAATTGCTGCCATGGAAAGCTCAACAGCTTTGTAGTGTTGGGGATACTCCAGACTAAACTCCTGGCATGAGAATTCCTGCAATTTTCAAAGTCTGTTAGGTCCTTTAAAGAGGGACTGCAGTCTGCTCACATAATTTGTAATATAAAGATCTTTGCCATTTCTGAAGCTTCCCTCCAACCACTTAGCATATTATTTTATATATACTGTGATTCTGTAAATGCCAATAATGCTGCAGAAATCTCCCTTCACCAAGTCTGGCTGCAACCATTTTAAGTGTGGGCAGCTGAAGCTGCTGCCTGTTCACTTTCTGAATTTACACAGACACACAGAGGCACACCTCCAGCTCTGCAGCTCTCATTGGCCCTCTCGTGACTCATCCCCCTCCCTTCCTGGCAAACTCTCACAAAAGTGGGAGAGAGAGCTGTGCATGATGTCATAAGCCTAGGCTTTTTACCAGACAAGAAAGAGGAAGTGGGCTGTATAAGGTATTTACTGGCAGAAAAAAAATGTTTTACTATCCAAAGTTAAAACAACAAAGATTTAATAGATGAGAAGTTGAAAAATGACTGAAGGTCCACTTTAAAGACTGGTTGGTTTGAATCCTTTTCTTTTTCTTGACTTTCTTTTTTCCTTTTCCTTTTCTTTTCTTTCTTATATGACATCTTAGATATGATGATCCAGAGCTCAGTAGCACAAGCTGACATTAACACATGCAACTAAATAGGTCACCGCAGTGACTCCTCCCCTTCTCTCACTGCCTGAATGGTTTAGATGGGCCATAAGGTGCATCCAGTGCTGGGACAAGGCCATTTGGTGCCCAGGGCAAAGATGGCAAACTGCGCCCCCCCCCCCCCCCATTTTTAAGAAAGAATCAATGTAATTTCAAAACAAGGATATACTTAAAACAATACAAATTCAATTAGGTTTAATGTGATAGAAACAGAGTTCACTCACACCTTTTAATTATATGTACAGTCAGGTCCATAAATATTGGGACATTGACACAATTCTAATCTATTTGGCTCTATACACCACCACATTGGATTCCACCACTGGTCCACAGTGGGAGGATTCCTCCTTCCACCTGGAATGTGTAGATGGGGGAATTGGAACATTCTTTTTTTTTCATTCAACCTAATAGTTGAATGAAAAAAGTGATCAATGTATGGGCAGCCCAAGAGCTAACACTAAGATAGTTTAACCTCTTGACATCCACGCTATAGCTGAATGACGGCCACAGCGCGGACCTGAATTTCTGGGAGTGCACGTGCCCTGTGCGCGCTGTGATCACCGAGTCACTGAGTCCCGATCCCCTTACAATGTGATCAGCTGTCAGCCAATGACAGCTGATCACATGATCAAAACAAAAGCTCTGTGATCGTTTTTTTTTTCTCCTCACGCTGACAGCGCGAGGAGAAAAAAAGCTGATCACCGGCTCATCTGCAAGGGACATCGGTCCCGAAGAGGAGGAGGCAATTATGCCTCATCTGTGCCACCTGCCATTGCCACCTACCTATGCCCATGAGTGCCCCCTATCAATGCCCACAAGTGCCACCTATCAATGCCACCTAGCAGTGCTGCCTATCAGTGTAACTGATCAGTGCCCATTATTGCCACCCATCAGTGCCGCCTCATCAGCATACATCAATGAAGGAGAAAAATTACCTGTTTTAAAATTTTATAACAAAATATAACAAAATTTTTTTTTTTTTAATTCGGTCTTTTTACATTTTTTTTTAACAATAAATAAAAACCACAGAGGTGATCAAATACCACCAAAAGAAAGCTCTATTTGTGGGGAAAAAAAAAGTATAAAAATTTCATTTGAGTACAGTGTTGTATGACCGCGCAATTGTCATTCAAAGTGCGCCAGCGCTGAAAGCTGAAAATTGGTCTGCATAGGAGGGGGGTTTAAGTGCCCAGTAAGCAAGTGGTTAAATCTCAGCTGTTTCAGTGAGAACTGGCTGAGATTAGAACCATTAATGAGCAGGCTGAATGTACCAAGTTGATTGATCTGCTAGTGATAATCACTGTTTGTGGGGACAATACAATTGCTCAGCAGAAGGGATTCCCCTGTCAGCACTGACTGAGCTGACAGGGGAATCGTGTCAATTTCTTTCCTGAAATTTGTGGTTACTGGAAAGAAATTTGTACCATCTAATGTCTAAGTGAAAGTGAAAGTTAGTGAATATCTTGAAAGAACATGAGGGGGGGAGACAGATGGGGGATGGAGATAAGGACAGCTCAGTGATAACTGTGTACTGCAGTGTGCACATGACTCACCCAGGTCCAGGCTGGAAGATCAGGCATCTTTGGCACACAGGATTCTGCAGCTTTTCATATCTCCCGCCCACACATCCCTTCTCTTCAGATACATCTGCACGTCGGGGATAGTGTGGGCGGGGCGGGAAGTCACTGGAGGAGCAGAGGTGGGAGGAGCTGTATTCCTCCCTGATCTCCCGTCAGTGAGGGGGGAGGTGATGGTTCGCTGGGCTGTGTAAGTGTCACAGACACTACAGAGCTGCAGCCACAGTCTCAGTATTTACAGACTGATTCTCCTGTCCTATGGACGGGAGAAATCAGTCTGTTTCTTCACAGTTACCAAGATAATGGGAGGCTTGTCCGCCCCTCCCCCTGCTGGTTCAATCCCTCCTGAAGTCGCTCTCCTCCCTGCCAATGAGGGGGAGGGAGCAGATCGGTCGGAGCGGCTCTCATATTATGCTCAGTCAGCGAGCAGAGGGAGGGGGAGAAATCCGCCCCCTCTCACACTCCGCCCAGGGCACCCGCCCCTCTCGCCCACCCCTTGTACCGGCCCTGGGTGCATCATTCAGAGAGGAGAGTCTAAAATGAAACCACTTGTTTTAGAGCGACCCTGAACACGCAATGTCTGCGTTCAGAGCCGCTCACCTACATGCTTGCCACATTAGGATGAGCGCTTGCCTGTCTTTCATTGTAATAAGTAGCCTGTTCACTATTGGACCTCGACACCTATATAAATGAGACCTAAAACACAAGTTTGAAAGGTTATAAATAGAGGGGAAAAAAATAACATTTGCAAAAAAAAAAAAAATGCAATCATTTAACTTCAAAGATATAATTTAAAGTCTTAATAAACCCAGGACCCTGCATTCACTAAATCTGGTCTCCCACAGTAGACAGAACATGGAAATGTAATAATTTTAGTAACTATAGACTGCTAAATACCTTTTTGCATCAGCAGTATTATAGCTTGTAGGAGGAGTTTTCATTCTCTCTGACTGTCCTATGAGGCTCCATGACCCCTGACCCTCTGTCTGGACAGTGCTGAATGGCTCTGTGCTGATCACATGCACCCCCCCCCCCCCCAAAAAAAAAAAACTCTCTAGCAATACACCCCAAACTGAGCATGTGCAAAGTGCCTCCAAGGCTCTGTACTATCAGGAGATCGATTGGGGACAGTAAAAGAAGGGGAGGATCAGAGAAGACAGGATCAAACAGCCTTTTTACACAATGCATAGGATTAACCTCTTAGGTTCCACAGTGAGTATAACAATCATGCTTTACTGCATATACAAACTGTTGTGTGTTAAGTTAGTGCAAATTATATTAGTATTACCGTGTTTCCGTGAAAGTAAGATCTACCCTGAAAATAAGACCTACTACTGTGATATTTGGGGAGGGCTGCAATATAAGCCCTACCCCGAAAATAAGCCCTAGTTTAAAGTGGTTGTACACTGCTAGAATCCTCTCTATTGCAGTATTATATAATGTAAAAGGTGTGTTTCTGTAATCTAATTGAGTCAAATACCTTTGGTACATTGCTGCTCAGTGGATCTCCCGCTGCTCTCCTCTTCTCCTAGCTGTCAGCGGGGGATCTTGGGGCCCCCCTCCCTCTGCAGTGCTCGGAGCAGGGAGACAGCTCAGGCTTGTCAAGGTATTTGACACAATTAGATTACAGAAACAGACACCTTTTACATTATATACTACAGTATTAGAGAGGATTCTAGTATTTTACAACCACTTTTACTCTTCACACTGGGGATTCCTGACAGGCAGGGAGGGAGAGAGGGAGAGAAGACAGCACATTAAATGACAAGCCCTATCCTGAAAATAAGCCCTACTGTGTTTTTGGTTGCCAAAATTAATATAAGACCCGGGCTTATTTTCGGGGAAACACGGTAGGTAATACAAAAGCAGTTTTAAACAATGCAGTTATATGAGAAACGTTTGGCTTTGGCATGGATACATTTGCAAGCTCACCATTCATTTTGGCTACAGGTGCATAGGGTTAGTGGACTGGAATTTAAATTGCAACAATGTAGCCAATAGTGAATTTATCCACACAACTGAAACAAGCATCCTGTACATATTTTTTATTTAGTTTTTTTTCAATAACTTTATCATGTACAGTGGAACCTTGGATTACGAGCATAATCTGTTCTAAGAGAATGCTTGTGATCCAAAGCACTTGCATATCAAAGTGAGTTTCCACATAGAAGTCAATGGAAACAAAGATCATTCGTTCCGCATTGACTTCTATTACAAGTAATACCGCATGTGGCCAGAGGTGGGGGGCGTCGGAGAGGCTCGGAGACAGCTCGGCTGAACTCGGAAAGGCTCGGGAACGGAGTGATTCCGAGTATTCCTGAACGGCCCTGAACCATTCCGAGTGTCCCTGGCGCCCCCACACCTCTGGCCAAAAGCGGTACTGCACACCCCATTAGCTTGAATTCTGCTCGTTTTGCGAGACAACACTCGCAAACCGAGTCAGAATTTAAAAAAAAAAAAGTTGCTTGTCTTTCAAAACACTTGGTAACCACGTTACTCGTAAACCAAGATTCCACTGTATTTCAGGAAAATGAAATAAATGTTGTCCTAAGGTAGCCAAAAAAAGCTGACCAGCACAGAATCCAAGATCTATTAGCTTAATCTATGTTCATCTCAATAGGGAGCATGCATTAGACAGAAACAGGCCTTCCCAACATTGTCTGACAAATGCCACTTTTAAGCTGAATTGCCACGTGACAGAATAAGTGTAATTTTTCGATGGCAATTGCACTTTAGTACTCTCTGTCAGCTATATATATTTATGTATACGTGTACCCCAATATTTCTTTCGCCTTATTTTGATGATTTTGCTGAACCAGAAGGACACCAGGCCCGGGGGTTAGAATTTTGCTCTCCTTTTAAATTGATGACGATTTTTTTTTTTTCCTTGGCATCGAACAAATTAATTGCAGACCGTACAGTGAAAAGCAGATTTCATCATTTAATTTTACTTGGGGAGAAAAATGAGTAATTAATTGTGTCTGTGTAATGAATGAGAAGCAAGACTCAAGGTCAGAGAGACGAGACTCTAAAAAAGGATGTCTTGAAAGCTGTAATTAAGTTATTATACAATAGATGCTACATTGTTAGGGACGCAACTTGGCATAATGGACCTTGCAGAGGGGGACACACATTTGGCCACAAGTGGCCTTTTGTAGCTCCACCGGAGATCACACTAATTGAGCGTTTTTTTTGTTTTTTTTTCCTGGCGTTTCCTCGTGGTGCGTTTTTAGAAGTGCACTTTTTTTTTTCATTTGTAGAAATGCGGCAGGATACTTCACAAGGGGCTTGTTGGCCTGACACTGAAGTTCGGTTTTGTTTACAGGCAGTTAATTACCTAGCTGTTCCATATAGATTACCAAGCTTTAATTGAATAATTGCATCTTAATTAAATCTGCAAGAGAGACATCCTCAACTGTACTTCAGAGATACTGAATCTTGTGTGCAGCCAGCTGCAGAAAGTTTTCTAACTTTGCTTATAAACTTCCTAGCAAGGGCAGACACACAGTTTTGTGCAGACTGTGCAGCTGCACAAGTGACCTCTGGGGTCCACTTTTACTAAATCTGGGTGAGATGTGTGCTGGGGCTACTCCCACTGTCACACAGACTTGGGCACTGCTCACTTCCATCTAGCTGTCATTTGATACGCAGTGAAATAAGTCATTTTACTAGGCCATTTGTTTAAAGGGTAAGTTCCACTTTGGAACATGTATATTCTGCCTGTATTTAGGGTGGAACCTGTAACCCGTTCCATCTCCTGCCTCCTCTCACCGCGCTCCCCCTCTCCCTGTGACAGTGGGCGGGGGCTCTTCTCCCTGCATCTTCTGTCACTTTTTTAAAAAACAACTCTGCCCACACAGATGCTTCATTCATTGACAGATTCTTGTGAATGAATGAACTACAAGTATCGTCTGTCTGAATGGCATAAGGACTTGTAGTTTCAATTTGCTGCGGGGGCGCTGATGAGCACTCTAGCAGTCCACTGACATGTCCTCTGACTTTCAAACAGAAAGCCCGTACAGAGGACGTGCCTGCAGAAACCCGCATTGCACCTGTGATCTACTGATATTGGGTGCAATGCTTTCCAGGCTCCTGCAGGAAAATATAATCAATGCACATTTTTTTCTGAAAAAATATGAGCATTTATTATTTCTTCTATAAATGTGAACTATCCTTTAAAGTGTTACTAAAGTCTAAGTTTTTTTTTTTTTTTTAAAGAGGTCATACCTGCTATGTGCAATGATAATTTATAGAAAGCACTTCCCTCTGCATTCTGGCAGTCCCCTGCTGGCCCTGTCGCCTTCCCCCCACCTCTGCGTGCCTCCTTAGCAAGCCAGGTGCTGGGCTGTCTGCATCCATAGACACACACCACACCGGTAAGTCATGCCCCCACCCCACCAGTAAGTCATGCCCCCACCCCCTCCTTACAAGAGTTTAACCAAAAAAGGAGAACCTAGTGCTAAAGGCACGGTAATACCCCTCTGGATTTTATAGACAGACTAGGTAATATAGTAGAAAAAATACATTTTATTATGGTTGTCATGGACTTTGGGCTGCAGGAGAACCATGGCCTGGAGAACTCTGTTATAATGTGTTCTTAGGTTATCCAGAGCTGGTCACTAATTGCTTGTGGCTCTTTATGCAAGTTAGTCCGGGGAGCCGGACTGTCCAAGGAGGTCATTGTTATGATAATAGGACTAGCTCTACTGTGTAAGATGACCTTTGTCTGAGATCATGAGAGTAGCCCTTATCTGATCATTTGCTGTATAAATTCAGTGTGTTTCTAAAAATAAAGCAGTTCATTTTCTGGTGTACTCCAAGACTGGTGTTGTCTGGTCCTTGGGGTTTCTATAGCCAGATCCATTGGTCTCATGTTCCAGGACTTGGGACGCTTCTTGGCGTAAATACCCAACGGGGTGTCCAGAGTCCGTCACATTTGGTTGGCAGATGTGGGATGCTTTCTTGTGTCTGGAACATCCAAACCACCAACGAGACCTTGTCAGATGGATCTTTGCTACTCCAGCCTTAGGCGAAGCACACTCAAGGATCTGTTGGAATCAAGGGGACAGAACGCCAGCAACAAGTCAACGGCAACTCTAATTGCCAAGTTGATGGAGAGTGACCAGGCCAGTGACCGAAGCAGAGGGCCAGCTATGGAGGGGTCCAGGATGGCCGAGCTCCAGTGAGAGATCCAGTGGCGGCTGTCACTATACAGCACCATTCCCCCCAAGAGGTGATCACCCAGATAATTGCAGACACAACATGTCTGAAGATGCTTGAGGTTCAGAAGGAGATTGAGGTTACTGCAGCTGCAGAACGTGGTATCCGCAAGAAACTTCCCTACGCAGCTTTTCGACCCTTCCAGGATCGGGTAGAGGAAATCGACCGGTTCCTTCATGACTTCAAGACCCAGTGCGATCTCCAGGAAATTGACAAAGCTGACTGGGTCACCATCCTCATCAGCAAGCTGTCTGGTGGAGCACTGGATATTTTATGAAGCTATACCAGGGGAAGACAAAAAAGACTACAAGCGAGTCGAGGAGCGACTGCTGTCAAAATTCGCAATCACCCTCGACGCTCATAGGTCCAAATTTCGCAGCCTACAACAGAAAGAGGGCCAGCCCTATACGGAATGGGCTCATCGGATGTCCCAATCGGTAGATGCATTGTTTTCCGGCTGTCAGGCAACTACCTTAGCGAATGCTGCCTAACTGATCCTACTGGAACCATTTTACAACCAATCCCCTAGTGAAGTTCGCCAGTGTGTCCAAGACCAAAAGCCCTTGACGGTAGACGAAGCAGCGGAACTAGCCGACCAGTATATGGATAGCCAGAGATCCCACAAACCGGAGCCTCGCGACATCTCCAGATCACCACCAGCACCTGCCCATATCCAGCCATCCACCCAGCAGTCAGGCACCTTCCCTGCAATGGCCCGACCAGCTATACCCATCAAGAAGACCGGGCCTCGCTGTTATGGGTGTAATCACACGGGACACCAACAAGCTAACTGTCCTCGAAATGTCAACATCACTTTATGGAACCGTGCTGCCCCTGCCCCAGACCGAGCGGCTGCTCATTACCTGGAAGCCGCCCCACCATCTACCTCAACTCGCTGGTGTGAAGAGGAATATGGGCTACTCCATGAGGTGGACCCTTATACAAGCTGCTGCCAATGACAATCGCAGGCATCACCGACAGGCCGTATGGGTGAATGGACGACCCGCCCAAGGACGACGGAGATACTATTACTTTGGTGCAACCCAGGATGGTTACAATGACTGGGAAAACTGGGAGGTCCATAGCTGTGCAAGTGGCTGGAGCTAAAGTTTTACGCATCCCTACTGTCCAAGTGCATATGGATTGGGGCTCGGGATACAGAGATGTGGAAGTCGGAGTTATGAGAGATATACCCGCAGATGTTTTACTTAGAAATGATTTGGGAGATCTTTCTTCATCTTTCCATGTGGATTTATCAGAAGCCTTCCCTGTGACCACCCGGCAGCAAGCAAGGAGAGCGGAGGAGGCCTTCGATGATGGGACCCAGGTGAGGTATAAACTTCCCTAACCCCGACCAGACTGTACCACCCTTTACCTGGGCTACCCCAACTGACTTTACCTGGGAACTACTATCTGACTCGACGTTAGCTAGTTAACGGGAGAGGGCAGGGATGGACCCCGGAGGATTAGAGTAGATAGAGATATAGTGGGATCGGGAATTACTTTATCGGGTGACTGAAGGGAAGGGATCTCATCCAGTGCCCAAGCGACAACTGGCCGTCCTGCAGAAATATTGGCGCGACCTGCTTTGCATTGGACATGACATTCCCCTAGCTGGTCACTTTGCAGTGACCAAAATTGTTCACCGTTTGACTAACCTTAGCTATTCTTCTGGCCAGGGATAACTGCGGATATTAGACAGTATTGCCATACCTGTGATACTTGTCAGCGTGTGGGAAAGAAGGGCTACCGATCTAAAGCTCCTTTGTACCCTATACCGATCATAGCTGAGCCCTTTAGCCGGATAGCCGTAGACCTGGTAGGACCATTACCTCGACCCAGTCCCTCTGGGAAGAGATATATTTTGACAGTGTTTGATTATGCTACTCCTTACCTGGAGACAGTTCCTCTGACAAACATCCATGCAGAGACAGTAGCGGAGGCCCTGCTCTGAATCTTTGCCAGGTTGGGTTTCCCTCAGGAGATTATCTCAGACCAAGGGACCTAACCCAGAAGTTGTGGAAGCTCTGTGGAATTAAGCCTATACACATCTCTCACTACCACCCTCAGACTAACGGACTATGTGAGCGGTTCAATGGAACACTGAAGGAATTACTGCGGACGTTCACAACTTCTCACCGAGATTGGGAGAAATTTCTGCTGCACCTCTTGTAAAACTTGAAAGTTGCTGGGTCAGTAAATACACATACACAATGAGAAAATAAAAATGTACCTCCTAACAAGGTACGTTTTGGAGCTTAAGCTGCGGTAAATTTCTAAGCCCCAGACAGTGAGGCGGCGAACCGGTGTGTCAGTGTGGGTGATCGCCGTGCTCCAGGTCAGCGGGACTGGGGGGGGGTGAAGAATGCGTCCTGTGTGAGTTCACCTTACAGATTTGTAAAGGTGAACTTACCCTTTAAACCATTAGCAGACCCTGAGATCTAGACAGCTGAAGTTATAAACAAATCTTGACTTTTTCTTTAAAAGTCATGCTTGCTCCTGCCCTTCCCCTCCGACTTTCATATTGATCAGTGATGCTATCCGCCACTTTAGAGGGCTAATAGGGAGACTCAGGAGAAATCAATCAATTGATCAATCAATGTTCGCACTCTCTGTTAATCACAGTGCTACAGTGGTGGCAAGGCAGGGTTTGCATCAGACAACTGTAGGGAGAACACTGCTCTCATACAGAGTAGAATGGGCTGGGGGGGGGGGGGCATATCAGATGGCTGTAGAGAGACCACTGCTCTCACACAGAGTAGAGTGGGCAGGGGGCATGTCAGGTGGCTGTAGGGAGAACACTGCTCTCACACAGAGTAGAGTGGGCAGGGGGGCATATCAGATGGCTGTAGAGAGACCACTGCTTTCACACAGAGTAGAGTGGGCAAGGGGCATGTCAGATCGCTGTAGAGAGACCTCTGCAGAGTAGAGTGGGCAAGGGGCATGTGAGATGGCTGTAGAGAGACCTCTGCAGAGTAGAGTGGGCAGGGGGCATGTCAGATGGCTGTAGAGAGACCACTGCTCTCACACAGAGTGGGCAAGGGGGCATGTCAGGTGGCTGAAGAGAGACCACTGCTCTCACACAGAGTAGAGTGGGCAGGGGGGGCATGTCAGATGGCTGAAGAGACACCACTGCTCTCACAAAGAGTAGAGAGGGCAGGGGGGGGGGGGCATGTCAGATGGCTGAAGAGAGATCACTGCTCTCACACAGAGTAGAGTGGGCAGGGGGGGCATGTCAGATGGCTGAAGAGAGATCACTGCTCTCACACAGAGTAGAGTGGGCAGGGGGGGCATGTCAGATGGCTGAAGAGAGATCACTGCTCTCACACAGAGTAGAGTGGGCAGGGGGGGCATGTCAGATGGCTGAAGAGAGACCACTGCTCTCACACAGAGTAGAGAGGGCAGGGGGGGGGCATGTCAGATGGCTGAAGAGAGATCACTGCTCTCACACAGAGTGGAGCAGACATGTCAGATATCTATAGAGAGACTTTTGTTCTCCCACTGAGTGGTGGTGGTTGGGTAATTTGGGGCATGTAAATTTGTTGTAGGAAGACCGTTGTTCTCAAATTGAGAACAGCAGTCTTTGAGGAGCTTAAAAAAAAAAAACGCAAAGATATTAAAAACATATTGTTTTGACGTACCCTCGTTCTGTTGCTAACAGTTTTTATAAACTACAATTGGGCTTTAAGCCACTCACAGTAAATGAGTATGCAGATCAGGAGTTCTGCTTTCATTTATGGATAATTTAATCCAGTGAGTCAGAAGGTTTTGAAGTCAGAAAGTTAACATGGCAGCCAGGGAATGAGTATTTCAGAAGATCTTCAATGACAGCCTATGCATATTTTTTTTAATGACTGGTGTCCTTTATAACACCTCTTCCAACAAGACCATCCCCAGACTACCATGTAGCTAATAAAACCTCATCATCCAACAGCTCCTCTGTTTTAGGAATTGGAAAATGTAGATACATTTTTAATCCTGATAACACTTGCAATTAATGGGAAACAGTCTTACATATATCATAAATATGTTACTTCAGATCACTGCAGTGGAGGCGTCATAGTAACTTAATTAGACTTCATTATGAGTTGCAATCAGGAGACTGCCACTTCATATTGGCAGTAAAATGCAAACACTAACGAGACAGAATAACATAAAATAGATGGATGGACTGATAGACAGATGGGTGTACTGCCAGGGAAAAAAAAAAGTATTTTTCCTTATGCATTGACAGAGTTTATATAAGGTTCATTCCATTCAGTAACTGATCATTAATGATCTATAGAAAATGCTGTTTTCTGCAGATACATACGATGGAAGCAGACATCTGCATGTGTATTAAAGGGTGCTTGTAACCATAGCAGCCCCATATGAAGGTACATGGCTCGTCGCTTGTGATACAAACATCAAGCTTAAAAATATTCTGGCAGTTGTACAAAATCCACGGAAGCTGCAATGTTAGTCCAAAAACCTCAGTGTTAAAAAAAAAATATATATATATTTTGTTGATTGATTCTTCTGGAAGATGAAAGTAAGACTTGCCTTCCCGAGAATGACATATGAAATAGCTGTCTTTGGGCAGAGTGATGACTTATGAACTGTCAAGAGTGAGAAGACACTGGTAACCTCCAAAAGAGTAAAATAATGAATAAACATCCAGCTTTGCTCTGCACGATCGTCAGTTCTGATCCATAAACATGCTGGTCTTTGTTTAAAAATGTATTAATGTATTTGGACCTGAACTCTGACTTCTTGTCCATGAGATTTGTGGTGACTTTTGGCAATGTTGTTACTGTACTGTCCTTTTTTTTTTTTTCTTTTTTTCTTTATTTTAATTTTACCATCAACAAAGCAGAGAAGAACCATACAGGGTACATATTGACAACCCACCAAGACATACTGTTATAAAGATATTTGGTTACATATGTAAATAAACATAATTTACAAAGGCCATCATAAGTACAATTCTAACAAACAGCTGGTGAGTACACAACTTAAGGCACAACAGGTAATGTAGCCGGTATAGGCAAGTAATAAGCCACACATATTGCATATCTTGATCAGGACCACTAAAGCATTTGAGTATAGATCATATGACACATGAAAAATCAACAGGAATTATAGCTCTATATCGCCTGAAATCTAACTCGAACAAATTTTATCACATTTTTTTGGACAGCCCCTCACGGTATAAGTCAATTTGTACATAGGTAGTGCTTGCTTTAATAAATCAATGCACATTTGCAAGCTAGGGAGATCTGGTTCCTTCCACTTTAAAGAAATGGCTTTTGTTTAGCATAAAAGAAGAAGAACCAGAGCAGCGTCTTTTGGGGAGCACAAAGGTACTTCTCTTCAAGGTCTTCTGCTCACTGTTCTTGATGGAGAGTAAGCTGTACATGAGGACCTGCACTGCAGTGGTGTCCTTCAGCTTCATCCATTCAATAGATCTGTGTTTCTTTAACTACTCCAGTTTTTTCTTTCCAGTTTTCCCGGTCCCCAGTCATCAGAGGGCTGCTCTGATATGGCGAAGGAGCCTTCACCACACAGAGACATAGTACAGAAGACAGAAAGGGAAGACCCCCACTATGCCAACATACAATATTTATATAAAATGATTGAATTAGTTATGAAAAACTCTATCAAAACAAAGCAGACTTTGTGGGTATAACTTTAGGCAGTGGCTTATAAAATATAATGTCTTTATTACAAAATTATTAAAATTACATGGGACAGAACAAAAACACCCTACTAACCGACAAGGTCAACAGGTACCCAATTAAATAGTCATGGAAGTATGGATCTAAAATTGTAATATATAGGATCCGAAAAGAATATAGAACGCTGTGTAGAATTATCAATGGATAGGATTGGGTGGATATATCAAAGCAATAGTTGTGTCCCCCCCTCCAGGGGTGGTTACACAAGTTTTTGATATCAACATACATAATGTGATGTCTGAAATACAGTCTGCCTCTTCATTCAATATTCCATTCTGATTGAATCAACATATCTGGCATCAATAGACTCCTCAGCAACCTTGGTTATATTGAAGGTGGGATTCTCTCCTCCTTAACCTAAGTGTCACAAAATAACTGGTTCACTCTCTACCTCTGCCAATTCATTTGGCAGGAAGGATTTATCTTGGTCCACAATTTGTTCTTTGTGGTGTCACTCTATACTTGGTCTCAGCACCTGCCCAGTATGTCCTGAGGAAGCTACCAAAATTGCGAAACGCGTTGACAAAAAGGCATGGAGAAATCTGTGGATCCTACCCATTGATAATTCTACACAGTGTTCTGTATTCTTTATGGACCATTTGTATTAAAATTTTAGATCCACACTTCCATGTCTATTTTATTGGGTATCTGTTGACCTTGTCAGTTAGTAGGGTGTTTTTGTTCTGTCCCATGTTATTTTAATCATTTTGTAATAAAGACATTACATAAACCACTGCCTCATGTTATGCCCACAAAGCCCACTTTGTTTTGATAGTTTTTCATAACTCATTCAATCCTTTTATCAGTGGTGTGTTTAGGTTTGGTGCTGCCCTAGGCCTGACTAAACTCATGCACCCCCTAATTTAAATATGACTCACCCCTTCCTGTCAAGGCCACACCCCTTCCTGTTTAAGACCCGCCCTATCATCTGTAAACCACACCTCTTCCACTTTAGGCTCCACCTCATCCTCTCTGTACATTAAAAGTGGGTACCAAGTGCCTACTTGTATATTTTGTTGTTTTGTATACCATTTCAAATGTATCTATTATTTTAAGAGATAATAATCGTCAAATAAAATAATGAAAAGTGTAAATTCAACATTTTTTACAAAGATCAGTCATCCATGTCAAGTATACTATATGGATCACAACTGCTGTAATTGGTTGAATTAGCATGTGGTCAGTCCACATGAGCGGTAACACCACACCAAGGCTTCAGTCGCTGTTACTGGACATTCATACACCATTTGCACCATTCATACAAGACAGTGCCACTGTACATATCAACACATCCTGTCTTTTATAGTACTTACTCCTTAGCACACACAATCACACACCATTCACTCCATACTTACATCAATCAATCCATCATGAATCTGTCATGGAGAGGGATTAAAACACCTATCATGATTTTACTGCTGTTGATGTGGATTGTCATTAGGGTCGTCCTGGTCCATTTGTGACTCTTTGATCCATGTGTAGTACACGTAAAGTCCACAACTGGTTAAAGTAGATCTAAGCCCTAAGGTGGAGGACATTTAAAATGCTAAAGCACTGTGTATCATAAAAAAAAATTACCATGCTTTCAGACACTTCCTGTCTACATAAACGCAAGTCCTCTGTACATCACTGTTCCAGCCCAGCTTCCTGATCCAATGACAACAGGGGACCATGCCTGTGTAATGTTGCACAATCAATTGTAGTATCGAAAGGCGGGTGGTTTTTATTGAAGCAATAAAATTCTGATCAGCTTCATGCATATGACAAGTGCAGCTAAGTAGTCAGATGTGAACAGAAAACAATGCAGATGGGGCCCCCGGGCTCTTGATGGAAGATGCAGACGGGTCGCCCAGTGTCTGGGTAGAATATACAGAAGGGGTGGCTGGGCGGAAAACGCAGACCTTTAGCCCTGGTTCACACTGGTGCGATTTGACATGTCAAATCGCATGTCAAATCAGCGGCAATTGCCAGCAATGGCACCGTCCTAATTGGTGCGACGCCGCATTTGCGGCGCCGCCGCACCAATTTCAAAAAGTAGTTTCTGTACTTCTTTTTGCGATTTCCATTGACATCTGTGCAGAAACCTGCACAGATGTCTCTGAAATCACTGCTAAAATCAGAACTGACATGCGGGAGTGAAATTGTGCGAGTTCAGCTGAACCCACACGGCCTCATTCCCGCAGCTCAGTGTGAACCAGGGCAGAAAGTTCAGTTTCTCATGCAAGCCATTTTGATTCATGCTGTGCCTGAACTATTTATACAAACATAAAATATCCACATTCAGTGAAAGTTAATTAATATGCAGATCATGATATTGCAATAAAGTGCTTGCCTCAATGCATGCTGAAATCAATGCAAACTTAATAACAGTCCACATTCAGTGAAAGTTCATGTACTGCGAAGTTTGCAGTACATGAACTATCACTAAATGTGCACTGTTTAATGAGTTTGTAGCATGGATCACTTTATGGCAATATCATGATCGCTATATTAATTTCCATTATGAGCACTTTATATGTAATAAATGTAAAGTAAATTATGCTGCTTGGCACACTCACATTACAAAAGTAATAGTGATATAATTTAATCAATTGTACCTTCTGTATGGCCTAGGGGTTGGTTCCCTTCATGCTACTTCATGCTTACTCTCTCCCTCCTCCTCCTCCTCCCCCTCACATCACAGCCAGACCCCGCCCCATGACAGGGAGAAGATGCAGTGAAGGAAAGCTGCGTGGAGGAGGGTAGGCGGAGCATTAGGCTCCACCTCCGTCTCCTTACATGCAGCCAGTCACCAGCCGCCTATAGGGGCGTGAGTCGCTCCCCCCTCGGCCAAGCACACCCATACACACCATACTATTACCCATGATATTTGCAAGTGCCCGGCCGCCGGGGTCTGCATATGTGCGGGTGGTGGACTTAGGAAGACAGGTCGGGGGGCTTTTTCTCATGCAGGGGGTGGCTTTTTTGCCGCCCCCCCCCCCCGCAAAGTGCCGCCCTAGGCCTAGGTCGACAAGGCCTAGGCCAAAACACAGCCCTGCCTATTATATAGTACAGAAGATATGGTAATTCAGTAATAGGGAAAGGGTCAGCTGCAAAGAGCCCACAGCAATCCTGTTGACCAGTCCGTCGGCAGCTTTCTGCTTGCCTATTCTAAAGCCCAACTCTGGGCACAATAAACGTACCTGAGTTAAAGCAATTATACATTCTGTTACACAAAAGCAAACCACTGTTATGCTGGCTTTATTCTACATTCAGCAAATCTGTTCATTTTCATGCCGGGATTAATACAGCTCACAGGGATGTAAGTGCTGCAGGTTTCATAGATCCCAGCATTACGGTTGCATCTCCACCTCCCTCTCCTCCAAGCCCTTCACAAAACACAGTAGGAGAGGGAGTTGAAGATGCAACTGTAGCACCGGGGTCTATAAGACCTGCAGTGCTTACATCCAAGTGGCCAGGAAGTACAGTGGGAGCTGTTCTAATCCAGCAAGTAAACAAACACATCTGCCAGATGTAGAATAAAGTTAGCACGATGGGAGTTGCTTTTGTGGCAACAGAATGCATAACTGTTTTACTTGGGTAAGGCAGGCCATACACGGTGGAAATTTCTTTCCTGCAATTTGCACGATTTCCCCATTAACACAGATAGTGCTTACAGGGGAATCGGCAACTGTCTTCTCCTGGTGGCGGCGAGAGGGGGGAGCTGTCTCTGCCAGGAGAAAACAGTGATTATCGCTAGCAGCTATAGCAGCCTCTAGCGATAACCGCAAGAGAATCCGACAGGCTGGTTGTACCTAAGTTGATTGATCAATCAACTTGGTACATTTAGTCTGCCCATTAAAGGTTCAAATCACGGCCGGTTCCTGCTGAACAAGCCGAGATTCGAACCGTGAATGGCTGGCCTTAGTTTTTTTGTGCTTGGAGTTGGGAATTAAGCACAGCTTTCACAATTCTGTGGTCCTGTTCAAAATCTACACAATGGAGTGGAATTATTGCAAAATCTTTAAACTCGGCACTACACAAGTTATCAAAATAAGTAGAATATCTTCTCAGAGAACCTTATATTTGACCCCATGACCGAATTTTCATCACTGGAGCACGTAGGCACCCAACCTTGGGGTACCCTAGGGTATTTTTTTTTATAATAAATACATAAATAGTCATCACTTTACACCTTATTGCACAATATAAAATATACCTAAAGTCAAAACTCCCTTATTGGGGAAGGGTTAACGCTCCAGGAAAGTCCCATTGATGAGAGTTTCCTTCACTTCCTTTCTCAGACACAACAGGAAATGAGATGAAACCTCTCTAAAGGAAAGTAAGTCCTCTGTTAGACAGTTCATGGGAACAGGTAACCTCACTGGAAGTTTTCCATTGTATTCCTGTTCTGGTAACAATTCAAAATTGTGACTTTTACATTAGGCTTTTGATTCACTAAGTGTTGAGGATTTTTTCTCATATCACACAAGCATTTCACTTTGTCACCAGAGGATACAAGAATTTCTGTGTCTCGTAACTGATCCGAATGAGGCATGGTGTGCTACAGGTGTTCAGGAATCAAGCATTGTCCTTTATCAGCATGCTTGTTTGCTACTTCTCTAATGACTACATATGAGAGCACACTATTTACGCATCCTCCTGGTCTCTCAAGAGCAAAAAGTACCAGGATGTGACGCCACACATGGCCTTTGTATTGCTCATCCCTTTTCCAGTCATGCCTCAAGTGTGTGTGATCAAGAATCATTTTCATCTCTGGTGCTCTGCATGGAAGAGAGTGGGGGGTTGAATCGCTTAAGTGGACAAGTCAGTTGGTGTTTGCTCATCAGTAAAATTGCCAGGTCTTCCGGCCTTACAGATGGTGGAAAAGGAATGCGAGAGAGAAAAGGTTAAACCTTATATTTATGCAAGAGCCCCTTCAGAGATCTGACCAAATAAAAAAGTCAGCGGTGGTCTGTACTCTGTGCCTCTTATATTTTGTCTCCTGTAGTGTAAGGCACCACACAGTTCTCCACGGGGGCAATTGCTTTTTACCTGCAGCCTGAAATCCAGTCTGTACCCCTTTCTGAAATGTGATTTTTCTCTGTTGGCCTCCTTGCTTCTCTTCTGAGAGTTTTTTGCTTTTGTGTCCTAAATAACAGACTTTGAAAATACACTTCCCAAACAAAAGGGCAGTTACATCCCCTCCAGATTTACTACCTTGCTATTATTTCAGGTGGGGTCACTTTGCTTGTTATGGGAGAAGAATGTCATGACAAGTGGCCATAACAAAGCACTTTTTATTAATGAATTAATTTCACACTTAAGCCCTGCCTACTAGAAGCATCCAGGGATTTCTTCACCACAGCACAGCTTTTTGTACATGTGGAATTCAGAAATTCCTTCCACATAATGGAAATACCATATTGTTTAATGCTGGGAGCTTGGTTCTGGTGGTTTTTAGCGCATGGAGTAATGCTCTATCCGGATGCTAGCCCTCACACAACAAAACCTTGTTGTTGTTAACCAGTGCCTCCCTGTAAAGCTGACCATAGATGGATAGAATTTTGAATGAAAATTCTTAGGAAAATTGGTACGAAACTTCTCAGAACTTTTAAATGTCATTCAAAAGGTTTTGTTTGCTTTTAACAATTGATTTTGGAATGAATTGACTTTACCGAACACAAATCACGTACACTATGAAATATTTGTCCGCTCAGGAAAAAATGTCTTCCAGAAAGCAGGGAGAGGGGAGCAAGGATGGGAAGGGCGCAGGTGCACCACCGTCATGTCCTGAGGGCTCTAGTCACACTTCTGCTGTGTTTGCATCTTCCAGTAGACCAGAAGTGACAAGTTTGTCTGAGCCACTGCTTCTGTCTGGTATTGTAACCACTGTGGGGGCCTCAACCTTGGCCTATGTCACTTTGGTTAACTTGGCTGTGGCATTGAGGGGGCCTGGAAGGAAAAATTGCTGGTATCTTTAGCCGCATGGCACAGGACAATTAAAAGCAATAGAGGTCCCCTTGGTCAGATCACCCACCGGTGGTAGAGAAGGAGTGGGTGGATATTAATGAGGGGGTGGTGGGAGTAGAACTTGAGGCAGCTCAGACCGTAGAGTCTGTCTCTAAGAAATCCGAGCCCAAGGAAGCCCAAGTGCTTTCTTTTTCTCAAGCTCAGAGGGTGTTGGTACAATCCATTTCTGAGATGGTTTGTTCTGACTTCAGGTTGCTCCTGGCTAAGTCCTCATCAGATAAGTATGCCTCTTTGGGGCCTCTACGATTGCCTCAGAGTTCACAAGCTCACAAGCCTTTCCATTGCATCCCTTTTTAGAGGAGATGTATGCTGAATGGAATCGCCCGGATAGAATGTTTGTGCTGCCAAAAAGATTTTCCCTTCTGTATCCAGTGAAGGATGCCTGCAGTGGTGTCCTGTCTCAATAAGAATTTGGCTTGCCTGGTGGATAGTATCTAGGTCTTTAAAGACCCGGCTGACAAAAGACTGGAGACGCTGTTAAAAGCTTCCATTCATTGGCAGGCTCTGCTATGCAACCTGCAGTGGCAGCCATTGGTGTTTGCCAAAGCCTAAAGGATCCCATTAAGCGGTTGGTGAAGAAGAAACTAATGAATGTGGAGGCACGCACTAGTGAGGAGCTAACAGAGTTTCCCTGGGTCTTGTGTTTTGCGGTAGACGCACTGAAGGACACTATCAAGCACATTTCTCATTTAGTTTTGGTGTCTCTTCACATGCAGAGGGTTCTGTGATTGAAGAGCTGGTCCGCTTAACTTCCCTGTAAAAAATTGTTATGCCGCGTACACACGAGCGGACTTTACGGCGGACTTTGCCCGGCGGACTGGATTTCGTCGGACAATTCGATGTGTGTGGGCTCCAGCGGACTTTGTTTTCTCAAAAGTTGGACGGACTTAGATTTGAAACTTGTTTAAAATGTATCCGTTGAAATCGAGTCCGGTCGAAAAGTCCGCCGTCTGTATGCTAGTTCGACAGACAAAAAGCCACGCTAGGGCAGCTATTGGCTACTGGCTATGAACTTCCTTGTTTTAGTCCGGTCGTACGTCATCACGTACGAATTCGACGGACTTTGGTGGATTGTGTGTAGGCAAGTCCGTTCATTCAGAAAGTCCGTCGGAAAGTACGTCGAAAAGTCCGCCGGGCAAAGTCCGCCGTAAAGTCCGCTCGTGTGTACGCGGCATTGGTGTTTTTTCCCTTTCATGGGGAATGCCTGTTTGGTAAGAACTTGGATAAATATATCCAAAAGATCTCTGGCAGAAAGAGTTCCCTCTCACAAGGGCAAGCATCCAGCCTGTAGCGGTTCAGCTGCTCTAGTTTCCGGTTCCTCAGAATCTGGAGAGGGCAAAGTAATTTCTTCCAGTTGTTTGGAAGGCTGTGACTACTGATGCTGGTCTGACAGGATGGGGAGCCATTCTAGGGTCCCTTTCAGTAATGGGGGCATGGTCTCCTCAGGAAAGGGTTTTGCCTCTCAACAATCTGGAGCTTCTGGCTTGGGAAGAGCATCATGTTCCGGCCCCGTGGGCAGTACATATCCTGGGTGTGGAGAATTGGCAGTCAGACTTTCTCAGTCGCCAGCAGTTGATTCCAGAGGAGTGGTCGCTTCATCCCGAGGTGCTCAGTGCAGTTTGTCAGCTGGTGCACACCAGATGTGGATCTTTTAGTGTCCATGTTCAGTACGAACATAGACAGGTTTGTCTCTAGAATAAGGGATCCGCAGGCGATAGGGGTAGATGCCCTAGTAACACAGTAGGACCATTTCTCCCTAATTTATGCCTTCCTACCTGTTTAGCTGCTTCTGCATCTGTTATGCAGAATCCAAGAGGAGAAAACACCTGTAATTTTAGTCGCACCAGAGTTGTAATAGTACTTGGAGGTCTTATATGTCCTGGTGTGAGTCCAGGAAGTTTCATCCCCAGAAATACATGTATGGTTGCATTTTGGCTTTCCTCCAACCAGAAGTGGAAATTAATTTGGCCTTAATATCGGCCCTGTCAGTTTATCTCCAGTGACCTATTTCTTCTCACTTCTCACTAATTTGAAGAAAACACCCTTTGAGCCAATTCATGAGATTCTGTTAGTCCAATTGATTTGAAAGTTGTTGTTTTTTAGTGGCAATCACTTTGACAAGAAGACTATCCAAATTGGCAGCTCTTTTCTATAAGGAGCCGTTTTTGGATCTCCACCAGGACAAGGTAGTTCTACACCCTCCTCTGTTTTGCTTGCAAAGGTGGTTTTGAGTTTTCATTTTGAACCCGGATATTGTCTAGCCTTAGTTTTTTCCTAGCCCTCATTCACCAATAAAAAAAGCTCTGCACACATTGGATGTGGTTCAGGCTGTCAAGGCATATGTGTAGATGTCTGCAGTGTTCAGGCAGTCTGATTCATTATTTATCTTGCTTGAGGGCCCGAGAAAGGGTCAGGCAACTTCAAAGTCGACCATTTTGCAGTGGATTGGTCAGCTTATTACCCAAGCCTATGACTTGAAAGGCAAAGATCTCTCTTTTCAAGTGAATTCTCACTCTACTAGGAGTATTGAGGCATCTTGGGCTATCCGTCATCCGGCATCAGTGGCTCAGGTCTGCAAGGCTGCAACCTGGTTTTCAGCACATACCTTTACACGGTTTTACCAAGTTCACGTAAGGGCACCTGAGGATGCAGCTTTTGGTAGTAGTGTTTTGCGTGCTGCAGAATAGTTTTCTTTGGGCATGACAGTGGTTTCAGTGTCTCCCTCCCCTCTTGTGCATTGCTTTGAGACATCCCAGGTAGTAATGATTTATAGCCTGCTCTGTGACCCGTGATGTACAATAAAGAAAACGGGATATTTGAACATCAAGGGACACAGAGGTCCTGTCCCTCTTTCTGGGGGTTCATTGCTTGCTACAAAACTGAGGTGCTTTCTGTATGGGAGGGGTTTTATAGGGGAGTACATCCAATATAATATTTCTGCCAGTGTCCATTCACCTATAGGTGGTGCATAACCCAGGTAGTCATGCTTTATAGTCTGTAGTGGTTAAGTACAGCGCTGCGCTAAAGGGAGTTTTCCCTCACATGCCACACATATTATTGGCCTATGGTGTACCCAGTGAAGAGGAAGCCGTGCTGATTTCCTTTCCCCTTCTCTGTGTGACGACGGCATCTGACCAGCTGTTACATTCAGACCTGTCGGTCATCAAGCCTTTTTGACCTGTTTTGGCATATGCTATTTCAGGCCAATATTTCTGGTAAGCCTCTATGATTCCTGGTGACGGTTCTAGCACTGATTCCAATCCTTTGTGCACGTTTGGTCTCCATGTGGTCCATTCACCTACCAGGTTGCTTGGTCTAAACAACCCTTCCGCATGCCCAGGAAACACCTGTCCATCATCGTTTATGCGTTCATCACAGTTTTATCACTTATTATGACATGGACTCTATTTATTATATTATTTTGTGATGTTCTTTTCACTTATTATTGTATTTAATGAATGCATTTAAGGTTTGTTTACCAATCACATTCCCATCACATAAGCACTTTTTGGTTCACACTGAAATGTTTGCTCTATAACCACTCAATATTTTAGAGTGTTTATTCTTTAGATTGATTTCAATTATTCTTTATGTATGGAGTTTATAGCGCCACACTTTTTGAATTTTTTAATGCTTTATAGTCTGCTCTGTATCCCGTGATGTTCTCCAAGAAATTGATTTTACAGGTAAGTACAAAAATCCAGTTATCTTGGTCACGGTCTATATACAGAATATTCTGTATGCTGTATTTATGTCGACCAAGCATACAGATCATCATTATTTTCAAATAATTTGCTAACAAGAGTACATGATTTCTGTTGTCTGGCCAACTCGAGTTCTTAATGTAATAAACGTCCACTTACATGCAATTACCACTAATGCTTGGCATATTTACGTCTGTTAATGTATGCATTACAGTTCATATGTGTTATTAGATTGAATATGTTTATTATCATTTATCCGTGTGTTATGGTCTGTAAAGTTATTATATGCATAACTGAACTGCCCTAGGGAAATCCCTGGTTGGCTACATATGAGATGGTGGATTTGACGTCACTGTGTGATACTGAAGACAGTGTAAAATTATCTTTTAACATTTAATTTGAATGCATAGATGTGTTTTAATCTATCCATGAAATACTGAATTAATGAAACCGCTAGCAGGCACTTTTTTTTTTTAAAGTAAACTTCTGTTGGATACAAGGATACTAAGCCGCATTAAATACCGTAGCTCCTTTTGAAGTGCACAGTATGTGTGGCCAAAATGTTTTCTTTTTTGTTGTGGGTAGAGTAGGGAAGGATTAAAAAAATGTTTTAAGCTTTTATTGCTGTCTGTGTTCCTGCTGGGTAGATTTACCTTCTCTATTTGACCTAGTAACTATTGTCAAAGAAACAAAAAGTGATGGGAAATACAAAATGGAATAGCTGTCACCAGAACAAAAGGTGAGGAAAAAACTTCCAGTGGGGGGCACCTGTTCTTGGTGACAGCTGTCACTTTGTAGAGATTTCCTCTTACTTCCTGATTTATCCCCAGGACAGGAAGTTAAGGGAAATCTTCCCAAAGACACACAAACACACTCACACACACCATAAAATAAACTCAGAGGGTATTTTAACATTTTCCTTCTCTATCCAAAGCTGGAAAAATTGTTTTGGATATACAGTGCTACAGACCTCAGCACTTATCTTGTTTGCTGTGTGCTAGGCCGTGGTTACTTTGCTTTCACTCTGTCAAAATGTCCTCTTCTCATGTTCCTGTTTTTGGGTCCTCTTATCCCCTTACAGGGTCCCATGGGGTCACATTTGCACACAGGCTCCAGGGTGTCATTTTGACAACTTTCACTACATTACTTGCATCTATAGGAACACATAGTCCTGACGCCTATGGCAGAAAGCCATTCCCCTACTTGTCCCTCCTGCCTCCCTCTTGAAAGTGGTTAAAGTCTGTGCTGTACCCTGTGATCTATGCATGTGATTTAAGGTCACGCTCTTGATCAGACTTTTTCAACCTTTATACCCTGGATCAAAGTTTGACATGAGTTTCAGATCTACAGTAAGTGGTGCATTATATGATTGCTCTCTTATCACAGTAATAATAAATAAAAGCATCAATAGAAAAATAAACCTTTTAATGTAAAACCCGTGCACCAATTGTGTTTTTTTTATTGTTTTTTTTAGTTGGCAAGAATGCAGGGGCAAAAGTACAGTTACGTCGGTGCTCAGTGGCAAGAACTTCCTATCCCAACTTATTCCATCCCATCCCATTCTATCCCATCCCATGAGAGATCAGTGGTGCGTTTCGCTCACTAATAGGTGACTTCAGGCACCATATTTCAATAGGCACTGTTATTTTGATCAATCCAAGCCAAAGGTAGCCAGGGGTAGAACACTAGGCACTGACAGGCAGATATGAACCTGCCAAACAATAGCCAGCAAGGAAGCACAAACAAGAACCGTCTGCCAGATATGATTATGACACAACAGTGGCCAGCTGGGGAAACCTTCCTGAGAAATGCTGCTCTCGACAGTGCCTTTCGGTTCCCAACTCTTCCCCCCAGAACACCCCAAGTTCTGAAGTATGGAGAGAGTGGTTCATGTACTTTATAACGCATGTGGAGCACACAGCTATTTTATAAACATAGGAAAAGGTAGTTGCTGGCACTCAGTCCTTTCGTTATTTACTTGAATTGATTTGCCCACATCTAGCAAGCAAAAATATTTGTGACTGGGTATCTTATATGTCTAATTTTCCAGTTTTCTTAATGCAAGGCATTATCGGATGGTTTATTGTAGCGTAGGAGAATGTCGATCATCACAGTTGGCCCTGCGGCTCTAAAATAAGAGACTAACTAAAATTATTGACTGTACTTGGGAGAATCCTCAGAGCTTGATGAGCTGGAATTGATGCAATAATTAGCAAAAATTGTTTTAATGGGTAAAGCTACAGCCGCTAAATCAGTATGTAAAGCAAAGCCATCAAATCATTACTGCTGTTCTCTTTGCAGTCAGCGCAATATTTTCCATAGGCTTTTCCAGGCAGACAATACCGGTAATGAGAGGGATAATGTAATGTATCGCCTACTACTTGTGGAACCAGGCCAATGTTTGTACTACGCCTGCTCTGGATGTACTTTCTTGACAGTGCACAGGGTTCCAGGGCAACGGTGCTACCGCCAGCAGAAGAAAAGATTAGCGGAAAGCACCACTGAGATAGTGTCAGAACTCCTATTTACCCACTTCATTGTGATTGGCAGTCTCAGGGGCTGTGTAGGTGCTAACTGATAGAATTGCCAATCAAAGGACACAGGGAAGGCAAGAAGGTAACAGCGAACACCATTATTCAGAGCCATTTGAGTGCACGTGCTATATTATCCAGGAGGATAACACACGTTTGTCTACCTGTATAATATGTTTACCCGTATATGTACCAGTGGTTCTATAACAAAAGCTATGCTGCAGAGTAGGGAAGCAGATGAGAATCCCATGGCTCCCAACTGTCCCTGATTTTGAGGGACTGTCCCTGATTTGGAACAATGTCCCTCTGTCCCCCATTCCTCCTCATGTGTCCCTCATTTTGTTCTGATCTATATAGTTGTATATAAAATGCACTTTTTATCCATCAAAAAGTGTTTTCCAGCCCTAAACCTTTCATTTGATTTCTAAATTGTTGCATTTGTAAATTCCAAAAGCCAACATAAAGAATAGTAGTGGTAAAAAAAAGCACTTGTGGGTTTAACCAATCTTGTTTTTTTTGTATACAATTCTCCTTTAAGGGGGCGTGGCAAGGGGTGTGTCCTATGCCTGCATACTTTTGCTGATAGGTGTCCCTCATTCTCATCTCAAAAAATTGGGAGGTATGGAATCCACATGGCCGAAATGAGTAATAACTTGCACTTCCTGGCAGTTACGAATGTGAATAGACAGCAGTAAAAGTGACCCTTCAGAGATTTGCGGTTAAGCTAAGAGAAAACAAAGGTTTCTAATCCACTTTGATGATTTTCTTCCTACAGTGCTTGGACCAGTTAGGACCATTCACAACACCTTGTTGCAGTAATGTGCAGTAAAATGTGTGCAGTTTTGCAGTGCACGCTGACACACCAAGCACGCCTTGGTGAAGAAAACCACCATAGCCTACAGCTGTTTCGTAAGCTTATTATGTGTATTATCAAGCCAGGTAATGCAAATAGTAAGCGTTTGAAACCGCTTACTATAGGTGATTTGAAGCCTAATAGAGATAACTTGTGATTGGTACTGAGTTTGGGACAAGCACTTTTCTGCTGCTACATATTAGTTGAATTCAAACCTGCCTTGGAAGTCTGCATCTAATGCCGCGTACACACGAGCGGACTTTACGGCAGACTTTGCCCGGCGGACGGGATTTCGTCGGACAATTCGATCGTGTGTGGGCTCCAGTGACTTTGCTTTCTCAAAAGTTGGACGGACTTAGATTTGAAACATGTTTTAACCACTTGCTGCCCGCCCTATTACAGAATGACGGCGGCAAAGTGGTTTGATATTCCTGATCGGACGCCATATGACGTGATCAGGAATATCGAGCCGCTGCGCGCCCCCGGGAGCGCGCATCACGGCGATCGTTGTTGCGGGGTGTCAGTCTGACACCCTGCAACACCGATCTAGGTAAAGAGTCTCCGACGGAGACTCTTTACCACGTGATCAGCCGTGTCCAATCACGGCTGATCACGATGTAAATAGAAAGAGCCGGTGATCGGCTTTTCCTCACTCACGTCTGACAGACGCGAGTAGAGGAGAGCTGATCGGCTGCTCTCCTGACAGGGGGGTCTGTGCTGATTGTTTATCAGCACAGCCCCTCCTCGGATCCTACCCAGGACCACCAGGGAAGCCGCCCAGGACCACCAGGGAAGCGATCCACACTGGACCACCAGGTATGCCCCTAGACCACCAGGGAAATGCCACTGTGTGCCCAGGCAGCTGCCAGTCAGTGCCCACTTCAATGCCTACCACTTCCAGTGCCACCAGGGATGCCCATCAGTGCTTCATTTTAGTGCCCAGCAGTGCCACGTATCAGTGCCCATCAGTGCCCAGCAGTGCCGCCTATCAGTGCCCATCAGTGCCCAGCAGTGCCGCCTATCAGTGCCCATCAGTGCCCAGCAGTGCCGCCTATCAGTGCCACCCTATCAGTGCCCAGCAGTGCCGCCTTTCATTGCCCATCAGTGTCGCCCATCAGTGCTCACCAGTGCCACCCAGTGCCACCCATCAGTGCCGCCTATCAATGCCCATCAGTGCTGCATATGAGTGCCACCCATCAGTGCCGCCTACCAGTGCTCATCAGTGCCGCATATCAGTGCCCATCGTCAGTGCCCATCATCAGTGCCCGCTCATTGGTGCCACCTCATCGGTGCCGCCGTATCAGTGCCTGTCAGTGCCGCCTTATCAGTGCCCATCAGTGAAAGAGAAAACTTACTTATTTATAATTTTTTTTAACAGAAACAAAAGCAAAACTTTTATTTTTTTCAAAATTTTCGGTCTTTTTTTATTTGTTTAGCATAAAATAAAAACCGCAGAGGTGATCGAATACCACCAAAAGAAAGCTCTATTTGTGGAAACAAAATGATAAAAATTTTAGTTTGGGCACAGTGTAGCATGACCGCGCAATTGTCATTCAAACTGCGACAGGGCTGAAAGCTGAAAATTGGTCTGGGCAGGAAGGTGTATAAGTGCCCTGTATTGAAGTGGTTAAATCAATCAAGTCCGGTCGAAAAGTCCGCTCGTCTGTATGCTAGTTCGACGGACAAAAAGCCACGCTAGGGCAGCTATTGGCTACTGGCTATGAACTTCCTTGTTTTAGTCCGGTCATCATCACGAACGAATTCGACGGACTTTGGTGGATTGTGTGTAGGCAAGTCCGTTCATTCAGAAAGTCCGTCGTAAAGTACGTCAAAGTCTGCCGGCCAAAGTCTGCAATAAAGTCCGCTCGTGTGTACGCGGCATTAGATGCAGACTTCCAAGGCAGGTTTGAATCCAACTAATATGTAGCAGCAGAAAAGTGCTTGTCCCAAACTCAGTACCAATCACAAGTTATCTCTATTAGGCTTCAAATCACCTATAGTAAGCGATTTCACACGTATAACTGAGAATATGCCAAACTTCGAGACATCAAACGCAACAACAAAAGAGTAATATACACAAAAGTGTAATATACTGCAGCTCTTCAGTTCTTAGATATGGTAGCTGCAATAGTTCTCTTTTTTCAGGATAAGTTCACTGGCTCACTGGCTACCTTTTACCAGAAGTTTTTTTTCCAAGCAAATACTCTTCTTTGGTAAAATAATACTTTTCATTTCCAATGTTTTTATTTAAGTTTTCAAGACATGTGAACATCAAAGGAATATAACAAAATTCCATAAACATATATTGTGGTACAATGGGTATTGCAGGAAAAGTATACAGAAAACTTCTAACTTGCACCCCTGAAACTGCTCGTCTCTCAACGTGCCACATAAAAATACGCTTTAAAATAACCATCAAAAAAAGTAAGAACAATCGTATTTTCGGTTTCCCCCATGCCCCCCCCAAAACCTGGGGGGGGGGGGGTCAGACCAAATCAACTCGGTCATGAGGCCGAAGTCCCCATTCCCATTTCTTATGAAAACACAAATAGTCTATCTCCCTGGTAGTTTGGGAAGAGTGGAGAAAAAGAGATAACCGGAAGAAGGAAAGAGGAAAAAGGAAGAAAAGAGTAAGAAAGAAAAGAAAGTGCATTCCGTAACTTTATAACTGTCTGATGAATGGTAAAATAATACTTTTGAACATTACTCATGAACATCTCTCCTGCCAGTTTGAGGTCATATCCCTATGTTTTTGAAAATACTACCCTCCTTATCCTTTTTCACACCCAGTATATGTAATGGTTAGTCATGTCCTCCCTTTTCCTTCTTTGCTTGAGGCTGTATATATTAAAAGAGAAGTATAGGATTTGTGAAAAAAAAATACTCACCTAGGTGAATGCAACATCGGTCCCTTACCAGCTCCAGACCGACAACTGAACAATCAAACACAACTGATCGCTCAGCTCTCGGTCTTCAGGCTGCAGAGAGCCGAGGACTAACTGCTCTGCTCTTCCAGCTCTTACTGGAGCACTGGGTTGTGGAGGGGGTGGGAATGGCTGGCTCAGCCTCTCTGTGGCTCACTGTGAGGCTCAGCCAGCAGCCGGTCCAGGCATCTGGGTGGATCCCGACCATGTGGTCGGGAAACAGATCACAGGAGTGCAAATCAAACTGCACTCCTGTAATACATAGGAGAACTAAAGCCAAAAAAGCTCTGGCTATACTTCTCCTTTAGGTTCCTGAAGTCTTTCATAATATGTTTATCCCTTAGACCTTGCACCATTTTTGTTGCCTGTTTCTTGTTCTATTTTTATCAATTTGTGATAACCAAAGTTCTGTATAGAGGAATCAGAGCCTCCTTCCTCCTATTGGTGATCCCCCTAGTGATAGCCAAAGTTCTATACAAGGGAATCCGAACCTCCTTCCTCCTGTTGGTGATCCCTTTAGTGATAACTCTTTCCCCTTATTCTTCATCAACCCCTACATTACTACTGCATACAGTAATAATATAGGGGCCAGTGAGAAAATGGAAAAAATATTTATAGCTGCTATATAACTTTACTAAAATTTGCCATTTTAAGCTGACCTTACGTGGAGCGAACTTAGGACAGTTGCTGATGGACCTGTCTAAATTTTCTCCATGGTTGGCCCTGTTGACATGTTCTTGCCCAACATCCTTTAATTATAAAACGGAGCCAGGCAGAAAATTGTCAGCCTAACCGCCTGCTGACTGAACCAAGAAATGTGTATATGGCCAGCTTAACACAAACTAACCATTTTGTGGGACCACAACCCCCCAGGGGTCCTCAATAAAGGGGAGAATAAATTGGGAGGAAGTCTGGTTGACAGCTTTGCATGGTGATATAAGGAAGTATTTGTCTTTGCCAGAGCAACCAATCATATTCAAGTCGTCATTCCTCTAGTGCAAGTTCTCAAAAGTAAAAAGGAAATAAAAAGCATATTTGTTATACATATATACACAGAGGGAGTGATATGCTTGCTTTTTGCACACTAATGTTTCCTAAATAAAGAAAACAATGCTGGTAATGTGGGTGCACAATAAGTATGTAAGAGGTAACAACATTAAAGAATGTCTTTATCTTGCCTTAACACAAGCTTTATTTAAACAGAGTATAAGAACGTTTGAAGGTGCTTTGCATGCTGTGTGAGTTTGTTTCTTGTCTAATGTGTGTCCTCTTAGAAGCCACTCAGTCTTATTCTAATCACAAAAACGCACAGACAACTTTGTCAGTAGTGAAAGATTGTCTGTCTCTTGAGAGAAAGAAAATAAAGTCATTGATCTTTTGAGTAATTTTTACTTCTACTGATGTACAGGCATAACGTGACATTCCCAGCAGTTTATTTTGGTCACAGGGCAGTGACTAGCAATGCAGGGGTCCTTACAGTGTTGGGTAGCATGCATTTACCTAAATTGACTAGATAAAAAGTCGTGTGTGCATAGCAGCTGCACTGTATATTATAAATTGCTTCATAGGAGCACAGGTGTTTTATAGAGTATTTTGATAGGAACACTTTTTAAAAGAATACCGGCCTACAGTACAAAATACATTAGCAACATTCCAAAAAAATAATGTATTTTTTTAACGCTGTTCTTGTATATTATAGTCTTCGTATAGGATAATATTTGTACAATTTTTGTTTATATATACATGTAAAAGAGATCAGATTGATCATATAATATTATCAATCAGTGTTATAGCAACTCTGTCACCATATTAGCATTGGGGTAAAAAAAAAAACCCTGCAAAAGAAAAGGCTTAAAGCGGAGCTCCAGCTCCCTCCCTCCAAAAATTAAAAGTCAGCAGCTACAAAAACTGCAGCTGCTGACTTTTAATATTAAAGCGGAGTTCCACCCAAAAATGGAACTTCCATTTTTCGGAATCCTCCCCCCCTCTGGTGTCACATTTGGCACCTTTCAGGGGGGAAAGGGGAGCAGATACCTGTCTAATACAGGTATTTTGCTCCCACTTCCAGGCAGAGATAGCCAAGCCACCCGCGGGTATCTACGCCACTTCCGGTGCCTTCTTCGCCCCCCCCCCCCCCCCCCGCGCTGTCTTCAGGGGTGTCTTGGAAAAATTCCTAAAATGTGCCCAAATATTGTATACAAGCCAGAGGGTGGATGAAATCTGCCTTTCATTTATACAAAGCCACAGGTTTTCATTGTGAACCATTACAACTTTCCAGTAGCCGGCATCCTACCAATCACGTCATCGGTTGATAAGGAGGATGTCTGTTGCCTGCACAACATCCTTGTTTGCTCCTCCCCTGCCCCTCTCCTACAGCACTGGGGTCACATTAGCTGAGTGAGGGAGAAAAACTGAGGAAAGAGAGAAACCTTGGAATACCAGTCAGTAGTAGACATGTGCACACTGAAATATTTCGTTTCGGAATTTCGTTTTCGTCCAAAAAATAAATTTATTTAGTTACTCCCGAAATTAGTTTTTATTTATTTCGTTAAAAATTGCATTCGTCCGAAAATCCAAATTAAAGGTCGAATCTGTCATTGAAGGCTTATGGTGTCTGTCGAATGTTCAAAGAAGATTCGACGGAGCAGCTAAACTGTACGACGCCGTATAGTTTACCTGCTCCGTCGAATCTTCTTAGAACTTTCGACAGACACCATAAGCCAAAGTATGTGTGTACTTAGTTCTAGCTATTTTACTGCTCCTCCTCTTTGGTTACAATCAGCCAATAACATTCATCATCATCATTATTTTTATTTATCTTTTCTCCCCTACGTCGAATCTTTTCTCCCCTACGTCGAATCTTTCCTCCCCTACGTCGAATCTTTCCTCCCCTACGTCGAATCTTTCCTCCCCTACGTCGAATCTTTCCTCCCCTACGTCGAATCTTTCCTCCCCTATGTCGAATCTTTCCTCCCCTACGTCGAATCTTTCCTCCCCTACGTCGAATCTTTCCTCCCCTACGTCGAATCTTTTCTCTCTATGTAGAATAATCTTGGACTAATAGAGTTAAGGTTAGGCACATTCGACCACAGGTTTGATGGACACAGATTGTTATTGTCATCATCATGTCAAATCTCCTATCTATATCGAACTGTTATAGCAACGAAAACGAAAATAAAGCATTTGTTTATGCCGGATCTTTCGTTTTTCGGACTCTGCACTTTCGTTATTGTTTGTTAAAACGATAACGAAAATACCTGAAATTCGGACGAAAATGCATTCGGGCGAAAAGGAATGCACATGTCTAGTCAGTAGTACCTGTGTGCGAAGGTGTATTTGCTTTGGTACAATAAATCACTTCTAATGTTGGCTGTTCTACATGTGTGGATGTTGCTGCATGATATATAGCTGTTTGTTTAGCTTTTCACATTTTAGTATGGGGTGCATCATTTTCAAGGGTGCCTTGGCTGAAAATAAATTGAGAAACACTGTGTTAGACCACTAGCTGGGGTTCCATCAGTCAACCACTATGATTTTTATAGAGCACAGTAGTGGTGCCTCTGCTTTTGTAAAAATGGTGACAGCGTTCCTTTATTCTTTTAAAAGCCATGTTTCTGTGTATATATTGTAATTATATGTGTGCCTGGAGGCAACCATATTTGTTTATTACAAACAAAGCTTTACTTCCTGCCCCGTTCTTATGGGGCTCCATCACTGCTCATTGCGATCAAGATTTTACAGCATATTTACCAATAAGAAAATAACTTCCTTTAGAAAGAACGGCCGTAAAATAGCCAGTGTTACATGGTCCTAGCATTTGCAAATTCAGGATTGCGGTGTGAACGATTTCAATGGAGATGTAGATTCACTATACATTTCAAATAATTTATATTCTAAAAACAGAACCAAAGGCAAGCCAGCGCCATCTACAGGATAACAGTAACTTCATAGAGGCATACCATCTCAACAGTGAGTGATATATACAAGGTGAGCTTGTCTTTGCAGAATTGGCCTTATATAGGTGCAGGGGGAAATGAAAAGCATAGACATAGGGCACCAAAAACAGCCTTTCTCAAATTTTTTTTAGCACAGAGGAACCCTTATAACTTTCCGGTCTCAGGGAACCCCTACTAAAAGTCACTATATCTACAACTCATGAGCCATTAGTGCGATGATTAGTGGGAAGAATGTTCCTTACATTTGTGGTCATTGGGAACTATTACCCCTTACAGATCGCTAAAAAGATTAATGGTGTCTGTGGAAACTTATCCAAGAGGTAGAAATTGCTCATTGCTCAAGGAACCACTAAGAACCTCTGGAGGGACCCTAGGATTCCATCGAACCCTGGTGGAGAAACCCTGGCCTAGAAGATTGCCCCTGCCAGTTGTGCATATATTTGTTTTTATTTAACTATCTTTTTATATTGCTCAGGGATTCAAGTGAGGCCACCTTTGTATCGAGGTTCTCATATTTTTATTAGTTTGCATGGTTGATGACAACTTGAATCACATGCTGACTTCTCATCTGACTTTATAACTCCAGTGATCTCACAACTATATAAGAAATGAATACAATCAGTGTAACCCTCTGAGTAAACTAAAATAAATAAATACGCTAGCTGAACACCTGGGGAGGATTCAAATGCCCATTGATAATCTTTAAATGCAAATAGGTGCAGCACATAAAAGAAAGTCCATATCCAAGGGTGAGTAGACAGATACAGCAGACAGATTCTTTGACCAAATCCTAGTGTTGGAAAGCCAGTATTATGCACCAGACTCCTTGTGAGAGATAAAGCACACCTCCAGTAATAGTCGTGCTTCCCTCACCTCAATGAATTGACCTCTGTCTTCACAGAAAGGTCAAACAAGCTGTTTTCCTGCTCAAACAGGGGATGCAAAAAGGCAGAAAGTCCTTCAGATTATATTTGTTTTCCTGGTGGCATGAAACATAAAAACACAATCTAAGTGCTCTCCTTAAAAATTGCATAAAATGCGCTATTTATTAAATAAAACATACAAGCTCCATCATCTTGTATACAGCCTTTAAAACTTCCACTGAGCGCCTTTCTGTGGTACAACGATCCGGTCGGATGGCAGCGGGTGATGTCAGCAGAACGTGGCTCCTCCCCCCGTACGCGTTACGTCCTACGGGACTTCATCAGCGAGATTTCCCAACTGTCACATCACTAGGGCTGATGCACATTGACATATTTTCTTTCTATACAACTCTGTGGTTATGCAAAGCAAACTTAAAGCCACAACAAAGAAACTCAGTTGCCTCTCAAATACACCTAAAAGCTTGCTATACTTTTTGTCTACGCAAACCCTTACCAAGGGAAATTGTGGAGTCCCACTCCTTGATGAGTTTTCCTCATTGTACAGTATACAAAGTTATGTAGAGAGCCTGCAAATTATTGAGTTCAAGTGTTTATAGTTAGGGTTACTCTTGATGCTACAGCATACACGACAAAGACATTTTTGGCAATTGTCCATTTCCAATCTTGTGGCAACAGCTTGGTAAGCCCCAAGCCAGTGAATCTGGCTGCCTTTGCCCTGTTCACAAAGCCAGCTCCGTAAAGTCATGGTTTGGCAAGTTTTATGTTGAGGAACTTAAGTGACCTGCACAGAATCCTGACCTCAATCCATATCGTGTATGAGAAGCCAATAGCTGATGAAGCCAATTGCTATCTTTACGAAAATTAAAATGGCAGTTTTGGGTGGCATTTCCATTTGAAATATCGGATTGAGCTAGCTGGGTTCTACACTTCTCTTAACATTTGTCAAATTTAATTACAAACGTCACGTATTACTGGTCACGTCCTTGGTTGCGTAAGACTTAAAGGCTCCTTTACACATTCTCGGATTCCTGCTGAGCATCATTCTGGGATCTCTGCAATCTGGGTCGAGATTTAAAGGGGGAAGAAGTAAATAAGTGTTCTACTTCCCACCTATCCACAATATCACCACAATTATCTTATCATAGCACAAAAAAGGCAAACTGGTGACAGGGATTAAAATAAATATTTGAACTGATCTCTGTGTGTAAAGAGGAAAAAAAAAAACAAAAAAAAAAGAAGAAGCTGAACTGCCTTCTCTGCCATGTAACTAATAGACGGATTGAATCATTTTCTTTTCCTCCCTAATGGCATGCGTAATTGCTCCAGGTTTTCAGGCGTCCTTCACCCGCACTTATTTCGATTAGTGACTGATGCATTTCCATGGTAACACACAGCAGAGAAAGAACTCGTTGCTAGAGTGTGGGCACACAGCGACGTGGTCCTTATTCCGAGCTTACAACTTGTGTAAAATAACACATTTCTTCTTCCTTGGCTTTTTTTCCCCCCACCCGGCCCCCCTCTTCCAAAAAAGCAAAAAAAACACACACACAAAAAAAAAAAAACCTCCGGCACCTCATGTTCTCTGCTGCATGGTTTTTATGGTTGTTTTTTTTTTTTAATTTTATATATTTTATTTTTCTTCTCTACACAAAAGAGGATCAGAAGCTTTTTTTTTTTTTTCCGTGCGGATGTTTCAGGACTTAAAAACTTTACCTCAAGATAATGGGGGACATAAGGATGTTGTAATGTGTGCTTCAAGGGACAGGACGTCTTTTCGAATGTTTGCCCTGGCCGGGTCCTTATGAGATGGTCACATCTAGGGTGGAAACTATGGCTGAGAGTTCGAAATTCAAGAAGAAAGTGCATTTCGGAGGTACTGTAGGCTGTGTGTCTGACTGTTTGCTCTGTATAGATGGCCGTGACTGATGCAAGAGGTTTAGCTTTGTACTTATTTGTATGTATATTCATAGATATCACAGGTGTTCCATACACATATATGCATGTACGTGTATAAAATATAAAGAGCGCTTTTTTTAATTTTTTTTATTAAGTATTTGATTATTATTTTATACAATGCCAACATATTCTGTAGACTTGTATAACCTGAATAAAAAAAGGAAATATAAAAGGATAACAAAAAATGTAGATGCTCAATGCCCACAGTAGCTTACAATCTATAGAGTGAAGTTGTGGCATATCTGTATATTGACAGCATTAATGTATTTACAGTGAAAAGATCAAATATTCTTTTAGCCCCCCTATCTTTGTTTTCCTATTTTTTTTATTCCTATGTTACTTTACTCTGCGACGTGTGTTTAGTGAAATGCCTAGAAATTTGCCTTTGTGATTGAAATGCGTTGTCGGTAGACAGACAGGCAGCTGTCATCAGCCCTGAGGTGAACGGTATTTTAAATGACCTGTGTGTGGCTGGCAGTACCCGATGCCGGTGGTGAGAAGAAAAATCAGGTCACCGGGAGGACAACAGATTGGGTTACATAAGGATTGCTTGGGGGGGGGGGGGGGTTGGTGGTGTTTGTCATTGTTATTTTTTTTTCTGTTTTTATTGCAATTTAATTATTTTTTAAATAGGAGTTTGTATGATGAGTTGGTTGTAGGGGCCTAGAACTACACATCCCAGCATTCTCTGCTGCCGCTTGCAGTCTCGCTTTGCGTTTGTGTTAAAGGGACACACCTGAGCCCAGGCTGCCCCGGCTCGTCGTTTTTCTCTGCAGTTTGTGTGGGTCAGTCAAGGTCAGGAGAACAACTGAAATACCTCAATATTGAATGATGTGAAACTACCAGTCAGATTTAAAACATAATTTTCATCTACTACACTCAGCTAAAGAGTTCTGCTGAATTGCCATGTTTATTGTGTCTCTGTCCTGTTTTTAATATAACCCAGAATTTTTGATAAAAAAATTCTGCCACATAAACAAGAATTCTGCAAAGTGCAAATGTATTAATTTGTTTTCAAACCTAAAGACGACTATGTTTTAAAAGAGTCCTTTCTAGAACTTTTTTTTTTTTTAATCCAGTTATGGGGGGCTACATATATGTGTTATTGCACCCACTGGGGTTTCTTATCTTAAGCTAGCCATACATTATATTATACATTTTTCTTATTCAATTTCCTTTAGATTTACCTTCTGCTGTAGTGCAAGGACTTGTAGAAAAAATGATCCGCACTCCGGTTGTTGCTCTTAAAATGTCTTCATTTTATTGAATAGCCACAGTGAACAAACACTGATTAAGTCAGTTGACGCGTTTCAGCCCATGAGGCCTTAGTCATAACCCAGTGCAAGGACCTGCCTGATTGCATACAAATTGAATGTTTAGGTTTGACCTCATATTATATGGTTTTGGTCAATCAAAAGGAAAATTGTATAATTTATGGCCAGCTTTACTCCTCTGGTGATAGTTTTCTAAATTTCCTAAATTAGTTCTTTCCTACGCAGCCCCTAAATATAAAGTGCGTTAATTTCCACCAAATTGATAGATTTGAATGGTCATTTTACCCAAAATAAGCAAGTCTTTGCTTCAGCCATTGCTTTTTATAACTCTCTAAAAATCTAGCCTCTTTTTATGCATCTTTGAGACAATCTTTTAAGGCCGGGAGGAAGGGTGCACAGTAGGGGGGACCACTTTTTGGGGCTTCAGCTGGGTGCACAAAGGGCAAGACCTGTGACCCATACTGCTAAAGTAGTCCCACTTTATCACTTGATGTTATCTTATGGAGGAGAGATCAGTTTGGCCTTTTTGGCCTTAAACCCAATACACACTAATAGATTTTTGTCTTCAGATTTACCAAAACCATATAATATGAGGTCAAACCTTAATGCCGCGTACACACGGTCGGACTTTTCGTCTACAAAAGTCAGACAGCCTGTCCGACAGACTTCCGGCAGACTTTCGGCGGACTTGCGGCGGACTTGCGGCATACTTTCTAACGAACGGACTTGCCTACACACGACCACACAAAAGTCCGACGGATTCGTACGTGATGACGTACACCGGACTAAAATAAGGAAGTTCATAGCCAGTAGCCAATAGGTGCCCTAGCGTGGCTTTTTGTCCGTCGGACTAGCACACAGACGAGCGGATTTCGGGGTCCGTCGTAGTTACGAAGTAAAGATTTGAAGCATGTTTCAAATCTAAAGTACGTCGGATTTGAGGCTAAAAAAGTACGTTGAAAGTCCGGAGAAGCCCACACACGATCGGATTACCAGCCAGCTTTAGTCCGTCAGCGTCCGTTGGACTTTTGTAGACGAAAAGTACGACCGTGTGTACGCGGCATAAGAGTTTCAATTTGTATGCAGTCAGGCAGGCCCTTGCACTATATGGTTTTGGTAAATCTGAAGACAAAAATCTGCAGAAAATCTAATAGTGTGTATGGGACCTTAACCCTTGACACACACGGTCTGATTATTGGACGAATTTTTGTCAGTTTTATGCTAGTCTCAAATCGAAAGTGAAGAGGGTAATCACCATCAGAAAATTTTCAGATGACAGAATTCAACGTCAGAAGTGTTGAATTGTTTAGTATGTGTTCTTTCATTTCTGGGCATGCCTAGTCTTGCTCTTCAGATTTTTTTTTTTTGTCAGAAAACCGTACTAGTGAAAAGAAAATCAGACGCTGTGGTCACATCAGACAAAAATTTTCAAGCCTGCACATCCAGTTTTTGTCTGCTGAAAATTCGTAATCGGCTGTGAAAAGCAGCATACCAACGATCAGAAAATCGGCAGATCGTTCATCGGACAAAATCTTCACATTTTCTGACCGTGTGTACGGGCCTTTTAGATGCTAAAGGACTTTGTCCTGGCACTGCACTCCTTCATTTGGTTTCTGCATAATATAAACGGAAAATGCTTTGGACTCGGCATACTAATCCGTTTCGAAATGCTAAAAAGCCTTCATAATGGAAGAGGAGAGCAAGTCTGAGAATTCAAATATAAAGATCTCCTAGCTGGGATCCTAGATAGGTTAGAGAAACCAGTAACTGGTTTAATATCTATTACTAATAGGAAAAATCCGTTTTGGGTGGACCTATCATTTAGGTATGCTTAGGTAGCTTTGCAGCCGGGGTGCATTTACAGTGGGCATCCTGGGATTTGTTGTCCTGTTACAGCTGATGATGCAGTTACACGTGTCCTCTGCCTTTAAAAAAAAAGCCATGAATATTTTCTCAATGATTACAAACGTTTTAAAAAAAAAAATTAATAAAGCCACTCCTCTTTGGAATAATTGAAGAACTTGTATTGGCTAATGAAAATAATATGGATTTTCAGGCTGTTGGGTTTTTTTCTGCTATACATTATTTTGTTTTTTGTTTTTTTAGACGTCAGATTGTGTTCTATTTATTTTGTTGCATATGCCCATTGTTAGTGCATGTATGCCTTTAGTCAAAGAAGGGGCTGTGCCTTCATTTCCCAGCCTCATGCCCAGCATCCTGGGGATAATTAAAGGCTTTGGCATGTAATTATAGGCTGTGGAAAGACTGATGGCACACAGATGAACGTTCTGTAAAGATTTTTTTTTTTTTTTTTTAAAAGGCCTTATCTGTTAAATTTGTAGCAGAAGGCCAATTACTGCTTTCTAATGCACCCTTTACATGGCTTACTATTCTGGTGCCCATCAATTGTCACTGATGTTACAGAGAGCTGTGTCACTGTGCATTTCTCTTTTCCACCATGAATGGCTTTAAGTACGATAGATATAAACCCTAACTGAATGGCGCTTCTTTTGCCAAAGCATTCTGTATCACAAGCTTCCTCCATTTAGGTGTTTTAATAAGATACTAGTGTTCACTTTTTTTTAACCCTTTGTTGTACTGAAGTGTATCTGATCTCCCACAGCTTCTTTACAGCCACTTCCTGCCTACACGCACTCCAGTGATAGATGCATGGCATTTCTCAGGGCAGGTTTCCTGATAACTGTAGACCATGCCTGTATAGCAGTGGTCATCAACCCTGTCCTCAGGGCCCACTAACAGGCCAGGTTTTATGTATTACCTTGGGGAGAAGCAGACCTCAATCTGCAATCACTGCAATCACTGAGCAGCAAATTATATCACCTGTGATGTATTTCAGTTATCTTGCAAACCTGGCCTGTTAGTGGGTCCTGAGGACAGGGTTGATGACCACTGCTGTATAGGATGGGTTGAAACAGCCACTTGTAGTCTCTGTCAGAATCCCACTGTCACAAGGGCCACGTACCTGATGTGAGACCGAAGTAGTGGGGAGGCCTTCCTTGCACCTCGGGTCTTTGAAGCCTCTGGAGATGGAGACAGAGACTTGGTGGACACCGAGTGGCACAGGTGCCTGGGGTGCGGAGCACCGTGCAAGGCTTAGTCCAAGATCCGAGCCAAGGTCAAGTCCAGTTTGGCAACGAAGTATAAAAGGGTTAATTAGAAGAAGAATGGTCGAGATCCATGGCGGGGTCGGTTCCAGTCTGGCAGCTGAGTACAAAAGGGGTAAAGAAGTAGAATGGTCAAGGTACAAATCCGAGGTCAATGGCAAGCAGCAATCAAGAGTAGTCAAATAGGTTTCCAGGTCATAACAAGTTCAGACAGATCACACACTAGCACAGGAACAAGGGGGGGACTGAAGATAATCCAGCAATTTGGCAGTGTCTGGGCTGGGCTTATATAAGGAAGTTTGAGGTCACTTCCTGTGCGCCTCCTGGGCATTTTCCCGCCTTTTTTCATCAGGTTGAGGTCACTTCCTGTGTGCCTCCTGGGCATTTTCCCGCCTTTTTCCATCAGGTTGAGGTCACTTCCTGTGCACCTCTGAGGCATTTTTCTGCCTTTTTCCATCAGGTCTTCTGCGCAGGTGTGGGTTGGCGCACTGAGGCGTCTTTGGCACATGGTCAGTTGGCACAGATTTCCTCTTGCGGCAATGTGCCATTGGTGCATGCGTAGTAAGCCCTGGACTCTTACACCCACATGAGAAGGTGACAAAGCATAAGCACGATTAGGAGGTTGATCATTGTTGCCCTGTAGTAGGAAGTGCCTGAGCAGGGGCCCTCATGGCAGGATTGCCAGGTACTATTCAATGGAAGCTGCAAGCTCAAAAATATAAAAAATGACTTCTGTGTGTTAACGTTTAGATTGGATTTTAGTGACTGGGTTTACATATACTTAAACTTATAAGGTTAGTTTGGCTCCGCTTTTTAGAAGTGGAACTAAACCCATTGACTTAACCATTTCCCAAAACTGTTACATTCAAGGCATGCCAAATGAATTGTCACAGTTTTTGGTGCTCTTGATGAAGTGTAGAGCCAGAAAAGGGTTGGTGTCATAACTGATCACATGTGCAGCACTATGGTAACTGCAGATCAAACAGAGGCTAAGATGGCAGCTTCCTGTGCCGTAAAGGATAGGAGGGTTTTTAGTTCTGATTTAGCACATTGGGTGTAGGTGAGGCTTTGCAATCAGTAACTTAACCAGTAGAACTATAGGCAAAACTTTTTTCTTTTCATTTTGGATAGAGTAAGGGAGGGTTATAACCCCTGTCAGATTTTTTTCACCATCTGTGTTCCATTGCAGAAATTTCCCTTCACTTCCTGTCCCATAGCTAAACAGGAAGTGTGAGGAAATCCCCTGCAAATTAGGGGAATTCCTTGGGGCAGGGCTTTTTTTCAGCAGGAACTAGGGGGAACTCAGTTCCACCACCTCTGGCTCAGGTCTTCTGCTCCCTGCTCACCACTATTACTTGGTAACACTGAAGTCCAGCTTCTGCGTTTACAAGTGATAGCTTATCTCCCAGTAGCTCCCACAGGTCAGATCTCCTGCACAGATTCCACTGAGTGCCGGACAGGAACAAGGGAGATACAGAACAAGTGCACCCTAGGTGGTCTTCATTTTTTCACCTGGTGACCAATTGTTGATGCTCCTACTGCATGATCTCCCTTGCAAGTGACTGTAGTATAGTATAGTATGCTGGGAGGTACTACAGCCGGATAGGTGCTTCAGCTTAATATTGCAACAAAGGTAAGACATATGACAGATGGTGGAGCTTTTAAGGAGGGGGGGAAGATGAGGGAGGGGTTGTATGCAGAGGGAAGAGCTACTATTTGATGCCATTTGGCAGGTATGTGTGTGTGGTGGGCATGGTTGAGTTCCTGCACCTTTTCTCTGAGGAAAAAAAGCCCTGCCTTGGGGTCCCACAATCACCAGAACTAGTGTCCCCATTAAAAGATTTCCCCTCTATTTCTTTTCTGTGGGCAACTCAAAATGTGTGATTTTCTTTTACTTTCACTTTCAATGATAATGGTGAACAGGACAAATAGAGAGGGTGAATCTCCTTAACCCAGTGATGGTAAACCTTGGCACCCCAGATGTTTTGGAACTACATTTCCCATGATGCCCATGCACTCTGCAGTGTAGATGAGCATCATGGGAAATGTAGTTCCAAAACATCTAGGGTGCCAAGGTTCTCCATCCCTGCCTTAATCACTTCAGCCCCGGAAGATTTGGCTGCTCAATGACCAGAGCATTATTTGCAATACGGCACTGCATTGCTTTAACTAACAATTGCGCGGTCGTGCGACGTTGTACCCAAACAAAATTGACGTCCTTTTTTCCCCACAAACAGAGCTTTCTTTTGGTGGTATTTGATCATCTCTGGGGTTTTTATTTTTTGATAAACAAAAAAAGAGCGACAATTTAAAAAAAAACACAATATTTTGTACTTTTTGCTATAATAAATATCCCCAATTTTTTTTAAAAAAGGTAATTGTTTCTCAGTTTAGGCCGATATGTATTCTTCTATATATTTTTGGTATGATTGGTTTGCTCAAAAGTTATAGCGTCTACAAAATAGGGGATAGATTTATGGCATTTTTGTTATTAGTTTTTCTTTATTAGTAATGGCAGGGATCTGCGATTTTTATCGTGACTGTGACATTATGGCGGACGCATCGGACACTTTTGACACATTTTTGGGACGATTGACAATTATACAGCAATCCGTGCTATAAAAATGCACTAAATACTGTATAAATGTCACTGGCAGGGAAGGGGTTAACACTAGGGGGCAATCAAGGGATTAACTGTGTTCCCTGACTGTGTGTTCTAACTGTAGGGGGAGGGGACTGACTAGAGGGGATGACAGATCGTGGTTCCTAGCTATTAGGCACTCACTATCTGTCTCTCCTCACAGAACAGAGATTTGTGTGTTTACACACACACACGTCCCCGTTCTGCCTCTTGTGCCCGCGATCGCTCGTGGCCGGCGGTCATCGCGACCGTTGACCACGAGCATCGGCACCCCCGCAGTGCAGTGGGCGCGCGCACCTGCTTGTCAGGAATATGGCCTTGTCAGGGATTTTACTGCCATATGGAGCTCCAGTATCGAGAGATTTACTTTAACTTCCAGTCAGTGTGCCAATGGTTTCTCAAAGAGGAAGTGAGGGAAATTATGGAACCGAGATAAAAATAAAAATATCAGAAATTCATGTTAGGAGCACTGGACCCAAAAGGGCAGATCCCATTTGATCACACTTTACACTCCAAACTTTCTTTATTCGAGTTTGTAAATGTTCCCTCTAGTGACTATAATTACAGTGCCTTGAAAACGTATTCATACCCCTTGAAATTTTCCACATTTTGAGATGTTACAACCAAAAACTTAAATGTATTATATTGGGATTTTATGTGATAGACCAACACAAAGTGACACATAATTGTGACGTGAAAGGAAAATGATAAATGGTTTCCAATTTTTTTTTTTTTACAAATGAATGTCTAAAAAGTGTGGGGTGCATTTGTATGCAGCCTACTTTACTCTGATACCCCTAACTAAAATTTAGTGGAACCCATTTCCTTCAGAAGTCACCTAATTAGTAAATAGAATCCACCTGTGTGTAACTTAATCTCAGTATAAATACAGCTGTTCTGTGAAGCCCTCAGAGGTTTTTTAGAGAACCTACGTGAACAAACAGCATCATGAAGGCCAAGAAACACACCAGACAGGTCAAGGACAAAGTTGTGGAAAAGTTTAAAGCAGAGTTAGGTTATAAAAAAATATCCCAAGTTTTGAACATCTCACAGAGCACTGTTCAATCCATCATCCGAAAATGGAAAGAGTATGGCACAACTGCAAACCTACCAAGACATGGCCGTCCATCTAAACTGACAGGCCGGGCAAGGAGAGCATTAGTAAGAGAAGCAGCCAAGAGGCCCATGGTAAGTCTGGAGAAGCTGCAGAGATCCACAGCTCAGGTGGGAGAATCTGTCCACAGGACAACTACTAGTTGTGCTCTCCACAAATCTGGCCTTTATGGAAGTGTGGCAAGAAGAAAGACATTGTTGAAATAAAGCCATAAGAAGTCCTGTTTACAGTTTGCGAGAAGCCATGTGGGCGACACAGCAAACATGTGGAAGAAGGTTCTCTGGTTAGATGAGACCAAAATTGAACTTTTTGGCTTAAAAGCAAAACGCTATGTGTGGCGAAACACTAACACTGCACATCACCCTAAACATACCACCCCCACTGTGAAACATGGTGGTGGCAGCATCATGTTGTGGGGATGGTTTTCTTCAGCAGGGACAGGGAAGCTGGTCAGAGTTGATGGGAAGGTGGATGGGGCCAAATAGAGGGCAATCTTAGAAAAAAACCTGTTATGCCGCGTACACACGGTCGTACTTTTCGTCTACAAAAGTCCAACGGACGCTGACGGACTAAAGCTGGCTGGTAATCCGATCGTGTGTGGGCTTCTCCGGACTTTCAACGTACTTTTTTAGCCTCAAATCCGACGTACTTTAGATTTGAAACATGCTTTAAAACTTTACTTCGTAACTACGACGGACCCCGAAATCCGCTCGTCTGTGTGCTAGTCCGACGGACAAAAAGCCACGCTAGGGCACCTATTGGCTACTGGCTATGAACTTCCTTATTTTAGTCCGGTGTACGTCATCACGTACGAATCCGACCGACTTTTGTGTGGTCGTGTGTAGGCAAGTCCGTTCGTTAGAAAGTAGGCCGCAAGTCCGCCGCAAGTCCACCGAAAGTCTGCCGGAAGTCTGTCGGACAGGCTGTCCGACTTTTGTAGACGAAAAGTACGACCGTGTGTACGCGGCATTAGAGTCTGCAAAAGACTTGAGGGGTGGAGATTCACCTTCCAAAAGGACAACAATCTTAAACATACAGCCAGAGCTACAATGGAATGGTTTAAATCAAAGAATATTCATGTGTTAGAATGGCCCAGTCAAAGTCCAGGCCTAAATCCAATTGAGAATCTGTGGCAAGACCTGAAAATTGCTGTTCACAGATGCTCTCCATCCAATCTGACAGAGCTTGAGCTACTTTGCATAAAGAATGGGCAAAAATATCACTCTCTAGATGTGCAAAGCTGGTAGAGACAACCCCAAAAAGACTTGCAGCTGTAATTGCAGTGAAAGGTGGTTCAACAAAGTATTGCCTCAGGGGGGCTGAATACAAATGTACCCCACACTTTTCACATATTTATTTGTAAAAAAAATTGAAAACCATTTATTATTTTCCTTCCACTTCACAATTATGTGCCACTTTGTGTTGGTCTATCACATAAAATCCCAATAAAACACATTTAGGTAAACTCAATGTTTGAGCCAAACTTCCCCTCTCTGTTGCTGGTAGAATTAATCTAGTAAAGATGATTCTCTTGCCCAAATGCTTGTATGTGACGTCTCATATGTCCATCTCGGTGCCTAAAGTATTTTTTAAAACCCTAGACAAGCTACTTATTTCCTTTATATGGGCTAATAGGCGGAAACTCAAATTTTCTACCCTACGGTGTCCCAAGGTGGATGCCGGCATGACGTTCTTGAATTTATACCACTATTATTTGGCAGGGCAGCTCCGCCACTTGACTGACTGGTTGACACCGGCAGTGGTCGAGTCACACCTGCTTATGTACTTAAAATCAAGCACTTGTTGGTTGCACTGAAGGCACCTTTGACGGCGCTGGGGGAAAGTCATATACCAATCTTGACTTTAGCCCGCACGGTGTGGAGGGAAGCCAAGGGAATCACAGATTTTAAGGGCACTAATGTGGCTCTTCCGCTTTGGCATTACCTGATGTTCCCTCATTTAATGCAATTTCCAGATTACTATTTTTGGGTACGAAGGGGGGTGATTGCTCTGGATGACATCTATGAGGCCAATGTTTTGGCATCTTTTGATGACTTGCAGAGGAAGTATGAACTACCCCGAACCACCTTTTATAGGTATCTTCAACTTAGGCATCTCATCCAGTCTCAGTTCGGTATCCGTGACATCGACTTGTCTGATTACCCACTAATAGGGGTACTGAGGTCTCAGGGCCCTAAGGGACTTATATAAACTCTGTATATCCATTTGTTGTCTGCTACAACTGGAGGGGGTCCGCTGGTGGTCCGCATTTAATGGCAACAACTTATCACTGATTTATCTGACGAGGATAGGGAGGAGGCATACTCCTCCCTCTTATCTGTGTCCCCGGCTGTTAATAATAAAGGAATCCATCTTTATATTTTCCATCAGTCATATCTGACCCCAGTTCGATTGCATGCAATGCATCTTGTACCTACCTCTACCTGCACTAGGTGTACCTGCCCACGTGCGGACTTCACACATGTTATGTGACTTTGCCCAGTCATCGCGAGGTACTGACAGCAGGTGACGGAGATATTGGCTGCAGTTTTGTCAATCCCTGTTCCATGTACCCCATTGGTGTGTTTATTGGGAGCCCTAGATGAAGAGTTGTGGCTGAGGCATACTAGGACCATGTTAATGGAAACACTATTCATGGCTTGTAAAGCTGTTGCACTTAAATGGATTCAGCCCACTCCTCCATCTATACGTACGTGGCTTTGGTTAGTAAATCAGGTATTGCCTTATGAGAAGCTTAGCTTTGAACACAGAGGTTGCCCAGCTAAATATAACAAGGTGTGGGATGCGTGGTGTTCTTCCGATCTCACTGTAACCAATGCTTGAAGTAACGGTAATCAATAATTTTGTGTTTCGTTGTTATTAAACATGTATATCAGGAGTGATTTGAAGAAGAGTGCTGTATGATTATACTTATTCAAAGTACCAATGCACTGTAAATGTACCTTATTGTTCTATGTGCTCACGTTGAGCGCATTGTTTATTGTCACTGTTTTATACCCTTTTCAATAAAAAGAATAAAAGAAAAAAAAAATACATTTACGTTTTTGGTTGTAACGTGACAAAAGGTAGAACATTTCAAGGGATATAAATACTTTTTCAAGGCACTGTATTTATCAGTCAGGGGTGTAGATAAGGGGAATATAGGGGATCCAAACCCCACCCAGGGCATTTGTGGTGCAGCAGCTAGCCCTGACATTAGCTTTGTAATTGAAGCTTCAGACTGTCAGAACTCAAAGACAGGCAGCAGCGCAGAGTGAAGGAGGCTCTCTTTAGCTCTTTCTTACCTCCTGTCACTTGATATAGTCAAGGGAGGACTCGTTCTGTAATGCCTGGGCTGGTAAGTGAATTTCATGGAAGGGATTGAGCTGTACAGGGGGAAGCTGTACTGGTGGATAGAGGGATCTATACTGGGGAACTGGGGATGGGGGAATCTGTACATAGGAAGATCTGTACTGGGGGGGGGGGCACAGTTTTCTATCTTGTTTTGTTTTTTTGTTCAACCCGGCGGGTTGAACGAAAAAAAAAAGAGGAGCTTGGGAGGAGCTCGCTGTACTAACTATGTGATGTTAGTACAGCGATCTCCCAGCTGAGCTATTGTGAGGTGGTGGTGAGGACTGGGTTAGGTGGCAATGCTTGGTGCCTGGATCAGTGACACTTACTTGCTGTCAGTGTCTACTTGGTTCCCCCTGCAATGCTCCGTGTCTCTCTCGGCTCCCTCCGCTCCACGTGTCTCCACTGACATCGGTCAGGAGATGGGGTCTCCTCACACAGCGATCGTAACCTCCTGCAGCTCCTCCCTCATCACTGTACTGGGTCAGCTGACTCTCTTTTCCCCGACGGCATGTCCCGTCATCATCTAACCCTAAAAACAAAAATTGTTAGTATTTCAGTTTAACTGTTAGATGTGGTTGTATTTGTTTCTTTAGTTTTTTTTCTTTTATTTATTTTTACCTGGTAACCCTGCCATTACCACGTTTCCTGACCTAGAGGGACAACCATACTGAGCAGAGTTATCACCCAAGGACAGGGAGTGTGTAATGCCGCGTACACACGATCGGACTTTACGGCATACTTGGTCCGGCGTACCGGATTTCGTCGGACAATTCGATCGTGTGTGGGCTCCAGCGGACTTTGTTTTATCAAAAGTTTGACGGACTTAGATTTGAAACATGTTTGTTTGGCTGCAATATAAGCCCTACCCCCCAAAAAGGCCTTCCCTGTTTCCCTGAAAATAAGCCCTACCCTGAAAATAAGATCTACAAGGACTTTAACTAGGGCTTATTTGGGGGGAAGGGCTTATATTGCAGCCATCACCGACAGTCACGCTAGGTCTTATTTTCGGGGAAACAGGGTATTGGCTATTAGCTATTGGCTACTGGCTATGAACTTCCTTGTTTTAGTCCGGTCGTACGTCATCACGTATGAATCCGTCGGACTTTGGTTGATCGTGTGTAGGCAAGTCCGTTCATTTGGAAAGTCTGTCAAAGTCCGCCGGGCAAAGTATGCCGTAAAGTCCGGTCGTGTGTACGCGGCATTAGAACTACATAACACTGTGTTAGGGCTACATAATGGAGAAGAGAGGATAGCAGGGAACAATGCTAACTGATAACATCCTATACTCTCTGCCTCTGGAATTTTATCAGCTCAAGATTTCCTGCTGGATGAACAGCTATTATTTTTTTGCACTTGCACCGAAAACTTTCAATGGTATATTTAAAAAACGAATTCCAGGCATGGTATATTTTGACATAGTGTGACAGTATGTTTCCCTGTCAATGGTGTACTTCCCCCAGGATTCTCAACTAGACAGGTTGAGGAGTGGTGATGGGCTCAGGCGTGCTTGGGATCATAGTCCCAACCCACCTGAGCAATCCCGCCAGGAAGCCGACACTGCACATCGCCAATCATAGGCAGTGAGGCATTTCCCGGTTTGCAGCTGCACAGGCCAGATAATGTCTCACTGACTATGATTGGCGGTGTGCAGCGTCGGCTTCCTGGCGGGATTGCTCAGGTGGGTTGGAACTATGATTCCAAACATGCCTGAGCCCATCACTATTGAGGAGCTCCAGGGTGCTTGTCTAATTTGGAGGAAACAGTTTTTTCAGTTTCCTCAATGCTTGGTACAACTTTGGGATCTGAAACCCGGAGATTTCAAAGTGATCTGAGTGGGAGGAAATCTCCAATCCTGGAACCGGGGGTTTTAGGAATAGCCAGGACACTAATTGTGCGGGTGGCTTCTGGGCTTCTTGTAGAGTAAGGACCAAGGTTCTGTGATCCACCCTCCGGACGAATCCATGTAGGTCAGGGGTGTCATACTGGTGGCCCTCCAGCTGTTGCGGAACAACAAGTCCCATCATGCCTCTGCCTGTGGGAGTCATGCTTGTAACTGTCAGCCTTGCAATGCTTCATGGGAATTGTAGTTCCACAACAGCCCGTTTGACACCTGCGATGTAGGTGTAAGGGAGCAGCCACAAGCGTGCATGTCTGACAGAGGGCCCAAGCAGCGGGAAGGCTGCCAAAGGGAGAGGAATTTGTACATAAAACTGGGGACACTGTTACACGGTCAGGAGGATCAAGGCACAAAGCCTGAGCAGTGGTGCTGCTAAAGAGAGCCAGGAGGCTGAACTGTGTGGGCAACTGTGTGTTTTGTTGGATATTTCCTTTTCTTTCTCTGCAATAGAAATGGGCCAACAAGGCCTTAAAGAGGGAGTCCACCTAGAAAAAAATATTAAAAGCCAGCAGCTACAAACACTGCAGCTGCTTACTTTTAATAAATGCAGCGATGTTGGCAGCCGAGGCCGATCAATCGCTCGGCTGCTGCCGCCGCCATTCCCTGTGAGGGAATCAGGAGTGTTGCGGCTTCACTTCCCGGTTCCCTACTGCGCATGCGCGAGTCGCGCTGCGCATTCTAAGTGGTCCCCGCTATCTCCTGGGACCTGTGTGTTTCCCAGGAGACAGTGGGGGGGTGCGGGAGGGGGCGTGACTCCCACGGGAGTCTGTTCCCGGAAGAGGGTGCAGATACCTGTATTATACAGGTATCTGCACCCCCCTCCCCCCTGAAAGGTGCCAATTGTGGCACCAAGGGGGGGGGGGAGGAATCAGATGAGCGGAAGTTCCACTTTTGGGTGGAACTCTGCTTTAAACAGCACAACTGGCATGGTCTTTACTCACTGGTGAGCTCCACGCCAAAGCTAAACAACCCCCAACATTACAATAGTTATATTTGTCCAGCTTGGACCACTGTAACTATGTATATGCCATACCTGGTCATCTTCCTGGAAATCACTGAAGTAGATACCACTACTCCACTTGCATCCATGTCCAGTGCTGAGCGGCCGGCCTGATGCATTGTACAGGAGGTTGGCCGCTTGGCATGAGTGTCATTCAGAGAATGGTTTGTATTTTCTGAATGAAAGCAAAGGATTTTCTGATTGGACACGGTGAACAGGTGGGGCTGTTGTCACGCTCTCCACCTCACCCAATCAGAGATTGCTTTGCATTCATTCAGAAAATACAAAGGGGTTAATTTACTAAAAGGCAAATAGACTGTACACTTTGAAAGTGTAGTTTCTCCAGAGCTTAGTAAATGAGCAGAAGATCTGCTGACTTTCATCATCCAATCACGTGCAAGCAAAAGTGCATTTTTTTTAAGTTTCCTTGCACTTGGTTGGGTGTTCTTTGCAAAGTGAGGCTTTACCCCATTTACTAAGCTTTGGAGCAACTGGAGTGCACAGTTTATTTCCCTTTAGTAAATCAACCCCAAAGTATTCTCATCAGGCTGGCCGCTCAGCGCGGAACCTGGAAGCAAATGGGGATGACTGGAGTTGTAGAGGTGTTTACGTGAGTGATTTCCAGCTTCCAGGGAGAACTGAACAGGTATAGTATATACATAATTACATTGGGCCAAGCTGGACCAATGTAACTATGTAAAAATATATCATACCCGGAATTCATCTGTTACAGACAAAAATGTACCAAATAGGAGAAACTTATTATTACAGTTTACGTTTACACTTAAAGCGGACAATCAGTAATTTTTTCAACTTTCCATCTATGAAATCTTCTGCCCTTGTTGTTTTAACTTTGGATAGTAAAACATTTTTTTTCTGCCAGTAAATACCTTATACAGACCAGTTCCTGTTTTTTGTCTGGTAAAAAGCCTAGGCTTATGACATCATGCACAGCTCTCTCTCTCACTCTTGTGAGAGTTTGCCGGGAAAGGAGGGGTGATGAGTCATAAGAGGGCCAATGAGAGCTACAGGGATGCAGAGCTGGAGGTGTGCCTCTGTGTATCTGTGTTAATCCAGGAAGTGAACAGGCAGCAGCTTCAGCTGCCCACACTTAAAATGATTGCAGCCAGGCTCAGTGGAGGGAGATTTCTGCAGCATATTTGGCAAGTACAGAATCACAGTATATAAAAACCAATTTGCAACCCCAATGGGTTTTACTTTCTCTTTTGCTCGCCGCAAGGCCTGCAGATTAAAAGCATAATGGGCTACTATGCATCGCATACGAGCCCATTATAAGACACTTACCTGCAAATGAAGCCTGCACTGTCCCCTGTGCAGGCCGCGTCCATCTTCGCCCCTCAGCCTTCCGGGGCCGCGGACTCCAGCTTTGTGACTGGCCAGAGCCGCGTGGGAGCCGTCAGTCACGGCACACGCTGGGGGAAGAAACTGCACGGTGGTCCTTTTCTTCACAGCCCATGCACCGATGACGACATTGGCGCACTACAAGTGAAATATCTCCTAAACGGCGCATGTTTAGGAGATATTTCCACTACCTGTAGGTAAGCCTTATTCTAGGCTTACCTATAGGTACAAAGTAAGACAAGGGTTTACAACCACTTTAAATAACTTTTTTTTAGGACTCGTTCACATGAGCATTGATCTCTGAAGTGCAATCTGCATTTGGATCACTCTTCAGAGAGCATTTGACAAGCCATGAGGAGGTGTTGTATCACCTCCTCACTTTCTGCTTTAACCCCTGGATCCCAGCACTAGCATGCCACAACCATGTGGTTGCAGAATGCTTGCAGAGCCTCCCCATTCACCTGAATGGGTCATGTTCGCTGGCCACCATGCTCGCCAAAAGCAGCAGAGAGCATAATTCCTGCAAAAGTCACAAAGCATTGCTGCAGCTGCATGTGTAAACCTCTGGCCATTACCTCGGCAGCTAAAAGGGGAAATGGTGGTGGTAAAAACTTAGCCTAAAGCTTAGCCTAAAGCCTAACTGTGGGGTTTTACTGCTCCTCCAACCTCACACATAAACAATTCATTATATAAATTCATCTTTATTTGTACCACATATAAAAAACATAAAAATGCAGCAGAGGAATATGCAGAGGTGTGGTGTGGCCCTAACTCTCATGAAGCTATTAACATTTCTAAAAAATATAAATAATGTAAAAAAACAGTAATTGTCCTGTAATATTTAACCCCTTCCCGACCAGCCGCCGCACTTGTATTGCGGCAGGTCTGCTCCCCTGGGCAAAACGACGTTAACTTACATCGCTTTGCCTTTTGGCCACTAGGGAGGCATGCGTGCCCGCGGATCACCCCCGGAGGCGATGCGACTTTGCGGCGGGCGCAATGACCGCCGGGCACCCGCGATCGCTCATGACAGAGCGAGAACCGGAATCTGTGTGTGTAAATACACAGATCCTGGTTCTCTCAGGGGAGAGGAGACAGATCATGTGTTTATACTTATTATGAACACCGATCTCTGTCTCCTCCTAGTGAGTCCCATCCCCCCTACAGTTAGAACACACACTAGGGAACACAACCCTTTGATTGCACCTTATAGTGTTAACCCCTTCCCAGCCAGTGACATTTATAAAGTAATCAGTGCATTTTTATAATACTGATCGCTGTATAATTGTGAATGGTCCCAAAAATGTGTCACAGTGTCCGCCGCAATATCGCAGTCCCGATAAAAATCGCTGATTACCGCCATTACTAGTAAAAAAATTAAATAATAATAATAAAAATGCCATACATCTATCCCCTATTTTGTAGACGCTATAACCTTTGTGAAAACGAATCAATACACGCTAAAGCCTCATACACACCATAGGGCTTTGTACAAACTTTCCCTTGGATTTTTGTACAAAGGGCGTTGGCCATAAGTTTGTATTTCATACACACGGCAGAACTTTTTCAGCCAACTTTCATCAAATCACGTGGTTTTTCAGCTCATTACCACCACCCTTTGTTCAACTTCTGTATTGTTGTTTGATATTGTGTCAATCTCGCCGCTTTTCTCGGCGAGATTGACACCTTGTGAGCCGGGTTCACACTGGTGCGGGGATCCGACTTTTTTCCCTATGTGAATGGGTAGGGGTACGATGTACCCCATACTCATTCACATAGGGTAGGGGGCCGGGATCTGGGGGCCCCCTTATTAAATGGGGGCTCCCGGATTCCGATAAGCCCCTCGCCCGCAGACACCGACAACCAAGGGCCAGGGTTGTCAGGAAGATGCCCTTGTCCTCATCAACATGGGGACAAGGTGCTTTAGGGTGGGAGGGGCAGGGCGCCCCCCTCCCCCAAAGCACTTACCCCCCATGTTGAGGGCATGCGGCCTGGTACGGTTCAGGAGGGGGGGCGCTCGCTCGTCCCCACCCCCTTTCCTGACCGGCCGGGCTGCGTGCTCGGATAAGGGTCTGGTAAGGATTTTGGGGGGCCCGTAGGGGCTTCCCCTTGAAATACATACCAGACCGAAGGGCCTGGTATTCCCCCAGAGGGGTATTCCCTCTCGCGCCCGCCACAGTAGGAAAATGTGTTTTTCCTATTGCAGCCAGCGCGAGATGTACAGTACCCTGTTGCCGAGAACCAGATTATCGCGGCTGCGTACTATAGTTTGTACAAAATTGCGATGGTTTTTTGTACACACGATCGGACTTTGCTCCATCTGACTTTTGTTACCGGAAAGTTTGTGCGTTCGCACAGCCAACAAAAGTCCGATGGGAACAGAAAAAGTTTGTCCGATGGAGCGTACACACGGTCAGATGTTGCTCCAAAACAGCTAATTTGCATGTTTGTTGTCAAAAAGTCCGATCGTGTGTACGGGCCTTTATTGCGATTTTTTTTTTTTCCACCAAAAATATGTAGAAGAATACATATCAGCCTAAACTGAGGAACTTTTTTTTTTTTTTTTTTTTTTAATTTGGGATATTTATTATAGCAAAAAGTAAAATTGTGATTTTTTTCAAAACTGTCGGTCTTCTTTTGTTTATAGCACAAAAAATAAAAACTGCAGAGGTGATCAAATACCATCAAGAGAAAGCTCTATTTGTAGGAAAAAAAGGACGTCAATTTTTTTTGGGTACAACGTCACATGACCGCGCAATTGTCAGTTAAATCGATGCAGTGCCGAATCACAAAAAATGGCCTGGTCATTGAGCAGCCAAAACTTCCGGGGCTAAAGTGGTTAAAGAAAACAATTCTAAATTTTATCTCATCACTCCAATAACACCCATTCTAAGAATGCTGATGATTTTGACATCGCTCTAGCCCTTTTTTCCGGCAGTAACGGCCACAGATCTGTAGTGTGACAGAAGACTGGACTGTGACAGATTTTAATTTTATCTGGCACTCAACTGAATGCAGACATTTAACACGCAAACTTGGGAGTACTAGGATTGGTAATTAATTTTTTGCTTGTTAATTAGCTCAAAAGGTTTCCAGTATATTGTTTCCAGTTTGGCAAAGTGAGGCACTAAAGGAAATCAATGTGTCAGTTATGTCCTGGGTGTGGGATTAGATGAATCCTTTTAGAATATATGCAGTATTTAATTCTTTACATCGATTACCCATTAATGTTATAGGGCTAAGTAGGTACTAAATGTTAATTACTGCCACTATGGCTGAATAACCACAGTTCAATGTAGATTTCCCCATCTAAAGTTTACAATACAGGATATCACTGTCAACTGTCAGTCATCTAAAGAGTGCCAAAATCTTTTGGGCCGAAATCCCTCTTTACCTCTTTCCTCAAAAGGCATGCTTTGCTTCTCTTCTCCACAATTGTCCCTTTAAAAGACGTCCACATATCTTTCATTGTGATTGATAATCTCATGGTTTGGATATTTACATCTCATCTTCTAGAAACGGACCTAAGGATTTTAATCACTTTTTGGTAATTCTGTTAAGATTGAGTTAAAAAAAAAGAAGCAATTTAACAAATGGGATCATTAATCCCTTCTTTGAGTGGGTTGCTTTGTGTGTGGCTGTACTGAAAAAAAAAAAATCTATATGGACGTGGAAAGTCAAAAGGGCATTACAGTATATTCTGGTTTTTAAAAAAAACAAACGATTCAAGTAGGCATTCTTAACTCAAAACAGAAACAAACTATTGCTCTCAGCCCCCTTCAAATCTCCAAATTCCTTCACACAAATAGATGGTATTTAATCACTTCTGGGTTTTGTATTTTTTTCCTAAAAAAAAAAAAAAAAAAAAAAAAAGGCTGAAAAAAAATTAGAAATAAAAAAAAAAAGTTTTTCTTAGTTTCTGTCAGTAAATGTTGTAAATAAATAATTTTTCTCCTTCACTGATGGGCACTGTTGGGCACTGATGAGGTGGCACTTATGAGGAGGCACGAATATGCCACACTTATGGGCACTGATAGGTGGCACTGATATGTGGCACTTATGGGCACTTATGGGCACTGATTAGGTGGCACTTATGGGCACTGATGAGGCAGCACTTATGAGCACTGATTAGGTGGCACTGATGAGGAGGCACAAATATGCCACACTTATGGGCACTGATATGTGGCACTGATGAGCACTGATAGGTGGCGCTGGTGGGCACTGATGGGTGGCACTGGTGGGCGCTAATAGGCATTGTCATTGATGGGCAGCAGTGATGGGCAGCAGTGATGGGCATTGATGGGCAGCAGTGATAGCCAGCACTGACTGGCATCACTAATGGGCACTTATTGCTGGCACTGGTGGGCACTCATTCATGGCACTGGTGAGCACTCATTGATGGCACTGGTGGGCACTCACTGATGGCACTGGTGGGCACTCATTGCTGGCACTGGTGGGCACTCATTGATGGCACTGGTGGGCACTCATTGCTGGCACTGGTGGGCACTCATTGCTGGCACTGGTGGGCACTCATTGCTGGCACTGGTGGGCACTTATTGCTAGCTCTGTGGGGGCTTTATTGTAATCAGGGCACTGATGATCAGTGCCCTGATTACATACCTAAATGTCCCCTGTGAGGAAATGCCGCTGATCGGCTCTCCTCTCCTCACACTCTGTCAGTGTGGGGCAAGGAGCTCCAATTACCAGTATCTCCTTGCTTACATGTGACCGTCTGTGATTGGACACAGCTGATTACATGGTTAAAGAGCTGCGGCTCTTTACAGAGATCAGGGTCGCGCGGGTGTGGGAGAGCTGCCGTTCTGTGTCCCAGAACGAGAACCACACCGCCCCGCCGTCATTTGACGGTGGGCGGGCGGCAAGTGGTTAAAGTAGAAGTGCGAACAAAACTTTTTTTTTCCATTTTGGATAGTAATAGTAATGGAGGGTTATAAGCCCTGTCAGGTTTTTTTTTTGCCATCACTGCAAATTAAGGGAATCTTTTGGGTTCCCCCAGGTCACCAGAACTAGCATCACCATTGGCAGATTTCCCCTTTATTACTTTTTTGGGGACAACCCAAAATTTGGGATTTTCTTTTACGTTCACTTTTTTGATAATGGTAAACAGGACAAATAGAGAGGGTGAATCTCCCTAATGGGGACACAGACAGCAATAAAAACCTGACAGGTGTTCTATTCCCTCTCCACTCTATCCAAAACTAAACATACTTCTACCTTAAGACCAGAAGTCTGTAAGACCAAAAACCCTTCCCTGTTATTGACATCTTTTTTGTAAAGCGGTTTCACTACTAGAAAATGTCTAGCTTGGGTCACTATCACACTAGTAACAAACCATCACACTCTTAGTTGGTACTTTTTTTTTAATTTAAATAGAAGCGTTAAACCCCCTATAAGGTTCATTTTTGCTGCCTTTGACCATCCGGGCAAATTATTCTTCACTTATAGTCCTAAGGATGGAACAGGAAATCAGGGCAAATCTCTCCAAAGTAAATGGAATTTCCTTTTTAGTTGTCACAGGAAGTGTCACCATTTTTGGATTTCTTTCCACTGTCTGTGAAACATTTGTGACAATGGTGAATCTCCCCAGTGGAGTTGCAGACACCAGTAAAAACTTCACAAGGGGTCTAATCCTACTCTGCATTATCCAAAAATAACCTAACTATGGTAACATAAACCTAATACAACTGTGGCTTGGATAAACTGGCACCATGTTGGGGATATTAAAGCATTGTATGGGGCACTCTACTAAAATTGTGCACAGGGCAAGCACTGGCATGGGGCATGCAGTGTGCCCAAGCAACTCTTTAATGGTTTTGATTTTTTTTTTCATAATGAGCTTGTGATGAAAAAAGTTTTAATGAAAGGACCTCTCTATATAGGCAGCTGAAGTTATATGCAATTCATAAAATTTCAAGTCAGGCTTAGCCCTTCCCCTATATCATACTGAGCCTCTCTTCATTTTTTTTAAACCATTAGGCAGCTTCACTGACCAATAGGTTGGTTTGGAAAGTGGAAAGAGGCAGAGCCAAGCTCAACTTGTTCAGGTACATTCAAAATTTGCACCTAATTACTGTTGTCTACACTGCAGTATATTTGTGGATCTGCTGATCATTTTGAGATGCGTCCTTCCCTCTCTTGAGACTCCCTATTGGTTGTTCAGTGTGATCTACTGATTCTACAAATGGGTTCATCAATGGGAAAACCTCCAGTGGCAGACATTCCCATTAATGGGCCTATATGTAGGTTACTGGGAAAAGTGCATGTCTTACAGCAATAGTCAAGATTTGCATGTAACTTCAGCTGCTGGTTACAACATCTCGGGATTTTATGTTCATTTTGACATCTATTTCTTTTACAAAAGGTTTTATTGATAGTCATAGCAATTTCACAGTCTAACAGTGTAGAGAATGCATCATGAATAAACATAACATAAAATTTAGCATCTTATAAGTAAAATAAGTGTGCTAGTAAATCGAAGAAAAACAAAACAATAAAAGTATAACAGAGGCTGAAAACAGTTGTACATTGGAAACATGAAAGTTGGACACACTAAGGTTTCAGGAATGTTCGTAGGACTGCGTCCGATTTTTAACAAATACTTGAAAAGATTGTCTCTACAGGGGCCTAACTGTAAATAGTCCTGAATATCTATCCATGTAACCATCTCAACCGAGGCTATGCCCGGTGGCCAGAAGGATTCTTAAGTGCAACTAAAAAGTAAAAGCATTGAGAGGGAGGTTAAAGAAGAACTAGGGGTTGAGATTAGCCAAGAAAGGAGGAGTAAAGAATAGGGGGGAAGGAGAGGAGAAGAAAAAGGAAGAAAAAAAAAAGGGGGACGGTGGGTCTTCGCGGTGGGGAGCAAGAGTGCATTAAATCTCAAGAAGGGTGGTATCAAATCTGGTGGGTTTAGTATATTCAACCCATGGCCTCCATACCTTCAGGAACTTATCACGAGTGTCCGAAAGGACAGCAGTCAGCTTTTCATTAACCATTATATCGTCCATGCGATTTTTAACCGCCTCAAAACTTAGTGTCTGTGTCTTCCATGCCCTAGCTATCGTTAGTTTGGTTGCAGTAAAGAGATGCAGAGCCAGCTGGCACTCCGGGCGAAGCAGCTCTGCTATTGGGTTGCAGAGAAGTGCTTCGTATGGATCTTTTTTGAGGTCAGCATGGAGTATGTTTCGGAGGAGGGAGTAAACTCTGATCCATAACCTGCGTACCCTCGGACAGGTCCACCAGATGTGCGTCATTGTGCCCACCTGGGAGCACCCTCGGAAACACAGGGGGGAGTAGGCTGGAATGAAACGGGCCAGTCTAGCCGGTGTGTAGTACCACCTGTAAAGTACCTTATAGGCATTTTCTAAAAAGATAACATTCTTTGAGCATTTGGATATTGATAAAGTCATGACCTGCCAGTCCTCCGGATCTAGCTGTTTTCCTAGTTCCCTTTCCCATTGAAGGTGATAGGGCCGTGTCGGTGTTTTTTTAGAGGTAATAATAGAGGAATAGATCAGTGATATTAAACCCGAGGTTTGTGGTCTTGCTCTGCAGAAGTTCTCAAAAGGGGTCAAAGTATAAGGGGTCGGTTGGAGCTGTAGTGTTCGCGTAACGGGATATCATGAGAGGAGCGTAGAGCCTCAAATGATATTATCCTAGTGGGGGTTAAAAAAGAGTGGATGTCTGTGAAACCATTTGTCTTCCACCAGGAGAACTGCTGGGGATTTTCGCAGCCTGGTGGGAACAATGGGCACTGGAAAAGTTGAAGTAAGGGTAGATGAGGAGAAGTCAGGCCGAATACTTGACCGAATCCCATATGCAAAGGGAATGAGAAAGACACGGCCCCGTCACGAGAGGACGATGTGTGGGGGGAGCCAGGGCAACGAGGAGTTGGGTGCAAGTCTACTAGGTCTATGGAGGCCCATAGCGGCATTTGGTTTTGTGCATGGAGTTGGGATAACGGGGCAATGCTGGCAGCTATATAGTAGGTTTGTAGGTTAGGGACTGAGAGTCCTCCATTGATTCTGCGGGCATATAATATTTGCTTATTGATCCTGGGACGGGTAGAACCCCACACAAATTTCAGGATTTTACGCTGATGTATTCGTAGGATATGCGGCGGAATCGGGACCAGTAGGACTCTAAAGAAGTAAAGTAGTTTTGGCAGGTATGTCATGCGAATTGCCACGATCCTACCGAACCAGGATAATGAGAGATGAGCCCAGGAGGACAACATGTCCGTCAGCTTCTTAAGTATAGGAGGAAAGTTTGCCTTATAGATTCCCGCGTAGGTTGGGGTGAGCCGGATCTCCAGGTAGGGTAATGAGGTCAGCCTTTGGAACGGGAAGGTGTTTTGTAAGGTTGTCAAGTTCGAGGGTCGAAGATTGATTGACATGGCTTTTGATTTGGTGGGGTTAACGGACAGGCCAGAGAGGGAGGCAAAGGAGTCTAGCAGAGAGAACAGGTTAGGTAGGGTGATTCTAGGGTTTGTCAGGGTTAAAAGGATGTCATCTGCGAGCAGTGATATCTTATGGGGTGTGCCTGCTATTTCAACACCAGTTATGTCTGAGTGAGATCGGATCGCCTCTGCCAACGGTTCCATGGCCAAAATAAATAGGGGAGAGTGGGCAGCCTTGCCGGGTTCCCCTCCTGATGGAAAAGGGGGCTGATTCGAAACCATAGTATTTGACCTTAGCCTGAGGGGAGTCATATAGTGCCATTACCCATTGCAAGAATGACGATCCGAAGCCATACTGGCGGAGTACCGTCGTCCGGTAAGGCCAGGACAAAGTGTCGAAGGCCTTGTCCATGTCAAGAGACAGTAACATTTGGAATCATAACAATATTGGCAGTTAAGAGGTTAGGGGTGAGTGCATGGCCATCTTTTACTGCATTGAACATAGTCGTTAAATGAGGGGCTAAGACGTCTGCTAACTTCCTATTATAAAGGGTCGTAAAGCCATCCGGGCCTGGACGTTTGCCTACTTTCAGTTCTTTTATGCCCTGTGATACTTCCGTTAACTGAATGTCTCGGTCCATCAATGAAGTGTGTGTATCGGACAGTTTAGGCAATGTCAGTCCTGTCAGGAAGGATGTCAGGTCTTGGGTAGAAGGCTGAGTAGGGGCCTTGTAGAAGTCGGTGAGGCGGTGCCTAAATTCTTCCAACACTTTCAATGGGTTACCTGTGAGGACATTATGTCTAGTGCGAAGAGTGATAGGGTTGTGTTTTGGGGTAAAGGTGTGCAGCCTGTTGGCCAGCATTGAGTTGGGTCTGTTGGCTTTGGCATACCATTTCTGGCGGGCCCAGCGTAATGTACGTTCTGCCTCTTCAGTGAGGCATAGATCGAGTTCTATACGCGCCCCATCTAACAATTTACGATTAGCCGGAGTAGGGGACTGTTTAAAAATAGTGGATAGGGAGTCTAGGCGCGCTTCTAAGGAGTGCCGCATTGCTACTCGTTCTCGTTTGCGTTGTGAGGCCAGTTGAATTATATGCCCCCTGAGTACCGCTTTGTATGCTTCCCAGAGAGTCACCTCTGAGGAAACTGACCCAGCGTTAATCCTGAAATATTCCACTGAGGCTTGAGTAATATCGGTGAGGACTAAAAGATAAGAGTGAGTCATTCATAGTCCAAGGGGAATATTGCGGTTTGCTGAGTAGCGAGTGGCATATGACCAAAACAGGGTCATAGTCTGTCCAAGGGGCTGCTAAAATTTGACAGCTATTTCTTATCGTAAGCCTAATTTGGATGTCTCAGATTTTTAGCAAATGTACATGCATATGTGGCAGCTTGTCTGATCGTATAGTGCAGTGGTCTTCAAACTGCGGCCGTTCACTTAATTTTATCTGGCCCTTGGAGCATAGTTCCTGACACCAACAACGGGGTACTATTTCTCCCACTGACACCAATGATGGGGAACCATTTCTCCCACTGACACCAATGATTGGGTACTATTCCTCCCAGTGACACCAATGATGGGGCACTATTCCTTCCACTGACACCAATGATCGAGCACTATTACTCCCACTCACACCAATAATGGGGCACTATTCCTCCCACTGACACCAATGATAGGGCACTATTCCTCCCACTGACACCAATGATGGGGCACTATTCCTCCCACTGACACCAATGATGGGGCACTATTCCTCCCACTGACACCAATGATGGGGCACTATTCCTCCCACTGACACCAATGATGGGGCACTATTCCTTCCACCGACACCACCAATGGGGCACTATTTCTCCCACTGACACCGATGATGGGGCACTATTCCTTCCACCGACACCACCAATGGGGCACTGTTCCTCCCTCTGACATCACTTTTTAGAGCTGAGAGATCCTGTGTAAATTCTACATTTTGAATGGCTGTACAGGACAGATGGCTGCAGATAAACAAGTACAGCGTATGTAGGATTGATTTAATCTCTGTGTGTCACTAAAGACCAGGGGCGGACTGACCATTCGTGCACTGCCCGAGGGCCCCATGCCACTAAGGGGCCCCATCAGGGTTGCCAGCCTCAATAAAACCAGGGACAGTATGTAAAAATCTGTGTTTTTAAAAAAAATCCCAAGATTATAGCTGCCCCGCCTCTCCAGTACCTTTTCAGTGTGTGTATGTGTATTCTCTGTGTGTGTATACTGTGTGTGTATATTGTGTGTCTGTGTGTGTATACTGTATGTGTGTATACTGTTTGGCCCCATAATCTCCTATTGCCTGGGGGCCCCATGAGTTGTCAGTCCACCCCTGCTAAAGACCAGTCACTTCACTGGGTATGCAAGTTTACAACCCTTTTAAGGCTGAACATAAAATGCACAAATTGCAGCTCTGCAATTAACACATCAAGAAATGTATTTATTTTTTGAATGCAAGTAGTGTAAGTTCCTGAATTTGACCTGGTATCAGTCTTTTGCAGTTTACTGTACAGCAAAGCTCAGAGAGGGGGAGGGAAACGCAGCACAAGAAACCAGTCAGGTGTGTTGTAGTGCAGGGTGGTAGAAAATGAGCTGATAAATCAGCTTTTTTCTCCTTTTACTGTCCGATCACAAGGTGGGGTGCAATAATGATCTATAACCACAAGTACGACTACTACAGAGAATGATTAGGACCACTTCCTCCCAAGCAAAGCCGTACTGTGAGGCAGACCCTCGTAAACTTTAGAACTGAATAGACAGCAATACAAATCTTTTGTGAAACCGCTTCCATGTGTTTTTCATCAATGTCATTCGCTGTTGGCCTGGAGTTCAGCTTTAGGCCCGGTTCACACTGGTGCGACATGCGCTCCGACTTTGAGAGCACGTTGCATGTAAAAATCAATGTTTCCCTATGAGAGCCGTCTTACTTGTCCGGCTTGTGTTGGTCGGACTTTGGAAAAGGTTCTTGCACTACTTTGGTCTGACTTCTGTCGGATTTTTAGCCCATAGGATTGAATGGAAGTCACATCCAAGTTGGATCCTCATCTTAATTGGTGTGATTTGGATCCGACATTACAGAAAGATTACACGGGCATTCCCTGAAGTTGCTTCAAAGTCGCGCCGCGGTCGCCTGGTAAAGTCGCGTGACTTTCAGGTTGCGGCAGTGTGAACCGAGCCTAAATGAGGAATAATTGATGCTCAGAAATGTGTCACATGATTTGGTAAATCGGACGCTACGGAAAACAGTAGAGAAGCAGACAGGTCCACCACGACTGCTCAAACCAGTTTTAATGGTCTGTGATTTGGAGCTATCCTTTACTGTTTAATCTAAGTTTATTTTTTTCTCTTTTCTAGAAACACGCACAGATAGAACTAAAAAATTATTTAGACACTATACTGTTGGATCTTACGACAGCTTTGATGCTTCCAGGTAAGAATTATCAGATTGCAAGATGTCGATATTTCTTTAAAGATTTTTTTTTTCTTTTTCTGTTTGTGTTCAAGCTGGCATTAAGGTCCCATTAGATGTAAAGTGCAACTCGTGTAAAGCCAAGCTCCAAGAATATGAAAAATCCATCACCGCAGTGCGCAGTGACCCCCCATCCCCCTTCCGCCACATTGCAAGGGTTAAATGTTTGTTACGTCTAGGGCAGAGGTAGGCAACCTGGGGCCCTCCAGCTGTTGTGGAACTACATTTCCCATGAGGCATTGCAAAGCTGGCAGTTACATTTACTCCCAGATGCATGATGGAACTTGTAGTTCTGCAACAGCTGAAGGGTCCCAGGTTGCCTACTCCAGGTCTAGGGTTTCCAGAGTGAGATGTAAAGCAGGGTCCTTCCAGCACTGCAACTGATCCACCCAGCCTTCTCTGTGAGCCACGACTGCCAGTGGTCACACTCCAACCCCCCCCCCCCCCCCCCTCCATGTAAAACACAGGGTTGACATACCTCCCAACTTTTTGAGATGGGAGCGAGGGACACCTATTATAAAATGTATGTAGGCATAGGACACACCTCCTGCCACGCTCCCTTAAAGGAGAGTTATACAAAAAAAATATTCGTTAAACCCACAAGTGCTTTATTTTTACCACTACTATTCCTTTATATCGGCTTTTGAAGTTTACAAGTGTAGTAATTGGATGAAAGATTTCGCACAGGGAAACACTTTTTGAAAGATAAAAAGTGCATTTTATATACAACTATATAGATCAGAACAAAATAAGGAACAAATGAGGAGGAATGAGGGACAGAGGGACTTTGTTCCAGATCAAGGACAGTCCCTCAAAATTAGGGACAGTTGGGAGGTATGGGTTGATGTCCCTGTATTGTATTTAAAGTGGTTCTAAAGGGAGAAGATTTTTATGCATTCTATGCATTAAGATAAAAAACCTTCTGTGTGCAGCAGCCCCCCTCTACCCCCCTAATACTTACCTATACCCCATCTCGATCCAGCGATGTTGCATGAGTGACTCGGCTGTCCCTGTCGACTCTCCCTCCTGATGGGCTGAGGCACACAGCAGGCACCCTTGGCTTCCACTGCTGTCAATCAAAGTCAGTGAGCCAATAAGGAGAGAGAGGGGGAGGGGCTGAGCCGTGGCTCCGTATCTGAATGGACACACAGAGCAGTGGCTCGGCTCGAGTGCCCCCATAGCAAGTTGCTTGCTGTGGGAGGACTCGGCAGGAAGGAGGGGCCAGGAGCACCGGCAAGGGATCTGGGCTACTCTGTGCATCACCACTGCACAGAGCAGGTAAGTACGACATGTTGGTTATTTTTAAACAAACAAAAAAACAAGACTTTAGTATCACTTTAATGGCTTTGGGGAGAGGAAGAAAGCGCCGGAGCCCATTGATGTTGGGATATGGTAAGGAACCACTTCCCGTATAGTTCTCCCTAGATATAATGAACCCTATTCCCCTCGTCCCGCCATGCAAGGGTGGATTTTTTGTATTCATGAATTTTGGTTAATAGCACCTTTAATACTGATGATGAGCTCTGAATGTGTTCATGATCATTCACGGAGATTATTCACCAAGTTGAAAAATATTTTATCTTATTTAAAAGATCTATCTACCTGTGAGTATTGGTATTAAAGCCAAACGTAGGGTTTCTTGCTCCCCCATGTCCATTGAAACCCTCTGCTTTTGTGGCCCCCACCAGTAGTGTGTGATTACTCTTTTTTTTTTAAATAACTTTCTTCTGATGTCTTATGGTCTGTCACGTGATGCATTGGGTCCTCTTTGGTCTTCTTCTTGAGGTGGGCGGTCCTGTATGTAGAAAAATGGCACCGACGTCAGCTCCACCCTTGCATAAATATACTGTGAATACAGGGCGTCATGCTCATGGAGAGGGGCCATTAAACAGTGAAGGTGGGTCCTGTGACTTATGGTCACCTATAGCAGCCGAGAGACACAAATGTGCAGCCCAGAAAACATGCACTGTTGACTTGGCTCCATTGTAACGGCAGTGGACAGCACAGACAACAGCCTATGTACGCACAGGCAATGAGCTGTTAGGCTGCGAAGTGACATCCCCTGTGACTGGAACTATACAATGGCATGTGGGTCACTCATATTTTGTGCACACAAGCACTGTCCTTCTCACTACCTGAGTTTATAAGGAGCATATACTGATGCACTGAACCTCCAAAAAAACTTTTGTTTAATGTGGCAGCTAACAGGAAACGAAAGATCGCACAGGAATATAATTACATTCTGTTTTTAATTAGCACTTAATGGAAGTTTAAACATTTTCTGGTTAAGATTTAGTGTCCCATTGTCAGAAAAAATTTTTTTCTATAGCAAGGAAACAAAAAATTGGTACATTAGAGCAGAAGTTGCATTAATCCTGTGCCACATAAGTTCTACAATTAGGCAGGCCATACATGGGTGGAATTTCGAAAGAATTTTCTTTCGCAAATATTATCTAAGAATTTTCGTTCGTATTTCGCACCATTAGTGCGAATTTGAGTAATCGGACATGTTGGAAATTTTTTGAAAAAAGAACGATTTTCTAATCAATGATGGGAGAATCGTGCGAGAAATGTAATCGAAAAAGAAATGCGCATGTGCAAGAAAAGAAAATTCCCGGAAAGAAAAGAAGATTCCCAGCCACGAAAATTCTTTTCTGTAGCAACATGAGGAGAAATGAATTGAAGGCTTGGCTGGCCGAAATTCGAAATAAATGGTGGCATCGTCGGATCACAAAACGCACAAATTTTCTGATTTTCAAAAGAAAATTATTTCGAAATTCGACCCATGTATGGCCAGCCTTAGTGTATAGTTTTTGCAGAAACTTTCAGCAAATTGTATCTAGAAGGGGCCTTTAAGGCCCAGCTCCACGCTCAGCTTCTTTTTTAAATGCATCTTTTTTTTTTTTTGTCTTCTTGCAAGTCACATGGCATACTGGGTCCTCTTCCTCTTTAGTCTTAACACAGTGATGACTAGTCCTAAATGATGCAGAGAGCAGTGCTGTCATGATGACATTTGTGCCGCTCACTGCGCTGTTGCTCAGTGAATGCATGGAGTCATGGCAATACCCCCTGAGGGGACGGGCCCATGACTCACACTCTGTTCTTGGTCTTCTGGGTTGAATGACGCTGAGCGAAAAGAAAGTACTGTGGGGGGCAGCTATGAATTGAAGGTGAGTATTGCAGCCTGAGCCTCTTTTTTATATATATACACTGACATTTTAGGCCCTAGAGCAACAACATACCAACATTTTAGGACCCATTTGTAAGCAGGTGTCTACTTGAAGACTGTATTTGTTTTTATGTTTACTTTCTCAATATATTAGCAGTAGCCATTGGGGTTGATTTACTAAAGGCAGAAAGACTGTGCACTTTGCAAGCGCAGTTGCATGCATTTTACCCAGAGGTTAGTGAATGTGGTGAAGCTTCAATTTGTAAGGAATACCCAGTCAGATGCAGAAGGAAAGTAAAAAAATAAAATAAAGCCTTTTTGCCTGCACGCAATTGGATGATTGATATCAGTAGAGCTTTAGCACGTTGACTAATCTCTGGGGAAAATGAGTGCAACTACACTTGCAGAGTGTACAGTCTACTTGCCTTTAGTAAATCAGCCCCTTTGTGGTCTTTTTTTATTTTTGTCCTTTTTTATTTTCCAAAATGCTCTGAAATTTCCTGCTTGTCCTATCACCACCGCTTTCTTACTTAATGGCTGTTAGCAACAAATGAGAAAGCATGAGTAACAAATATATGATAGACAAATATTTGCTAGCATGTCATGTTAAACTGTTCACATTTGTTTTTTTACATAGCGTTCTATTTAGTAGTTTGCTGTTAAGGGGGGATTGTTTCCCAGTTGTGAGAATACATTAGCAGCTGCTTTACCAACGTTTTTCTTTTTTCTGGACCAACAGACTCAGATTGTGCTTTTTGTAGGCTGGTGTTTTTCAACCTTGATTGTGTTTTATCTCCAACTTATAAATGTATTTTGCAGGCTTGTTTTATATCAAACAGGAAGCCAGTCAGCATGGTTTAGCTCTGTGTTCGTGTTCACGCGTTCCACTGATAATGACAGATCTTGTCTATGACTAGTGCACATCTCGTTTTGTTCTTTGACTGATTGAGGCTTATAAGTTTGGTGCTTCCACCTCTATCTATAATCTATAATTTAGGAAGGATAATCACCTGCCATGGAAATTCATTTAAAAAACAATTGAAATGGTGGGAGGTGTCTGATTTCCAGGGATGCAAAGAAACATCTCTAGTGAGCATATATTTTGATGTGATACCTCTCTTTGAAGCAATCTGCAGATACACAGCAGCACCCAACATGGTCATAATTGTCCAATATATTCGGACAACATTGGTGTACAAGCTTGCTAAATTTATGCACAAAACAGCTCAAAATTACATCGAGAGAGCCCCAAACCTCTTGACAGAGGAGCAAACCAATACAATCCTGGGAACAACCTTGAGTTCTAAGGCTTCATTGCCCAGGGGTTGGGCAGCATTTAAAGGGGAAAGCTGACCCTGAGGCTGTAAGTACCTGCTGGAGGTGTAAAAAGGAAGATGGCACCATCCTTCATGTCTTCTAGTCTTGTAAGAAATTAGATTTTGGTCTCAAGTCAGGGAGACTATCAAACTACTCACTGATTTTGAACTATAAACTGATCCATGCAAATATATAATGCACCACTCTCGAGGAAAAGATATACAATTTTTATGCTGGTCCACCTGTTAAACGCAGTCAAGGCCTGTATGCCAGCACTATGGAAGCAGGAATTCACCCCATGCTTTCTTTAGGGTTTACTAAAATAGCAGAAATCCACACCTCGGTGCAAGGCAAAGAGGAGAAATTCAGATGCAAGCGGTTATGCTGAGTCTCCCCCCCCTTTTTTTTTTCTCTACCCTTGCTATATCTTATTCTCTCTATTTCTCCCCTACCTTTGACAGCCCTTCCTATTTCAGACCACATCTGGGTTCTCTATAATGTCTGTTTGAAAAATCAGATGGGATGTGCTCTTGGTTCTGCAGCCATATATGTCGGTGCAGAGGGTGGTCACTATTTTGTGCAGCTGTTGATGGACTCTGTGAGGGAAAGCAATCCCTCATGCACACACACTGTCCCAAACTCACATTGCGCATTATCCCTTTTGCATGCACAAATGGCTGTTTCCTCCACACACTTTTGCTGTATTACTACAGGAGTCTGTGCCTATTATGGACTTTAATTTCTGCACCTCTGTAGTTCCCCTCAAAACAAATGAAATAGCCTGGTTCAGAAATTAGAGGAATCCACAAGTTTCAATCCAGGAAAATGTGGTTGGGGTAATTATGAAAATTGTTTGCATTTTGTATCCTTTTTCCTTTTATAGGTTCTATTAATCCCCCATCTATATTTAATTTTTATTTAGGGCAGGGGTCTCCAAACTCTCTAAACAAAGGGCCAGTTTACTGTCCTTCAGACTTTAGGGGGGGGCAACCTGTGGCTATCGGGAGTAGAAAATGTCCCAACATCAGTTGGAGTAAACAATGCCCCATCTTTGGTGTTCGTGGGAGGAATAGTGTCCTATCTTTGGTGACAGTGGGAGGAATTGTGCCCTATCATTGTTGTCTCTTGTAGGAATAGTGCCCTATCATTGGTGTTATTGGTAGGTATAGTTCCCCCATCGTTGGTGTCATTGGGAGGAATTGTGCCCCATCGTTCGTGTCATTGGGCCTATTTTTGGTATTATTGGGAGGAAATGTGCCCCATCATTGGTGTCATTGGGAGGTACTGTGTCCCCTTCATTAGTGTCATTGGGAGGAATTGTGCCCCTTAGTTTATGTCAGTGAATGAAATACTGCCCCAAGGGCCAGATAAAAGCAGTCAAAGGGCCACAGTTTGGAGACTGTGACAGACTCACCCGGGACAGAGGCCTTTGGAGGGGACTGAATGCTAGATTCTTGCCTACCGACTATGGGCCCTAGAACTTGAGAGAGCTACAACCATTTAGGAAGATATTCTGTTATGTAATGCAAAAGGACATTATTAAGGAGGCCATGATGGTCTCTGCCAGCTTGGGACTCAGTGGACAGATGTATGTGAAAGGAATGCTTATTAATGAGATCTGGAAAGCCCGGGTCTTTCACCCAATAGTTTATTGTGCTCATTAACACACCTATGTCTCCTAGCAAACTATTGGGGGATGTGTTTCTACTTATGTGTATTGTAAGTTGTGCGTGAGGAGATGGCAAGTCTACCCTGAAAGGTCATATCTCTGAGTCACCTAGTCTGGGTAAATGATTAGATAACTAGCTCATGTTAATTAGGTTTCTGGTTACAGTTTGTATTGTCAGCCTGCTGTATATATTTGTGTGTTATCTCAAATAAAACAATCCATGTTCAGCAACCAAACGAGTACTGTCTTGTTTTGTGGTTGTTAGAGGTTGGAATATCTGATATCTATATTCAGACTAGGAGGAGAAGCGGTATATGACGAAAGTACTCAAGCAGAGTGTGGGACGTTTTGTTACATCGGTGGCAAGCAGTGAGACGCTTCCTGCAGTTTGGACATCCAAATCTCCACCTGGATCCAAGGTCCGGATAGCAGGAGAGGAGAGGTACAGATACCAGCCGCCATAGAAGAGGAATTTGGAAGGAGGTTGCGAGAGATATAGATACAGTACAGAGTACCAGTATCAGAGCAGGTCCTGCTGGGGTGGTATGATTCTATCCGCTTTGAACTCCGGAAGGAAACGCTAGCCCGTGAGCAGCGCCACAAGGAAAAAATTCTCCCCTCCATCCAGGAAAGGTACTGGTTGCAGTATGGATTGCGGGTGCTGTTTTTGTGAGAAAAAAAACACACAAGGAGCAGACAGATGAGTTAAGCAGGCTGGTCTGGGCAGAGATGTGGCTGGATGAGAGCTACAGAGCCTTTGGTGGCATGTATCCCAATCATGCCCTTGGATAGCGGATGACAGCCCAACGGAAGGCTTTGGCTACGGCGGCCTGGGACTGTTGTATGTGAAGCTAACAGGGGACCCTAACTTTGGGAGTGATTTGGAGTGGCATGGATTTCAGAGAAGAGATGCCAAACGTTTCAGAAGTGCACTGGGCACTGGAAGATATAGTTTCTGGCCGTTCAAGAATGGGAGCTCGAGATCGCCTACAGACGGCTGCTAGACTCTGCTCAGCACCAGGGCTGGGCTCCCTTTGTCTGGGACTATCAGGAAATACCAACAGACAGCTGTGAATTCCTGCCTGAAGAGTCGACAAGGTGGCATAGTAACAGTGTGCTTTGCCAACCTGCCCACAAATGGATGCAAAGGTCTTATGGCGGATGCAGCCAGTGCTGACTGACCTTGACAAACTTGTTTCTGCACAAGAAGGGGTTGGATGGAGGAATGTGCCTGTCCAGCAGCATGCCAGAGAATCGGCAGTGGAAAATCTGGAGATTGCCATCCCCAAAGCTGAAGTGCTGACAACAGGGCAGAGCTCTGCTAACCTCTGCCCAGCACCGATAGCATCTTCTGGGTTCCCTCGGACAGGAGATGGTGAACCTCTATCCCCAGACACCAATTGCAGAGACAGGGGATTTGATAGACTTTTCTGCTGAGGAAGAACAACGCCTGCAGCAGAAGAGTTGTTATCAGGGCCAAACTTCACTGAGCTCTACCCAGCACCAACAGCAGTAACTGTGGAGGTACAAGGAACTTGCCCAGCTGAAGCGCTGGCCACCGGACAGAGGGTCCAAGACCTCTGCCCCACATCTGTGGCAGTTCCGGAGGCTCAGGGTGAGAAAGTGGCGGTCACTACCAAGCAGCAGATCAGGATACAGGGGGAGAAGGGAGAGGAGGTGTTCGCCGTCCCTTCCCAACAGTCGGCCAGGATGGAGGAAGAGATCTTTCCTCCCCAGCAAGATCCGTGCACCTGGGAGACAGTACCACAGACATGTCGTCCCAGCAGCCAGGTGAGGGAATGGAAAAAAAAGCAGCCGGCTCACCTCCCCAATGGCAACTACACAGTTTGGGAGTGGAGGAAGACAGCGTCGTGCCCCATCAGTTAGCCGGAACAGAGGATGTCGAGTCCCCAGCAGAAGTGCTGGCAACAGGGCAGAGTGCTACCAACCTCTGCCCAGCATCAGCAACAACTTTGGATTTCCAGGGAGCCGGGGCAGTTGGCACCTCTCTCCAGTGACAAGCTGATGTAGTAACGCTTCTACTCCCAGCTGAATCACTGGCAACAGGGCAGACCGCCGCTGGCCTCTGCCTAGCACTTACAGTGTCTCTACAGCTTCAGGAAGCTGGGGCGATCGGCCCCTTTGCCCAGCAGCAGACCGAGCCCCGGAATGTTAAAAACCACACAGCTGAAGCGCTGGCAGCCGGACAGAGAGTCAATGACCTCTGCCCCACACCTACTGAGGTCAACTATTCCTTGCAGCGTAGAATGGAGATCATGCGCACAGACTATGTGAGTTCACTCTGCCCGTCTAACGCATGTCCAGACCAGGTGCAGGTCTGGGACCTTGTTAGTCGACTTTTGATGAGAGAGAAATGTGACAGACTCACCCGGGACAGAGGCTTTTGGAGGGGACTGAATGCTAGCCTCTTGCCTACCGACTATGGGCCCTTGGACTACAAGCATTTAGGTAGATATTCTGTTATGTAATGCAAAAGGACATTATTAAGGAGGCCATGATGGTCTCTGCCAGCTTGGGACTCAGTGGACAGATTTATGTGAAAGGAATGCTGATTAATGAGATCTGGAAAGCCCGGGTCTTTCACCCAATAGTTTATTGTGCTCATTAACACACCTTTTGTCTCCTAGCAAACTATTGGGGGATGTGCTTTTTCTTATGTGTATTGTAAGTTGTGAGTGAGGAGACGGCAAGTCTACCCTGATAGGTCATATCTCTGAGCCACCTAGTCTGGGTAAATGATTAGATAACTAGCTCATGTTAATTAGGTTTCTATTTACAGTTTGTATTGTCAGCCTGCTGTATATATTTGTGTGTCATCTCAAATAAAACAGTCCATGTTCAGCAACCAAACAAGTATTATCTTGTTTTGTGGTTGTTAGAGTTTGGAATAACTGATGTCTATATTCAGACTAGGTGGATAAGCGGTATATGACGAAAGCACTCAAGCGGAGTGTGGCATGTTTTGTTACAGAGACCACTGATTTAGGGCCTTGAGAATTCTTGCTAAAATATGTCTTACAAATTCATGTATTCAGGGCTGGATGAATGAGTGTTGCTATATGTGAATGATATGATTATGTATTTAGTAGATCTTCAGTCCTAATCAACTAGACATCATTGATTACTTTGGTGAGTTTTATGAATGTAAAACTATAATTTTCCCAAATGATGATATTGCTTATTACCCATCCAGTGTGTCCTTAAGAATTAAAATATATGGGCATAGAATTTCAACTTCCCATCTCTTGGTACCTTGGCAAAACTCCTGGCCAATTTGATGGGAAAAACAAAATTTCTTTAAATGGTATACAGTACCTGCTTATTTTTTTATATGGCCTTGAAATTCCTCAGTGCATAGAATACACTATTGAATATTCTTCAAGAATTGGATTCCCTAATACTGTCACGCATATGGGACAAACTACACCTAATCTGTTGCTCACTTTACTTGGTAATTGCTGGTTGGCCTTTCCAAACCTACATCTATATTATACAGTTTTTTTATTGGCATATGTTAAGTGGTAGATAAATGAAGACTTGAATGTAGCCTCTACCATGTTGGAGATTGCAGTCTTGTGCTCTTATGAATCTCTGAGTAATTATATCCATCGGTAAACATTTTTTACATAAAAAATTTATTTTATGGACCTACAACCTGCAATTCTTGCTGTGCTTCAGGAAGTTTGGTCAGGCAAAATTAGTTGGTATCCCAGATAGTGATGCTGGTATTTCTAGCAGTCAAAATATTGCATAAGTTGAAATTAAACAAGGACATGATGCTTGCAGCTGTCCAAGTTTGTCTAACTTGTGTAGTTTTTCAACTGAATGTTGCTGCCCAGCCTAGCTGCCACTGTGCCATCTTCTTTTGCCCATTTATTCCGTGTTAAGCATCCCTCGTTATTCTTGGCTTGGTTTCTCACTCATTGAATTAAGCTATTTTTTTTCTCCCAATCCCCCCCATCATTCCCTCCTCCTCCGTTGTTGTCACCAGCCTGAATGCTGCACTGATTTCTCCCTGTACCGTTATGCATAATTACTCATAATTAGCAGTGTGGGCTGACTGACTATTGATCTTACAAGAGTTTAGCATCTGCTCTGCAGACACTGCACTTCAACAGAACACAGCGTAATCTGTTCAAGGCTGTACCTGTCTTGTGTTCTGCTACCTGCTGACCTTGATGTCAGTCTGCACAGCTCATCTCTATTTGAAGATCCTTTTCCATTTTTCTTAGTTGATTTGTCTGCGATGCTTTTACGTGTGGATATAAAATGTTTTTTTTTGAGGATTTTCATCATTTAATTTACAGAACATGCCCACAACTTTGAAGATTTTTTTTTATTGTGAAGCAAACAACAAATAGGACAAAATAACAGAAAAAGTGCATAACTATTCACCCCCCTAAAGTCAATACTTTGTAGAGCCACCTTTTGCAGCTATCACAGCTCCAAGTCGCTTTGGATAAGTCTCTATGAGCTTGCCACATCTTACCACTGGGATTTTTGCCCATTCCTCCTTGCAAAACTGCTCCAGCTCCTTCAAGTTGGATGGTTTGCACTTGTGAACAGCAATCTTTAAGTCTGACCACAGATTTTCTATTGGTTTGAGGTCTGGGCTTTGACTAGGAAATTCCAACATTCCAACACATTTACATGTTTCCCCTTAAACCACTCAAGTGTTGCGTTAGCAGTGTGTTTGGGGTCATTGTCCTGCTGGAAGGTGAACCTCTGTCCTAGCCCCAAATCACACACAGAGTGGTACGGGTTTTACTCAAGAATATCCCTGTATTTAGCACCATCCATCTTTCCCTCAACTCTGACCAGTTTCCCAGTCCTGACTGCTGAAAAACATCCCCACAGCATGATGCTGCCACCACCATGTTTCACTGTGGGGATGGTGTTCTTTTGGTGATGTGATGTGTTGGGTTTGCATCAGACATAGTGTTCTCTTTGATGGCCAAAAAGTTCATTTCTAGTCTCATCAGACCAGAGCACCTTCCTCCATACATTTTTGGAGTCTCCCACATGCCTTTTGGCAAACTCAAAACGTGCCATTTTGTTTTTTGCTGAAATTAATGGCCACTCTGCCATAAAGCCCAATTCTATGAAGCGTACAGCTTATTGTCGTCCTATGTACAGATACTCCAGTCTCTGCTGTGGAACTCTGCAGCTCCTCCAGGGTTACCTTAGGTCTCTGTGCTGCCTCTCTGATTAATGCCCTCCTTGCCCGGTCTGTGAGTTTTGGTGTGCGGCCGTCTCTTGGCAGGTTTGCTGTTGTGCCATGTTCTTTCCATTTGGTTATGATAGATTTGATGGTGCTTCTAAGGATCATCAAAGATTTGGATTTTTTTTATAATTTAACCCTGATTTGTACTTCTCAACAACATTGTCCCTTACTTGTTTGGAGAGTTCCTTGGTCTTCATGGCAGTGTTTGGTTAGTGGTGCCTCTTGCTTAGGTGTTGCAGCCTCTGGGGCCTTTCAAAAAGGTGTGTATATGTAATGACAGATCATGTGACACTTAGATTGCACACAGGTGGACATCATTTCACTAATTATGTGACTTCTGAAGGTAATTGGTGGCACCGGAGCTTTTTATGGGCTTCATAACAAAGGGGGTGCATACATACGCACATGCCAATTATCAGTTTTTTATTTCTGAAAAATAATTTTATGTATATATTTTTCTAATTTTACTTCACTAACTTATGCCCTGTACACACGACCGGTTTTCCCGTTGGAATAAACTCTGAAGGTTTTTCCAACAGAGTTCCGACGGAATTCCGCTCAAGCTGTCTTGCATACACACGGTCACACCAAATTCCGACCGTCCAGAAAGTGATGACGTACAATACGTACGATGCTTCAGAGAATGCATTGTTTTTGGTACGTCGGAACAGCATACAGACGAGCGGTTTTCCCGATCTTTCTAGGTCCGTCAGAATTTTCGACGTAAAAAGTCCGATGGGGCATACACACGATCGGAATATACAATGTCGGACATTCCGCTCGTGTGTACACGGCATTAGACTATTGTGTTCTGATCCATCACATATATTCAGATTAAAAAAACATTGAACTAAAGGCTGTAATGTAACAAAATAGGTAAAAAGCCAAGGGGGCGAATACTTTTGCAAAGCACTGTATCTTCAGTTCACCCTTTCAGATATCAGCAAAGTGAGTCTACAGGAACCTAAATATTTAACTGCTGGGGGGAATTAAACACCATGACAAGGGGTTGCGGAGGAGGAGGGTCTTGAGATATTTAGGAGTTCCTGAGAGAACCTCAAATTGATCTTTTTGCCTGCAAAAATCTTTTCACATCGAAATTCACTTTACATGTTTGGTTTCTACGTTGTCAGGAAGTTCTGTTTGGACATTAGATGAAAGAACATTAAAAAAATAAATAAAAATGCAATGAGCTTTTTTGTTTACAATAACCACTTGAAGACCAGGCTTTTTTCTGCCACTTTTTGTTTACAAGTTGAAATCAGTATTTTTTCGCTTGAAAATTACTTATTACCCCAAACATTATACTTTTTTTTTTTTTTTGTAGCAGAGACCCTGGGAAATAAAATGGCAATCATTGCAATTTTTTTATGTCACACAGTATTTGCGCAGCGGTTTTGCAAACGCAATTTTTTGAGAAAAAATACACTTTAATGAATTAAAAAAAAAAAAACACACAACAGTTACCCAATTTTTTTTGTAAAATGTGAAAGCTGATGTTATGCCGAGTAAATAGATACCCAACATGCCATGCTTTAAAACTGTACATGCTTGTGAAATGGTGAAAAACTACGATACTTAAAAAATTTCCATAGGAGACCCTTTAACTGTCTTTACAGGTTACCTGTTTAGTGTTAGAGAGGAGGTTTAGAATGATTGCTCTCGCTCTAACGTTCACAGCGATACCTCACATGTGTGGTTCGAATACGGTTTACATATGCGTTCACTTCTGCGCACGAGCACTGAGGGATTGGGGGGAGGGGCGCTTTACTTTTTTTTTTTTTAGGTATTATTTATTTTATTTTTTATTTTTACACTGTCCTTTTAATTTTCTCTTTTTAATCGCTTTTATTTCTATTACAAGGAATGTAAACATCCTTTGTAATAGAAATAAGGATGACGGGTCCTCTTTATTGCGAGATTGGGGATCAAAAAGACCCCAAAAACCTTCTTTACCTTTTAAAAGCAAAAGATAAAAGAAAAAGAATTGTTTTGATCAAGTCGCTTAAAAAAAAAAAATAATACTTTCAACCTGGAAGTGATGTCATGACATCGCTCCTGTCGCCCAATGCCATAGAGTCGATCAAAGAGTATTAACTCTTTGATCCCCTATAGAAGCAGGCGGTCGCACGGTCTGATAGTTTCTCGGGCGAACTGGCGCAACGGTAAGCCCCAGAAACACCGGCGAACGTTGGTGGGGGGCGCTCATAAGCAGCTTGGACTGGTTTCATGAGAAAGACGGCCGCGTGCAGAAAAAAACTATCTTCAGCCATAAGCCTGGTAAACCATTTGCAAACTGCAATGAATAGATACATATTGCAGTCGACAAGTGGTTAAACCAGAAATAAAAAAAGGGGCACTAAGGGTTATCTCATCTGTCCCAATATGAAAATACGGACTTCAGCTAGGAAGTCGATGCTTGGGCCCACCCCTGCTTGTTACTGTTCAGTAAGACAGCCAATCATACTGTACTTAGTAAACATTACTAAGGGGGCTGCTGGCTGATGTTGTTATTAGTATACTATTGAGCACATGAGTTTAGTGCAGATGCCTGCTATCCTGTGGGCAGCTTAGTAAGATTTGAGTTAGGGCCACACTGACTTGCGCGAAAATGCATGTACAATTCCATCCATAATGGTCGCATTTTAATGCGCGCTGACGTCCGTTGACATACAATTTGACATCCGTTGACATACGTTTATATATTTTGACGTCCGTTGAAATACGTTTATATATTTTGACATCCGTTGACATACATTTATATATTTTGACGTCCGTTGACATACATTTTGCATTTTAGCGCAGCCCAACGCAACATTGTGGTGTGAATAGGACACATGCCGCCATGGTTGGCCTTTTTTTTTTAGTGCTACCTACCTGGCAGTCTTTTGGCTTTGCTAATTTCTAAAACACTGTTCTGAAATTAGATTGCAACAAGTGACATCAAAAGTCTTGCATATTCCATGGCGCCTTTATTAGGCATTAGTAATGTCCAGGGGCCTCGCCATAGAAAGACTGCCACCTCCAGTCAAGAGGCCCCTCCATAGAGAGACTGCCACTTTCAGTCCAGGGGCCTCTCCATAGTGAAATTGCCATCTCTAGTCCAGGGTGCCCTCCGTGGAGAGACTGCCACTTCATTCCCTGGGGCCCCTCCATGGGATAGATATTATATCTTCCAGTCTAGGGGTCTCTCACATTAATTAAGCAGATAGAGCAGGGGTCTCCAAACTTTCTAAACAAATGGCCAGTTTACTGAAATTCACACTTTAAGGGGGCCGGACTTACCCAGTGGGAGTAAACAATCTCCATCATTGATATTAGTGGGATAAATAGTTGGGAGGAATAGTGCCCATGATTGGTGTCAGTGGAAGGAATAGTGCCCATGATTGGTGTCAGTGGAAGGAATAGTGCCCCATCATTGGTGTCAGCGGAAGGAATAGTGCCCCATGATTGGTGTCAGTGGAAGGAATAGTGCCCAATGATTGGTGTCAGTGGAAGGAATAGTGCCCCATCATTGGTGTCAGTGGAATAAATAGTGCTCAATCATTGGTGTGAGTGGGAGAAATAATGCCCCATCATTGGTGTCTGTGGCAGGAATATTGCCTCAAGGGCCAGATAAAGGCAAGCGAAGGGCCGCATCCGGCCCCCGGGCCACAGTTTGGACACCACTGAGATAGAGGAAGGTGGTCAGGGAGCGTTTCTATTTAATTGTCCTCTTTTAAGCCACTGCCACTGTTCAATCTGGTCATGCCCATTGCTCTCCGTGGCATGTAGAGTAGAAATTGTTTTTCAACTGTATCCCAGATGGCTGATAATTTGTGATGCTGTGTTGACTTTTTAGGTGTAAACCAGGCAAATTACTTGTTATGGGTATTGTCAGTGTTTGCATATCCTGTTTATAATGTTAAAATATTGATTGTCTATTAGTTTCTAATAGACTTTCTGTTATTTTTCAGGTTGTCAGTAAAAAAATATATATTTTGTGCTCTGTCAGTAAATTTTTTGTCAGTAAAAAAAAAAAAAATGCAAGAAGTTGGCAACCCTCCCTTCACCCAAATGCCTGGTAGGTAATTGGCTCCATATGTGCCAAATGCTAAATTGTGGGAGGAAGAGGTGAGGGCAGTGGTGTCGCTAGAGGGTGGCTTTTGGGACTATAGCCCCGAATCTGGGGCCCATAGCCCGAGTCTCTGCAGGGGTCCACAAGGGGAGGTGAGGCTCTCTGGGGACCCTGATGTAAGTGGGGGGGCTCTCTGGGGACCCTGATTTAAGGGGGAGGCTCTCTGGGGGCCCTGATTTAAGGGGGAGGCTCTCTGGGGACCCTAATGTAAGAGGGGCTCTCTGGGGACCCTGATGCAAGGGGAAGGCTTTCTGGGGATATATACACACACACATGTATATTATATACATGTGTATGCCCGCCCAAGTGTATGACTTTCTTTACTACGCTGCTATGGGCTCTAGCCCCAGATCTTTTGTAGACCTAGCCACGCCCCTGGGTGAGGGTTCTCCTTCCAGTTTCTTCTAGAGAGGCAGCAGGCACCAGCTTGTGGTGTCATTTTTTTAAACCACAAATGTTAATTTTTAGTTTATATAAAGCACAAAAATAAAAAACACAGTGGTGATAAAATAATCACCAAAGGAAAGTTCTTTTTGTCTTATAGAATGAAAAAAAATCAATTGGGTACAGTGCTGCATGACCAGGTAATTGGCTTTTAAGGTATGACAGCACTGAAAGCTGAAAATTGGCCTGGGCAGGAAAGGGGTGAAAGTGTCCGGTATTGAAGTGGTTAAAAATTGTATCTCAAGTAGATAATGCAACAATTGTTGAAAATGTATAATGACTGAAAAGATTCTATAGCTTCTCTCACAGGACTCTGTACAGGCGATGTAGATTGCTAGGCACCTCCACAAACTGTAGCTCTATCACACACTGTTTTCCTTTATCACATTTACACCCACACACCACTCTGGAACATTACACACGGCATTACTGTACTCCATCTGAGAGACCCATGAGATCATTTGCCTTGGGCCACCTGGAGTAGTCACATTCCAGGTCGCCTGTCTGCCTGTGCGGAAAAAAGCAGCCCAGCTCCATTCATGAAACGCCTTGCGTTCACGTCTGTCTGAGGCAGATGACAGATTGCATGTGAAGACAGAGCTTTTATGGGACGCCATGCTTCAAATTGATTAATATCTTAACTGAAAGGCACATTGGTGATTCAGAAGTATTTACCTTAAAACACTCGCCGTTAATGTGTTCCTTGCAGCCGTGTGTGTATCGAGAGCGGAGATGCCCAGTTTTAATTAAACCCCGATGCATAATTTAGAATGGTCCATTTGTGTGGGTTTGACTCATATGCACTGCTGGCATTTTAACGCTTTCATTCAGGGAAAAATCAGATATAAAGTGCTTCTAATAAGAGATTTTTAAGGCTTCAGATGTAGTTTCTAAGTGGAGAACATATACAATATTAATTCAATGCTCTGAAGCAGGGGTGTCCAAGCTACGGCCCACGTTGCCACATCCAGCCCGCTACAAGTTTGTATCTGGCCTGCAGATAGGTTCAGTGATGTTTCCTCAGACTCGGTGCACAGACTGAGGATTCAGATCACTTGGTCTCCACTTCTAAAGGGGACCCTGATGTAAGGGGGTACTCTGATGGGGACCCTGATGCATGGGGAACTCTGATAGAGACTCTGATATATAGGAGAACTCTGATAGAGACCCTGGTGAATGGGGGAACTCTGATGGAAACCCAGATGTATGGTGAACTCTGATAGAGACCCTGATGTAAAGGGGAACAATGATAGAAACCCTGATGTATGGGGGACTCTGATGGAAACCCTGATGTATTGGGGAACTCTGATAGAGACCCTGATGTAAGGGGGTACTCTGATGGAAACCCTGATATATGGGGAACTCTGATAGAGATCCTGATTTACGGGGGGGAACTCTGATGGGAACCCTGATGTATGGGGAACTCTGATAGAGACCCTGATGTAAGGGGGTACTCTGATGGGAACCCTGATGTATGGGGAACTCTGATAGAGACCCTGATGTAAGGGGGAACTCTGATGGGAACCCAGATGTATGGTGAACTCTGATAGAGACCCTGATGTAAAGGGGAACAATGATAGAAACCCTGATGTACGGGGGAACACTGATAGAGACCCTGATGTAAGGGGGTACTCTGATGGAAACCCTGATGTATGGGGAACTCTGATGGAAACCCTGATGTATGGGGAACTCTGATAGAAACCCTGATGTAAGGGGTTACTCTGATGGGAACCCTCATGTATGGGGAACTCTGATGGAGACCCTGATGTACGGGGGAACACTGATAGAGACCCTGATGTAAGGGGGTACTCTGATGGGAACCCTGATGTATGGGGAACTCTGATAGAGACCCTGATGTACGGGGGAACACTGATAGAGACCCTGATGTATGGGGGTACTCTGATGGAAACCCTGATGTATGGGGAACTCTGATAGAGACCCTGATGTAAGAGGGAACTCTGATAGAGACCCTGATGTAAGAGGGAACTCTGATAGAGTAGAGACCCTGATGTAAGAGGGAACTCTGATAGAGACCCTGATGTAAGAGGGAATTCTGATAGAGACCACGATGTAAGGGGAAACTCTGATGGGGACCAGGGGTGGGTCCAGGGGGGGGCAACAGGGCCATTGCCCCCCCCCCCCTGCCTGAGAAATTAGTTGCGTGAGTGGGTCAGCGAGAGAGCAGGCGGCTCCGCAGGCGGGCCGGGCATCTGAGCGGCTCGGCAGGTGGGTGAGAGAGCGGGCAGCTCCGCGGGCAGGTGAGAGGGCGGCTGGCCAATCAGCGAGCCGGCGGGCAGGGGAGCAGAGAGATTATATCATCTCTCACCGCCTGCCCTGCATCCCTGCAGTCCGGCCCTCACTGTGCAGGCAGCCGCGGGCAGCAGAGAGATTACATTATCTCTCTGCTGCCTGACTCTGGGACACAGCAAGAGACAATCCGCACCTTATCAGGAAAGTGACACAGCAAGTGACAATTGTAGCAGGCAAGTGACAATCGGCAATGAGTGGCAAGTGACAGTCCTCAACGTGTGGCAAGTGACACTCCGCAACGTGTGGCAGGTGACATGGCAAGTGACACTCCGCAACGTGTGGAAGGTGACGTGGCAAGTGACACTCCGCAACGTGTGGCAGGTGACGTGGCAAGTGACACTCCGCAAAGTGTGGCAGGTGACGTAGCAAGTGACAATCCGCAACTTGTGGCAGGGGACGTGGCAAGTGACAATCCGCAACTTGTGGCAGGTGACGTGGCAAGTGACAATACGCAACTTGTGGCGTGGCAAGTGACAATCCGCAACTTGTGGCAGGTGACGTTGCAAGGGACAATACGCAACTTGTGGCAGGTGATGTGGCAAGTGACAATCCACAATTTGTGACAGGCGATGTGGCAAGTGACAATCCGCAACATGTGGCAGGTGACGTGGCAAGTGACAATCCGCAACTTGTGGCAGGTGACGTGGCAAGTGATGATACGCAATGTGTGGCAGGTGACGTGGCAAGTGACAATCCGTAACTTGTGGCAGGTGACGTGGCAAGTGACAATACGCAACTTGTGGCAGGTGATGTGGCAATGGACAATCCACAACGTGTGGCAGGTGACGTGGCAAGTGACAAACCACAACTTGTGGCAGGCGACGTGGCAAGTGACAATCCGCAATGTGTGGCAGGTGATGTGGCAAGTGACAATCCGCAATGTGTGGCAGGTGATGTGGCAAGTGACAATCCGCAACTTGTGGCAGGTGATGTGGCAAGTGACAATCCACAACATATGGCAAGTGACAATCCGCATCTGGTGGCAGGCGACACGCTCAGGGCTCCCACTGAATTTGCATTATGGTGAGTTGAACCATTTCATTTCATATAACAATGTGATAATACAAATAATGCGCTTCAGTCATCCTAACACCATATCAATCATGGTGCCAGGAAGATTGAAGCGCCAACACCAGCCATTTCCCCAACAAATGGCCCGCAAAAAAAAGTATTTTTTGGTAGTGTCCCTCCCGAGACTAGGCTCTGGATCCGCCCCTGATGGGGACCCTGATGTATGGTGAACTCTAATAGGGACCCTGATGTGAAAGGGGGGTATGATATAATGGGGGAACTTATTATGTGAAGGGGAGACTTCTAAACTGAAGTTATTTCTTGGAGTGTGTTCATTCATTTACACTTAATTAAAGCAGTATTAAACCCAAAACCAAAAATGTAATGTATTGTAGCTTACGAATCATTTGATGTGGTGGCTGCATTTGTATTCTTTTTTTTTTTTAGATTCTTTTCCCTTTTTTTTTCACCTGGTGATCTGGTCAGTAACACACTTCCTGTATTAGCGAGACACAACTCTGGAGGGCAGGGCCGTCTTTAATATTGATTGGGCCCTGGGCAAAAATGTTCTTGGGGCCCCCAACCAGTCCCCCACCCCCCATGCAATTTCGCTCTCCACCTGCTCTGAGACATACAATAAATAGCAGCTAGACTCAAAATCAGTTTATTGTATCAGATCAGGCAGCGATTGCGATTGGTTGCCAGAGGTTACAGCATATCATTACCACTTACTGACTGGTTGCTGGAGGTTACAGCACACATTACGGCTCACTGATTAGTTGCTAGAGGTTACAGCACATGATTTCTGCTTATTGATTGGTTGCTAGAGATTAATGTACAGTAATACTGCTCAGTGTTTGGTTGCTAGAGGTTACAGCACATCATCTCCTCACTGCCTGCACACCAGGGACTGGATTCTACACCAAGCACCAATGTAATGAGAAGATTTACACTGACCACCTATGTAACTGAGACATTTAGCCTGCGTTCACATTTGTGTGTGTGTCAGGATGGAATGCATGCAAAATCTGCACGCTTCCCTTTAACAGATACACAGCAGTGCCATCAATTGTTAATGACACCCTCACACATCTGCTGACATGTGCTGTGGCACTGTGCGAATTTGAAAAAGGGTTAGGGACCTTCTTCCGCATTTCTAGCACATAGAACAGCCCATTGAAATGAATGGGCTGTCCTACACGCTACCTACATCTTTATCCACCCTGTCAGTACACCTTTGCATCTTAAAACCCCTGCTAACCTCTGCATCCCAAACCTCCCCCATCCTCTCCACTCCAACCCTCCACCCCTTTAACTCTACCTGTCTCCTCTGCTCATCTTTGGACCCACCTTCCATACCTCTATACATCCCCTCCTTGCTCACCTGTGCATCCCAAACTGTAATGCCGCGTACACACGATCGGACTTCTCGTCGGAAAAAGATATGACAGCTTTTCCGACGGGATTCCGCTCAAGCTTGCCTTGCACACACACGGTCACGCAAAAGTTTGCTGAACTTACGACCGTCAAGAACACGGTGACGTACAACACTACGACGAGCCGAGAAAATGATGTTCAATGCTTCCGAGCATGCGTCAAATTATTTCCGAGCATGCGTAGGAATTTTGCGCGGCGAAATTGTCACAGACGATCGCATTTTCGGCTAGGAACTTTTTCCGACCGAAAAATTAAGAACATGCTCTCAGTCTTTTGCTGGCTGGAATTCGGCCAGCAAAAGTCCGATGGAGCATACACACGGTCGCATTTTCCGACGAAAAAATCTCATCAGTCTTTTGCGGGCCGAAATTCTGATCGTGTGTACGTGGCATTATTCCTTCTCTGCCTACCTCTGCACACCCCACACTACCCTCCCCCACCAATTTGCTTGCCTTTGCAGAACAGGCAGATGGTAGGCTTAATGACCACAGTTGTAGGCAGGACTTTCAAGCATGCCCCTTTACCTCCCCAGTGGGCAGAATTCAGTATAGGTGATGGTGGATTTAACCTCAGGGGGGGCATGATATACATATGAATGCTGCCACTATTTAAATATTAATGCCCGTTATTTGCACAGGGTCTGCAGGTGAGTCATCCGTACACAACAATAGGGCAGAGCTGGGCAGCATTAGTAGCAGCACTTCACACTGAGATATCGGGACACAGCACAGGACTAAAACTTCAAGGAACAAGGGAATTTAAACTGGGATAGTTGGCAAGTATGAGGCAGCTGCTTTGGGCCCCACAACAATGACAGGGCCCAGGGCAGCTGCCCCTTTTGCCCTGCCTTAAAAACGGCCCTGCTGGAGGGTTGAGCACAGGAAGTAGCAGCATAGTCAGTCTGGAGGGTAGAGCAGTGTTATATGTATTAACAGATTTAGACTAAGAAATAGAAGCAAAACTTCAGCTCAGACTACAATCAGTTGCAGCAAACATTTATTTTTTTTCCTTTTGAGATGAAGGTTTTGAATAAATGAAAGCCAATAATTTTAACCAATGCAGCTCCAGAAGATTTTACCCCCTTCATGACCAGGCCATTTATTTGCTATTCAGCACTGCACTACTTAACTGGCGATTGCGTGGTCATGCAACTCTGTACCCAAACGAACGTTAAATCTTTTTTTTTTCACACAAATAGAGCTTTCTTTTGGCGGTATTTGATCACCACTGGGTTTTTTATTTTTTGCGATATAAATAAAAAAAGACTTAACATTTTGAAAAAAAAAACATAATTTTTTACTTTTTGCTATAAAACATCCAATAAAAAAATCTAATTTCTTCATAAATTTTGGCCAAAATGTATCCTGCGTCATGTTTTTGATAACACAAATTCCCAATAAGTGTATATTGATTGGTTTGCAGGGAAGATAGCGCCTACAAACTATGCTGTATATATACTGGATTTAAATGTTTTCATTTTTTTTAATAATGTGACTGCGATGCAGTCTGACACTGATTCAGTGGGGGGTGGGGGGACTGAGTAACTGCTACTGACATCAGCAGCGACATTAATACAATAATCAGTGATAATATTATACACTGTCACTGTACTAATGACACTGGCTGGGAAGGAGTTAATATCTAGGGCGATCAAGGGGTTAAACATGTGCCCAACTCTTTGAAATGTGTGTACAGCGTGCTACTTTTATGAACTGATCTCTCAGTTTCTTATCCCTGCAAAGATACTGGCATATTGTTCACTTCATACAGAGCTGTGTGTTGTTTACCAACACAAGAGCTCTGGGCTGTGATTGCACACAGCCGATAAGCTGATTCATAGTTTGCAATCACAGCGGGTGCATGGTCGGGGGGGCGCATGTGCCCTCTAAACCCAGAAGTAGGCAGCGAGGTACGGGTACGTCGCTTTGCCCACAGCAGTGGTTCGCCTGCAGTACTTTGCCAGCGGGCGCTCGCTAAGTGGTTAGTCACCCCTTTCAGTGTTGAGTGGTTTGTCTCATCCATGTGAACTAATCATTTCTGCTGGAGAGCTTGTGCTTTTGAAAAGCAACACACTTGCTAGCTGGATCACCAGATGAAAATAGAAGTAAGAAAGCCTAAAAAAGAAAATGAATGCAGCCATCACATCTAAGAAACGGTAAGCTGCAATATAATGAATGTTTGCTTTTGCGTTTAATACTTCTTTAATTTACTTATCAGACTGATTTTTTATTTTTTTTGCAAAATATGCAGTGTGGCCATCCTCCTGAAAAGTTTGGAGACCCCGATCTAAAATATGTCTGAATCTCTGATAAAATTGTAGTCACAGAATTCAAAATGAATCCATACTTTTGGAGAACCATGGCAACAGGCCCTAAAAGTGATGCAGCATTTGGGTCTTTTTGAGGATTATCAGTTTGGGAGAATTGAGAACGAACGAGCTTCTCCTACCTCCTGCAACTATCTGTTGCTCTTTTAGAATAGTGGACAGCCTCAGCAACCAATGATGCATTGCAAAAGATGAAGGTATGACACCTTTTATTCCCCGTACCAAAATTTGCATATTAAAGCATTCCAGGATTTAGGGCACCTGGAGGTGCTTGAGAAGCTAGGTTATGGTGCATGGAGGGTGCCTTTATGTCAGTTTTAACCGCTTGCTGACCGCTGCACACCGGCAGAATGGCACAGGCAGGCAAATGGGCATACAGGTACGTCCCTTTAAATTTGCCGCCTTTTGGACGGGAGCTCGACATTCTCCAGCAACCCGCGATTGCGGTGTGGAGAGGTGGAGCGGGGAGATGCCTATGTAAACAAGGCATTTCGCCGTTCTGCCTTGTGTCATGACAGAGATCTACTGCTCCCTGTGATCGGGAGCAGTGATCGCTGTCATGTCTTATATAGCCCCTCCCCCCCACAGTTAGAATCACTCCCTAGGACACACTTAACCCCTTCATCGCCCCCTAGTGGTTGACCCCTTCCCTGCCAGTGTCATTTAGACAGTATTCAGTGCATTTTTATAGCACCGATCGCTGTGTAAATGACAATGGTCCCAAAATAGTGTCAAAAGTGTCCGATGTGTCTGTAATAATGTCGCAGTCACGATAAAAATCGCAGATCACCGCCATTACTAATAAAAAAAATTAATAATAAATATGCCAAAAAACTATCCCCTAATTTGTAGACGCTATAACTTTTGCGCAAAGCAATCAATATACGCTTGTTGCGATTTTTTTTACCAAAAATATGCAGAAGAATACATATCGGCCTAAACTGAGGAAAAAAAATTGTTTTTTTTATATATTTTTGGAGTATATTTATTATAGCAAAAAGTAAAAAATAAGGCGTTTTTTTTTTTTCAAAATTGTCGCTCTTTTTTTGTTTATAGTGCAAAAAATAAAAACCGCAGAGGTGATCAAATACCACCAAAAGAAAGCTCTATTTGTGGGAAAAAAAGGACGTCAATTTTGTTTGGGTGCAACGCCGCACGACCGCGCAATTGTCAGTTAAAGCGACGCAGTGCCGAATCACAGAAAGTGCTCTGGTCAGAAAGGGGGTAAAATCTTCCGGGGCTGAAGTGGTTAAAGTAACGCTAAACAATACCCTTCTCCAAAAAAAAGAAAAAAAAAAAAAAGATCCACATTTATCGGCTTTGTTTTCCTCTTCACTTCCATTTGTTTGGAACAAGCAGTGCATGGTAATTGAGGTTATGTGATTTACTCTACGCACGCTACACATGACATAATCCATCGCGGGAAAGAACAAGAGAGGGCGGTTACGTTCATACCATGGAGAAAGAACGTAGCCCCATCTAACAAAGTCAGAAAACAGCCGCAGAAAAAAAAAAGTGATTTGGAAATATATAGAGGAGGCTGAGAGTAATAGAAGGGACTTTTTGGGTTGAAAATACATACCTGAATATTATATTTTAAAAGTGAAGTTTAGCGTCACTTTAAAGACAGTTTTCAAAATCTCAGCTCAGTTTTACTTTAATAGATAACTGCACAATAGATACAAAATAAAGCTGTAATAATCAGCCTCTAACTGTAATGTACCAATGTTAGAGACTGCTGGGCTGTACGGGCTGTACATACTGTACATGTGGATGTTGCAGCATTTTTTCATCCTTCAAATGCTTCTGCTGTACTTAGAAGAGATGTACAGAATACTTTGGGAGGTTACTGGGGGGCATGTTCTGTCATGCTGGACATTATCTATATTAGGCCAGCCTGTCATAGCTGTATTCTCCTACAGAGTACATTGCCTGCAACCTCTAATAGAGGAGTTAAGGAAAAGGTAAGTTTGTGTTGGCACCCCATACAGCTGAAATATCATTGTTTTACAAGGTACATGGCTTTTGTTTGAAATGTTGGTCTTAATGTAAGGGGGGACTCTGATAGGGACATTTGATGAAAAGGAACACTCTCATGGGTCATTTGATGTAAGGGGGGACTCTGATGGGGGCATTTGATGTAAAGGGGGACTCTGATGGGACATTTGATGTAAGGGGGGACTCTGATGGGGACATTTGATGTAAGGGGGAACTCTGATGGGGACATTTTATGTAAAGGGGGACTCTGGGGACATTTGATGTAAAGGAACACTCTCATGGGCCATTTGATGTAAGTGTGGGACTCTGATGGGACATTTGATGTAAGGGGGGACACTGATGGGGACATTTGATGTAAGGGGGGACTCTGATGGGATATTTGATGTAAGTGTGGGACTCTGATGGGACATGTGATGTAAGGGGGGACTCTGATGGGGACATTTGATGTAAGGGGAGACACTGATGGGGACATTTGTTGTTAAGGAACACTCTCATGGGTCATTTGATGTAAGTGTGGGACTCTGATGGGACATTTGATGTAAGGGGGGACTCTGATGGTACATTTGTTGTAAGGGGGGACTCTGATGGGGACATTTGATGTAAAGGAACACTCTCATGGGTCATTTGATGTAAGGGGGGGCTCTGATGGGGACATTTGATGTAAAAGGAAAACTCTGATGGGGGCATTTGATGTAAAGGGGGACTCTGATGGGGACATTTGATGTAAGGGGGGACTCTGATGGGGACATTTTATGTAAAGGGGGACTCTGATGGGGACATTTTATATAAAGGGGGACTCTGGGGACATTTGATGTAAAGGAACACTCTCATGGGCCATTTGATGTAAGTGTGGGACTCTGATGGGGACATTTGATGTAAAAGGAAAACTCTGATGGGACATTTGATGTAAGGGGGGACTCTGATGGGGACATTTGATGTAAGGGGGGACTCTGATGGGGACATTTTATGTAAAGGGGGACTCTGATGGGGACATTTTATATAAAGGGGGACTCTGGGGACATTTGATGTAAAGGAACACTCTCATGGGCCATTTGATGTAAGTGTGGGACTCTGATGGGACATTTGATGTAAGGGGGGACTCTGATGGGGACATTTGATGTAAGGGGGGACTCTGATGGGGACATTTGATGTAAGGGGGGACTCTGATGGGACATGTGATGTAAGGGGGGACTCTGATGGGGACATTTGATGTAAGGGGGGACTGTGATGGGGACATTTGATGTAAGGGGGGACTCTGCTGGGGACATTTGATGTAAGGGGGGACTCTGATGGGGACATTTGATGTAAAGGGGGACTCTGGGGACATTTGATGTAAGGGGAGACACTGATGGGGACATTTGTTGTAAAGGAACACTCTCATGGGTCATTTGATGTAAGTGTGGGACTCTGATGGGACATTTGATGTAAGGGGGGACTCTGATGGGACATTTGATGTAAGGGGGGACTCTGATGGGACATTTGATGTAAGGGGGGACTCTGATGGAGAAATTTGATGTAAAGGAACACTCTGATGGGGACATTTGATGGTAGAAAAGACTCTGATGTGGATGTTTGATGTAAGGGAAGACTCTGATGGGGACATTTGATGTAAGTGGGGGACTCTGATGAGGCATTTGATGTAAGGGAAGACTCAGATGGGGATATTTGATGTAAGGGAGTACTCTGATGGAGATACAGTATTTGATGCTAAGGGGGAGTCCTATAGAGGCAATTGATATAAGGGGGGACTCTGATGGGGGCAAATGATGTAAGTAGAGACTCTGATGTAAACAGTTTTATGTAAGGAAACACTGATACAGATAGTTAATGTAATGGGGCACCTTGATGAGGGAAAACTGTTGTAAGGGGGGACTCTGATATGGACCTTGATGTAAGGGGATACTCTGATATGGACCTTGATGTAAGGGGGGACTCTGATATGGACCTTGATGTAAGGGGGACTCTGATATGGACCTTGATGTAAGGGGATACTCTGATATGGACCTTGATGTAAGGGGGGACTCTGATATGGACCTTGATGTAAGGGGATACTCTGATATGGACCTTGATGTAAGGGGGGACTCTTATATGGACCTTGATGTAAGGGGGCACTCTGATATGGACCTTGATGTAAGGGGGGACTCTGATATGGACCTTGATGTAAGGGGGGACTCTGATATGGACCTTGATGTAAGGGGGGACTCTGATATGGACCTTGATGTTACTCTGATATGGACCTTGATGTAAGGGGGACTCTGATTTGGACCTTGATGTAAGGGGGGACTCTGATATGGACCTTGATGTAAAGGGATACTCTGATATGGACCTTGATGTTACTCTGATATGGACCTTGATGTAAGGGGGACTCTGATTTGGACCTTGATGTAAGGGGAGACTCTGATATGGACCTTGATGTAAGGGGGGACTCTGATATGGACCTTGATGTAAGGGGAGACTCTGATATGGACCTTGATGTAAGGGGAGACTCTGATATGGACCTTGATGTAAGGGGAGACTCTGATGAGGGCTCTTCTTAACTAACAGTCAATTAGTAGAAATTCTTTCACATGTAACTTGTTTTTTCTTTTAATGTGCTAACAGCAGACAAACTTAAAGCGGAGTTCCACACAAAAATGGAACTTCCGCTTTTCGGAACCCTCCCCCCCTCCGGTGTCACATTTGGCACCTTTCAGGGGGGAGGGGGGTGCAGATACCTGTCTAAGACAGGTATTTGCACCCAATTCCGGCATAGACTCCCATGGGAGTCTACGCCTCTTCCCGTCCCCACCGCGCTGTCTGCTGGGAACACACAGCTCCCAGGAGAGAGCGGGGACCACTAGGGACGCGCAGCGCGACTCGCGCATGCGCAGTAGGGAACCGGGAAGTGAAGCCGCAACGCTTCACTTCCTGATTCCCTCACCTAGGATGGCGGCGGCAGCTGCCGAGAACCGAGCGGGTTCTCAGCGTCCCCTGCCGGCATCGCTGGACCCTGGGACAGGTAAGTGGCCATTTATTAAAAGTCAGCAGCTGCAGTATTTGTAGCTGCTGGCTTTTAATATTTTTTTTGTTGGTGGTGTGGGTGAACCCCCGCTTTAATAAGAAGGCCTGCCAAGGTTTTTCAATGTGTGTATGCCGGTACTTTCCTTTTTTGTAAACCTTTTACTTATTTTCTTTCTGTGTGCTTTGCATGTACTTGTAGTCATCTTGAAGCAAAGAGAATTGTATAGACTGCAGTCCCCATCACAGAGGATTCCTTTTATTTTGGAGCAGAGTATCATAGGAGTTTCCTGTAATGCCGTGTACACACGGGCGGACTTTTCGGCCGGACTGGTCTGACGGAACGAATCCGTCGGACAATCCAACCACGTGTGGGCTCCAGTGGACTTTTCCTGTTGAAAATCAGACGGACTTTAGATTTGGAACATGTTTCAAATCTTTCCGACGGACTCGAGTCCGGTCGAAAAATCTGTTCGTCTGTATGCTAGTCCGACGGACAAAAAAGGACGCAAGGGCAGCTATTGGCTACTGGCTATCAACTTCCTTATTCTAGTCCCTTCGTACGTCATCACGTTCATACCAATGGACTTTCGAACAGACTTTAGTCCGTTCATGTGTGGGCAAGTCTGATCGTCCGAAAGTCCGTAGAACGTTTGATGCTGAAAAGTCCGCCCGTGTGTACACGGCTTAACAGTCACAATTCTGGGTGAACTCTGCACACTGCTATACACAAAGCAGGGATTTTTATTTCACATACATTGCAAGCCATGTTTAAGCCGACCAACTGCGTCAAAGTAATCCCTCTCTGGTCAGTCCCTACTCTACTCTACTTTGCAACATGCATCTACTTGCTTGTAGCATACTTCAGTGGATCTAGGGGGGGATTTACTAAAACTGGAGCACTCAGAATCTGATGCAGGTGTGCATAGTAGCCAATCAGCTTCTAACTTCAGCTTGTTCAATTAAAGCGGTTGTATACCCGCTGACATTTTTTCCTTTTTTTTTACCCCTGTAAAGCAAAAGGCATAATGAGCTAGTATGCACCGCATACTAGCTCATTATGAAATACTTACCTTAGAACGAGGCATCGGTATCTTACCTGGTCCACGCCGAGGTAGCTGACATGTTGCCTCGGCGTGTCTTCCGGGTATCGTGGTTCCAGCGCTGTGAGTGGCTGGAGCCGCGATGATGCCAGATTTCTTTCCCGGCAAGGTCCCGCAGTTGCCGGGCCTTCAGCCGAGAATCCCCTGTGCGCATGCGTAAAGGTTTAGGAGATATTTTTTTTACCTACAGGTAAGCCTTATTATAGGCTTACCTGTAGGTAAAAGTTAAAAAAAAAGACTATACAACCACTTTAAGCTTTGGCAATAAAACCTGGAAGCTGATTGGTTTCTATGTAAAGCTGCACCAGATTTTGCACTCTCCAGTTTTAGTAAGTCAACCCCATAGTGTCAATATGGGGCAGATATAGGAGAGCTTTGGGTTCAGGTCTGGTCACTGACTCGCACTACACCATAGAAATAAGATATACCTGTGCTCAAATCCCAGTAGCTTGTACACATTCAGTATCTCACAAAAGTGAGTACACCCTTCACATTTTTGTAAATATTTTATTATATCTTTTCATGTGACAACACTGAAGAAATGACACTTTTCTACAATGTAAAGTAGTGAGTGTACAGCTTGTATAACAGTGTAAATTTATTGTCCCCTCAAAATAACTCAACACACAGCCATTAATGTCTAAACCGCTGGCAACAAAAGTGAGTACACCCCTAAGTGAAAATGTCTGCTTTTCTTCAGCAAACTGTTTGCGGGCTTTCTTGTGCATCATCCGTGATGACAATCATGCAGCCATGCAGACCAATTTGATGCAGTGTGCGGCGTATGGTCTGATCACTGACAGGCTGACCCCCCACCCCTTCAACCTCTGCAGCAATGCTGGCAGCACTCATACGTCTATTTCCCAAAGACAACCTCTGGATATGACGCTGAGCACGTGCACTCAACTTCTTTGGTCGACCATGGCGAGGCCTGTTCTGAGTGGAACCTGTCCTGTGAAACCGCTGTATGGTCTTGGCCACCGTGCGGCAGCTCAGTTTCAGGGTTTTGGCAATCTTCTTATAGCCTAGGCCATCTTTATGTAGAGCAACAATTCTTTTTTTCAGATCCTTAGAGAGTTCTTTACCATGAGGTGCCATGTTGAACTTCCAGTGACCAGTATGAGAGAGTGAGAGCGATAACACCAAATTTAACAAACTTGCTCCCCATTCACACCTGAGACCTTGTAACACTAACGAGTCACATGACACCAGGGAGGGAAAATGGCTAATTGGGCCCAATTTGGACATTTTCACTTAGGGATGTACTCACTTTTGTTGCCAGCGGTTTAGACATTAATGGCTGTGTGTTGTTATTTCGAGGGGACAGCAAATTTACACTGTTATACAAGCTGTACACTCACTACTTTACATTGTAGCAAAGTGTCATTTCTTCAGTGTTGTCACATGAAAAGATATAATGAAGTATTTACAAAAATGTGAGGGGTGTACTCACTTTTTGAGATACTGTATATTGTTAATGGCACCCCAAACACCGATTGCAAATGCAGTGCTGCAGTACCATGTGGTTTTGGTGCAGTGCATGTTTGCACAATCCAGTGCATTACTTTTTGAGTGGTCTGTTGCATTTTGCATCCCATTCAAATGAATAATATGGGAACCCATATACTCTCATGAAATCCTGTGAAAACAAGTCCTACACTATTATAGCCATGCAGACCAATTTGATGCAGTGTGTGGTATATGGTCTGAGCACCGAAAGGCTGACCCCCCACCCCTTCAACCTCTGCAGCAATCTTGGCAGCACTCATACGTCTATTTCCCAAAGACAACCTCTGGATATGATGCTGAGCAGGTGCACTTAACTCCTTTGGTCGACCATGGCGAGGCCTGTTCTGAGTAGAACCTGTCCTGTTAAACCGCTGTATGGTCTTGGCCCCCGTGCTGCACCTGAGACCTTGTTACACTAACGAGTCACATGACACAGGGGAGGGAAAATAGCTAATTGGGCCCAATTTGGACATTTTCAGTTAGGGGTGTACTCACTTTTGTTGCCAGTGGTTTAGACATTAATGGCTGTGTTTGGAGGTATTTTGAGGGGACAGCAAATTTACACTGTTATACAAGCTGTACACTCACTACTTTACATTGTAGCAAAGTTTCATTTCTTCAGTGTTGTCACATGAAAAGGTATAATAAAAAATGTACAAAAATGTGAGGGGTGTACACACTGTGTGTGTGTGTGTGTATGTATGTATATATATATATATATATATATATATATTTATGGTCGGAGCCCTATGTCCGATATGGACATAGATAACATTTGTAGTTAACATAAAACTTACCATCGGAAATAGACCTGGAAGTGTGGACTTACCATATGAAATGGACCTGAAAGTGTGCCTTGGTCTAATGGCCGGTATGCCAAAATAAGGGGGCAAAAACATTCAGGTAGGGGTATAATATTTTTGGTTTTCAGGTATTCATTGAGCCAGTTTGGAGAATGCCTGTGCCATCTCTACTTGAGGATTGGGTATATACCGGGCGAAGCAGGCTGATTTCCACCTGCCTAGTCTTTTGATGACGTGGTCTGGAACCCCATGGCGGGATGCTGCGGAGGCTGCTCCGATGCGAAAGGAGTGTCCGGAGTACTGACTGGGGTTAAGGTGAAGATTGCGGAGAAGTATCCTTATGTGTTTTACAAAGTGACATGCGTTTAAGGGTTTAACTGGGAATGGTAGAAGAGGACTGGTGTCCGGTTGTTCAGGCAGGAGTGAGAGGAGACGGTTAAGTACGGTGACTGGACACCAGCTGTTATTGGTTCTGTAGAGGTGAATGTCCACTCCAGAGCCTGTTTGCTGGGTTTTAGAAACCTCGAGGTGCAGGATGAAATGGTCTTGGTGGCGAAGCAAGTGCCGTCTGCATAATACTTGGTCTGTGGGGTTGTTATAGGTGAATTCGCCAGGTCGCAAGAACCCATAGTAAGCCAACTATATGGCTGCTTGTAGTACCGTGCTGGGCAGCAGACCGAATGGCGAAGTAGCCAGAATAGTCGACATATCCCTGAAGATGGGCCCCGTAATGGGTAAGCGCTTAGTGCTGATCTCTGGTTGTTGTTTCCTGGATGCCCCTTAGCAAGGCTCATATAGCGTGTGATGAGAACAGTAAAGATTTTGTGGGGTCTGCCGGGGTCACGAAATGTTGTATGCCGGCTAGGTATAGCCGAATGGTATTGTACGATAAGGCCAGCTGAGTGTGGCAGTATGAAATGAAGGCCAGTACCTGTTTGACATCTATTGGTCCTTTACGGCAGGATGTGAGAAATTGTGTTATGAGAGAGTGAGTGATTGATGAGCTGCGTTGCTCCTTGTAAATGTTGAACTAGTCCAGGGTCAGTTGTGACCAGGCAGGGATAGGGGCCGACACTGGATTGGCTCCGGGAATCTGTCTGAAAAGGAGGTGTAGTTAAAATGTGACAGTACGTCAGCAGCTAAATTGTATCTGCCTGGAATAATGCACAGTGTATGTTAAACTGATGCTGTAAGGACAGTTGTACCAATCTGCGCAGGAAGGACATGACTGCTAGGGACTTGGACCTGCCTTTGTCGATGATGTCTGCCGTGGCCTGATTGTCGGTGGTGAAGATTACTGTTTGCCCTGTCCAATGGTGACCCCAGAGTTGTGCCGCTGCCACTATGGGATAGAGTTCGAAGAGGGAAGATGTTTGAATAAAGCCGGGTATCAACAGTATCTGTTGAGGCCAGGGTCCTGAAAACCAAATGATGGCCAACCACCTGTGGTGGCTGGAGCATCTGTCACCACCTGGGGTGACAGGGCTGAAACCATGGGTATAATTAGGGATATACCATTCCAGGACGGGAATTCGTCCCACATAGATAGGTCCGCTATTGCTGCGGAGTCTAGATTTAAGATCTGATCGGGGTCTTGTGTTTCTGGCAGGAATCTCAGCAGGCGTGGCACGAAGGTGCGGCCTTGTGGAATAATTCGCATGGCGAAATTCAGCATTCCCAGGAGAGATTGCAACTGCTTCTTGGTACACCCCTTGGTGTGGGTGAATTTGTGAAGGACCGCCTTAATGCGGGTTAGTTTGTCGAGGGGGAGACTGGCTTGCATAGCGCAGGTGTCTAAGCTGACCCCGAGAAAGGTGATGTTATATGTTGGGCCTTCTACTTTGTGCTCGACGATGGGAACATTGAGTTTTCCGAATATCGCTCTGAGTTTGTCGAGGTCTCCTGGGGGCTTGCTGGGAGGTTCTATTAGTAGGAAGTCGTCCAGGTAATGGATGACTTCTTGTCACTGAGCCTTGTGTAACAGTATCCAAGCAAGAGACTGAGCGAATGTGTCGAAGAGCCAAGGGCTACTCTTCGAACCGAACGTCAGTTTTGTGGCCTAAATAATATGCCTCCTTCCACTTGATGCCATGCCAGCACCAAAGGGATGGGTGGATAGGCAGGAGCTTAAAGGCATCCGAGATGTCGGCTTTGGAAAGCACCTGTAGCTGCTTTGATGACTGCTTGCATCGCCATGTCTACGGAGGAATATTTTATGGAGAATTCTTCGGAGGGAATCAGGGAATTGAGACTGGGGATGTGGGAAGAATGAGGCGCAGACAGGTCGTACACCAAACGTAATTTATTTGTGAATTTGCCCTTGACAAGCCCCAACAGGGCTGACTCTCCAAGTGCTGAAAGGGGGCTGAGTGAAAGGGCCTATAACGTACTCTCGGTCTAGTTCTGTTTGTAAGAGCCGATCTATGGTTTGTTCGTCGATGGCTGCTGAACGAAGATTCCCATATTCGTACGTACTGTGGGGTAGTGAAATGAGGCCGGTGTGAAAGCCTACTGTGAAGCCCTGAATAAGGTAGGTGGCCAGAGAGGGGGTGGGATGTGAGGTGAGGTAGAGTCTTAGCCATAAGACGTTGCTTCGGTTTAGTCATGCCCTCTTCTGTTGTTTGACTTCGCACAAGTTCCTTGGGTGCGCTCTTTGGCATAAGGTGCAGATGTGGAGTAGGCGGCACTGACTGACGTTGCAGGACCCATAATTTGTAATTATTGCAGATGGCTGCCCCTCCCACGGTTCGGACTGGGCGTCCGAATTTGTCCACCTGAGGCGTTTGTTCAGGGGCCGACTGACCCTGAAGTGCACCGGAGGTAGAGGGAAATTCGAAAGGACGTTTGAAAGTCGCATTGGCGCACCAGGTGGCAGTGTGGGTGGAGGTCTGGCAAATCGCACCTAGGGGTGAGCGTAAGCCGGAAAAATGGCAGCAGAAGAGCTCTGTGTCCATGAGACTCCAATTTGTTGTTGTTTGGAACTGTGTGAGTCTGGCGGCAGCCTTTGCGGAAAAGGAACGGTGGTACTCGTAAAAGGAAAATCCTCCGTACTTGTGGCCCAAGTCTACTACCGTATGGAGATACAATCCAGCTCTTCCCTTCTGCTGGGGGTGGCTGAGCATAGAACGTCTCTCAGCATGCCAAAGGCCAAGGTGGTGACAATTCGTGAAGGGATTGCTAACTAACTTGAAGCAATGATCTGTATGGTGCTTGCAATCTTGTGACAATGAAATGATTCGAAATGTTTGCCTTGATTATGAAATTAATGAACTGCATGACAGAGGTCCGGCCTGGTCGTGTCATGATTTGTTCGACCGTGAACCGGGCTCTGGAGCATGTATTGAAATGAGGCAACTGAAAATATTGGTGCTCCTGGGACGAGTCGGTGCCTGTTAGATGCATCTGGATTCGAATCGGAGTGCAGTATGAAATGAAATGAGAGAAATGATTATTTTGACCGAGGCTCGAATTGGTTGTGCCGTGTTAGCGACTGGCAACTAACCGAGCTCTGGTATAGATATGAAATGCGATCGGAACCAGTGATGCATGCCGTGACGAATCGGTGCACCTCAGATGCGACTGGTTTTGAAACGGTGATGTGTTGTGGGAGTGAAATGGTAGAATTGCATGACAGCGATATGGATCAATCCCCCAATGTCTGTGACTAGCTATGATCCGGACTCTGGAGCATGTATCAGAAATGAGGCCGAGCCCTGGGGCACGCCGTAATGAATCGGTGCATCGGAGATGCGACTGGATTCGAAACGGAGCGCGGTAAGTGAGGGTGTAACATATCGTTTGCCATGACGGAGGCTCGAAACGGTCGTGCTATTGTAGCGACTGACTGCGAATCGGACTCCGGAGCATGTACTGAAATGTGGCCAATCCTGGGCACGCCGAGACGAATCGGTGCATTTTCATGCGACTGAATTCATGTCGGGACGTGATACATGGAAATGAAATGATAACCATGACAGAGGTACAATGACTGATAAAACGTAACTCTGGAGCATGTATAGAAATGAGGCCGATCCTGGGGCACGCCGAGACGAATCGGTGCATTTTTCATGCGACTGAATTCATGTCGGAACGTGATACGTGGGAATGAAATGATAACCATGACAGAGGTACAAATGACTGAGGAAACGTAACTCTGGAGCATGTATAGAAATGAGGCCAATCCTGGGGCACGCCGAGACGAATCGGTGCATTTTTCATGCGACTGAATTCATGTCGGAACGTGATACATGGAAATGAAATGATAACCATGACAGAGGTACAAATGACTGAGGAAACGTAACTCTGGAGCATGTATAGAAATGAGGCCAATCCTGGGGCACGCCGAGACGAATCGGTGCATTTTTCATGCGACTGAATTCATGTCGGAACGTGATACATGGAAATGAAATGATAACCATGACAGAGGTACCGATGACTGATGAAACGTAACTCTGGAGCATGTATAGAAATGAGGCCAATCCTGGGGCACGCCGAGACGAATCGGTGCATTTTTAATGCGACTGAATTCATGTCGGAACGTGATACATGGAAATGAAATGATAACCATGACAGAGGTACAATTGACTGACAATAACGTAACTCTGGAGCATGTATAGAAATGAGGCCGTAATAACTGGGGCACACCGTAACGAATCGGCGCATCTTTGGTGCGACTGGATTCGAATCGGAGCGCGGTAGGTGACTGAAATGAGAAATGATTTGAAATGTCAGAATTGAGTTTAGAAATGTTTCAGAAATGAGAAATGATTTGAAATGTCAGAAATGAGTTTAGAATGTTTCAGAAATGATTTGAAATGTCAGAAATTAGTTTAGAATGTTTCAGAAATGAGAAATGATTGGTATCGAACTAACTTGCTTTGATAATTTACAACTTGTGACTGGCTATGGCTGTCTATCGATACCGACATGCTAGAAATGAAGCGACGTCAGCGTCGCTGTGCTGTCGAATTTGTAACATATCGAAAGTACGAGCGATATACATTGCAGTTTGTGAGATGCGGGTGAAACGAAATTTGAACTCACGGTTTTGTGACATGATATGAAAACGAAAAGTCAGACGGGACCCTACCTGCGACAGCCAAGCCAGACGCGTGGTACGAACTAGGAACGAAAAGCGCGGACTTCGAAAGTTTTGAGTACGGAGTATCGAATACGGGAACTTGCGAGGCAAGAACTTGCGGACGCTGGTATATCGAATAGTCGGCCTAGTGACGTATATCGCGCACAGGAAACCGACAAGCACCACAGGTGAGCGGGCTGCTTAAATACCCCCCGGGCTCCTCCCATAAATTCAGGCCACCATACTGGCCTTCCTACATATATATATATATATATATATATATATATATATATATATATACATACATACATATACATATACATACACAGTGGATATAAAACGTCTACACCCCTGTTAAAATGTAAGGTTTCTGTGATGTAAAAAAATGAGACAAAGATAAATCATTTCAGAACTTTTTCCACCTTTTAACGTGACCTATAAACTGTACAACTCAGTTGCACAACAAACTGAAATCTTTTAGGTGGAGGGAAGTAAAAATAAAAAAATAAAAATAATTTGGTTGCATAAGTGTGCACACCCTTAAACTAATACTTTGTTGAAGCACCTTTTGATTTTATTACAGCGCTCAGTCTTTTTGGGTAGGAGTCTATCAGCATAGCACATCTTGACTTGGCAATATTTGCCCGCTTTTCTTTGCAAAAACATTCCAAATCTGTCAGATTGTGAGGGCATCTCCTGTGCACAACCCTCTTCAGATCACCCCACAGATTTTCAATCAGATTCAGGTCTGGGCTCTGGCTGGGCCATTCCAAAACGTTAATCTTCTTCTGGTGAAGCCATTCCTTTGTTGATTTGGATGTATGCTTTGGGTTGTTGTCATGCTGAAAGATGAAGTTCCTCTTCGTGTTTAGCTTTCTAGCAGAAGCCTAAAGGTTTTGTGCCAATATTGACTGGTATTTGGAACTGTCCATAATTCCCTCTCCCTTGACTAAGGCCCCTGTTCCAGCTGAAGACAAACAGCCCCAAAGCATGATGCTGCCACCACCATGCTTCACAGTGGGTATTCTTTTGGTGATGTGCAGTGTTGTTTTTGCGCCAAACATATCTTTTGAAATTATGGCCAAAAAGTTCAACCTTGGTTTCCTCAGACCATAACACATTTTCCCACATGCTTTTGGGAGACTTCAGATGTATGTTTGCTAAATTTAGCCGCGCTTGGATGTTTTTATTGTAAGAAAAGGCTTCCGTCTTGCCACTCCTCTACCCCATAGCCCAGACATATGAAGAATACGGGAGATTGTTGTCACATGTACCACACAGCCAGTACTTGCCAGATATTCCTGCAGCTCCTTTAATGTTGCTGTAGGCCTCTTGGCAGCCTCCCTGACCAGTTTTCTTCTCGTCTTTTCATCAATTTTGAAGGGACGTCCAGTTCTTGGTAATATTACTGTTGTGCCATATTTTCTCCACTTGATGATGATTGTCTTCACTGTGTTCCATGGTATATCTAATGCCTTGGAAATTCTTTTGTACCCTTCTCCTGACTGATATCTTTTAACAATGAGATCCCTCTGATGCTTTTAAGCTCTGTGCGGACCATGGCTTTTTCTGTAGGATGTGAATAAGAAAATGTCAGGAAAGACCTACTAGAACAGCTGAACTTTTATTTGGGGTTAATAGTGTGTACTGACTGCTATTTACCATGAGTTTGAATGTGATTGCTTGATTCTCAACAAGAGCTACACCCCCAGTTATAAGAGGGTGTGCACACTTATGCAACCATATTATTTTCGTTTTTTATCTTTTCTCCTCCCCCTCCCCTAAAAGATTTCAGTTTGTTTTTCAATTGAGCTGTACAGTTTATAGGTCACATTAAAGGTGGGAAAAGTTCTGAAATGATTTATCTTTTGTCTCATTTTTTTACATTACAGAAACCTGACATTTTAACAGGGGTGTGTAGACTTTTTATATCCACTGTGTATGTATATATATTTTATATATATATATATATATATATATATATATATATATTGATATATATATATATATATATTGATATATATATATATATATATATATATATATATTGATATATATATATATATATACATACAATGGGGACAGAAAGTATTCAGACCCCCTTAAATTTTTCCATCTTTGTTATATTGCAGCAATTTGCTAAAAACATTTAAGTTAATTTTTTTCCTCATTAATGTACACACAGCACCCCATATTGACAGAAAAACACAGAATTGTTGACATTTTTGCAGATTTATTAAAAAAGAAAAACTGAAATATCACATGGTCCTAAGTATTCTGACCCTTTGCTGTGACACTCATATATTTAACTCAGGTGCTGTCCATTTCTTCTGATCATCCTTGAGATGGTTCTACACCTTCATCTGAGTCCAGCTGTGTTTGATTATACTGATTAGACTTGATTAGGAAAGCCACATACCTGTCTATATAAGACCTTACAGCTCACAGTGCATGTAAGAGCTAATGGGAATCATGAGGTCACAGGAACTGCCTGAAGAGCTCAGAGACAGAATTGTGGAAAGGCACAAATCTGGCCAAGGTTACAAAAAATTCTACTGTACTTAAGGTTCCTAAGAGCACAGTGGCCTCCATAATCCTTAAATAGAAGACGTTTGGGACGACCAGAACCCTTCCTAGAGCTGGCCGTCCGGCCAAACTGAGCTATCGGGGGAGAAGAGCCTTGGTGAGAGAGGTAAAGAAGAACCCAAAGATCACTGTGGCTGAGCTCCAGAGATGCAGTCGGGAGATGGGAGAAAGTTGTAGAAAGTCAACCATCACTGCAGCCCTCCACCAGTCGGGGCTTTATGGCAGAGTGGCCCGACGGACGACTCTCCTCAGTGCAAGACACATGAAAGCCCGCATGGAGTTTGCTAAAAAACACCTGAAGGACTCCAAGATGGTGAGAAATAAGATTCTCTGGTCTGATGAGACCAAGATAGAACTTTTTGGCCTTAATTCTAAGCGGTGTGCGTGGAGAAAACCAGGCACTGCTAATCACCTGTTCAATACAGTCCCAACAGTGAAGCATGGTGGTGGCAGCATCATGCTGTGGGGGTGTTTTTCAGCTGCAGAGACAGGACAACTGGTTGCAATTGAGGGAAATATGAATGCGGCCAAGTACAGGGATGTCCTGGACGAAAACCTTCTCCAGAGTGCTCAGGACCTCAGACTGGGCCAAAGGTTTACCTTCCAACAAGACAATGACCCTAAGCACACAGCTAAAATAACGAAGGAGTGGCTTCACAACAACTCCGTGACTGTTCTTGAATGGCCCAGCCAGAGCCCTGACTTAAACCCAACTGAGCATCTCTGGAGAGACCTAAAAATGTCTGTCCACCAACGTTTACCATCCAACCTGACAGAACTGGAGAGGATCTGCAAGGAGGAATGGCCAAATCCAGGTGTGAAAAACTTGTTGCATCTTTCCCAAAAAGACTCATGGCTGTATTAGATCAAAAGTGTGCTTCTTCTAAATACTGAGCAAAGGGTCTGAATACTTTGGATCATGTAATATTTCAGTTTTTCTTTTTTAATAAATCTGCAAAAATGTTAACAATTCTGTGCTTTTCTGTCAATATGGGATGTTGTGTGTACATTAATGAGGGAAAAAAATTATCTCAAATGATTTTAGCAAATGGCTGCAATATAACAGAGTGAAAAATTTAAGGGGGTTTGAATACTTTCCGTCCCCACTGTGTATATATATATATATATATATATATATATATATATATATATATATATATATATAATTTTTATTTATTTTTTAATTATTTAATTGTAGCTAACTTTTTATTTCCCCTAGGGGGACTTATTCAAAATATGTTTATATAATGGATCTCTGAGTGCCAATTTTTTAACAGTGATCTATTTACAGTGACATAAATAGGCTCTCTATTTTGTTTCCTGAATTGCATTGGACACGTGGTATCTTAAATCAGAAACATTTAATTGCACCTTATTAACATTTAATCGCCTTTTTGATATGTATTGTAGTAGACAGGAAATAACTCCTTATGTAAATGGATTGATGTGCTTGTGCACTGTGCATTTTTTGGAGCTCGTCAGAGTCTGCTGCCCTTTGGCTTGTAACATTCGGTACCACCGCTTTGTCTGGCTGTGCAGACCAGTGGCGTCATTATGTTACTGCTCTCAGCCATACGTGACTTATCAAGCACGCATGCTGAGAGCTGAGAGTATGAAGACCCTCAGAGACAGAGAATCCTGCCAAAGATTAGATGGATTCAGTATTGGGAAACCATATAGGAACAGTTTTCGCTTGGTAATTGCTCAAATTAGTTCTGTTACGCACATTTTGCATCATGCAGCAGTGTGTTCAAAAGCCTTTACTAATGGATTTATTCTAGCAGCAACAGGTTCTGCCTGTGTCTATAGCGATGTCATGTACAGAGTGACCAGTGGCTGCTCAAAATTTTTAGAAGGGGGCAAAAAAATTTTGAAAAAAAAATTATCAATTGCAGGCACTATGCCCTCAAAGGCTGCCACTGTGCCCATCAATTGCTGCCACTGTGACCATCAAACGCTGCCATTGTGCCCATCAAACGCTGCCACTATGCCCATCAAACGCTGCCAGTGTGCCCATCAAACGCTGCCAGTGTGCCCATCAAACGCTGCCAGGTTGCCCTTGAATGCCGCCAGTGTGATGACCCCCGCCCGCTCGCCGTCTGCCCAGCACTTACCCTGTCTTGGTGGGGCAGCGGGTGACAGCGATGAGCGGGGTCCTTTGCACGTCTCCTGCCGTACTCATCTCCTATCCTCTCCTCCTGATAGGCGTCCAATGGCAGCGCCTGCCGTTTCAGCCAATCAGGTGACAGGTAACAGACCCAAGCACCTGATTGGCGGAGAGGCAGTTTAGTTTTAGAAAAGCGAATATTCATACGCTTTTCTAACACACAGCTGAGTGACCTGCGAGCGCCCATTATGGCGCTCGCAGGTCACCTTTTTTAATGCCCATTAGAGCCTATGGCTCTAATCAGGTGCTTCAAAAACACCCCCCGCTGCTGTAATTCAGGCGCCCTGTGCCCGAAAAGGAGCCAGGCGCCTGAACAGGGGGTGGCAGCAGCGGCCATAGATAGATTCATGCAATCCATGAATCTATCTATTGGTTATAGATGGGGTGACAGGAGAGAGGGGGCGGCGCCCGTGCGCCCTTAATGCACGGGCCACCACTGAGAGTGACTGAAATAGCCTGGCACCAAAAACCCTGAAAAAGAGGAATACATAAAAGGCCATTTATAAAGTCCAAATCTAATATTTCTGCATTGTATGGTTGGTGGCTGGTGAAATCATGTGCTTGCTATTTTGTAGAAATTGAATAACACGCTGGTCTGATTATGTTTTTGGTATTGAGTATGTCCAAATTTGTTTATAGTGGTAGTATCCACCCTACATACAAAATACATCTGGTGGCAGTGCCTCTGACTACAGCTTGCAACATAGTTACACATTAGGTTTTATTGGAAACATAATATACAATCATCTGTCTGGATACATTATTTAAAGGTTCTTTCAGTATTAGAGCTGATTTGATACATGTTGCATCATCTATTGCAGGGGTAGGCAACCTTTTGTGCCAAAAAAATGTTTTCAAGGGAATTGTGCGTGCCAGCTACATAACAATAAATGTCAATTTTACAAACTCAATTCCGAAAAGGAATTTGTATAAGAAAACGTTGTTGTAAACTACTTGAATAATAATCGTGCCAATTGTGCTAAATGGCCAATCACAGCGGCCATTTAGCACTCGATCGGCGTGTCCAATGAGAGATGATCTCAAATGTAAACATTTGAGATCATCTCTCATTGCTGGCTCTCCCTCCTCACACAGAGACCGTGTGTGAGGAGGGAGAGCTTCTGTGCTGCAGCGTGAGTGAACACTGAATAAAAAACAGTGCCACAGTACCTGTCCCCAGTGCCATGTCAGTGCCATCTGTCCCCAGTGCCACCTATCAATGCCACCTGTTCCCAGTGCCACCTGTCAGTGCCATCTGTCCCCAGTGCCACATATCAATGCCACCTGTTCCCAGTGCCACCTGTCAGTGCCATCTGTCCCCAGTGCCACCTATCAATGCCATCTGTCCCCAGTGCCACCTGTCAGTGTCACGTGCCATCTGTCATCAGTGCCACATCAGTGTCATGTGTCATCAGTGCCACGTATTAGTGCATCTGTCATCAGTGTCACGTGTCAGTGCCACGTATTTGTGCCATCTGTCATCAGTGCCACATCAGTGTCACGTGCCATCAGTGCCACGTATTAGTGCCATCTGTCATCAGTGCCACATCATTGCCACGTGTCATTAGTGCCATGTATCAGTGTCACATGTCATTGTCCTGATGCTCCAGGGCCTTCAAAAGTGTAATAGGTAGTCAACAAGTTAGATGTATAATTTATGCTCCTAGAACACCTGATGGCGCTCCCTGCATGTTGGGCCTCTGTATGTGGCCAGGCTGTGAAAAAGTCCCACACATGTGGTGTCGCCATACTTAGAAGGAGTAGCAGAATGTATTTTGGGGTGTCATTTGTGGTATACACGTGCCATGTGAGAGAAATAACCTATTACAATGACAATTTTGTGGGGAAAAAAATCTTCATTTTGCAAAGAATTGTGGGAAAAAATTACAACATCAAAAACCTCACCATGCCTCTTACTAAATATCTTGGAATGTCTAATTTCAAAAAAAGGGGGTCATTTGGGGGGTGTTTGTACTTTCCTGGCTTGTTCCGGTTGCAAGAAATGAGATAGGCCACCAGTACATCAGGTGTGATCAATTTTTTATGATTTGCACCACAGCTTGTGGACTCTCTAACTTTCACACAGACCAAAAAATATCCACTAATTTGGGTTATTTTTAGCAAAGATATGTAGCAGTATAAATTGTGGCCAAAATTTATGAAGAAAAATTAATAATTTGCAAATTTTTATCACAGAAACTAAGAAAAATTCTTTTTTTTTTCAAAATTTTCGGTCTTTTTTAATTTATAACGCAAAAAAAAAAAAAAAAAACCCAGAGGTGATCAAATACCACCAAAAGAAAGCTCTATTTGTATGAAAAAAAGTACAAAAAATTCATTTGGGTACAGTATTACATGACTGAGTAATTGTCATTCAAAGTGTGAGAGCACTGAAAGCTGAAAATTGGCTGGGCAGGAGGGGGGTTTAGGTGCCCAATAGGCAAGGGGATAATACTACTTTGCTTTAGTTGTTAGTGCTACCTTCCTAAAGCGATAGTAAACCATCTGCGATTTTTTTTTCTAACCTGCAAGGCAAAGTTCTAATGTGCTAGTATGCATTGCATAGAACAAAGCCCTTCCAGCGGCAAGCTGTCACCACTGACAGGGCTTCAATCTTCACCCGGTCTTCCTTCTGGGTTTGTGGACTCCGACTGTGGGAGTGGCCGGAGCCACGATGACAAAACCCACGAGCATGCGCTCAGAAGCTGCCCTTTACGGCACAGGACTTTAAAGGAACAGCCCGGTTGGCCGTCTCTTCAGTGTGCATGCACCGATGATGTCATCGGCTGCATGTATGATAAATATCTCCTCAATGGTGCACATTTAGGAGCTATTTACAGTACCTATAGGTAAGCCTTATTATAGGTACAATTCCCCTGTAATAGGAGGGCACAATTATTTGGGCGCAGCTGCATGGGGTTCCCTCTGCTTTCCCCCCAGGTGTTAGCTGATTAGGATGGTCAGGTTTGTCCCTTCCTGCTCACCTGGAGCAGGTAGGAATGGGCCAATGAGAGTGGAAGGAACTCTCTGGAAGAAGTGGGGCTCATTATATAAAGGACCCACTGTCCCAGGAGTTTTGCTGACAGGCTGAAGGTCTGGTAAAGAAGAAATACCCCCCCCCCCTCCCGTCTTGTGCACTTTATGTGGTATGTCACCTTACATATAAGGGGGACTGGTTATTATAAAGTTGAGGAAATATAATTTGCTTGAGTCATTAAGGCTAAGCAATTTTGAGAATGATAATTTGATTTGAGTTAGAATTGTGAAATGGTTATGAAAAGTGATAAATTTATTTGTAAACCAATAAAGGTGCCGCACCCAATTTATGCCAATATTTGAGTGTTATGTCCATTATTTGGTAAGTTTTTTTTGGAGAAGGGGGGGGGGGGGGGTGCAGAGTGCAATCCCATGTAAAGAGGAAATCTTTCCTGGAAACATACCTGAGTGCTGGAGGCTGCTATTTTCTGACTCCCAGAAGCAGGACTAGTTCCAGGGCAGCCATATTACTGTAACTGAAGCTGTACTTGTATGGTTTGCCGTAGAACCAACCCGGCTACTTATGAGCTAGGTATTAGCAGCCTCCAGCAATGGATGTGAGCCTTGGCTTTAACAGACAGCGGCCGTCCTAACAGGTCCCCATTACATGAGTGGGGTCATATGAGGTGAAGAAGCTTTTTTCATCAAAAGCCCAACCAAAACCTGGCACTGACTTCCAGGATGAAGCATCTCCTGCAGACAAAGCCTTTTGTTTCTTGAGATTTTGTTAAGGATTGCATGTCCCTCTGTTTATCCCCCAACTGTCCCTTTTGAGTTGGATGATCGCAGCTGCCTCCCATTAAACAAAAAGCTGCAGGGGATTCTTCCCCCCCCCCCCCCCAGCCTCTGTCAGTGTCTAGCACTTTGATTACAGACAGTAGATCATGCAGACATGCACCCTCTACCAGTAGAACACCTTTCCATGCAGGTTTTGCTCCTAGACCTTCTTGCATAGGAGGGGTTAATTATACTGCTAGGGTGGCTTTAAAGTCATCTTTGATGGAAGCGAGACGATCTGAGACGTGTAAGGCTCATCGCGGACCAGTAATTGAGGTTTTCATTTTCGGACTATTACCGTGGCATGTGCCTGCATCCTCCTGAGACTAGAGTCTGCCCTGAAACTACTGAGATGATGCAGTCTTCTTAATGCTGTGGAAATTTGCACAGGATGACGCGGAGCTACACGTTGCTGGCATTCTAGGCAGTCACGTGACCATGTGGGATCCTTGCAGCATGCAACATTCACCAGGGCTGGAAATGGGGTTTTGATACAAAGCTCTGATTTTTTTTTTCTTTTTTTTTTTTTTTTGTATTATTATTATTATTATTTTTTTTTTTTTTTCCTGACTTAATGTGTGCCTTTAGCTGGCTCGGACAAGAAGCAGAACAAAACCCTGGCAGCTTCATGATGCCACCTGATTCCTCTTCTGTTTGGCTGTGTGTTTTCATTTGGGAGAAGACCCTGGTGGATCTATAGCTTGCAGAGTTTTAAGGGATCCTTATTAAATGCACTTCTCTCTGGTAGTTTCGTCTGGCACACAGCTGACATGATCGCTTGCTCCCCCAGCCATTTGTACATCGCAAGGATCATCATGTCGAGTGCCTACCTCTGTTTTCTGCAGTCTCTCCTCCTCCAGTCACATCTCTCGCATTCTGCCATGTAGTACTGATCCTGCCGGCTATTTGTTTTTTTTTTTGTTTGTTTTTTTGTTTTGTTTTTTTGTTTTTTATGTTTAATGTTTTGATTTATTTTAATCACCTTTTGATTTTCTTAAATCTTTCATATTGGCACCTGCAATGCTGTGTGATTAATTGGTGATCATGATAAACATGTATTCTCGAAGAGCAACTGCAGCCGTGATGACAAGGGGATGTAATAATGGTCGTTATGCTCGAAATTCTCCCTACAGTGACTGCATTATTGAAGAGAAGACTGTGGTCCTACAGAAAAAGGATAATGAAGGCTTTGGATTTGTTCTCCGAGGGGCAAAAGGTAAGCGCCTGTGCATGCCATCATCAGGTAATGTGTGTTGTGGTCTTCTTTTTTTTTTTATGTTCATGCCTAAAATTAAACAGGAATTATTCCTAATACTCTCAGTTGCTAGACAACACAGTTCTCCCCCTGCTTCGTCACTCCTTGCGATTGTATCATGCTCGCATTCTGCATTCCAAGTGGTCAGGGGCACCTGATTAACACAATCAAGATGCAAAAACTTTCTAGGCAGAAGGCTTAAACATCAAAGAGCTTGACTGGGAGGGGTAACAAAAAGCCGCAGGCATCTCTTTCCATGCAAGGGTTAACACAGCTTGCAGACATTGCTTGGTCGACGTGCAAATATCTAATGCTATGGTATTTTCACTGTGCTTCTTGCACAGTGACACAGAGAAAAGGGAGATGATGATAGAGATGTCTTAGAGCAGGTGTTCACGACCAGTGTCAGGCAAATAGAAGCCCCTGACTGTCCCAAAGGCCTGCAATTTGTAGTTCCTTAACAGCCCCATTGCCACAGGTTGTCTATACCCAAGTGTAAAGCTTTTAAAAAAGGAGGGGCCTGATGAAGCTGGGTGCACCATGTTGTAATTTATAACTGTGTGCAAGTTATAGGACTCTCCTGGCAAGTTGCCTCTTGAGTTTTTATATCAGTTATGTTAACCTGTAAACATGTAGCACATCATTAAGCAGGATTTTACCTTCACAGCATGAGAGCAGTTTGACATTCGAAAGAATGTGTAAGGTCCTCTTTCAAATACAGCTGCCTACTGCAACTCTTTTAAACCTTATTTCGCAAGGCAGAGCAGAACATAAAGCCAATAAATTGACAACTCATAACAACCAATCCCTGATCAGCTTTCATAAGTCTGATAGCAAAAACCTGATGAAAAATGCTACCTCATTGGTTGCCTTGGATACAGCTTCCCTTTAGCACTGCTATTAAACAATACCTTTAATTTCCATTCCAGAGTCACTCTGGTGCCGCTGGCTGCCGTCATGTGGAAGCCACTCCAACAATGACAGGACCTTGGGATGCTGGAATGTTGGGCCCTAGGCTTTGCATATGATTGAATACTAATGAACGTGGTTATTGTGGTCTGATCATATGCAAGTCTTTACCTGCAGATTTTGTATAGAAAATTATATCGGCCTTAAAGCGGTTGTATACCTGCACATAAAATAAAAAACATGCAGGGCAAAGGCATAATGAGCTAGTATGCAGCGCATACTATCTCATTATGAAATTCTTACCTCAGAACGAAGCTCCCGTATCGGAGCCCGGTCCACGCCGAGGGAGCTGACATCTTGCCCTCGACGCGGGAGTTTTCTTCCCGGCAAGGTCCGGCAGCGTCTGCATTCAGAGCGGATGCGCCACTGACGTCAGCGGCTCCATGCAAAGGGAATATCTCCTAAACTGTACAGGTTTAGGAGATATTAATTTTACCTACAGGTAAGCCTTATTACAGGCATACCCCACTTTTAAGTACTCAATGGGGTTTATTTACTAAAGCTGGAAAGTTCAAAATCAGGCTCACTTCTGCATAGAAACCAATGAGCTTCCAGGTTTTATTACCAAAGCTTAATTGAACAATCTGGGGTTAGAAGCTCTTTGGTTTCTATGCAGAAGGGAGCCTGATTTTGAACTTTCCAGCTTTAGTAAATAAACCCCATTGTGTACTTAAAAGTGGGGTATGCCTGTATAGGCTTACCTGTAGGTAAAAATGTCAAATTTGGGTATACAACCACTTTAAAGCGGAAGTAAACCCATCCATAAAACAGTTTCATTTACAGCAAGTGCCGGAAATGTAACACTCCCATTTGTTGTGCTCTCAATTAAACTGTCAAACCATCCAATGGCTGGTGTCATAACTGATCATATGTGCAGCATCATGGCAAGTGTGGATTAAACGGAGGCAAAGATGGCAGCTTCCTTGGCTGAAAACGATAGGGGGGTTTATTTACACTTTAACCTGGTCAGACCCTTAGTTCAGATTGCAAAGTGTTTTGTTGAGGCCACAATGTATTTCTACCAACTAGAATAGTTTTGTAATTTCTAGGCAGATGTACTTATTTATAGCCCAGAAAACATAAATATGAGGGGTCTTCAAAAAGTTTACGCACTTTTTTTAAAATGTTTTATTAAGAATTTCAAAAACACATGACATCACTTTTCTACATAGTCACCTTCCTTTGCGATGCATTTTTCCCAGCATTGTACCAACTTTTTAATGCCGTCAGCAAAAAATGTTTTTGGTTGGGCGTTTAGCCTCTGATGCACTGCTGCTTTCACATCATCATCACATGAAAATCTTCTTCCCCTTAAAGCTTCTTTGAGCGGTCCAAAAAGGTGGAAATCAGATGGCGCTAAATCTGGACTATAAGCTGGGTGTTCCATAACCTCACACTCATAAACGACACTTCAAGAGAGAACATTATCCCCATACCAAACACACATTCGTAAATGAATTTGTGCTCCTGGCACACCTTTTACCCACAAAAAGCATATGACAGAATGTGACAACAACTCTTATACTAAACTTTCAAGGTCAGCCATTTGCCAGACAGACTAGTCACATGACACTCTGACATGACCAATTACTACTCCTCCTGCCCTCAACATTTCCAATGAAAATATAAAAGTGTGAAAACGTTTAGAAGACCCCTCGTATATAAGGTGGAAGTCTGTATAAATCCAAAACAAGTATAGAGGCACTCACGGATCTTGCAGCAGAGATAAATCAGAGCAACAGCGTTTTTATTGTCAATGTTTCAATGGAACTCGGTCTATCTTTCTCAAGACTTGAGAACAAGAAAGTCTTGAGAATGATGGACTGAACTCCATCAAAACTGCAACAATAAAAATACTGTTGTTCTGATTTATCTTTGCTGCAAGACTTGTGATTGCCTCTTTACCTGTTTTGGGTTTTTATGGATTTCTTTGTGGGTGAGCAACTGGGCATTCATCTCACACCTAGAGTGCGGCGGCGGGAAATTAATGTTTTGTGAACTCCAAAACTAATATCTTAATATCAACATAGAGTTTACACTTAAAGTAGTTCTAAAGGCAACAGTTTTTTTTTTTTATCTTAATGCATTCTATGCATTAAGATAAAAAAAAACCTTCAGCCCAGGTTCACATTGGTCCGATTTGCCGGCAATGGCACCATCCGAATTGGTGCAGTGCCGACTTTGCGGCGCCGCACTGATTTCCAACAGTAGTTCCTGTACTACTTTTGGCGACTTCGGGGGGCGATTTATATAGACATCTGTGCAGGAACCCACACAGATGTCTGTCAAATCGCTCCCGAAGTCTGACTGCATTGCCGGGTTGAATTTTTTTTTTTGAAAATTTCTAACTTGCAGCAATGTGAACCTAGGCTTAGAGTGCACCAGCCCCCCTAATACTTACCTGAGCCCCATCTCTATCCTGCGATATTGCACGAGAGCCTCCGCTGTCCACAATCTCCCTCCTGATTGGCTGAGACACAGGGCGACATTGGCTCCCTCTGCTGTCAATCACAATCAGTGAGCCAATGAGAAGAGAGAGGGGGCAGGGCTGAGCCACATGTCAATGTCTGAATGGACACACAGAGCAGTGGCTCAGCTCGGGTGCCCCCATATTAAGCTGCTTGCTGTGGGGGCACTTAGCAGCAGGAAAGGGCCAGGAGCGCCGGCGAGGGACCCGAGAAGAGGAGGATGAAAAAAGCACTGCATAGGGCAGGTAAGTATGACATTTTTGTTATTTTTAAACAATAAAAACAAGACTTTAATAGCACTTTAAGGCCTACTCAGATCATCAGGTATTTCACTGGTTAGTGATTTAAACGGTGTGGATACTTTACATGAATAACAATTTTAGAAGGTTCAGATTTTCCAATGCTAGAATTCCAGCTAGGTTTTTTTCATGGCTCTGAAATTCTCTTTTTCATTTGCTCGCTACTTGTACAAGTAATGATTGTCATCTGCAATCAAATGAAAGATCATTCTGGCCTGCTCAAAGCATGAATATAGCAAAATGTTTGTATTGGTCCAAATAAACTTCAGTCAGATTCAAACTTCCGGGTTCCAATTATCATTTTCGAGGGCCTGCGTGAATGTGATTGGTGACTAAACATGCACGCTAGGATTACCCCCTTTAGCACGCCTGAGCATGCATGTTAGGCAAAAAAAAAAGTAGGATAACAGGGAAACATGTACACCAGTCTCAGATTAAAAAATAGCAATTTGCAGGGTTGTTAAACCCATCTGATTGATACATCCCCATGAAATCATTTTCTCATCCATTGAATAATCGCACACCTATGGCCAGCTTTAAATCTGCGTTACCTGAGCCAAATTCACTACCGAAACCAAAAATAATATAGGGTCAATTTACTAAAGCATAAAACATTTGGTGTATTCAAAAATATGTGAAATTTTAAGATCAAAATTGTTTTAAATTCACTTATTTTATCAAATATGTTTACTGCGTACTACGCTTTTGATCCATTGAAAAAAAAAAATAATAATAAAAAAAACGCTAATAAACGCTATTGGCGTATTACAACTTTGTTGTTATTCTGAATTTGTGGAGACTCTTTGCATGTAAAATGCAAACTCTTGCATAGTCTCACCCCTAAAACACTACCTGTTTCTGACTGACACTATGAAGTGTCTGTTGTTGAGGATTGAACATATAGACATTTGAAGTAGAGATAAAATGAGTTAATAGAACTGCCAATACATGAAAAATAAATTATTATTGTATTTGAAAAGATAAATCTACACCTCTTTTCAATCATCATATATGCAAACTTGGCATTTTGATAAGAACATCATCATTTGATAAAATAACACACAGTTAAAAAAAACGAAAGCAGCTTAGTGAATTAGTGAGCTTAGTGAATTGACACTTAAAGATGAACTCCAGACAGGCAGTTAATACACAGCTGAAATCCATATAGTTTACTTTTCAAGATTCTCTATTTCTGTCCACCTATTCCTGAGATTTACTTTGCACTCTCAGGCAGCACAGCTGGGTCATTGACCTGACTTTTCTCTGCTGAAGGTAAGGCATGCAGCCTGGTCACCATTCTGCCCCTAGCTTGTCACTGGACAGTAGAGGAGGAGCAGGAGTCGTCCCTCTGCTGTCTCCATCTGTCAGCGTGTTCCTCATTAGCAGGTTGTCATGTAGCACACTTGACTGGTTCATAGTGCTGCCCCTCCCTCTCCCAGTCCAAGTGCCGTTGTACAGGAATCTACAGGAGGCTAATCTAGTTGCTTTTAAAATTGTATTATATCTGCATGGAGTTCTGCCTTAAATGACATGAAACTAGGAAAAAAATGTGTTTTAGTATAAAAATAACCTTGAGATGTTGTTTTTATTTTATACATACAACACAAAGCTTTCTTTAAAAAAGAAAAAAAACAAACATATCATACTTACCTCCACCGTGCAGCTCGTTTTGCACAGAGTTGCCCCGAACCTCGTCTTGTATGAACCTCGAATGTATGACTCGGCCCCGCCCCCCCGGAGCCTGGGTTATTGGATTTGATTGACAGCAGTGGGAGCCAATGGCTGCGCTGCTATCAATCTATCCAATCAAAGCCTGGACTCCGTGGAGAGAGGGACGGCACATCCCCGCTGAAGAAGATGAAAGGGCTCAGGTAAGTAAAACGGGGGGCTGGGGGGCCGGTGACTGCCAGGTGTTTTTTCACCTTAATTCATATGCATTAAGGTGAAAAAACACAAACCTTAACAACCCGTTTAAGGCTCCATGCACACTGGATGTTAAAATAATGTTATAAAAACGCCAATAGCGTTTATTAGCGTTTTTTTTATTATTATTATTTTTTTTTTTTCAATGGATCAAAAGCGTTAAACACTGGTGAGCCACGTTTTTGAGCGTTTATCTGCGTTTATCAGCGTTTGGTGTTTTTTGTGGTCAGAAAAACGACTCCTGAACGCGATTTTATGGCGTTCAGTTAACGGCCCAGAAACTCCATTGCTGATAAACGTCCAAAAACGTCCATGTGTGCATGGACACATAGAATAACATAGAGGGGAGTTTATGGGCTGTTAAAAAAAAAAAACAACGCCCAAACTCCCAAAAACGGCTGTTTATGAGCTTCAGTGTGCACGGAGCCTTATTGCAGTGCATGGCAGCGTACAAGCTTGAAAGCCTCCGGTTCAGTTTTTTTTTGGGTCAGTAGTATTTTAATGATGTGAAATAATGCGACTCAGCAGGAATGTGGGACCTGTACGTGAGCAGATGCCAGAGGGATACACACACAGGTGTTGCTGATGTCTTCTAGGATCCGGCAGCAGTGCGCGGGTACGTGGGGTGGAGGCACGGGCAGGTTTATTATTGACTTTTCTAGAACACGTCAATTGATCCCTCAGCCCAGCATTTGCCAGTCCTCTGGGTCTTTACGAGACTTCATTTCCAGCAGGCTGCTGTTTACTGCTTATAAAACATTCAGAGGGCCACTTTGTGTCATAAAGTAAATTGGCTAGCGCTGACCTAGGGGATGTCAAACGACGCTGACGCCTGTCATGAAGTGAAGCCATTATTCCAGCACACAGGCTCGCAAATCAGGCAGCATAACTCAAGCAGTGTGAAGTGTCCAGTGTATTCTCTATGCAGACGTCAATTTGTAGGTATTAACTACACTATTGAGAATAGCTAAAAGAAAGCTGAAAACAAGGAGGGGAAACGGTCTGCGTTCCCTTTTTGGCTGTATAGTTTGGGAAGAAAAATAAAGCCCTGGAAGGTTTTTGGATTTGTGGATATGAAGGCTTAAAGTGCTACATCTTTTTTGTAGGCATTATCTTGTATGTAGTTTAATTCACCAGTCATCTCCCTATACATAAAACACCTGCAGCTCAGGTATTGCCGCAGCTAGAGTTGCCACCTCATCCCTTTAAAACCGAACACGTATGAATTACACAGGTTCTGTGGCTCATTAAGGTGGTAATTAAACTCACTTGGTGCCTTATCTGAATTAAATTAGCCTCAGAACCTGTGTAATTCAAAGGTGTTTCGGGTTTAAAGGGATGAGGTGGCAACCCTAGCCGCAGCGCAATTTCAAGAAAAGGGCGCTTTGTTGGTGCATGATCTAACCGCATAAAATGACATTAGTACAGTTTCAGATAGACAACAACCCCCTTTTGTGAAAGACACTTATGTCTCATACACACGGTCGGAATTTCGGCCCACAAAAGACCGATAAGATTTTTTCGTTGGAAAATGCGACCGTGTGTTTGCTCCATCGGTCTTTTGCTGGCGGAATTCATGCCAGCAAAAGATTGAGAGCATGCTCTCAATTTTTTGGTCGGGAAAAGTTCCTATCCGAAAATGCGACCGTCTGTGGCAATTCCGACGCGCAAAATCCCTACGCATGCTCGGAAACAATTCGGCGCATGCTCGGAAGCATTGAACGTCATTTTCTCTTCGTAGTGTTGTACGTCACCGCGTTCTTGACGGTCGTAATTTCAGCGAACTTTTGCGTGACCGTGTGTATGCAAGGCAAACTTGAGCAGAGCCGTCATATCTTTTTCCGACGAAAAAAACGATCGTGTGTACGCGGCATTCGTTTCCACTACTGTGAGTTGTTGTGCGACTTGACACATGTGAATTTCGCATGACAAGTCGAAATCCATATATTTCAATGGTCCCCAATCTAATTGGTGCGACTCAAGTAGCAGCTACTCCAAAAAAGATTTTTGTACTACTTTGTTATGAGTTCGGTGCAACTTGTTCTCCCATGGTGATCACCAGTGGAATGACATCGCATCAAAAATCACATTGCAAAGTCGCACTGTAAGCCGCGTGACTTTGGGGGTCGCAATAGTTGAAACCGAGCCTTACTGTTTATTATGTCTCCCTGTCTTATAATATTTAGGCCCATGTGGAAAGATTAAAATAGGACCTGTGAATTTCCCTTCTTCCCTTGCATCCTATAATTGAGCTGGTATGCAGCAGGACAAAAAAAAACCTCCTGTGGTGGAATAGGAATATCCCCAGGTCTATGCTGAGTAAGTGGTGCTGTCATTCAACATGATGTATTACATTGGGGGCACATTTAGAATTTATAAGGGTATGTAGAACCACAACTACTATTCCACTGAAAGCAGAGGCAGTAATAGAAGTCATTAGTTGTGTTTAGAGATTTAAACAGCTTCCCACCATGTACCAACAGAACCATGTTTTTGTTTTTAAGGTTCGTGGATGGGAAGCTGACATGGGTCATTCCCCTTAACTAGTAAGCACTGACATTTACCCCTGTGTTGTAGACAAATGAATCTCAACCACCAGGCCGTGGCCCACTGCTGGGCTATGGCCACTCCTCTCCTTGGGCCTCAAACCAGCTGCAGATCTCTTAGCCTCCCACAGTGCCTCCCCGTCCCCATAGTGCCCCCAACCTCCCTTAGTGGTCAACAGTGCTCCCTGGCCCCCTCAGAGTCCATGTGCCACACAGCCTTTCAAAATGCCCCCTAGCCTGTTGCAGAGCCTTCAGCCCTCCATAGTATCCATAGTGTCCCACAGTGCCCCCAACCTCCCTAGTGCTCCTGAGCCCCCTTTGGAAACCTACTCACTTTTCAACCCCCATCCTCCCCACAGTGACACCCAGCCCCATCCAGAGCCTTCCAGCATTTAAGTCCCTGTTCCTACAATCCCATGCTTTTGTTGTGTGCGTATAAACTTTATTCTTTACTGTTGAGGCAGGGAAGGCTTTGGAAGAATTTACCAGGCCCTGGTCTGAAAAGGGTTGAAAACCACTGTTTTAGTACATAGAACCACTGTCATGGGTCTGTGACCACTGGGCATATACACAAACTTATCTTGGCGTAAAGCTTAATGGTATGTTTTTGGCTTGTGGGAGGAAGTCTGAGCTCCTAGATGAAAGTTGTATGTAGGTCAGATATTCCTGTGCTTTTTGTAAGAGTAGAATCTAGGACCCTAGGTCTGCAAAGTCATATAGGGCGTACACACGGTCGGACTTTGTTCGGACATTCCGACAACAAAATCCTAGGATTTTTTCCGACGGATGTTGGCTCACACTTGTTTTGTCTACACACGGTCGCACAAAGTTGTCGTAAAATCCGATCGTTCTAAACGCGGTGACGTAAAACACGTACGTCGGGACTATAAACGGGGCAGTGGCCAATAGCTTTCATCTCTTTATTTATTCTGAGCATGCGTGGCACTTTGTGCGTCGGATTTGTGTACACACGATCGGAATTTCCGACAACGGATTTTGTTGTCGGAAAATTTTATCTCCTGCTCTCCAACTTTGTGTGTCGGAAAATCCGATGGAGCCCACACACAGTCGGAATTTCCGACAACACGCTCCGATCGGACATTTTCCATCGGAAAATCCGACCGTGTGTACGGGGCAATAGAGATAATTACTAAGCTACTGTTCTGCCGATGAGTTGGCGCTATAGGAGTTGAGGCAACCAGTTTTATATATATATATATATATATATATATATATATATATATATATATATATATATATATATTTTAGGAGCACTGCACACCATTGTAAGCATGTAGATGTATGATTAATATCACTAGTCTTTATAGACAGATTCACAGATTTTACTACATTTGACCATGCTTGTTTCAACCTCTGTACAATTCCCTTTAGAGTGTCCTCAAAGCTAGATAAAATTAGAACATATCTAGATTATCCATTTAATTAATATCCAGGCAGGCCCCCGTACTACGTATTAGTTGGTAGACTGTACAGTCAGATTATAATGTATGTGGTGGGCTTACAGCTTTATGAAGAGGAAGCTAATAGAACTCTGATCATCCTACCAGAGGATTAAGCAGTTGCACCTTCACAGCAGGCTCCCCATGCCCTCTTTCTATAATAGGCTGTTGTTAAAAATTATTATGCATACACTGCAGGATAAAGAAAACTCCTTTTCTGGTTCCCCTCAGGCCACAAGCACCCAGCAGCCTACTGGTTTACTTACTCCTAATGCAATGTATGTCAAAGAGATGTGGAAGTACTCGCACCAGTGACCTACATACAGGAGGCCCCTATTCTATGGGAGCAATGCATATTCAGAAAAATGAAGGTTGACAGCTCACTAGGAATTCTTGACGTTACTGTAGCACCACAGGATATGGTTTGTGTCCCCTAGTGAGCTCATATGCTGTATGTTCAGCCAATAAAAAAGAGAATAGTTTTGTAGTTATGAATATTTTACTTTGACCATTGCACTCTGATGTGAAGGAATATTATACAGTATATAGTTTTTTTTTTATATATATATATATGTATACATGTAGGAATAACTCCTTAATTATTAGTAGATTGGGCAGAAAATGTTGTTCAATAAGCAAAGCTTCATCGAAGAAGAAATCTAACTAAACAGCAGAATTTTGTTTTAAGCTGCCGAAATCACTAAACACGACCAGTCAACACTGCTGCCTATTCTGCTCTTACTACGAGAAAGACTAGTAAGCCATATCATTACGTACCATCTTAAGGAATCTATAAATCCTATTATTCTTTTTACTTGTTTGCTTTATTTAAATCTTGTTTTGACAAAATGGGGATGCAGAACTATAATAAACACACTGAAAACCTTATATCATAAGAGGGAGATTCAGGAAATGAGATTGAACAAATGGATTCACCATGCGGAAGGAGAGAGAACAAATGATTCTAGTGGTCTAGCAAGCTGACATGGGGTGTTTGCCAGCTGCACCATCAAGTTGTAGTGTGAAAATGCTTAGAATAGAACATGAAGGAGGAAAGAGAACAAGGATGCCAACAAAAAAAAAAAAAGAACAGAGAGGAGAAGCATGACCAGGAAACGGCATAATGACTTAAAAGTGCAAACCTTTTTTTTTTCTAGTTTTCATAGAGTGGTAAGAAGTAGGAACCCCTAACTAGGTCCCATTAGGGGGATTCACTCTCTGTGTTTGCACTGGTGACCACTGCCATCCAAAGGTTTTCGAATTGTCACCAGAATAGGAGTAGAGTGAAAATCTTCTAATGGGGAGAGATGTTTCAATGGCAACAATCTAAGTGGATTCCTCGCATTTCTTGTTGCGCCTACATCAGTGTTTCGCACCCTTTAAAATTCTGCACAATCTTGAGGCACCCTATTCTAAAATGTAACAAGAATGAAACAAATAGTTTTGTATAATGCAGCAACATCCACACATGTAGGACACCCAGCGTTAGAGGTGATTTAGGCTTAATGTACACGGGACGTTTTTACAACCTCTCCTGAACGATTTAACTTGACACATAGTAACCCATGTTTAAAATGTCAGTTTTTGCTGCATTTACATGCTGCGTTTAGTGGCATTTTGTTATTTAGAAGTGTTTGAAAAAATGTATTTATTTATTTTTTTCCAAAATAGCCAAAAAGGAAAAAACGCCTGTAAACTAAACATGGCTAAACGCGAGTTACCGCGCTTAGCTGCGTTTAGAAGCGTTTGGCGCTTGAAATGCCTCTAGACTCAGCGTCTGAACTAATTTGTTTGCTTTCCAAAAAAGGCCTCTAAACTCAACTGCCTAGAAACCACTATAAATGACCATGTGTACATGTACTGATAAGATACCAGAGGAGAGTTCAGGGGCATTTGAAAAAAAAGCCCAACTGTTCCTAAACATCCGTTTAGCAGCAGCAGTGTACGCCTTATTCTTCCAAAAGCAAATACACCTTTTGCACACAGGTACTGACTGGTATTCCAAGGTTTTTCTCTTCCGTCAGTTTCTCTCCCTAAGCTAATGTGACCCCAATGCTGATGAAGAGGGGAAGGGGCAAACAAGGATGCTTTGCATGCACTAGACCAGTGTTTCTCAACTCCAATCCTCAAGGCGCACCAACAGGTCATGTTTTCAGGATTTCCTTCAGATGAAATGGCTGTGGTAATTACTAAGTGCCGGTTCACACTACCGCGACTTGGGATCCGACTTGTCAGACCTCAAGTCGCCCCAAGTCGCTTGACATCTGAAAGTCCATGTAAGTGAATGAGAGCCGTCTATATGTACGCTACTGAAGTCGCTCCGACTTCAGAAAAGGTCCCTGTACTACTTCAAGGCGACTTGTAGGCGACTTGTACCCATTGATTTCAATGGAAGTCGCCTACAAGTCGGATCATGGTCTATAGTGAAGCGACTTCACAGGAAGAGAAGATGGTTTTTTCAAGCAAACCCCTCCCTCCCCCAGAGCTGATTGTTGTTTGATTGGCCACTGGAAAGTTGCCTGTACTGGAGGCGACTTGAAGTCGCCTTGTAAGTCGCCCCAAGTCGCGCTGTCGTGTCGCCCTCAGGTCGTGTCCAGGTCGCCTCGCAAAGTCGCGGCCAGAGTCGTGTTGTCCCTGTGTGAACCGGCGCTAAGGCAGTGAAACTGATCAAATCACCTGTGCAAAATAGTGGAAATCCTGAAAACATGACCTGTTGGTGCGCCTTGAGGACTGGAGTTGAGAAACACTGGTCTAGTGCATGCAAGGCATCCTTGTTTGCCCCTTCCCCTCTTGCAGGGGGAGGGGCACTAGACTTTCCCCCTATCAACCGATGGTGTCATTGGCTGTTCGGACACCAACAGCTGGAAGGTTGTAATGAAAACCTGTGGTCTGTGTAATTAATCACATATACTGCAGCAGGGCGGCTCTATTGTACGAAACAACGTACCTGTACGTCGTTTAATGCAATAGATACTGTGGGTGCGTGCGCGCGCGCGCCAAGTGGATTCAATGTCCGCCAGCCACCCGCGATCGCTGTACAGAGAGGCAGAACGGGGATCTACCTATGTAAAAAAGGAGGATCCCCGTTCTGACAGGGGACAACGTGGAGATCTGCTGTTCCTGGTGATCAGGAACAGCGATCTCTGTGTTGTCCCAGGGAGCCCAGCCCCCACACAGTTAGAACACACCCAGGGAACACAGTTAACCCCTTCATCACCCCCTAGTGTTAACACCTTCCTTGCCAGTGTCATTTATACATTGATCAGTGCATTTTTTTTAGCATTGATCACTGTAATACTGTAATGTCACTGGCCCCCAAAAAGTGTCACTCGGGGTCAGATTTGTCTGCCGCAATTTCGCAGTCCCACTAAGAAAATAGCAGATCGCCGCCATTACCAGTAAAAACATAAAAAAAATAGTGTCAAAAGTGTCCAATGTGTCCGCCATAATGTCAGTCATGATAAAAATCGCAAATCGCTGCCATTACCGATAAAAAGAAAATAATAATAAAAGTCCATAAATCTATCCCCTATTTTGTAGACGCTATAACTTTTGCGCAAAGTCGCAAACCAATCAATATACGCTTATTGCTATTTTTTTTTTTTTTTTTTTTACCAAAAATATGTAGAAACTGATGAATACATTTTTTTTTTTTTTTTGGATATGTATTACAGCAGAAAGTAAATAATATTGTTTGTTTGCTTTTTCAAAATTGTCGGTCTTTTTTTGTTTGTATAGCAAAAAATAAAAAGCTCAGAGGTGATCAAATACCACCAAAAGAAATCTCTATTTGTGGGGGAAAAGGACATCAATTTTTATCCACCTGCTGGCTTGTAAACAATTTTTTGGGCAATTTTTAGGCAATTTGCCCAGGCAACCGTGAAGAAACATGAGGGTACCCCAGGGTGCCTGGGCACCCTGGTTGAAAAAGGCTGGTCTACAGGACAGGAAATGAAAAGAAATCTTTTCATTGACACTCAGATGGCTAAAGAAACCTGAAAGGGTATTGAACATTTCTCTAATTTATCCTAAACTTTATATATACAGTACTTTAAATATCTGAAAATGAAGGTGTTCTTATACCCAAGTGCTAAATATTAGATGCAGTTAACTAGTATAGCCATTCAGAAGACATCTGTACTACTCTGACATAAGCACAGTGGAATCTAATTGGTTCCTTTAGGTTACTGTTCTTAAGAACTAGTACCTTTTCTGCAAAAAGGCAATATATGTCTCTTAGGAAGTGAAACCACTTTAAGGCGTGTTTTACACGGGCTTCATCCTGTATAGGAGCACTGTGAACAGCAAGCTTTGACAAAGCCTTTGCGGAGCTTTCAGCAAGCTTTGTTGAAGCTTGTACCAAGTACCATTTAGCTCCAGTTTGTAAGTGTTAAACACAGATCTTAATGGGAGTGTTGATTGCCACTTTAAACAAGCTGCTGGCAGGCTTCAACAAGCTTCAAGAAGTTCTGTGTATAACAGGCCTTAAAGTGTATGTCCAGCCAGAACTTATTTTTGTCTGTTTAGGAAAGAGTACTGTTATTATCTGAAAACCCAACACGAGTGCTATTCCTTCCCTACGTTATCCAAAACCAGAAAAAAGTTTTTAGCTTAACCTACACATTAATTGAAATTTCTGAGGCTGTCGCCCAAAAGTTATGTACTAGCTCCAGGGCTTTTCTTCATGTCTTTTCTCTACTTCTCAATAAGTTATAGACCTGGAACAAACACACAGTCAGTGAAGTCAGATCCATATCTTTGTTTCCACCTCCTACCAAATAACAAACAGTAAGTAAGCTTTTTTCAGGTTCAGACCTGCCTAAGATATGACATATTCATAGGAAGGGTATGACCACACATTGGACTAAGGTTCGGCCCGAGCATGAGTTCAGGCCGAACATTGGCCTTTGAATTTTCAGGGTGTCCAGCAGGTGTTAGCCCTGCCGAACACCCTGCAATGCACTGCACGCTGCAGAGTGCATTCTGCGCCCTGATTGGGTAAAGTTTTTGCCCAATCAGGGCACAGTAAAAGCTGGTTGTTAAGGAGCGAGGCTGAGAAGCCAGCCGTGGTGTCTTTACCAACTTATGAGCCATCAGCTTGTAATGAGCTTCCCAGCTGACAGCTAAATAAATAAAAAAAATTGTTGGTAAAAAAAATAGTAAAAAAAAAAAAAACAGTCCATACCACGCCAACATTTTTTTTTTTTAATTGCGTGGGGTCCCCCTTAGAATCCATACCAGACCCTTATCCGAGCATGCAGCCAGGCAGGTCAGGAAAGAAGAAGGGACAAGCGAGCACCCCCCCCTCCTCCTGAACCATACCAGGCCCCCTTCCCCTTAACATGGGGGGTGGGTGCTTAGAGGCGGGGGGAATCTGCCCTCCCCCACCCCAAAGCACCTTGTCCCCATGTTGATGGGGTCAAGGGTCTTTCCCCCACAACCCTGGGCTGTGGTTGTGGGGGTCTGTGGGCAGGGGGCTTATTGGAATCTGAAAATCCTCCTTTAAAGTGGTTGTAAAATCCTTTTTGGATAATTGTACCTATAGGTAAGACTATAATAAGGCTTACCTATTGGTACTGTAAATATCTTCTAAACATGCACCGTTTAGGAGATATTTACTGTATATGCAGCTAATGACGTCATTGGCACATGCGTTGTGAAGGAACGGCCGCCCGTGTCGTTCCTACAGAGCCCTGTGCCGTGACCGGCGGCTCCCTGCCCGCATGCACGGGAGCGACATCACGAGGCTCCGGCCAGTCACACCGCCAGAGCCTACGGATCCGGAAGGAAGACGGGTTAAGATGGATGCAGCCTCCAGCAGTGACAATGCATCAGTGGAGGGCTTTGTTTGCAGGCAAGTTTCACATATGCATATGCGATGCATACTAGCACATTATGCCTTTACTTTGCAGGTCAGAAAAAAAAAGCCAGCGGTTTACTTCCTTTTTAAGAAAGGGGCCCCCAGATCCCACCCCACCCCTTATGTAAATGAGTATGGGGTACATAGTACCTCTACCCATTCACCAAGAAAGTGTCAAAAAGTAATAAAAACACAGAGACAGTTTTTGACAATTCCTTAAAAACAGTGTCCCCCCAGCCCCGCCGCACTGTTTGAAGCTGAAATAGAAAGGAAGAAAAAGAAACCGGTCCGCACTCGTTGACGGCTGACCGCCGAATGCCTCCTCAGTTCTTATATAATTAAGGGCGAGGCCACCTGGCGACATCACCCAGCATGCACCGGTCTGTGACATCACAAGAGGGGCAGTGCCACCACGTGATGTTACCTATATAAGAACTGCCAAACGGTGGAGGAGGCATTCGGTGGTCAGCCGTCAACGAGTGCGGAGCAATTTTTTTTAAATAGCTGGGTGCCGGCAATTGCAACCGCAAGTCAAATTAAATGTGATTTGACTTGTTTTTAGAAATGTCATTTTTGCTGCAGCATGTTCTATACATGCTACAGATGCGCCACTTTACAAGCAGACTAAAGGGCTACAAAGCACTTTTCCCACCAGTCTGTCACGACTTCCTTTTCTAAAACTTATTCTCTGGAGTTTTGAGGCTTAAGTAATTTTTTTTTTCCCCCTTTTAGCGGACACTCCTATTGAGGAATTTAACCCAACACCGGCCTTCCCTGCTCTGCAGTACCTGGAATCAGTGGATGAGGATGGGGTGGCATGGCAAGCCGGCCTGAGGACCGGAGACTTCCTTATAGAGGTAGGCAACACGGGCTTCTGTTTTAAGTTCTGCAAAATCACAAAATGGCTATTACAAATCCACCCTCTCTTAGCTGCTGAAAGCTGATTAGTTGCTGTGGGTAACTGTTACTTTCATTGTGATACTCAAAGATGTCAGTCATCTCTAAGAGGGTTCCTGGACATGGAGTAGATTCTCCACAAGGCTTCACAAGGCTACCCTGTTTCCCCGAAAATAAGACCTAGCGTGATTGTCAGTGATGGCTGCAATATAAGAACTACCCCCCAAAAAAAGCCTTCCCTGTTTCCCCGAAAATAAGCCCTACCCTGAAAATAAGACCTACAAGGACTTTAACTAGGGCTTATTTGGGGGGTAGGGCTTATATTGCAGCCATCACCGACAGTCACGCTAGGTCTTATTTTCGGGGAAACAGGGTAGAGCTTATTTGGGGGGTAGGGCTTATATTGCAGCCATCACCGACAATCACGCTAGGTCTTATTTTCGGGGAAACAGGGTACATTGATAAGGTAACATGTTGTCTCTGAGGCTGTCATTGTCCAAATGAATGTGACAATATAGTATGAATTCCTCTCTGAGCACAAGCTACGTTTATAATTATCTGCGCCAGCCAAGCACAAAGCAATGTCCGAAGTTCCTGGCTTCATGCAGGTGTCTCCTATGAGGTCATAGATTTGAATAAAAGGTACCAAACTGCAGATTTTCAGCAAAAATCAGTAAAAAAAAAAATCAGTTTCTAAATATTTTAGCTTGCCTTTGCCATGCTTGATCTTGCTTCGAATGTGACAGATTTGCATTAAATGAGCCCAGATTTGTTGTAATACTTCTGTATATCAAAGCTTGTGTTCAGCATGCAATTTTGGATGTTATTCATTGATTTCTCTAGCGATCCGTGTGTTGAAGCTGATTTGTTGGAAGAAGATCATGTAAATTTGCTTGCTTTACTGAAGCTTGACGCTTTGTTCAGTGTGTTGTGGAGCTGTATGGCAGTGTTGTGTAGATCCTAAAAACGATAAGTGACGGTGGAGTGATTTCCAACCTCAAAGGACTGAATATGGCATTGAAGCATTTAAAATGTTTGCAGGCTGTGCAGAGTATACACTGAAAAAAAAAAAAGTGCTTGATCGGTGGCTGTGGTGTCCTTGCACAGTCATATTTTGGTGTTTTGTACCATGTTTGTGTTCAAGGGAAACAAGGTTGGTTTACTTTTGATAAGTTTAATATTGGCAAGGTAATATGACAAAGGTGTGCTTGAGTGCTGGATGCTTGCTTGATGAACTGGGATTTAATTGCACTGATGTTTTGCAGTACCAAACTGTGAAGTTTTACGCTTTCCTAAAAAAAAATTATTTTTGTGAGCTGATGGTAAAATGAAAAAAACAATAAATCATGAGTTAAAGCCTGTATACTTGTTCCTGCCATGATTAAAGTATATGTAAAGCCAAAATGTTGTTTCTTAAAGTTTTGCATGGAGTAGGGAAGTGTTCAAAACCTTATCAAGTTATTTATTGTTGCTTTTTCCCACCGAGGAGATTCACTTTAATAATTTGTCCTGATGACTATTGTCTCTGGGACAGAAAGTAATGGGAAATCCAAAATCTTACAGTTTTCACGAGAACAGGAGAAATTTTCACTTGGGGAGACCTATTCTGGTGACAACTATCCAAGAGTGGATTCACTGTTGGGTCCCTGGGATAGAGTTGCCACCTCATCCCTTTAAACCCGAACGCCTTTGAATTACACAGGTTCTGAGGCTAATTAAATGCAGATAAGGCACCAAGTGAGTTTAATTACCACCTTAATCAGCCACAGAACCTGCGTAATTAATATGTGTTTGAGTTTAAGTGCTGGTTCACACCACAACGACTTGGGATCCGACTTGTCAGACCTCAAGTTGCCCCAAGTCGCTGGACATAAGAAATTCCATTGAAGTGAATGAGAGCCGTCTTAATGTACACTACTGAACTCGCTCCAACTTCAGAAAAGGTTCCTGTACTACTTCAAGGCAACTTCTAGGCAACTTGTACCCATAGAATTCAATGGAAGTTGCCTCCAAGTCGGATCTCCATCTATATTGAAGCGACTTTACAGGAAAAGAAATTAGTTTACCCAGGCAAACCCCTCCCTCCCAGAGAGCTGATTATTCTGTGATTGGCCACAGCCAAAGTCGCCTGTCCTGGAGGCAACTTTAAGTCGCGTTGTAAGTTGCTTAATGTCGCGCTGAAGTCGCCTCCAAATCGCTTTGCAAAGTCGCGCTGTAAGGCGGGTTGCCCCTGTGTGAACCGAGCCTTAAGGGATGAGGTGGCAACCATACCCTGGGACAAGAAGTGAAGTAAAATCAGCCCACACACACAAGGGTTTCAACCCTTCTCTACTCTATCCAAAACCTAAAAAAAATAAAAAAACAACTTTTTTTCAGCCTGTAGATTTATTTCAACTGCTGTAAACTAGATTATATTCTTCTTGTATCTTCTATTCTTCTATCTTATCAACAATCTTATAACCAGCTGTTTACTGAAGTCACTTGGTAAACCTTTTGTGTCTTTACATGTGGTGAGCTGTCACTGGTCATTGCAGATATTAAAAAAAGCTGCTCAAGCCTCTTGGGAGCATCAAAATCTCAAAATCTCTCTCATGTCAGTAGGCCACTCATCGCTTTTCTGTGGTTATGTAGTTGTATCTCCTGGTGAGAGCTTAAAGCGGAAGTAAACCCATCCATAAAACGGTTTCATTTCTGGCACGTGCCGGAAATGTAACACTCCCATTGGTTGTGCTCTCAACCAAACTGTCAAACCATCCAATCGCTGGTGTCTAAACTGATCACATGTGCAGCATCATGGCATTTGTAGATTACACAGAGGCAAAGATGGCAGCTTCCTTGGCTGAAAATGATAGGAGGGTTTACTTACACTTTAATAGGTTTAAAGGCAAACAGTGTTACTTTAATGTGTTTGTGTGTGTGTTCTATGATAAATATAATTGCTTTGGTTAATTAATACATTTTGTCTTTGTTCTATCACTGATAGATTTTCTCACATGCCCCATATTGCTTGGGAATCGGCCTTTTCTTTTTTTCATATTTTTTCTCCTAATAAAATTACAGATGGGATTTCTATGAATGGCTTTTCTCCTTGGTGTGTAGGCCACATGACCACACTTCCATTTCCCCTCTCCCTCTCTTTTAGCATGGCACCACCTGTCCCTAAAATGACGTATTTATGCGCTTGACAGGTACTAAAGCAATGCATTGTGAGAGGCAACGTCAGGAACAGCTTGGCCTGTAATACACCATATGAGAGGGTGTAGACTGGGGTATTTAAAGATAACAGTAAAAAGTAATAGTGACTGTATAAACTGGAAGTCACATAATTAGTCTGAGCTCTTCAATATAAAATGAAGTCTTTTTTTTTTTGCTTTGTTTAGTTTTGTTTTTAGTGGGAATGATTGATTGCTTGGGTTTTGTTGTAAATTGTAAAAAAAAAAAAAAAAATGTTTTTAATATAAATTATCTGTTTTAAAAAGAAAAAAAAAAGATAACAGAATTGTGCAATAAAGTTGTTTTGTAACGCGTAAAAGATGGCTTATATAGGGTGAAATGTCTAGACCAGGTATGTCTCCTTTTCTGTAATACAATTTGACTTGATCAGTAAAGACAAAGAGTGTAGTAAACAAACAGAATTTGACTTTCACTAATATGACTTCAGTAAACTGAAATGTAATTGGTTTCTATATGCTATAGGTTTATAGATCGTAGGTTAAGGGGAACAAGTTATGACTGGGTTATATGGAATAATCCTAAGTGACATTAAAGCTTTGTTTTTTTTTATTATTATTATTAAAAAACCAAAAATGGAAAGTATGGTTTGCACAGAGCAGCCCTTGATCCTCTTCTTCTGGGGTCCCCCACTAGCGCTCCAGGCACATCCTCTTCAGCAAGTGCAATCCATGGAAAACCGCTTTCCATGGGGGCACCTGTGCAGGCTGGCTCCCGCGCTGCTCTGTCTGCATCTATTGACATAAAGCAGCTCAGCTCCACCCCCCCCCCCCCCCCGCTCACTTGGCACAGCATTTGATTGACAGAAGCAGGAGCCAATGGCTACCAATCTGCCCTGGTAGTAGGGAGATAGCGGCAAGAGCCCATCAGGCTCTGGTAAGTATAACAAGGCTGGGGAAATTTTGCTGCACAGAAGGTTTTTCACCTTAATGCATAGAATGTATTAAAGGAGAAGTGCGGGTTTAAAAAAAAAAAAAAAAAATCATACTCGCCTAAGTGAGTGCAGCATCCACAACAGATGATTGCTCGGTTCTCAGTCTTCAGTGACTGACAGTCACCTGTTTCTGCTCTGCCCCTCCAGTGCTCACTGGAACGCCAGGCTATGGAGGGAACGGGAGCGGCAGGCTCACAGTCGGAATCTCTGCAGAGCATGGACTGGCTCTGTGACGCCAGCCGACAGCGGACTTTAGCCTGCTGTTGGCTGAATCTGGGTCACAGGAGTGCAGAACTAAGTGCACTCCTGTTACCCACAGTAAAAGTATAGCCAAAAAAAGCTTTGGACACACTTCTCCTTTAAGGTGAAAAACCTTAAAGTGATACTAAACTCACAACAGTAAAATCAGTCAGTCTATGCAGTAAAGCAAACTTGTTATTCTCACTGTGGAACCTAAGGGGTTAATCCTCTGCATTGTGTAAAAAGGCTGTTTGATCCTGTCTTCTTTGATCCTCCCCTTCTTCCACAGTCCCCAATCTATCTGCTAATAAAACAGAGGCTAGGGAGCAAGCTACACATGCTCAGTTTGGTGTGTATTGCTAGAGAAATGTATTTCTTGGGAGAGTGCATGTGATCAGCAGAGGGCCAATCAGCACTGTCCAGACAGAGGATCAGGGGTACTGTAGCTCCATAGGACAGTCAGAGTAGAATGAAAACTCCTCCTACAAGCTTTAACAAAACACTGATAGAAGTCACAAGACTGCTATATACTGCTGATGAGAAAAGGTATTTAGCAGTTTATATTTACTAAAATAATTGCATTTCCATGTTTTGTGTACTGTGGGAGAACAGATCTAGTGAATGCAGCGTCCTAAGGCTTTAGAACCACTCTAATTATTATAAATGTACAAAATATTTATTCTTGGCCACTTACAGTATATACTCGAGTATAAGCCGAGTTTTTCAGCACATTTTCTTGTGCTGAAAAAGCCCCCCTCGGCTTATACTCGAGTCTCCCTGCCTCACTGTGCCCATCTGCAGCCGCATGCACCTGATCTCCCGGCGCTGTGACATGCAGTCTAGTCAGCGGCCGTCCAGTGTAACAAAGCCTTCTCCTCGTCCTCGTCTGTGATAGGCTGTACACTGACTCACTGCTGAGAAACTGAATCAGTGTTCCGCCACGGACGAGGAGGAGGCGGGGCTTTGTTGCACTGGACGGCCGCCGACTTGACTGCATGTCACAGCGTCGGGGTTCTGGAGATCAGGTACATGAGGCTGCAGATGGGCACAGTGAGGCTGCAGATGAGCACAGTGAGGCATGCAGATGGGCACAGTGAGGCTGCAAATGGGCACAGTGAGGCTGCAGATGGGCACAGTGAGGCTGCAAATGGGCACAGTGAGGCTGCAGATGGGCATTGTTGACCCTGTTGTCCACTTACAGTAGTTTTTAGTAAAATTAGGTGCCTTGGCTTATATTCAGGTTGGCTTATACTCGAGTATATAGGGTACTTACTTTGTTAGTACCTGAGAGCTCAGTGTGTCAGGAGGTGAAAAGTCAACTGAAATCAGGTGAGAGGGCAGCAACTGTCGAACACACCCCAGTCTGACTCTCAAGCTACAGAGTCAGACAAACCAAGTATTGCAGCCACAACTGGTTCTCTTAAAGGCCTTCTGTAGCATACGCTATGTATTTCAGCGGCAATAGATGTTTCTTTAAATAAAGTTTGACTTTATTCTTCATATCATAATGTCCAGGAATCAGATAACAGAATTTTCTTTCTATCTACTTATGCACATCTAACATAGAATTACACAATGCTTCATGATTCCATGAATTGTGATCAAAACAGGTTACATTGTTCGTGTACAACAGAAATTCATTCCACCAGCATCCAATTAGTAAGTGATTATATGGCTAATAGGAAAATGGGCAGACAAGATGGGCCATGTGGTCCTGCACCATCCAGTGTTCTCATACAATTAACTAGCGTGAGCATTCCAACATGGCTGCCCTTGTGGTGGAAGTGACGGGGCTTGGGTTGCCATGGAGACAGGAACAGTAGTCCTGGGTGCTGAATATAGCTGTTTGATACGGAGCTAAGGAAGTGGTTGATATGCAGCACGCCAGATAGAAATGAAGGTTAAGAGATGGTTGGCATTTTGCTGTTTGTTTGTGCACACAGGAGATGGGAGTGTATGAATGTTGTGGTATACAGCTGATCATCATCCATCACTATTTGTACCATAATGGCTCTTTAGATCCAGCAGTGAAAACAATGTATCTGTATTATATCACTGAGAATTTTCAGTAGTCAGGATTTGTTAAGGCAGTGCAAAGAGCATTCGATCGATGTGAAGGATGCTAACTCAGCAACCAGATACATTTTGGTTTGCAGTCAGACCAGTGCAAGCTGATTGGTTGCTATGAGTTACTATACTTTGTACATTGCTTGTTGCCTTACTAAAAGAGTCTTGTGATGCTTACATAAGGTCAAAGAGGAACTAACGTACCATACCTTGTGGTCAGGCCCGGACTGGCCATAGGGCAGACCAGGCATTTGCCGGGTGGGCCGGGGCCGCCCGCTCCATGACCTGTTGATGATCAGGCCGCACAGCGGGAGGTAAGCAGCGCCTGCGGCCTGGACAGGGTTAACACAGGCCGCGGCCGCTGATCACCCACCGCTATGCGGCCCTGCCTGCTTGTGGTCACTGTGTCTCTGTATGGAGATGGCCATCTTGGTAGAGGCAGGGTTTTACTTCCTCATGTCACAGTCTCCAGCATAGAGGATAGTGAGCAGCACAGTAGTGAAATGACCAAATCTCATTCCAAATCTCCTGAGGCTAGCAGGCAAATGTTGCAGTGCCTTAGATCACGCACTGCAGATACACAGCTGTGATGCTGTAGGAAAAAGAGTGCCTAGACACCCTCACATATTGGGGAGCATTCTGCTATTTTTCAGGAGGAATTCAGGACATAGGGTATTATTTTCAGGGTACCGTGTAAGCACACTTACCATTGTATTAGGGATGCACCGATACCAGATTAAGACCAGGTACTTTTTCTCAAGTGTTCGCCCATATAAATTACTGATACCTATTTTTAGTGTCATGTGACAGTTTTTTTTAGGGCTTGTTTACACCATACATGCATAAAAACTGATGGGAAAACACAGATTTCACTTGCAGAGAAATCAGTTTCAGATCAGGTTTCAGTGATTTTTTTTTACAGCCTGTTTGCAATGCTATTTGAAAAAGAGTCCTGTGCAATTTCAGTCCTGTTCAGGTGCGATTTCTAATCTCATGCACTACATTTTGCATTGGAACCTGAACCACACCTAAAATCGCAATGCAAACCGGCCTGGAAGGTAGCATATACACAAGTACATGTATTCGTGCAAATGCTTAGTGTCGGCACCGATAACAGTATCGATCTGTGCAACCCTACATTGTACAGATGTTTCCAGTTTTTACTTATTGAGTTCAGTTTCACTTTGAAGCCCAACTCTGAGCAAAAACCCCCTTTAACACACATTGCCGGATATTTTTTCTACTTGGAGAAGCAAATGATACTCACCCCAGTCTCCCCCATACAGGGCTGCAGATGTGGCAGAACTTGGCAGTCCCATTCAGTCCGATCAGGCTGGTGCCAGTCCTCTTTTTGGATCTTGAGGGAACCACTCCATTGGACAGCCAAAGGGAATTGTCCATGTCTTGCAGGCAGTGTTATCACAGAGTTGGGCTTTAAGTAATAGGCATCTGCCTTCTTACAATGCAATGACCAAAACTGCACTCCATATGTAAGACCTACAATAAATATACAGGCAAATGTTATATACTCACATCACATGCTTTCAATCTCCATTTTTTTTACACCCCAAGTTTATACGTGGCATGCGGTGAAGGTCCTCCTTCTGCACGGTCTTCCTCATCCGTACTCTAATTATTGTACGGGGTGCTATTACTACAGTCTAGGTGCAGAATCATACATCAATCATCACCAAGCTTCATTTGTCATGTAAGAGCCCATTTTGTACAGATCCTTCTCTATTAGGCCACTATGCCGCAGAGTCTTAGTAATTCTACGTAGCTTTTTGACATCAGCAAAAATGGAAACATTGCTTTCCATTTCATACATCAGGTTATTAATATAAAAAAAAGCGAAGGAAGACTTTTTGATGTCAGCATTCGCTTTCCTGGATTAGCAGCTCACAAAATTTTTTTCTTTGCCTGGAGACGCTGTTCAAAAATAAACACACTGCAAAACTAGAAATGGTCTACAAGAGGGAAAGCCAATATTTCATCTTAGCTGGGGTGAAAAGTTATTAGCTGTTGCGTATTAGCAGAGCCTGTATTTGTGAAACAGAAGACTGTGTTTTGCTATGGAGAGGTGAGCACTATACAATGTGACCTGGGTGTTCAGTGTTAAGACCATTAACAGTAAGCCTCTATTTTCACCCTCCAAGCTATTCACACAATTGAATGGTGAGAAAACCACCTTCCTTGCATAGAGTTCTTTTTGTGTTCCTGTTTGGCTAGATCTGGAAGACTTCACCGAGGATGGCTATAGCTAGATAAATTCTTTTACAGGTAGAAATTGTATATACAGTATATTTTACTCTTGCTCTGTTAAAGAATAATTCCAGGTATGAATATTTTATACATAGTTACAGTACATTAGTCCAGCTTGGCCCAATATAGCTATGTATGTACCATACCTGGCTGATGCTCCTGGAAGCTGGAAATCACTGAAGTAGACACAGCTACTCCATTGATCTCCACTTGCTTCTGGGTCCCACGCTGAGCGGCTGCACTTTCTTTACTACCTTACTTAAAGAGGAAGTAAACCCTGATGGGTTTTACTTCCTCTTTATTTCTGATGGGTTTTACTTGCTCTTTATTTCCCTGCAAAGGTAAAGCATAATGGGCTACTATGCATCACATAGTAGCCCATTATGTGTCACTTACCTGAAACTGAAGAGCGTCCATCTTCACCCCTCCTTCTTCTGGGACTGCGAACTCTGGCTCTGTGACTGTCGGGAGTTGTGTGACATCACTCCCACGCATGCACGCGGGAGCCGTCAGTCACGACATGACCCCTTTAGAAACGGCACGATCTGCCCTTTCTAAAGTGCGCATGCACCATAGACATCGGAGCATGGCTTTATTGTAAATATGTCCTAAACCATGGAGGTTTAGGAGATATTAACAGCACCTACAGGTAAGCCTTTATATAGGCTCACCTGTAGGTAAAAGTGGTTGTTGTACAGGGTGTACAACCACTTTAACACAGGACATTGGCCACTCATCATGAGCGCGATTTAGAGATTGCGTTGCAATTTCTGAATGAATGCAAAGTGTTCTCTGATTGGATAGGGTTAAGAGGCTGGGCAGTTATGTCACGTTTTCCACCCTGTCTGATCATAGAATGCTTTGCATTCAGTCAGAATGCAAAGCCTTCTCTGAATGGCGCCTATGCGGCCAATGGCTAACCTTCAGTGTTCAGTAAGCAGGAATGCAGTTGCTCACAGGACCAGGAAGCAGGAGGAGATCACTGGAGTAATGGTGTCAACTTCACTGATTTCCAGCCTCCAGGGGCATTGGTCAGGTATGATATATACAGAGTTACATTGATTCAAGCTGGATCAATGTAACTGTATAAAATACCTATACCTGGAATTCTTCTTCAAGTTTCATATCAACACAATGCAGAAGACTTCAAGAGCGAGAGTTCTAAAATACAGCAAATGTATTGGAAGAAGCCAAGCTGTAGGGTTGTTTTAAAAGATTATACAAGGTTTTGTAGGTGAAAATTATTTGATGGAAAATTGATCACATGACCATTAAGTAATGGATTATATTTGGAGAATAAGAACATTGTTTATTGCTTTTTAAGGGTCTGTTCATATTTCATTAAAATGCTTAAAAGTGCTTGAAATGCATTGCCTTCCATGGACGTGTGTTGAGATGCAATTTTGCAGGTTATTTTCCTCGTACATCACATCCTTTTCCCGTTTGTTGGCTGAGAGGAGGAGTGAGTGAGAGAGAGAGAGGAAGAAAAAACAGAGAGACTTATGCCTGGTGCACACGATCCAAAAATCGGACGACAGATTGTCCGACTTTTTTCGCTTACTAGTCGCAAGTAGAAATTGAATAGGTTACTAAAGTCACGACAGAGAAAAAAATCAGAAGTGATGTCATGTGTTGTAGTGTATTTGTATTTTCAGACCACAACTCTACTGACTAAAGGAAAATCATATGATCTGGTATCATACGAGGAAAAGTTTTGTGCATGTCCGATCGGATAACTGAACTGTTGTGATCGGCTCTCGAAAAGCTCGATTTTCGGATCGTGTGGTAAACAGGATGTCTAACATAACATCCTGCACATGGCTTACAAACTCATCTATTTCTTTAAACCTTGCCATTGAAACACCCCATTAGCTCATTAACTTTCCATTACAGCACACGCTCTCTACTTCCCCTCTGTATGGGTCCTTGTAGTGGACAAAATAATGAGAAGCTTTTTTTTTTCCCCCACAATTGGACGCGGCTCGAGTTTGGCAGCTGATTTCAGCCCTTGATTTTGGCTGAAGTCAGCTGGTCGGCTGTGCCCAATCATTTTTACAAATTTTTCAAATTTACAAAATCACAGAACTCTGCGTACAGGAAACTGTGATTTTTGGCTATTTCTTCTCCTTACAAAGCATTGTTAGGCACACAGTTAACCCCATGATTGCCCCTAGATATTAACCCCCTCCCAACCTGTGTGTTTAGGACAGTGTACAGTATTATCTATGATCACTGTATTCATGTCACTAGCAATGCCAGTGTCAATTAGTGCCCCTCCCAGATAGTGTCTGTTAGTGCCAGATCGCCCGCTATTCTATCACAAGCCCCCTATAAATCGCTGATCAATGCCATTACAGTATAGCGTCTATAGCTGCGTATAAATTCCAGCATATATAACATAGTTTTTAGATGCTATAAACGATTTAATTAATATACACTTATTGGGATTTTTTTTACCAAAGACATGGAAATTAGAAAATATGTTTTTTTTTTTTTTGTTTAAAAAATGTTGTTTTGTTTGCTTTTTTTTTTTTTGGTAGTATAAAAAATAAAAAACCTAGTGGTGATCAAACACAACCAAACAAAAGCTCTATTTGTGTGAAAAAAATGATCAAGATTTCATTTGTGTATAGCGTTACATGACCAAGCAAATGCCAGTTAAAGTAGAGCAGTGCTAAATGATACAAATGGTCTGGTCATAGTTACATAGTAGGCGAGGTTGAAAAAGACACAAGTCCATCAAGTCCAACCTATGTGTGTGATTATGTGTCAGTATTACATTGTATATCCCTGTATGTTGCGGTCATTCAGGTGCTTATCTAATAGTTTCTTGAAGCTATCAATGCTCCCCGCTGAAACCACCGCCTGTGGAAGGGAATTCCAAATCCTTGCCGCTCTTACAGTAAAGAACCCTCTACGTAGTTTAAGGTTGAACCTCTTTTCTTCTAATTTTAATGAGTGGCCACGAGTCTTGTTAAACTCTCTTCTGTGAAAAAGTTTTATTTCTATTGTAGGGTCACCAGTACGGTAAAATATGAAGGCGGTAAAACCTTCCAGAGGTCAAGTGGTTAAAATGCATACTTGTAGCATTCCAAAGCAATGCACTGCACATGACACCAGCGTTCTGGTGTGACCAGGACACAGAGAAAACAACTGTTTTCTCTGTGTCCTCGCAGTGACCTGCATTGTTCCAGTGCAGTAAAACGCAGGTCAATGCAGTATATGTGAATAGGTCCTAAGGTGTTTCTTGTTCAGATAACTCTGTGGTTATTAACCACTTCTTTGTACCACAAAAATTTAAATAACACAACTTAAGCCACGTCCGTATAAACTTGATTGGAGGAGAGAAAGGGTAAAGGGCCACAGGGCCCTAATTCGGACTTTACAGGCAAGATGGACAATCATATAGTACAAAAATATATTTTATTAACAAGTCATAGCAAACAGGTCAAATAAAAAATAATTAAAAACATACGATAGTAGTGAGTATCTAGTGTAAACAAGAGTTGACAACAAATTAACGACAGTGAGCCCCTGGGTGTCAACGCGTTTCGCTGTTTTGCTTCGTCAAGACACACTTGGGGGTAGTTGGGAGGAAATCTGTCTCACTTGTCAGCATGGAAATATCTCCACATGGAGAGCTCCCAGATAATCACCCAGGAATCACTGTGTAAAGCAGGAGGCAGTTACTTATTAATACCAGCGACCGTGTATAGGGCTGGTGGCTTAATGATATATAGATATAAATATAAACTCATACGGTTCACCGGGGAGGAAGGAGATACACCGTAAGTATCCAGGTAATTAAAGGGGGAGTAATAGAGAGGAGAAGGGTAGAACAAAACGCCCTTTCACCTGTTTTCAGTCCATAGAAACAGGGGCTTCAACAATAATCCATATGGACAGATATATATTCCTTCCAAACTGGATATATCGAGCGCTCCTATACCTGCCCACAGTCAGTATAACTATATAGGCCCCATAGGTACAGTGCCTTGCGAAAGTATTCGGCCCCCTTGAACTTTTCAACCTTTTGCCACATTTCAGGCTTCAAACATAAAGATATAAAATTTTTATTTTTTGTGAAGAATCACCAACAAGTGGGACACAATTGTGAAGTGGAACGAAATCTATTGGATTGTTGAAACTTTTTTAACTAATAAAAAAATGAAAAGTGGGGCGTGCAAAATTATTCGGCCCCCTTGCGTTAATACTTTGTAGAGCCACCTTTTGCTGCGATTACAGCTGCAAGTCGCTTGGGGTATGTCTCTATCAGTTTTGCACATCGAGAGACTGAAATTCTTGCCCATTCTTCCTTGCAAAACAGCTCGAGCTCAGTGAGGTTGGATGGAGAGCGTTTGTGAACAGCAGTTTTCAGCTCTTTCCACCGATTCTCGATTGGATTCAGGTCTGGACTTTGACTTGGCCATTCTAACACCTGGATACGTTTATTTGTGAACCATTCCTTTGTAGATTTTGCTGTATGTTTGGGATCATTGTCTTGTTGGAAGATAAATCTCCGTCCCAGTTTCAGGTCTTTTGCAGACTCCAACAGGTTTTCATCCAGAATGGTCCTGTATTTGGCTGCATCCATCTTCCCCTCAATTTTAACCATCTTCCCTGTCCCTGCTGAAGAAAAGCAGGCCCAAACCATGATGCTGCCACCACCATGTTTGACAGTGGGGATGGTGTGTTGAGTGTGATGAGCTGTGTTGCTTTTACGCCAAACATATCGTTTTGCATTGTGGCCAAAAAGTTGGATTTTGGTTTCATCGGACCAGAGCACCTTCTTCCACATGTTTGGTGTGTCTCCCAGGTGGCTTGTGGCAAACTTTAGACAAGACTTCTTATGGATATCTTTGAGAAATGCCTTTCTTCTTGCCACTCTTCCATAAAGGCCAGATTTGTGCAGTGTACGGCTGATTGTTGTCCTATGGACAGACTCTCCCACCTCAGCTGTAGTTCTCTGCAGTTCATCCAGAGTGATCATGGGCCTCTTGGCTGCATCTCTGATCAGTCTTCTCCTTCTCTGAGCTGAAAGTTTAGAGGGACAGCCAGGTCTTGGTAGATTTGCAGTGGTCTGATACTCCTTCCATTTCAAAATGATCGCTTGCACAGTGCTCCTTGGGATGTTTAAAGCTTGGGAAATCTTTTTGTATCCAAATCCGGCTTTAAACTTCTCCACAACAGTATTACGGACCTGCCTGGTGTGTTCCTTGGTCTTCATGATGCTCTCTGCGCTTTCAACAGAACCCTGAGACTATCACAGAGCAGGTGCATTTATACAGAGACTTGATTACACACAGGTGGATTCTATTTATCACCATCAGTCATTTAGGACAACATTGGATCATTCAGAGATCCTCGCTGAACTTCTGGAGTGAGTTTTCTGCACTGAAAGTAAAGGGGCCGAATAATTTTGCACGCACCACTTTTCAGTTTTTTATTTGCTAAAAAAGTTTAAAATATCCAATAGATTTCGTTCCACTTCACAATTGTGTCCCACTTGTTGGTGATTCTTCACAAAAAATTAAAATTTTATATCTTTATGTTTGAAGCCTGAAATGTGGCAAAAGGTTGAAAAGTTCAAGGGGGCCGAATACTTTTGCAAGGCACTGTATATATAAACAGGCCATAGTAGCATGCGGTTCAGTGTCTCCCCCAGGAACAAACAAAAACCACTTCTTTGTACATATTAGTTTCATGTTTAATGAACCAGTACAAGCGAGATCACAATACAGCGAATGCTCAGGGACAGCTCGGTTGGCACAGCTCAGTCCAGGAGCCACAGATAATTGATATTCATTGTTTTTCTGGTTGTACTGTTTGCGGCGGCGCTTGTTGCAGTCCTCCTTAGGTGTTAACATGAAGCATGCTATTATTGCAGGCGATACTAGATGATAGCCCGTCCTCTGTAACCTGGAACTAGCCGTGTGGAACATCTTGTACTGCTAGTGAATTTCTCACCTCCCTTCCTCCCCCTCGCACGCACGCGGAGTGTTGTGCTGGTTCTCTGCCCACTGCATCCTACTATTCATATAATGACACGGGCTCACAGACATTGATCACCACTATGTTCCAGGCCTAGAGAAAGATTTCATTGGAAGAGAAGGGCGCAGAAGAAAAAGTGGACTTTTTTTTTAATTTTTTTAACAACCAACATGTTTGATATAAAGGTAACCCCGCCCTGGGAGAATTATAGATGCTATCATTGCTGACATCACTTCTGAAAATGCAGGTTGCCTGGCATTCTCTGATGTCACAGCTTTGTTTTACTGACCCCAACTATGCAGATCAGAAATCCAAAGTGAGTCAGAGCTTTTAATCTGTCTACTTATTCCAGGTCAGCAATTCAAAGAAGTGAAGCTATTGGATCATCATTACAGCCATACAACTATTTTTTTTTTTTTTAGGTATTGATATTTTTCCAAATACAAGTTTTCTTTGAACTGAAGAAAAAAAAAGAAAATGGTCCTTATGTGACCACTCCTACCTAGCATGCTATACCTCTGCATGCATGTATGAATTAGGACAGCATATTGACCCCATTACTTCTCCTTCTGCTCCTTCACTTACCAATCACAGGCTGAGGTGGGTCCTACAGCAATACTCCTGAATAGGCCCAACAGTGACTGTTCCACCATGCCTGTGTGGATGTTCATTGGTAGCCTTGCTGCCCTCTAGGAATGGGGTTGTCCTTACAGCACTGCAGAAATGAATAGAAGAAAGAGGGTGCACTGGCCTAGTGCATTATCTAACTATTTTTAAATAAATATTTGTTGAACGATTCAAATCTACTCACAAACAGAGGTGATAAAGTGTGCTCATCAAGCCACAACATGTGGCTGAAAACTCCCAGACTGCCTGGAACCACCAGTGTGAGGGGGGGGGGCTAGCCTTGGTTCCTGCTGGTTGACGCGTTTCGAAGGGAAGTCCTTCTTCAGAGCCAAACTGCCAATGGTTCTTTGGCTATATTTATACTTTAGCTAGCAAGGCAGACACACCCACAGCGTGAGAGCCGAGTCCCGTCCCTGAGGGAGGGTGAAAAGAAGTGTGGTGCCTCCAAACTGACATCAACACAGCCTGGAGGCACCACACTCACATTTCTTCATTTAGGGGTCCCTTTTTTATTCCCGCCTCGGCTCTCATGCTATGGGTGTGTCTGCCTTGCTAGCTAAGGTATAAATATCAGTGATGGGTGTCTGCTGTGCTTAGTTACAATTCAGAACAATAAAATCAATAAAGTAATTAAATGAATCCCTCGAGCAGCCAGCACAATATTGATGAACAACAACAAAACAAATAGTAGGTGCAGCGCATAGAGGTATTTTCCATAGATCAATTAAATTTCAAAGATATTTGGAGACCGCACACTTGATACGATATACTTTTAATGTGGTCAGGAAAGGAAAACCACCAACAGCACCCAAACAAACTGTCTCTTACCCTCCTCTTTGGACCCTTATTACAGGGGTCAAATAGGCATTGAGTGTGGTGAAATCGCTCAATCTCGGCACCCCACGATCAATCAGGTATAGCAGGATGGATACAGGTATCCTGGTCTCCACACTCCCTTCTCAATATCCACACCACTAGATCCACACAGATAATAATCCCACAAGACCTGAAGGAATAAACCCCATGGTGCAGTAATCCTTAATAAGGCTTTATTCATAAAATGTAAAAAATATTGCACTCACATGATCCAAGTTTAAAAACGATTGCCACAGAATACAAACTCTCAGCTCTTAGCTCATACCACCAACAAAATGGATGCCATGTCCCGGCATACACTCTCGTCACATCACAAGCTCCTCCCTACGCATTTCGTCATGAATTGACGCCTCTGACTACGTCAATTCATGAGGAAACACTTCAGGAGGAGCTTGTGATTTGACGAGATTGTATGCCGGGACACGGCGGCCATTTTGTTGGTTTCTTAGCTACATACAGTAAAGTTTTAAAGCCCAGCCCCGGGCAACACAAAAATGATCCCTTGCAGTCCTTGCAGTGGGGCTGTGTCTGCACTGCAATGGTTAGAAGCTTGTTTTGTCTAGGAGAGAAACAGTCAACCTGATCCTTCACTCCCACCCCCCGCAGATGACACTTACCCACACTCCAGCAGTGGACTGTCTCTCAGCATCATCATGTTCAATGCAGAGCTGTGGACCCTGTTTGGGCTTGACTTCAGGATATTATGGCTGGAGAGTGGGGGAGAAGATGCTGTGCGGATGGGTTGAGCTGTGGGGAGGAGTGGAAGATTCAGTAAGAATACCTTTTTTTTTTTCCCTGCACAGCCCCAAGGATTGTAAAGGATAATTTTTTAGTTACTACTGACTGTACTAAAATACAATGAGTTTACATGAGAGCTGCTTCCTGAATCTCAGCCAGTGACACAGATACAATGCTTCCTGATTTGTATCATTCATATGGCTTCTTCAAAGGACTTGTTTCTACTGCATGATGCAATTTTAACTAAAACACATAAAAACTGTGTTACTTACAATAGTAAAAAAAAAAAAACATTACAGCGGACCTTCAGTCCTTTTTTCAGCTTTCCATCTATTAAATCTTCTGCCCTTGTTTTTAACTTTGGATAGTAAAACATTTTTTTCTGCCAGGAAATACCTTATACAGCCCACTTCCTGTTCCTTGTCTGGTAAAAAGCCTAGGCTTATGACATCATGCACAGCTCTCACTCACTCTCTCTCTCTCTCTCTCTCTCTCTGAGAGTTCACCAGGAAGGGAGGGGGGATGAGTCATAAGAGGGCCAATGAGAGTTGCAGGGCTGCAGAGCTGGAGGTGTGCCTCTGTGTGTCTATATAAATCCAGGAAGTGAACAGGCAGTAGCTGCAGATGCCCACAGTTAAAATGGTTGCAGCCAGACCCAGTGGAGGGAGATTTCTGCAGCATATTTGGCAAGTACAGAATCACAGTATATATGAAATAATATGCAAAGTGGTTAGAGGGAAGCTTCAGAAGGGCAAAGATGTTTTTATTACAAACTATGTGAGCAGACTGCAGTTCCTCTTTAAGTAATGTATTGTATGTAAAATCTCCAGCCTCGTGAACATTGGGAGCATGTTTTAATTGCTACATTGAAGGCATTTAAAGAAAGCAGGAGAGGCTGCAGGGGATCTTTTCCCTGCGTCTGCTGTCACAATTCAAAAGAAACTTGAAAGACTTACTTACTGAATGACATCTCGGTATGGATGTCACACCACTTTCTCAAACTCAATCTTTCTAAAACTGAGCTTGTAATATTTCCTTCTTCCTGGTCCCCCCTCCCCATGACTTTACCATTAAGTTTAACAGCACAACCATTGGTCCCTCCACACATGCCTGGTTGCTGGGTGTCATCGTTGACTCTGACCTCTCCTTCAGCCCCCACATCCAATCACTGGCTAAATCCTGCTGCCTTAACCTCCACAACATCTCTAGAATTCAACCCTTCCTAAATAATGACACCACAAAGCAACTTCTTCACTCCTTGATTATTTCCCGCCTTGACTACTGCAACTCTCTCCTTAATGGCCTACCCTTACGCAGGCTATCCCTCCTTCAGTCTATTATGAATGCTGCTGCTAGACTAATACACCTCACTAATCGATCCGTGACTGCTGCTCCTCTCTGCCAATCCCTTCACTGGCTTCCCCTACCCCACCATATAAAATTCAAAATGCTAACCATAACATACAAGGCCATCCACAACATCGCCCCCAGCTACATCACCAACTCATATGCAGATATCACCCAAATTGTCCCCTCCACTCCTCCCAGGACCTCCTGCTCTCTAGCTCCCTTGTTACCTCCTCTCATGCTCATCTTCAGGACTTCTTCAGAGCCTCTCCCATCCTCTGGAACTCCCTGCCCCGGTATATCCGAAATTGGCTTGTGTGGGTTGTAGTAACAGGTTCGGACAGGCCATCAGTCAGAGGAAGGCAGGTCTGTCTGACCATAATGACGGATGAATGTACGTTTCTTATTTGTCTTAAGCCGCGTACACACACAATCGGACTTTCCGACGGGAAATGTTCGATGACAGGCTGATGGCGGAAAATCCGACCGCGTGTATGTTCCATCGGACAATTGTTGTCAGATTTTCCGATGACAAATGTTGGCTAGCAGGTTTTCAAATTTTCCGCGGACAAATGTGTGTTGTCGGATTTTCCAATCATGTGTACACAAGTCCATCGGACAAAAGTCCAAAGTACAAACACGCATGCTCGGAAGCAAGGGAGAGCCAGAAGTGCTCGGTCTTGTAAACTAGCGTTCATAATGGAGAAATAACATTCGTGACGCGGCAAATTATGAAATCTCGAAATGCAGCGCACAATTCTCTTCTTCTTTAATGGGATAATATTAAAGCTGCTTTGCTGGTGATACTGATGGAGTTATTGCAAACAATTTTTCAAAGACTTTTTTTTTCTAGTGATATCAAGAATAATATTATTTTGCTTTTTTTTTTTTTTATTTGGCAAGTTACCACAACACCATTATGTCCCTTGTCAATTTTACATTGTATTATGTAAAATGTAACTGCCTACTCCCAAACTGTCATTTGAAGTAAAACACATATCCAAGTATTATTCTACACAATTTTTTTATTGTGCATTTGTGCAAATAAAAATTAGACATGCTATCTGCCAATAGAACTTAACCAAAAAGTGCATTCTATGCATCCAAAAATATAGAAAATATACCAAATCAAATCATTATTCAACCAAAAATATAATGTCAAAGCAATAACTCCAAGGCCAATAATAAATAACACGTTATCTCCTCTGATTTTGCAACATGTCTGGTTGATGAACGGCCATTCAGAAATGAGCTGAAAAGCGCGAAATGAAAAGTGTGAAGTGAAAAGTGCGAAATGAAAAGTGCAAAATGAAAAGCACGAATCAACACTCGCCAAACTTCTACTAACACAAAATTAGCAGAAGGAGCCCAAAGGGTGGCGCTAAAGAGCTGAAAAACAACGTAGTACGTCACTATGTTCGTAATTGTTGGCCAACAATTGTGTGGCCATGTGTATGCAAGGCAGGTTTGGGCCAACGCCCTTCGGATAAAAGTCCACGGTTTTGTTGGCCAACAATCCGATTGTGTGTACGAGGCTTTATTCTTACCTGCCCCATCTTCACAGTCTGCTGGCAACTGGATATCTGCCGCTTTACAGTCTCTCAGCCTGGCTACTCTGCCTCCTGAACTTTTCTACTGAGAAGCGTTCCACCATTGGGATGTATAATAGATGGCCTCTCTATAGGAATGAATGGGCATTTTTTGGGCATGCCTGCCTCGAAGACTTTGCAACAGTGGTTGTGCGGCTATAAGTGGGCTGCAAAATCATAATCTGGCTTAAGCAGGGACAACTGACGATAAGACTTGTGTAAGTTAAGTCGATTTTTGATAATTTTTACATCATGCCTCAATATATGCATTTTCCTTGAACAAATAATTTTTTGTGAATTTGTTACAAAGTTTCTTTCTTGGAGAGCCTACCATTAACAGCACTTCCTGTTGCAGGCTGACAACACCAATCCACTGCTTTGCAATTAGCAACAGCGTTGTCGGCCTGACATGCTCACTCGGCTGCCTATCAGGTCTGCAGAGGACATATGAAGACCTTAGAGCGTCCAATGGCAAGCTGAAAGTGAGCACACATCAGGCTAACAAAAAAATAGTACAGTAAGGCATGATGCCAAACATGGCAGATTTAGGCATTACAGGGGGTCCCCGGGTTACAAACAAGATAGGGACTGTAGGTTTGTTCTTAAGTTGAATCTGTTTGTAAGTCGGAACAGGCACATTTTTTTAAGTGTAGCTCCAGCCAAAAAATCTATTTTTAAGTTTTGTAGATGGCATAGGGAAGGGTTATCACCCCTGTAACATTTGTTTTGCTGTCTGTGCCCCTGTTCAGAAGATTTCACCTCACTTTCTGTCCCAATGACAATTGGATTTTGAAAATTTGGGGTTATTAGGGAAAAAAGGATAGGTGATAAAGCATCAGTGGAGACACCTTTTTCCCATATTAACTCTTACAGGAGTGAATTTCCCTTCCTAGGGGTAGATTTCCTCTCACTTCCTGTTGTCTCCTTCCGTTTGTAAGTAGGAGTCGTTTGTAAGTCGGATGTTTGTAAGTAGGGGACCCCCTGTACATACATTTGGGTGGAGCCAGGAGAGACGGATCGAGGGCTGCTCTGTGCAAAACCATTGCCCAGAGCAGGTAGGTAAGACATGTTTGTTATTTAAAAAAAAAGAAGCTTTACAATCACTTTAAGACACTTCTTTAGCTGTTTGGTGGTCAGTGTTTGTAATTTCCCCAGTGATTCCCATTCTGGAATGGGCACGCTTTTGCCAGTACTAAAGTACAAAAAAAGTAAAAGCACAGAAAACATGTATGTAAACATACATTATTTGCTCCCTTTTGGATTGTAAAATATAACATTAAAATCTTTTTTATCTGCTTGATACATGCACAAAATATGTCTTGACCCTGCCGAAGTCTAGCAAACTGAACGCTTCCAGTAGTGAGTTAACACAGTGATGTTGCTGCACCAAAATTTCAAGTAGTGTTATCAGCCTGCCAAATTCACCTTCAGTATGTGGACTGCAGAACAACTCCCCCTTGTTATGGGGTTGCAGAGAGTCCTATCGCACATCCTGTCCTATGTTGACAACCCTACTTCTCTATAGAAGGGGTCTCCAAACTATGGATGGACCATGGGCCAAATCCAACCCACTACTAAATTTTATCAGGCCCTGTGATGTAAGAGGGAAAGCTAATAGGAACCCTAATGTAAGGGGTGATAAGGAGATAGGGAAAGTCTCTCATGTAAGGGGGAACTCTTATGTAAAGGGAACTCCGCTGTAAGGGGGACTTTGATGGGCTCAAGTTTATTTTGACCTTTTTTTGCTTTGTTACACATAAGTTTTTTTTTCTGTTGTTCTAAATCATATAATGCTGATTACAAACAACTCCAAGCAAAACATATTCATTGATTTAAATTGAATTAGTTTATTTATAAAACATTTTTTTCAAGCAGGTTCTGGCAGTAAGAAACATTTGCCCCTGGACTACAATATAATCCCAATTCCAAAAAAGTTGGGAGGCTGTGAAAAATCTACATAAAACAGAATGCAATGATTAGAAAATCGAAAAAAAACCCATATTTTATTATTTTATTCACAATAGAAAACAACAATTTTGAATAACATTGAGAAAATGTCCCATTTAATATATATATATATATATATATATATATATATATATATATATATATATATATATATATATATATATATATATATATATATATATATATATATATAAAAAAAATTTGAATTATAAATTGATGGCAGCAGCACGTCTCCAAAAAATTGGGACAAGGGCCATATTTACTATGGTGTGGCATTCCCTCTTCTTTTAACAAGGAAATTCAGGGAACTGAGGAGACTAGTTGCTGGAATTTTGGGTGAGGGATGTTGTCCCATTCTTGTCTAACATAGAATTCTAACTGGTCAAGAGCCCTGGGTCTTCTTTGTCCTATTTTTTGTTTCAAGATTTGCAAAATATTTTCAATTGGTGAAAGGTCTGGACTGCAGGCAGATCAATTAGGCACATGGACTCTTCTACTACAAAGCCATGCTGTTGACATAGATGCAGTATGCTGTTTAGCATCATCCTACTGAAATATACAAGGCCTTCCCTGAAAAATACATTGTCTGGATGGGAGCTTATCCTGCTCTAAAACCTAGATATAACTTTCAGCATTGATGGTGCCTTTCCAGATGTGCAAGATGCCCATTCCATATGCAGCAAGGCACCCCCATACCATCAGAGATGCAGACTTTTAAACTAAGCTGATAACAAGCCAAGAGATCCGTCTCCTCTTTAGTCTGGAGGACACAGCACCCATGGTTGAGGAAAAAAAATTAAAATTTGTCAGACTACAGAACAGTTCTCAACTTTTCAAAAGACCATTTTAAATGAGTTTTGTCCCAGAGAAGATGGCAGTGTTTGTGGCTCATGTTCAGATATGGCTTCTTCTTTGCATGATAGAGCTTTACCCTGAATTTTTGAATGGCACGGCAAACTGTTTTTTTGGAAGTATTCCTAAGCCCATGCAGTGATGTCCATCACACAATCATGCCTGTTTTTAATGCAGTACCATCTGAGGGCCAGAAGATCATGGACATCCAATATTGCGTTTCGGCCTTGTCCGAGTCAGACAGAGGTTTCTCCAGATTCTTAGAATCTTTTGATGATATTATGTACTGTAGATGATGACCTATTAAAAGTTTTTGCAATTTTATGCTGAACATTATTCTGGAATTGTTCAACAATTTTTAGACGCAGCTATTCACAGATTGGTGAACCTTTGCCCATCTTTACTTCTGAAACTCTGGCTCTCTAAGACCCCTTTCACACTGGGGCAGCGTCGCATTACCGTCATTTTAGCGGTGCCTTTTCAGCCGATAGCGGGGCGCTATTAACCCCCGCTACCAGCTGAACAAAGGGTTAAAAGTGCCCGTGTTGCGGCGCTGCCAAAGCACTTTGCAGGCACTTCGGCAGCGCTGCCTATTCACTTCAATGGGCAGGGTGTTTTGGGAGCCGTGTATACACCGCTCCCAAACCGCCCCAAAGGTGCTGCTTGAAGGACGTTTTTTCCCATCCCACAAGTGCACCGCCCCAGTGTGAAAGCACTCGAGCTTTCTTACTGGGGAGGCATGAGAGGCGCTATTTTTAGTGCTAAAATGCCTGAAAAGCGCCTTCGGTGTACAAGGGGTCTAAGATGCTCTTTTTATACCCAATCATGTTACTGATCTGTTGCCAATTACTCTAATTAGTAGCAAAATGTTCTTCCAGCTCTTCCTTGTTAGTATCACTTACTTTGCCAGCTGTTTGTTGTCCTGTTCCAACTTTTTAGAGACATGTTGCTGCCATCAATTTCAAAATTACCTTTTTTTTTTTTTCTTAAAATGATCCATTTTGTCAGTTTAAACATTTGATGTTTTCTATTGTGAATAAAATATAGGTTTCTAAGATTTGAAAACCATTGCATTCTGCTTTTATGTAGATATAACACAATTTTTTTTGAATAGGGGTTGAAAATGCGCAACCAATCCAAAGCAGGCATCAGTGCTCTGCAGTAACATAAAAATTGCAGAGATATAACCAAAATTTAAGCAGAAAACAGAACCGGGAATAAAACTGATTACCTGAAAGACAGCTTTACAATTACCAGCAATTATTTTGCCCCTGCTGCTTTCCTATTAACTAATGCTCAGAGTCCTCATAATGTCAGAATGTTGTCGTACTCAACAATCTCATCCTTGCATTGCTTAAAAATATGTGTTTAATTCCATGTACATCTAGTGCTGTGTTCATCCCACAGGAACCCAAGCTGTTGCTTTGAAGGGTTAATTAAATCCAAGACTACTTGGGCTATGTTAATTGGGAGGAATGTGATTCCATCTGTATGTATCAAACAGGAAACTCTGGTTCCCAAAGACACAGTTGCCAGCATGGATCTCTTCCCAATATCCCAGTGCATAATAATTTGCTATTAGAGCAACACATTGGTTATGTCTGCCACATTGCTCCATCTTGCCACTTCCATTCCACAGTAGTTCCTCACTAGGTTTCCTTCTACTAGGAGTGCACAATACAATTATTAAAGACAAACCTTAATTATGATCACATAACTCAAGTAGGCTAGCTGTGGTGTAGCAAGAGAAGTGATTATCTTACCATTTCTGGAGTTAAACCCTACAAGGTTGTAGTAATACCCAATGCAAAGAGTTGGAATGATGATAAGCATCCCTGTGTCAATGGGCTCTGGGCTTTTTTTTATTGGCATCAGTACAAGATGCTTCTAAGATCAGTCAAAATTCATTAACAGGTACATTTGACCTGCAGTTGGCCTCCTTGTGACATGTTTCAAGCTTCCACCTTTTTCTGTACCATACCGCAGCTCTCTGTCTGGGCTTCTTTCCCAGCGTTTCTGTGGGTAGGGCAGCCCACGGAAATGAATGGGCGGTCCAACACGCAGAACGCAGCCACACAGGTCTGAACCAAGCCTTATGGCTTAAAGCCCAACTTCAGTAACACCGAAACTCCTCCCTAGAAGTGGGTCTTCCCTGCACTGCAAGGGTTAGCTGCTCTTTGCTGTCTAGAGAATGGTAAAACTACTTTGCTTACCTGATCCTCCACTCCAGCAGACGGCATTCCTCCATGCTCCAGAGGTGTCCTCATGTCCAGTGAAACGCTTTAGATCCTGCATCGGTCCTGACAATGTCAGGGGATCTTAGGCTGCCAATGTGCAGGGTAGAAGATGCTACTGGGATCGGTCTAGCAGCATGGAGAAGCTGGCAGGAGCAGAAGACATAGTAGGTAAAATGTGATTTTACAAATCCTCTAGAGGCCTAGGCCTACATGGGCAGTTAACCCTTGTGGGTGCAGCCCCTCTGCAAGGTAGGAGTTTTTGTTTTCCTAGAATTCAGCTACAGTTAGCTTCAGAACTGTTTCGCCTCCCATATAAGTTCATAGGAACACAAAAGCAGTTTAAAGCAGGTTGATATCGCTTCGAAGGAGGTCAAGTGCATGTCAGAAGAAGAACCTGAGGGACAAACATCTCTCAATAATGGACAGGATCTCAGAAGCATTTCAAACTGATTTCAAATGCAAGCAAAAGGCACCTATATACAAGCCGCACTTGTCCCAACATAAGCGCAAAGCCAGTTGACCTAGGCCCTTATTGTACTCCCCTGCTGACTACATCTACCAATACTTCTGGGTATGTAGAACATATGCCTCTCCCCTGTCACCCATATTTCTGGAATTAGTACCTAATGCTCAGTTTTCAGGTCTAAGTGTTATCAAATGGGATACCCCCAGAGGGTATCCCAAAACCAATATATATTAAATATTAAATGTAAGTGTTCTTACCATTTGTATACCATTATGACATTTAAATGGATTGTATATTTAGATTTATTTATGAATGTATATTATGTATGTTTATTTCTCTTAGAGCATCTCTACTAAACGTATTCCCCTCCAAAAAAAAAACCTGAAGAAACCGACAAGGCAAAACACGTTGGGTTGTGTGTGTCCCTTGGGTTGTGCATTCCCTCATTAGATGATATTTTGTATTGTTTGAATTTATTTGATCAATACTTTACATTACTAGTTCTCAGAGGGCATACCACCTATTGGAGATAAGGGGGGAGTGTATGGGGTTCAGTAGTATGATGTTGGTACAATATGTCTTTCATATAGAGTCTGTCTATGAGACATATTAAAAGGATTGTAATCAAAAAATAATGTTTTATATCTATATGGTGTATGACTAGCTATTCTAATGCCGCGTACACACGAGCGGACTTTACGGCGGACTTTGCCCGGCGGACTGGATTTCGTCGGACAATTCGATGTGTGTGGGCTCCAGCGGACTTTGTTTTCTCAAAAGTTGGACGGACTTAGATTTGAAACTTGTTTAAAATTTATCCGTTGAAATCGAGTCCGGTCGAAAAGTCCGCCGTCTGTATGCTAGTTAGACGGACTAAAAAGCCACGCTAGGGCAGCTATTGGCTACTGGCTATGAACTTCCTTGTTTTAGTCCGGTCGTACGTCATCACGTACGAATTCGACGGACTTTGGTGGATTGTGTGTAGGCAAGTCCGTTCATTCAGAAAGTCCGTCGTAAAGTACGTCGAAAAATCCGCTGGGCAAAGTCCGCCGTAAAGTCCGCTCGTGTGTACGCGGCATAAGAGGAGGTTTCAGCACTTGAAGTCCCAATTTTTTTCTCTCTTTGTGCATTGTTATCACTTGGGAGCAAACATATCCCTATGCAAACTTCATTTTCATGAAGTCAGTATTTGTATGGGATTTTCAGGGTCATAAGGCTGCTGATAGGGGGTGGCAGGGGAGGATAGTAAAGGTAAATGCTGACGCCTTAGAGTGCTTGCTTCAAAACCTTTAGTCCGTACAGTTTTACTTTAAACCACATGTCAAACACAAGGCCCATGCCCCGAATCCGGCCTGCAATGCCATGAGAGAGATGAGGGTTGTGAGATGAGGGATGGGAAAGAGTGGTGAGGTCAGAGCTGAGAAGGGGCGGAAGGAAGATGTGGGCAGCCTGTGAAACAAAGCTGAACCTTTCACACTGTGCATAGCACACCCCTAAATCCTGAACTCTGTATGTCCCCTGTACTCTGTGCATAGGGCACACCTGAACTCCACGCCTTGTACATAGCTCATTCCTGAACTTCGCACATAATGCACTCCTGGTAATTCTTGCCTCTTTAGGATCCTCACACTTTTTCTTCCTTGGTTTCCAAAGTAGTGCAGGGATTGAAGAGACATTAGCTGTGAAAAATTAGCAGTTATGTCGCCTTGTATATTAACCTCTTATGTACTGCCCCACGCAGATTTACTGTAGCAGGGTGGCCCTCCTGCGCAAAATCACGTACCTGTATATGATTTTGTGCACGGGGTCTGGGGCGCACCGCCAGCGACCCGCTCCCGCTGTGATTGGACACAGCGGGAGCCAATCAGTGGGTCCGGTGGGCCCGATGTCCGCCGGGACCCGCCAATCGTTCTCAGGAGAGGCAGAATGGCGGTCTGCCTATGTAAACAAGGCAGACCGCCGTTCTGTGAGAGGGAAAGAGGGAGATCTTGTGTTTCTACTAAGCAGGAACATGGATCTCTGTCTTCCCCCAGTCAAAGCACCTCCCCCACACAGTTAGAAAGCACATTTAACCCTTTCAGCGCCCCTGATATTAACCCCTTCCCAGCCAGTTTAATTAGTACAATTATAGGGCATATTTTTAGTACTGATCGCTGTATTAGTGTCACGGGTCCCCAAAAAGTGTCAGTTAGGTGTTCGATTGTCCGCCGCAGTCCCGCTATAAATCGCTGGTCGCTGCTATTACTGGTAAAAAAAAAAAAAAAATTAAATAAAGATTCCATAAATATATCCCATAGTTTGTAGACGCTATAAACTTTTGTGCAAACCAATCAATATACACTTATTGTGACTATTTATACCAAAAATATGTAGCAGAATACCTATTGGCCGAAATTGATGAAGTATATTCGATTTTGTACATTTTTTTATTGAATATATTTATAGCAGAAAGTAAAAAATATTGGGTTTTTTTCTCAAAATTATTTTGTCTTTTTATGTCTATAGCGCAAAAAAATAAAAACCGCAGAGGTGATCATATACCACCAAAAGAAAGCTATATTTGTGAGAAAAAAAAGGACATACATTTTTTTCGGGGTACAGCGTCGCACGACCGTGCAATTGTCAGTCAAAGTAACGTAGTGCCGTATCGCAAGAAATGGCCTGGTCATGAAGGGGGGTAAATCTTTTGGGGGTTAAGTGGTCAAACAAATACATTTTAAAGAAAACATCCCGTAAGCTGCAATGATCAGATCTCTACACACATCAGCATTAAGTAATATGGAAGCATAGCTTCCAACAGTCCCTGATTTCGAGGGACTGTCCCTGATTTGGAGCAATGTCCCTCTGTCCCTCATTCCTCCTTATTTGTCCCTTATTTTGGTCTGATCTATATAGATGTATATAAAATGCACTTTTTATCTTTCAAAAAGTGTTTCCCAGTGCTACACCTTTCATCCAAATTCTAAATCGCTGCATTTGTAAATTTTAAAAGCCAATATAAAGGAATAGTAGTGGTTAAAATGTTTTTTGGTTAATTCTCCTTAAAGGGGGTGTGGCAGGGGGGCGTGTCCTCTGCCTACATGCGTTTGCTAGTAGGTGTCCCTCATTCCCATCTCAAAATGTTGGGAGGTATGCTGAAGTGCTCAGATTGAAATTAGTGGCATAGTAACATTGTTAAAGGCCGAAATATGTTAACCAAGTTCTTCAATATGGAATTGTTGCATGGCTAAGCACCGTTTTGTAGGAGAACATTTTCCTTTAAATTGTTTTCAATGAGTGCTCCAGCCAAACATGCCATAAAAAGTTTTCTTTTTTCTTTTATATATATATATATATATATATATATATATATATATATATATATATATATATATATATATATATATCTTTATCCTGATGTTTTATAAGGCAGCACATTCTTCAAGGGCTTCTCTGATCCCTGTGGAAAGTCAGATTATGTCATAATTCACATACTAAACGACAATCCAATACCATGTTATCTCCAAACCCCCAAGAGTAGTCAAGATTAAGAGGGAAAGGTAATTAAAGCCACATCTATACTAGTGGATTATCATATAAAGAAGCTTACAAAGGGGTTTACAATGCGGAGCACCACACTGACACATTGTGTACACAGGAGAGCACAGCTTAACCACGCTCTGTAGATCTACGTTTGTTTGTTTTTTGGTGTCTGCATCTGTCAGGGAGATTTCCCTTCATTTATGGTCCCAGATATACAAAAGGAAGTAGGAGGATTTTTTTTTAAAGTGTGGGAAAGGAAAAATGAATGACAGCAGGAGCAGAGAGAAATGATCGGGGACACGTCTCTCTGGAGCAGATAGAACCATTGAAGGACGCCCCCTCTATTCTTGTCACTGCTCTGGGGTATGTGATGGAATAAGACGTGTGCATAGCTTCCAACTGTCCCTGATTTCGAGGGACCGTCCCTGATTTGGAACAATGTCCCTCTGTCCCTCCTCATTTGTCCCTCATTTTGGTCTGATCTATATAGATGTATATAAAATGCACTTTTTATCTTTCAAAAAGTGTTTCCCAGCGCTAAACCTTTCATCCAATTTCTAAATGGCTGCATTTGCATATTTGAAAAGCTGATATAAAAGGAGTAGTAGTGGTAAAAAAAAAGCATATGTGGGATTAACTAATAATTTTTTTTGTATAATTCTCTGTTAAGGGGGCGTGACAGGGGGCGTGTCCTATATCTACATAATTTTGCTAATAGGTGTCCCTCAATCTCTTCTCAAAGAGTTGGGAGGTATGTACTGCATATCTCCCAACATTTTGAGATGGGAATGAGGGACACCTACTAGGAAATGTATGTAGGCATAGCACACGCCCCCTGCCACACCCCCTTAAAAGAGAATTAACCAAAAAAAAAAAAGTTAATTAAATCCACAAGTGCTTTTCTTACCGCTACTATTCCTTTATATTGGCTTTTAAAATTTACAAATGCAGCAATTTAGAATTTGGATGAAATGTTTAGCACTGGGAAACACTTTTTGGAAGATAAAAAGTGAATTTTATTTTTACCGGACCAGTGCTGTGAGCCGCATGTGAAGATAGCGTGAACCCAGCCTTAGAGCAGAAGAGTTTTAGCACATTTCTCCTGCAATAAAGAGCCTGCCTGCTCGCAATTGTGTTTTTTTTTCAGTTAAAAGGTATATAAAGGCTAAAATATTTTTTAAATAACAAACATGTCATACTTACCTGCTCTGTGCAATGGTATTGCACAAAGCGGGCAGGAACTTCCTCTTCTGGGGTCGTCTACTAGCGCTCTAGGCACCTCCTCTTCTGCATGCGCAGCTATAGCAAGCCACTTGCTATGGCGGTGCATGTGCAGGCTCACTCCTGAACCGGGCTGTGTGCATCCATCGACATACACAGTGTGGCTCAGCCTCGTCCCCTACTCTCTCCTCGCAGGATCCGATTGACAGCAGCAGGTGCCAGTAGCTCCTGCTGTTGCCTCTGTGTCCTGTGAATGCAGCAAGAAAGGAGAGAGCCGCTACAGACTGTATAGTGCTGGATCAACTGAGGACTCAGGTAAATACTTAGGGGGATGAGGGGGTAATACAAATGCTGGGACATTTTTTACTTTAATGCAGGGAATGCATTAAGGTAAAAAATGTCTTTCCTTTACAAGAGCTTTAACTGCTTTAACGGTGACAGTGGTAATGACACTGTCTGGGAATATCTATTTCTATGACTTTCAGGTCCCTTGTTCACAGGACCGTCCAACTGCAGTCTGTCCCTCACAGGGTTTTAGTGAACCCGGGAGCAGTGGCGTAGCTAGGGGGTGGCTTTTGGGGCCATATCCCCGAATCTGGTGCCCATGGCCCCGAGTCTCTGCAGGGGTCCCCAAGGGGAGGGGAGGCTCTCTGGGGACCATGATTTAAGGGGGAGGCTCTCTGGGGACCCTAATGTAAGGGGGGCTCTCTGGAGTGGAGACCCTGATGCAAGGGGGAGGCTCTCTGGGGACTCTGATGTGAGAAAGCTTTCTGGGGACCCTGACGTAAGGGGGGCTCTCTGGGGACCCTGATGTAAGTGGGGGGCTCTCTGGGGATATATATATATATATATATACACACACGTATATTACTGTATATACATGTGTATGCCCGCCCAAGCATATGACTTTCTTTACTATGCTGCTATGGGCTCTAGCCCCAGATCTTGTAGACCTAGCAACACCCCTACCTGGGAGAGATGGGTGCAGCGTCAAGCCCCACCGCAGGCAACCTAGTCTATGGCAGGTTCCAGCTGGATGGCTGCGTTCAGGGACAAAAGTCAGGAATGCAGAAGACCTAAAACACTAAGATCTAAAATGCACTAAAATGTTTAAATGGAGGGACAGCCCCTTGCAAGGGGCCGATAGCAAGAAATCAGAGTTTACCTTACATTAGTTTAACTAAGTTAACTTGCTGGAAGCTGAAATCTGGCTTCTAGTTGGTGCCCTTGTAGCCAGCACAGGGGCAAAATTAAAGCTGGAATCTCACAGAGGGAAGAAATCTCTTCCCTGGGATCTTGGACAATTGGCATCAGCTGACTGGTGATCAAACCTACAACAGTATACCCAAAATGAGTAATCAGTCTTGAACAGGCAAGCCCTTTAAAGGGCATCTTCACTGAAAACTGGAAGAATTTACTGAATCACCTGCAGGCTTAGTTTATCAATTAAGGACACCAACAATATCAGCATTACCAGCTGCTACCCAAGTCTCATTCCTCCCGTTGCATAAGTGAAATAAAAAAAAAAATTTAACAAGTACAGTGAGATCGCCTATGTAATGATTGTTGCAAGAGGGCAGAAGACATGAGAACGAAGGTGCAGAGACCTTGACAATGAAGCCTACAAAAAAAGCTATTCAAATCTGAATGCTCAGTTTTGGGTGGAAAGGCCCTTTAAATGAAGGCCAATGCATGCTACAGAATACTTGTGTGCTGCACATGCTCAGAGCTCTGTGTGTGTTACATAATGGGCACAGCTGTACTTTGCATATCATCAGAACTGCTGTGCTGTGTCTACAAGTCAAACAGCATGCTCTTGTCAACCTGCGGTGCTGCAGCTGTCATGGAACTACAGATCCCAGCAAGTGCTGCCTACAGCTAGCAGGGAACCACAAGGCTGATAATTCAGAGCGGTGATCAGGCTGGCACGCGGATGAGAGATGCCCACCGCCAGCACTTTGCTGCTGAATGATTACCAGTGAACAACAAGAGGCAAATGGATATAAACTGCACAGGATGCCGGGAGGAGGAACACAGGAAGATGGATTTAGCAAAAGGATGGTGGCGTGCTATGTACCATTCAGCAGTTACTTAGCAACACCCTGTCACTAGGCAATGGTTTTAATAAGTAAATACAATATTGTAACGTCTGACAGTAGCAAGAACCAAATGTCCAAGAGTTACATTGTAACCTCCTAACGGCATAAGTCGCTGGTGTGCGTGGAGGGGAGGGGGGTGCAACTCAGATCAGAATCCTTTGTTATGTGAATTGCCTTTTGCTGCATTCATATCATTAGTGTGTCTTAAAGCAAACCTTCCCGTTAAATAGCACTAGGAAGCAATAGCAATGTAAAGCAATCACCCCTAAGTGCCTGCGGGTAACTGTCATTGTGCTTTCAAGCAACCAGGAGCTGCTGAAACCCGGGGCACTCTGATATACAAATATTTCATAAGTGTCAGAAACCATGAAATCAGGCCGAGACAGAAGTACAGTTAAATCACACTTGTTTAATAATAAAAGTAAAAAGAACAAACGTAGTCAAAACGTAGCCAAAGTTCAGTAACGGGAAAGGAAAGTCAGCCAAGCTAGAAGTCAGGGATCAACGTAGTGGAACAGCAAGCAGGATCTGCAGTCAGAAGGGATGTCAGCACAGCAAGTCTTGAACAGGATCGCAGGCGATCGTTTCTGTGATGTTGACCAAGGTGAAGGCAGAGCTCCTTTCGACTGGACAGCTTAAGAAGGCAGGACTGACGAGCAGGATATCATCAACAGCTGAGTAACTGTGGAAAGATAGGAGCTGGCAATTAGCCGACAGCTGAGTGGCCAGCTCAGTGAAGGAAGGGCTGAGCCCAGACCTGACAATAAGTCAATGGCTGGCTCATCCCCTTCTCTACCTAGGTACAGGGTATTGAGCATGATGGGAGGTTCCCATTATCCAATAAGTAGGGACCAGAAATGGGGCAGCAGGCCAGTCTGTACAAATAACCAGCAGTACACTGATGAGGTTACAGCTGCCCACACGTGATTTGAATTTGGTCGGCTCAGCAGGGACCAGCTGAATTTTGTTCCATGTGTGGGCACTGCGGTTGAACAGAAGTAGATCTACCGATGGAAATCACTGTAAACCCCCCTACTCCAGTGATCTCCACTTGCTTCTGGGTCCTGTGCTGAGCGGCCGGCCTGCTGCATTTTAATCAGCTGCGTGGCACCAGCACCATTCAGAGATTGCTTTGCATTTTCTCTATGAATGCAAATTGTTCTCTAACTGGAGAAGGTGGGAGAACGAAAAAAAAAAAAAAAAAACACTAATGGATGGGCTTGTCCTATCAATTCCTTCACTCGCCAGTCAGCAAGAATCTCATCTTAAAAAAGAATTCCAGGTATGGATATATTATACATATTTACATTGGTGCAGCTTGGACCAACGTCACTATGTATATACCATACTAAAAAAAAAAGTGCAGCGCTAAAAACAAGAAAAGATTTATAACAAAAGTCCATAAATATAAAGTCCCATGTCAATCAGACAAGCGAGGATATCTCTATTGAACTTCCAAACATCCGTGAAGACAGTAAGGTGTGTCAAAACACTCACCAGAAAGTGAAAAAATTTGTGTCTTAAACTCCAAATTGAGCCACAGACTTCTTTAGTGACAACAACCCTTCACCATAATTATGCACTCACCAGAAATGAGACCTTTAGAAGCCTTGTATCAGTATCCTGAAGTTTGGCGAAGTTTCATCTCGAATAGAGGACAGACAGGAAGGGCATCACAGGAAGCCAGCATTAGGTGAAAAAAGCTTATGCAGAGGAGCCAAAAAAAAACGGCTTATATAGTTTAGTAAAAATTCAGCTGCAGCATAAAAACAATTTAAAAAATGCCAAAACTTACAAAGATAATGACCACCACCCCTGTGCGCGGGGGCTCGGCGGTAAAGGCGTCAGTGCTTAGGCCCTTCCCGACGAGTTTCGTGCACAAGCACCTTTTTCAAGTACGATCCCTTGAGAACGTGCTTTTGCGCAAAACGTGTCTGGAAGATACCTACCTCATCCAAATAAAGAAATCTTTGCATACACTGAGAAAATACAAAGCATTCTCTAAATGGCACCTGTGCCAAGCGTCCGACCTCCTGTGTTAAAAATACAGCAGGCAAGTGGAGATCACTGGAGTAGTGGTGTCTACTTCAGTGATTTCCAACTTCCAGATCCATCTTCCAGGTATGGTATATACATAGTTACACTGGTCCAAGCTGAAAAAATATACAAAGTCTGGAATTCATCTTTAAAGTGGAGTCATCACCAAATATCCTGTATTTCCCCATGTTATGTACATGCATGTTTATGTTTAAAGCGGGGTTCCACTCAAATTTTTAACGTAATCTTACCCCCTTCAGTTAATTGCATAGATGTTCAAATGCCACACGAAAAAATTTTTTTATCGCTGTAATTACCTTTATATTGTACTTTATTGTGGCACTTCCTGTCTCTCCTCCCATGGGAGTAGGCGTGTTTATTGCCTTTCCCTGGCGCCGCACTGTCTCCTGGGAGCTTAGTGTCAGGCTTCCACAAGCTGTGAATGAACAGCATTCACCGCATCCAGGAAATCAATGCTTGTAGGCTTCACATGTCCACAAGCAAGATGGAAACAGCCAGCATCACATTTTTGAAGTTATTCTTCAGTACGAAAACAGACAGAGGCGGAAATATTACACCCAAACTGTGAGTATTATTTTGGGATTAGCAAAGTGTCTCAATGACCTAAAAAAAAAAAAAAAAAAGATTGGTCGCCGGACTCCCGCTTTAAGTGTAACACTTCCAGGCAGTGGCATCGCTAGGGGGTGGCTTTTGGGGCTATAGCCCCGAATCTGGGGCCCATAGCCCCGAGTCTCTGCAGGGGTCCTCGAGGGGAGGTTCTCTGGGGAACCTGATGTAAGTGGGGTGCTCTATTGGGACCCTGATGCAAGGGTGAGGCTCTCTGGGGACCCTGATTTTAAGGGGGAGGCTCTCTGGGGACCCTGATGCAAGGGGTAGGGTCTCTGGGGACTCTGGTGTAAGGGGGGCTCTCTGGGGACTCTGATGTAAGGAGGAGGCTCTCTGGGGACCCTGATGTAAGGGGGGCTCTCTGGGGACCCTAATGTAAGGGGGGCTCTCTGGGGACCCTGTTGTAAGTGGGGGGCTCTCTGGGGATATATATATATATATACACACACACACATATATTACTGTACATATATGTGTATGCCCGCCCAAGCGTATGACTTTCTTTACTATGCAACTATGGGCTCTAGCCCCAGATCTTTTGTAGACCTAGCAACGCCCCTGCTTCCAGGTATTTATTACTTCTGAAAGAGATCACAATACTCCCCTCAAAAAAAAAAAATTATTTCATCTCTTTCCAGAAGGACACCATTATTTTTTTTGGGGGGGGGGGGGGGGTGGAGACTGAGGAAATACTTCCTTTTCCTTGACAGAGAGATTTCTATTCACTTCCGGTCCAGGTAATGTTTGTCCGACAGAACAGGAAGTGAGAAGAAGCAAAATTTAAAGTTGGCTTTTGATATTTCCATTTCTCTCTCTAAAAAAAAAGGTTTTGGCTGGAGGTCAGGTCTTAATTAAAACAACATATGACATACTAAGAATTTTCATGCAACTGACCAGTTGGCTTAATTGTTTTAAAACATTGGATGTCCTAAATATTGTTCCATAAATAACAAAAATTAGCCTGCTTAAATCTGATCACTTACTAAGTCAAATTATGGAAAAGTAGAGAAGATCCTAAAGTGATTGTATGAAAATTTAATCATGACTTCATATGCCACAAGGTCTGTATTTTTCAAACCATCCTATAGCTTTCATCTTTGCATTCCCACAAAAATGGTTGAAAGAAAAGAACAACTGATAATTGCTAGATTCAGTCAGAATATCAAAACAAACCCCCCCGATCGTTCATCTGAAAGAGTCATTTCATGAGCAGTTGTACCCAACATCTCTAGAGACAGGCATTTGTTTTCTAGGTTTCCCATGTCCAAAATTAAAATAGAGTAGAATTACTGTATATTCGGCCCTGAACAACAGTCCCAATTGTCTCATGTGGCATCTTGGGAAAATTAATTGCCCACCCCTGCTCTTGGCGATATGCGTTTTGTACTGACAACTGTTCCATAAACACAAATGGCTTCCACTACAGAGAAAACTGAAATATACAGTATATACACTGTACAAGCAACAATGTCTGATACTATCGAGACAAAGCTTCCAGGTACCGGGACTTTCCATTAAGAATCACTCAATGGAAAAAGAAGCGTGCCAACAATTTGTCAATGCATAAATCAGATCCGGTTCCACTGCTTCATTATTCTGGTATACAATGAAAACCTGCATCAGTACAATACACCCTCTTTGGCATTCAGTTGATCTGGAGATAGAGCTTGGCCAAACTCTTCCAGGGCTTCCTTCTTGGACATTGAAGATACCCATCACATTTAGACCCCTTTCACACTGCCAGCGGGCCACGTTACCGGTGCTTTTCGGCCGCTAGCGGGGCGCTTTTAACCCCCACTAGCAGCCCGAAGAAAGGGTTGACTGTGCCCGAAAAGCGACGCTTCGGCAGTGGTGCCCATTCATTTCAATGGGCAGGGGCGGTGGAGGAGCGGTGTATCGCTCCTAAACTGCTCCGAAGATGCTGCTTGCAGGACTTTTTCTAACGTCCTGCAAGCGGCCCACTCCAGTGTGAAAGCACTCGGGCTCTCACACTGGGGATGCAGGGGAGGCGTTTTTCACGCACTTTACAGACGCTATTTTTAGCCCTTTAGCACCTGAAAAATGCCCCAGTGTGAAAGGGGTCTAAAGGACCTACAGGAAGGCATGGAAGCAGCCAGTGCCAAGCTTGACTTCTACCAAAACAGTTGAGATTTAGATAGAACTTAAGTTCCTTTTATTCTTGATCCGGTGATCATTGTTTTAGTCCAGGGTGCTTCTTCTTATGCATGTGTCCAGAATATGCTCAGTCTGGATTGTCCAGGTTTATGACAGGTTTACTTTATAAGGGGAACCAGTGCTTTGGCCATGCAGGGTAAAGTGATTTAGTGGGCGGACCCACTAGCTGCGCATACACATCAATCTTTCGCTCTCCAGCCAAGCTTGAAGCCCTGATCTCCTACTAAATCATGAAATGGAGCTTATATAGGACTAAGGACTTTCTTCCACCTTCATGCTACAGTGTATTAATATCTAGTACACAGTATCAGAAAGTCCGATGAAAAACACTGCTTTCGAAGCTTTCATATGATACACTGATTGTTAGTACAAAGCTTTTGAGAGCCGATCACGACAGCTCATGCTAAAATTATCTGCAGGGGCAAGACGCAAAGTATAGTATAACAGAACGAACGATTTTTGTTTAATCGGTACAGTATTTGTCAAAAAAAAAAATTGTGTGACCAAGACCACGCATGCTTAGAAACGTAAGAATACAATACATATCTATAGGAGACTAGCATGCAAAAAAAAAAAAAGAAAATCATTTGTCTGATATTCTCATCATGCGTACAGGCTTAAAGTGATTGTAAACAATCACCTTAACCCATTCAGTTTAAAATAGAAATGAAAGGCAAAACATTTTTGTATAGATATAAAAACATTATAAATACCTTTTTTTTATAAGTGATCACATTCCCTCTGTTCTCAGCTGCATAATAGCTGGAGGGAGGAGAAGCAGCAGCTTGCTAGTGAATGGCTGTGAAGCGCAGGAGTGTCAGGACAAGTCTGATCATTGGAGGAGAGCACACTGAGTTCCCAGAATAGCTACGAGAACTGACTACGATGTGCTCTCCTGCTTAGTGTGGTCAGTTTTAATAGGAAAGCAGAGGCACTTTAAGGAACACCAGGGATTTCACAGAAAGGAAGCAATACAAAGAGAACAGGATACTTTCTCGTACGAGTACATGGTACAGCAGGCACATATCAGGAATATAAAGTGTTGGGGGTAACAAACGCTTTAAACCAAGCAGCCAATTGCTAAGTAAAAGTGCTGTGAATTATGTTGTACCTAAACCTGGCAGTGCCAGATATTTTTCTTAGCTCCTGGTGTCAAAACCAGGGCCGCCATTAGAAATTAAAGCGCCCCATACAGTCTGCCTGCTAGGGCTGCCCCACACAAAGAAGGCACTTTAAATACCTTATTGTGCATGGACAGTAATTCCACCAGCCACAATTCCATTCAATTAAATACAAGTTCCCTGGGCCCCATCGGTACATCAGGGGCCAGAGATAGAGAGGGACTATTTACTATTTTCAGGATTAGGCAGCTCCTGACAACTGAATCTCTGGCCTGATCCGGTGGATTGATGTAGAAGAAGAGGCTGGAACTTTAATGTAATGGCTCCTACGTCACAGAGGATTACCCTGCCTGCTCTGGAAAATGATTAAATAGTCCCCTCCCTCTCTCCATGGACCATGCTGCTGAAATGATGGGGCCCGGGAACTCTTACGCCGCGTACACACGGTCAGATTTTCCGACAGGAAATGTTCGATGTGAGCTTGTTGGCTGAAAGTCCGACCGTGTGTATGCTCCATCGAACATTTGGTGTCGGACTTTCCACCAACAAATGCTGGCTAGCAGTTTCTCAAATTTTCCGCCAACAAAACTTTGTTGTCGGAATTTCCAATCGTGTACACACAAGTCCGTCGGACAAAAGTTCACGCATGCTCGGAATCAAGCAGAAGGAGCCGTACTGGCTATTGAACTTCCATTTTCTTGGCTCGTTGCACGTCTTGTACATCACCACGTTCCCACGTTCATAATTGTTGGCCAACATTTGTGTGACCGTGTGTATGCAAGACAAGTTGGAGCCAACAACCTTCGAACAAAAATCCATGGTTATGTTGTCGGAAAGTCCGATTGTGTGTACGGGGCATTGGTTTGACCACTGAAAGCCATGACCCGAGGGGATTACTGTGCAAGTGCCCAAAGGGCATTAAAGAGTTCCCTCTCTGCCTTCAAGCCCTCGGATAAACTGATGGGGCTTGGTACAGGAAGCCTGGCTCTACACCCTATAAGTGGCCCTGTTGAAAACTAGGTGACATGGGTAAAGCACAGTTTCACGTTCAAGGCCAAAATTGGAACATTTGGCATCTACTGTATCGGAGAACTACTAAATATCAGACAAAAAAAAAAAAAAAATCAATTGTAAGTATCAGAATTGGGAAGCTTTCCAACGTTTCCCATTAATTCAGGAAACATTAAGGGCATTTTTATTTAAAGCTCAGAAGTGCTAGAATTCAAAGTCATGAGTTATCACATAAACTGCAAACTCCAGACTTACAATTAGTTCAAATACATCGTCAGTGGAATTTGTAGAACACCATGAGACACGTGTCTGGTAATGTGCCCTTCATTCCCGAGTGGGTAACTGGTGCAAAGTGTCCTCCAGTAAAACATGCCCACATCTGGATGAGGCCCGGTGGCTGGTGGTCATTGTTTGGACTGGCAGATGTTTGCTGACTGATAATGTGCTTGGTACCAACTTTCCAGATAACAGCTTATAAAAAGGTATTGGATTTTTTTTACAATCCAAGGAACTCTATTTTCAAGTTTTCATAAGACTTTGAGCCTGAGCTGAGAGATAACCAGCCGCCTTCGAGGATTAAAGCTTTTCAACTTCAGCCTGGCACAGGAGAAAAAAAAAAAAAGGGTCTTCACCATTAACTACAGGGACAGCATGCATCTAATATAAGTAATGCTAAGCATTGGTTTCATTAAAAAAAAAAAATGTAAGTGTCATAAAAAGCCAGGTGTTAGGTACTGCTGTCATATTACCTACCTAATTTACACTATGATCTAAAAAATGTGTAAGAACTATAGTTCTCATTGGCATTAAACAAAGCCTTCCCGATCTTCCTTCAATTATAATATTGATATACTGTGGATAAAATATTTCATTATAGGCATGTGTCTATAGTTAGTTAGTGATTAACCACTTCACCTCCTGTAGTTTTACTCCCTTCATGACCAGGGCATTTTTTTGCTATTCACCAAGGCTACTTTAACTGGCAATTGCGCAGCCATGCAACACGGTATGAAAATGACATTTATAATTGTTTTTCACAAAAATAGAGCTTTCTATTGGTGGTATTTGATCACCACTGGGTTTTTATGTTTTAGTAAATGAAAAAAGACTGCAAATTAAAAAACAAAAAAAAATATATATATATATATATTTTTTTTTTCTATTGTAAAACATACCCAATAAAAAAAAAAAATTGTTCATAAATTTAAGTCAAAATGTGTCCTGCTACAAGCCTTTGGCAAACAAAAATCCCAATAGGTGTATAATAATTGGTTGGTGTGAAAGTTATAGCCTCTACAAACTATGGTTTATATATTGGAATTTACGCAGCTATAGATGCTTTACTGTAATGGCGGTGATCAGCGACTTATCCTGGGACTGTGATAGGGTGGTGGGCAATCTGGCGCTAACAGACACTGGATAGGAGGATCAATAAATAACACTTACGTTGCTAGTGACACTATTATGCCCCGTACACACGGTCGGATTTTCCGATGAAAAATGTCCGATCGGAGCGTGTTGTCGGAAATTCCGACCGTGTGTGGGCTCCATCGGACATTTTCCATCGGATTTTCCGACACACAAAGTTTGAGAGCAGGAGATAAAATTTTCCGACAACAAAATCCGTTGTCGGAAATTCCGATCGTGTGTACACAAATCCGACGGACAAAGTGCCACGCATGCTCAGAATAAATAAAGAGATGAAAGCTATTGGCCACTGCCCCATTTATAGTCCCGACGTACGTGTTTTACATCACCGCGTTCAGAACGATCGGATTTTCCGACAACTTTGTGTGACCGTGTGTATGCAAGACAAGTTTGAGCCAACATCCGTCGGAAAAAATCCTAGGATTTTGTTGTCGGAATGTCCGAACAAAGTCCGACCGTGTGTACGGGGCATTACAGTGATCAGTGATAATACTGTACACTGACACTGTACTAATGACAATGGCTGGGAAGGGGTTACAATGTTCTGTGTGTTTGTAGACAGGTAGTGGGGTGTCCCACGATCCATCTGTGGGGGGGGGGGTTTAGGGGGTGTGACGAGGGTGTCAGCATATGATGGACACACTGGCAGCATGTGATGGGCACACTGGCAGCATGTGATGGGCACACTGGCAGCATGTGATGGACACACTGGCAGCATATGATGGGCACACTGGCAGCATGTGATGGGCACACTGGCAGCATGTGATGGGCACACTGGCAGCATATGATGGGCACACTGGCAGCATATGATGGGCACACTGGCAGCATTTGATGGCACAGTGGCAGCATTTAATGGGCACAGTGGCAGCTTTGATGGCACAGTAGAAGCGTTTGACGGGCACAGTGGCTGCAATTGATGTCACATTGGCAGCATTTGAGGGCACAGTGACTGCATTTGATGGGCACAGTGTCAGCGTTTGATGGCATACATGTATGTGACTGTGCCTGTACCCCTCACCCCCTCACAGTATATTTACTGTGAGCAGTCAGCAGAGGGTTAAAAACAGCATGTCACGCCAATTCGTTTATCTTCTATAGTGGCCGGCAGCTTAAGAATGAGGGGACATGGTTTATGTTGATGTGGGTGAGTACACATACAACTACCCGCACACTTTCACTACAATTCCCTGTGGTTGATGGGAACTGTAGTCTAATTTTATTAGAGCGAGAAAGTAGAGAATATGATGCAATCCCTGCCGTTACACCTCCTTCTCGGCTGGGCAGATTTACTTTGAATTACAAAAATGATGTCTTGAAAATTCAATTCAAATTCAAATTCAATTGAAAATTCAATTAGACTTTTCTCCTCAATGGTATTTTCAAAATGTTATTAAGTTTAGTGTTTTGTGTAGGGGCGTGTACTAATGGATGATTTTTTTTTTTTTGCTTATCCCGGAGTTCTTCTTTAAACTGTCATTAAACCCCATTATGTAACAAAACATATAGTGCTACTGACCTCAGCACCTTACCATGGTAACATATGGCTTCCTATCATTTCTTTGTATTATGGTTGGTAAAATCCTCTGTTCTTTGTTTTCTTTTTTTAGGGTGGCTTTGTTGCCTTGTAAGGTCTCTGGTAGTTACATTGCCTTGTAGGGTCTCATGGAGCCCCACCGTAGCCATCCTTTTGTGTACACTCCTGTCTGAGAATACCGCCATACATCCATATGTTGCCTGAGCACGCAGGTAAGTATTTACAACAGACTCGCTACCCTCTAGAGCAGTGATGGCGAGCCTTGGCACCTACAGATGTTTTGGAACTACATTTCCCATGATGCTCAACTCGACTGCAGAGTGCATGAGCATCATGGGAAATGTAGTTCCAAAACATCTGTGGGTGCCAAGGTTCGCCATCACTGCTCTAGAGGGTAGCGTGTCTGTTGGAAATACTTACCTGCGTGCTCAGGCAACATATGGATGCTCTATATGTCAACATATGACTGCTCTAGAGTGTCAAGAGGCCTAGGCCAAACCCTCTGGGAAGAAAACTAGAGCTCTTTGGCTGTCAGATGGCCAGGAATTTATCCATCTTTTATCCATGGATCATTTATTTTCTACCAACCATCACATTCTCTGACTCCCTGTTGTGCCGGGGTCCCACCCCCTGCTCTTCACCCCACCAGCCCCCCCCCCCCCCCCCCCGCCACACCCATTCCCTTTGTGTGTTTTCTACCCTCAATCTTTATACCTGTCCCAGTGAACAATCCTCTTGTTCTCCTCCTCCTCCACTTGTATATAGTTAGACCCTGGGCAGTGCCAGCATACCTTTCCTACTTTCTATCCTAGACCCATACACACTCCACAATGAATCTACTACTAAATATTTTCAATGACTATCCCCACTGTACCACCTTTCCACCCTTTGGCCTAACTGTATGGACTGCAAAATCTACAGTGACTGAGGGAGAAAGCACAGAGGCGCCACTCTAAGTGCAGTAAACGTTGAATTTTTAATGAGCAAATTGTGCATATATACTCACAAAAGTAGGATAAAAAGAAGCATGTCAGGAGTAGGTATATAAACGCCCAGGAGGGAGTCCATCCATGGCTGTGCACTGGTGAAGTGGAGCGGGTGTGCCAGTTGCCAACGTTTCCTGGACCTCGAGCACACAGGAATCCGGGTGATGACGTCACTTCTGGTTGGGACGGTGGACCAATAGGCGACGCGATTACGGAGCATGCGCTCCTTTTTCAGGCCTCAAGAAGGAGCGCATGCTGTGTGCTCCAGGTCCAGGAAACCACTGGCACAACCCGTTCCACTTCACCAGTGCACAGCCACAGATGGACTCCCTCCCAGACCTTTATTTACCTACTCTTGACATGCTTCTTTTATCCTACTCTTGTGAGTATATATCCACAATTTGCTAATTTAAAAATCAGCGTTTACTGCACTTAGAGTGGCGCCTCTGTGCTTTCTCCCTCAGGCTTCCAAGATTTGCTTCTCATCTCCACTGGGCTGCCTTCGAGGTGCTAATACCATGGACTAATATGGACTTTTTCAGTCACTTACTTTTAATTATTTTTTTAAGTCCCCTTCACTTTGAGGTATACAACAGTCAGGTGGATCTTCACTGTGGCTGGTGCAAGCGCCAACTTTTCTCTCTGTGTACCCACAGTGACCGAGCCTGAGCGGCACAATAATAAACCATGGCCCCCCCCCAACAGTGCTGCTGTCCAAAGGTGTCCCTGTGCTCATTCATCCAGAGTGGGGGCACTCTAATACAGGAGGTGTGTTACTGGCCAGATCACCAGGTGAAAAACAAAGGGGAAAAAAAGCCTAAAAAAGAAAACTAATGCAGCCACCACACCTAATGATTGGTAAGCTGCAATATAATACAATTCTTGGTTTTGGGTTCAATACCACTTTAAGTGCTTTCAAAGTGGAGGATTTAGGCTGGTTACAGCAGAGGTCCTCTTAGCTGCCACAAGAGAGGAGGCAGCGAGTGGAACGTGGGCCCTGAACTTTATGTTTAACATGTCAGCCTGTGGCCCTAAGATATTTTCAAGCCTGCAGCCTCTCAGCAGACGGAGCTGTTCAGAACACGGTTCTCTGCAATCTAAAATAAAACTCTAAAGGCTACAATCAGCCTGACCCAATTTCCACAGTATTTTGTATGCACTAAAGGGCAACTCTTGACAAGGTTACTGAGGGAACAAATGTTACACCAGCATCATTATTGTTTTGTGACCAGCAGGAAGGATTTTGTAAACCAGAAGTCAGCATTACCGATGATGATGATGATGATGAGGACTGCTGTGACCGGGGAACTGTGGAGAAGGGTGTGGGACATGCCGGTGCTGTGTGCCCATAGCTGCCCCCCCGGTGTATGAGGTTTCCCGGGACAGCTGCACGTTTTGAAGTTTAGTTTTTCGGAAATCTCTTCCCAGTAAGGATTTGTTTTATACTGCGATGGATGCAGAAGAGCATCTATAGAAGGTTTCTTTCTAGGGCAGTTGTCTGCCTGCGGTTCAATCGTTCCCATAGAAAACAACAGTCAGCTGTGGTCTGAATTCTACAGAATGAAACGTCCAGCCACCGCGGCCATGCAGTGTAAATGAAGCCGTACGGCTCATGGAACCCTTTTACAGCTGGTATTAGTAGGCAGTTTAAGCCTCTGCCAAGCGCGCTGCAAAGATTTTGCCATTTGCCAATAAAAAGTGCAGCGTGAATGAGCCCTAATTGCCCCTGATTTCTTATAGTTGCATGCTGAATTTTATAAAACCCAATTGAACGTAGTTTACAACACGTGTGCAAAGCCCAACAGTCCCTAGACAGCTGTAGCCTGAGTAGAAAAGTCTGTTCCCCTGCTAGCATGCTCCAGAGAGGAACGGTTGTTGTCGGTGTGGAAGCAGTGGTCTTTCTGCAGAGGTCAGTCACATCCCCTGCCGAGTCTGAGCTAGACCTTTCCTATCAGCAGAGAGCATGAGCTGTGCTGATAGCATAGCTCCTAACTGTCCCTGATTTTGAGGGACTGTCCCTGATTTGGAGCAATGTCCCTCTGTCCCTCATTCTACCTCATTTGTCCCTCATTTTGGTCTGATCTATATCAGACCTCTGCAGAGAGACCGCTGCTCTGACATAGGGAACAAGGGTCTTTTTCTTTAGCATGCTGCCGGGGGACAGGCTTTTCTACTCAAGCTGTGTCTACTTTCTAAAGAAAAGGAACTGTAGGACTTCTCTCTTGAAGCACCTGAATGTATTTAGAAAAGTGCTGTTTCTTTCTGCTGCTCCATTCCTCTGTTATCAGCAAAGTCACTTCTGACAAGTTCTCCGACACATGTGCTAATAATATGCAATGTCACTGTACTCATACCTCCCAACATTTTGAGATGGGAATGAGGGACACCTACTAACAAATGTATGTAGGCATAGGAAACGCCCCCTGCCACACCCCCTTAAAGGAGAATTGACCAACAAAAAAGGTTAATTCAGTCCACAAGTGCTTTTTATACCACTACTATTCTTTTAAATTGGCTCTCAAAATGTACAAATGCAGCAATTTAGAATTTGGATGAAAGGTTTAGCGCTGGGAAACACTTTTTTATAGATAAAAAGCGCATTTTATGTACAACTATATAGATCAGACCAAAATGAGGGACAAATGAGGAGGAATGAAGAACAGAGGGACATTGCTCCAAATCAGGGAGAGTTGGGAGCTATGATTTATCTGACTTAAAGTGGTTATAAAGGCTAAATATTTTTTTATGAACGTAAAAAAAACTTCTGTGTGCTGCTTAGAAAAAGAATATCTACAAGTAAAAATCTTTTCTGGCAGAGAGCACTTACAAAGTCTTTTCTACAGTAACACCTAACTGCTAGCAATTTTGGAAAAATTAATACTAAACTCCAGGCAGATATGAAAGGTACAAATGAGTGCAGCTCTGTAATGATTATTGAATCATTCGATTTATTTTAAGTTGGGACTAAACTTCCATGGACAATTTTAACTTATAGGCAAACCTATAGTAAGGCTATAAGGCCAGTGACGTCACGGCGCATGCACTCTAATGCCCCGTACACACGGTCGGATTTTCCGATGGAAAATGTCCGATCGGAGCGTGTTGTCGGAAATTCCGACCGTGTGTGGGCTCCATCGGACATTTTCCATCGGATTTTCCGACACACAAAGTTTGAGAGCAGGAGATAAAATTTTCCGACAACAAAATCCGTTGTCAGAAATTCCGATCGTGTGTACACAAATCCGACGCACAAAGTGCCACGCATGCTCAGAATAAATAAAGAGATGAAAGCTATTGGCTACTGCCCCGTTTATAGTCCCGACGTACGTGTTTTACGTCACCGCGTTCAGAATAATCGGATTTTCCGACAACTTTGTGTGACCGTGTGTATGCAAGACAAGTTTGAGCCAACATCCGTCGGAAAAAATCCTAGGATTTTGTTGTCGGAATGTCCGATCAGTGTCTGACCGTGTGTACGGGGCATAAAGGAATGGCATATCGTGCCATTCCTTCAGAGCCCTGTTCTGGGAGTGACGTCATTGCGGCTCATCCATTTAAAAAGGACTGTAGCCCGCCAACCAGGAAGGAAGACCGGGTGAAAATGGAGGCCCTGTCAGCGGTGACTGGAGGGATTGGTTTTAAGGTAAGCTTCACATAATGTGCTAGTATGCGGTTTACTACCACTTTAAACCTGTGTAAGTGCCTGAATTTGATTTGAATTAGCCACTTGTAATCCCTGAACATCAGAGCACAGAGAGTGGGAGGGAGAAGCAGCACAAGGAGCCAATCAAGAAGCATGCTGATATGAGTAGAGAGCAGAGTGCCTTTCACTGTCCAGTAGAGCTGCACGATTAATCGTTAAGAATCGTTATTGCAATTTTTTTCCCCCTCGCAATCTTAACAAAGCATTTTCCCGATTCTTTCTATGCAGAGAATTCTCTGCTGAAGCCCACGGCTGTCAAAAAAACAAAAACAGGCCTAAACTTTTTTTACTAATACTTGTTGGTTTCAAGTTAAAATAATTTTTTGCTAGAAAATTACTTAGAACCCCTAAACATTATATATTTTTATTTACCAGAGACCCTAGAGAATAAAATGGTGGTTGTTGGAATATTTTATCTCACAATGTATTTGCGCAGTGGTCTTTCAAATGCTATTTTTTTGGAAAAAAATACACTTTGATGAATTAAAAAAAAAAAGAATAGTAATGGCAGCGATTTGCGATTTTTATCATGACTGCGACATTATGGCAGACACAATAGACACTTCTGACACTATTGCCATTTATACAGTGATTAGTGCTATAAAAATGCACTGCTTACTGTATAAATGACACTGGCAGGGAAGGGGTTAACCACTAGGGGGCGATGAAGGGGTTAAGTGTGTCCTAGGGAGTGATTCTAATCGTGGGGGGGACGGGCTACAAGCGACACGACAGTGATCACTGCTCCCGATGACAGGGAGCAGTGGATCTCTGTCCTGTCACAAGGCAGAACGGGGAAATGCTTTGTTTACATAGGCATGTCCCTGTTCTGCCTCTCCGTGACACGATCGCGGGCACCTGGCAGACATTGAGTCCCCGGGACCCGCGGGCACGCTCATGGTGCTCGCAGCGGGGGGCGCGCGGGAACGTACAGGTAAGCCCATTTGCGCTGCTGTGCCATTCTGCCGACGTAAATGTACATGCGGCGGTCGGCAAGCGGTTAAAGGAATATTCAATAGCAGTAGACATCATTCATCACTATGAAATCATAATAAATCCACTGACCGCAATGAAGACAAGTCGAGCATTGGAGTGCTTTCTTTGTATTTATTTGTTATTCAAGAGCCATAATTAAAACTTGCTGTATCAAAGTAACCAATCATCTTTTGAGTTATGTGCTGCCACAATGAGCTGCCATTACTTTCACTTTTATTGTGTAAACAATCAAAAAACAACTAATCTTCAGAGCTGCACAAACCTCTCAGAATCTCTGGGGACGCGGTGTGACTGAAATCAATGGCGTCTGTGATTGAAAACGTATTAAAAAGACAAGCTGGCAAAGTGAAGTTATTATTTTTTTTTTTTGGACACAAAATCAGTGTCTGCACCAAGGCCGCTAGTAAATAAGGCAACAGCAATTTATCACCTTAAACAAGCTGTAAAAGGTTCAGCACACTATAGCAGGGTAACCAGACATTTCTAGTTTTTGGGGAATGTCTCTGCTTATAGAAGGCTGTCCCAGATAAACGGTGGGGTTGATTTACTAAGACTGTAGAGTGCAAAATCTGGTGTAGCTGTACATGGTAGCCAATCAGCTTCTAACTTCAGCTTGTTCAATCAAAGTGGTTGTAAGCCCCATTCATGAAATTTGACTAAGGCAAATATATCTGTAGTGTTTACTTATCTCTCTCCAAAGCTCTAAGTGCTGTTTCTTTCTGCTGCTCCATTCCTCTGCTATCAGCAAAGTCACTTCTGATAAGTTCTCCAACACATGTGCTAATAGTATGCACTGTCACTGTACTAATGACACTGGGCAGGAAGGGGTTAACATCTAGGGCTATCAAGGGGTTAAATAGGTGCCTAAGGCATGTTTACGTGTGTACTATGTGCTGCTTTTACTGGGGATCTAGTTGTTTTCATTCATTGCTGAGCAGGGAATGAAAAAGCAACAGGATCTCCTGTCACTGAACACAGTCGCAGAGCTGTGTTCAGGAGAAGATCAGAGCAGATCACCGGGTGGTGGCGGTCAATCATTGGCCGGGACCCGGTGATCGAATCACAGCACAGCGGGGCCATTGGGCTCGTGCCCCTTACCCGGAAAAGCATAATCGTGTATACTGTATATATGCATGTGATTCCGTACAGCTGCCCTGCACCATAGCAGTCAGACCCCTTTCACACTGGGGCGTTTTTCAGGCGCTTTAGCGTTAAAAAAAGCACCTGTAAAGCGCCTGAAAGAAGCCTCATCTGCAATACCAATGTGAAAGCCCGAGTGCTTTCACACTGAGACCCCTTTTCACACTGGGGTGTTTTTCAGGCGCTTTAGAGTTAAAAAAAGCGCCTGTAAAGCGCCTGAAAGAAGCCTCATCTGCAATCCCAATGTGAAAGCCAGAGTGCTTTCACACTGGGGCGCTGCGCTGGCAGGGCGTCAAAAAAGGTCCTGCAAGCAGCTTCTATGCAGCGCTTTCGTGTTTTTGCCACCGGGCTGGGTGCGCCGATGGCCCGAGCCCTTTTACACTGCCAGCGCCCGAAAAATGCCCCAGTGTGAAAGGGGTTACAAGCGGCGCTTTACCAGCGTTTTTCAGGCGCAGGCAGTGTGAAAGGGCTCGGGCTTTCACATTGGGATTGCAAATGAGGCTTCTTTCAGGCGCTTTACAGGCGCTTTCTTTAACGCTAAAGCGCCTGAAAAACGCCCGAGTGTGAAAGGGGTCTAAAGCTACAGTGCGCAGTCGGATAGTAATGCACACTAGTGTGATGTGGTACTATTCAGTATCAATGACACCCCAATGTACCTTGCCAATGGATTTGCATTGCAGCACCACATGTGGCAGCACATTCACATGAGTTGTGGTGTGCTGCTGAAAATGTAATACGCTTTTTATTAATGCTATTTGGTGCATTAAAAACAGCTCATTTATATAAATGCGCTGCCTTAAAATATAGAGCCATATTGTGAACAGACCTAAGCCCTCGTTCACACTGAACGCGGGTTTGAAATTGAACTTGCGCGATTTCAAACCCAGTGCGAGTTCGGGGGCGATTTGAAAGACATCTGTGCGGGTTCATGCACAGATGTCTATTGAAATCACCCCAGAAGTCACCAAATGTAGTACGGGAACTACTTTTGGAAATTGGTGCGGCGCCGCAAAGTCGGCGTCGCACCGATTGGAACAGTGCCGTTGCCAGCAATAGGCTGCGATTTGGCATGTGATTTGACATGTCAAATTGCATGTCAATCACACCGATGTGAATGGGGGCTTAAAGACAGCATTTAATAACAATGTCAACATGAGCCACAGGACTGCTTTAACTTTTTGTTTTTATTACAAGAGTCTACAAGTGGCAGGAGAAGCCAACTGCCCTGTTGGAAATCCAATTACAGTGCAATTTTCAAACTGTTATAGCCCCATAAGTACACAGCAGTGGGACATATAGAATGTAAGGTGATTGGAGCGATGAGCTTGTTAAGAATAAAAAAAGGGCGTTTCACTCTCTGGGCCGGAAAGCTGCTTTTGATAACATCGCCCATTGATGACGAAACGCGGCAAGCTGATGCTCCCGTGCGTCACTTCCGACCCAGAGAGCGGAATGCATTCCAGGAAGTAGGTAGCGTCCATCTCTCTACACATACAGGGACGTTTTTTAACTGTAAAGTGGCGTTTTTTGATCGTTTTATACACTGCAACTGCTGTAATTTTTACTTGAATAAACCTAAAGAATTTTATACTATGAGAGGCTGTCTCTGCATTCACTTTTTACCTGCATAATAACGTTTTGGAAGAGCCTCTGGGATCGCAACAGGAAGGAGTCTGGACCAGAGGGAGTCACCAGAGGACATCAGAGACAGAGTGATAGGTCCCCCTCAATAAGACCTACAAGCCTAGTTGACTTTTCTTGCTATATAGCAAGGGAGTCACCAACATCTGGTGAGTGTGGAGTGAATACACCTTTGCACGTGGTGGAAACACAGGGGGTACCCTGGGAACAAGGCACAAAGCACTTTATATTCGTGCAAAGTCTCTATGTAGAGATGGGGGTTCGCTTCCACACGTTAGCAAGGTGTCAGGGCTGGGCTCAGCCATTCCTTCTCTGAGCTGGCCACTCAGCTGTCGGCTATGTAGCAAGAAAAGTCAACTAGGCTTGTAGGTCTTATTGAGGTATAGTATAGTATAAAATCCTTTAGGTTTATTCATATAAAAATTACAGCAGTTGCAGTTTATAAAACGATTAAAAAAACGCCACTTTACAGTTAAAAAAACGTCCCTGTATGTGTAGAGAGATGGACGCTACCTACTTCCTGGCATGCATTCCACTCTCTGGGTCGGAAGTGAGGCACGGGAGCATCAGCCTGCCGCGTTTCGTCTTCAATGGGCGATGTTATCAAAACAGCTTTCCGGCCCAGAGAGTGAAACGCACGCCAGGAAGTAGGTAGTGTTCATATCTCTACACATACAGATGGCAGCTTTTTAACTGTAAAGTGGCATTTTTTAATCTTTTTATACACTGCAACTGCTGTCATTTTTATATGAATAAAAGTTAAGGATTTTATACTATGAGAGGCTGTCTCTGCATTCACTTTTTACCTGCATAATAAAGTTTTGGAAGAGCCTCTGGGATCGCAACAGGAAGGAGTCTGGACCTGATGGAGTCACCAGAGGACATCAGGGACAGTGGGATAAGTCCTACATATGAAGAATGTATTGGCATATTGTTTGACATCACCATTAGACCCCTTTCGCACTGAGGCGTTTTTCAGGCGCTTTAGCGCTAAAAATAGCGCCTGTAAAGCGCCTGAAAGAAGCCTCAGCTGCAAAACCAGAGTGAAAGCCCGAGTGCTTTCACACTGGGGAGCTGCGCTGGCAGGGCGTCAGAAAAAGTCCTGCAAGCAGCTTCTTTGCAGTGCATTAGGAGCGATGAACTCACCGCTCCTGAAGCGCCCCTGCCCATTGAAAACAATGGGGCAGCGCTGCTACATCGGCATTTTGCGGACGGATTTAACCCCTTTTCGGCCGCTAGCGGGGGTTAAAACCGCCCCGCTAGCGGCCGAATAGCGCCGCTAAAACAACGGTAAAGCGCTAAAAATAGCGCTGCTTTACCGCTGACGCCCGGGGCGGCTCAGTGTGAAGGGGCTCTTATAGTGGTATTTAAAGTATTCACTATTGTATATTAAAATATTAAGTTTATGCAATAGCAAGCGCTGCCTGTTTTTTATTCATGTTTGTCAAAATCACCAGCATGCTCTTGAATGGAAATATGTACATGTAAGGGGTTAATTATGTCTGTTGGTGCTGCCAAATATTCCAATGCATTTCTGTTATCAAGGATTACCTCCCATCTGAAGCTCCTACTACATCTCTAGGACAGCATCCTAATGGGATCTGTTCCAGCTGAAAAAGCCAAGATTGCGGTCATATGAGCTCTTGTGACATCACTTGCTCCATCCTCTGTATATTAATCCGATCTTCACAGAGCACTTGTACAAGACAATTGTGGGTTACTCTCTAGGCAAGATTATTTTGTATAGGAGGCTGAAGAGAGTATGTACAAGTAATAGGCAATCAGTTTCCAGTTAACCCCATTTACCAGCGATGAAATCTGACTCACTGCCGTGATTTAGGGCGCTGTGTACTGTACATCACAAAATCACTTTGCATTTCTTCATTTCTTTACAATATTAAGTCCTCCCAGCAAGGCATCCTGGGTAAGGAGGGCAAGGAGGAGATTTATTAAGGAGTCAATTTCCCAAAAAAACATTTTTTTTTCATATGCTGGAGAGTTAACGACCTGATCTCTTGGATTACCACATTTTGTCTAAAAAACGAGACATGTGTATTGGTACTTGAATCTTGGCGTGATTTGTGTATTTCTTCCAGATCTGTGCAAGTAATCCAGTGTGAGACTTTTCCTCTGTGCATGAGCTTCCTGTAATAAAGACCGGCCATTGCTGCTCCCAGTCCTTGTGCAGGGGAACTGGTCTTGTCTCCGCCCCCTCCAATCGTTTTCTGCAGGCAGCCTGTAGTGGGTGGGGTCTACTGGACTCCTCCCACAGCTCTGCACAGTGATGATGTCACTGCTACTTTTACAAAGTAATAACTGTATTTGCAAATTAATTTGGTGCTCACAATGTGTATTTTCTGTGGTTATTGAGGAATACTGTATACTTGAATGAAGGTTTTTGTGCCCAGAGTTCAATATATCACAGCTTATCAGTCCTTACATGTAGTGGCTGCATTTGTTTCATTTGTCAGACTTTTTTCTTCACTTTCACCTAGTGATCATGCTAATAACACATTTTCTGCCCTAGGGTGGCTATGCTCACTCTACTGTATCCTCATCTTAATTATGTAGGGCAGGGTTGTTTGCAGCTTGGAGCTGGGAAAACCCCCAAGGCCCCTTTCACACTTGTACGACACGTCCTGCGACTCGGGACTGCACAGTCGCATGACAACTCGTTCCCCATGATTTCCAATGATAACCATTCATATATGTGCGGCTTTAAGACGTACCGACTTCAAAGTAGTCCCTGTACTACTTTGGCTCCGACTTTCATGCGAGTTGAGGGCCATAGACCTCAAGTTTACACAGGCATCCCCTGAAATGGTGGCAAAATTGCGGTAAAATCGTGCAACTTTTGTGAGGTGAGGTGGCCATCTATGTAGAGATGGGGGTTTGCTTCCACACATTAGCAAGGTGTCAGGGCTGGGCTCAGCCCTTCCTTCTCTGAGCTGGCCACTCAGATGTCAGCTAATTACCAGCTCCTATCCCTCCACAGTTACTCACCTTTTGATGATATCCTGCTCATCAGTCCTGCCTACTTAAGCTGTCCAGCCCAGAGGATCCCTGCCTTCGCCTTAGTCAACATCACAGAGATGCTCTCCTGTTAAAAGACTTGCTTGGCTGACATCCCAGATGCTGCTTGCTGTTTTACTACGCTCATCTCCAGCTCCCTGACGTTTGGCTTGTCTGACTATCCATTCTGGTTCCTGAACTCTGGCTATGTTTTGACTGAGTTTGATCTATTTACTTTTATTATTAAACAAGTGTGATTTAACTGTACTTCTGTCTCGGTCTGATTTCATGGTTTCTGACACAAGGAGAACACTGAGCAGCACAGATTAGAATAGTGCTATCACAGAATTTCACTCCAAATCTGATTAGACTAGCAGCCAGAGGCAACAGTGCCTTGGATCCCACACTGCAGATATATACCAATGAGGCTGTGGGCACAAGACTACTTGGGACCCTAACCTACCAGGATGTGCACTGATATTTGTGAGCACAAATTAAAGACAAAAGGTTACTTATTGCTTAGGCACAGTTAACATTTCCTAATAAATCCTGTAGCATAGTGAATCTTCACTTTTTGAGTATGGGTCCACTTTAACCACTTCACACCCGCGCTATAGCCAAAAGATGGCTACAGCGCAGGCTCACTTTGCCAGGAGGGCGTCCATGGACATCCTTCCGTGATTGCGCTGCCCGCTCGCTCTGTGATCGCTAAATCCTCAGCTGATCACAGATCAGGGTAAAAGGCCAATCACAACGGCCCTTTACCACGTGATCAGCTGTGTCCAATGACAGCTGATCACGGAAGTAAACATAAGCAGCTTGTGTTAAAGGGACATCAGCGCTGATAATCAGGAGACTGATTATCCTCAATTCTTTTCCTCAAGAAGTGATTGCTCCACATGAAAATAAAAGAATGCTCCAAATAGTGTGATAAAGTACAACAAATTTATTAAAAATTCAAACCATCGCACACTATTGCACTCACATGTGTAAAAACCAAAGCAGGCCAAAAAAACACTCCAAAGGAAATCGTAACATAAACTCCATGCACTGGTAAAGCGATCTATAGCGGTCGTGGCGGACCCAGGATAGTGTGTCAGCTGTGCAGTCTCACCCACTCCTAGTCTCAAGCCTCCACCATTCGATGCAGTGTGTCACGTCACAACATCCTGCGTCACGCTTCAGATTCTTGCTGGTTAGCCACGCCCCGACATGTTTCGTCACAACTGACTTATTCATGGGATTCCACTTATCTCTAGAAGTTTAAATTCAGTCACGTATTTGTTACATATTAAGTGGCAGCTATAGTTTATTTAAATTATACTTTTTTCACTTATTCAGAAACGGAGTGGAGGTGTCACAGGGTGTAGGGCGTTTGCTTGTGAACTATCAGGTGTACACAGAATTTTTGCCTGACTGTTTGTACCAACGTTCCTTTGAATATTGACTAGTGTAAGGCCAGCTTTAAAGATCTGTCCAAGGAGGCGCATGCGCGGACTCCTCCAAGATGGCCGCTTAAGCCCGGAGCTCCGCACTGCCCTGACCACCCGGCGCACATAGCGGGGGAACCGGGACCCCGTAGGCCACGTAACCCACCTCAAGGCGAATAGGAGGGGTTGGGGAACAACCCTATGCCGGCCGGATCGTCCAGGAAGGGCCTGGAACCTCTGTTTAGAGCCTCGGCGGAGCGGGCCGAATCCAAGATGGCGGGCGCCATGCTGCACGGCGCACAGACAGCTGCAGAGAGCCCAGGAGATAAACTTTCCTATGCCGCTGTGACCCGCTCTCTCTCCTCTGGGACCCCAGTGAGTACTTCTCTACACTCGGCTCAGTCCACGGCCCTTTCAGATCACAGTGCAGAACATCCCATGACGCCCCCCTCACAGCCTCCCTCTCCTCACATTACAACAGGGCCTGAAATGGCGCCCAATCCAGCCCACTCAATCCTCACAGCCCCTGACCTCTTCTCCCAGTTATCAGCTCTGCTGGATAGAGGTCTGGCCCAAACTGCAGCCAAAATAACTGGCGATATCAGAGAGGACTTCCAGGCCCTGGGCTCCAGGATGGAGGCGATCGAAGATAAACTTGATCAGACCATCTCTAAAACCAGGCAGAACTCCAACCACATACAGGTCATACAAGACCAACTGGACATTGCTCTCTCACGCATCGATGACCTTGAAAATAGGTCCAGAAGGGAAAACTTTAGACTCAGAGGTCTCCCAGAATCTATAACCGACTCTACGATGGCGGTCCAAGACTTCATTAAACAACTTCTCCCTGACATTCCTCCACATAAATTGGAAATTGACCGCGCTCACAGGACATTAGGACCACCGAGGAAAGATGGCCTCCCCAGAGATATAGTGATCAAGCCACACTACTTCTCAGTTAAAGAAGAGGTGATGAAAAAGTGCAGATACCAACAGCCCCTCACGTGCAGAGGCCACGCCGTACAAGTCTTTGCGGACATCTCACCTAACACAATACAAAAAAGGAGAGCGTTGAAGCCCCTACTCTCGGTGTTGGCGCAAAACGAAATCAAATACAAATGGGCCTTCCCATTTGCTCTCAAGTTTGATCACAAAGGCAAAACCTACTCTTTCCGCAGCCTCCAAGAAGGAGAACGGATCCTGTTAGACCTCCGCCTCATCTCGCAGGAGTCAGCAATGGACTTCAACAATTCGGCGGCGGGAGCATACAAGCGCCCATCCCCTGCAAGTCCTTTGCAACCCCTGTGGGAAAAACCCAAATACAAGCGCTCCAAGGAAGCCAGACCTCCATGAGTCCTCGAGTCAAGAAGCTGTTTGATGGACTTTCCCTGATCCCTTTTTCCCTTTGTGGGCTTCTACACGAACACGATTGACTTTTCTTTTTTTTTTCTCTTTTTATTGCTGGAATGTTTCTCCCTCTGGTCATGACAGCATTGGAGGATATGTGCTGGTGATTTACGGGATTTCTTTTTAGTCGGGGGGGGGGGGGAGGGAGGGGGAAATATGTCCTCTTTCTCTTCTCCCCCCCTCACCCCTCTATGTCTTCTCTTGATGGGGGGGACGTGGGCGGGTGTCCCTGCCCCGGGGGGGTCCCTTGGGAGTAATCCTGCTGGGGCCCTCCTGGGGCAGGGGATTTGAATGTCAACCAACACGATCCTTAAACACCACTTTCTGACCCAGGCCTCCTGGGTAATGGGTAACAGAGTGAGATATCATGACTTCTCCTTATGATGTGCCTTAGACGAAAAAATGAGCTTCGTATTGCGTGGGCTATAGCGCAAGGAGCCCTCCTCATCCACCCGGTATTTTGTCCTGGGTGGGAGGGGAGGAAGGTGGGAAAAAAGGGTGGGCGGGGCCCCCTTCGGTTCCCCAGGTCGGACTAGCTCCGATCAGCAGGTTTTTTTTTGTTGCTTATTCAGTATTTAACTGATGTGCGCCGAGGTCGCGGCAGTTAGGCTGCACCTCCATTAATCCCGAGGACCAGGTGATACTGGTCTCCTGGGTTAGGAATCCTCCCTGTCAACAGGGTCTGGACGTTTCCTCCACTGTGAAGAGTGGAGTGCTCTGCTGCCTCCACTGTTCACACAAGTCCCGAGAGGACTCGATCTTCCCCTCTTCCCCTCTTCCTATGTTCTCTTCTCTACTATCATCTCTAACAATCTATTCTCTTGTAGTTGGCTGTCTGCTGGGTTATACCCACTCCTCCAGTAAGAAGCGGAAGGATGTCTTAATGGTCCCAACTTCGGTTCCTACTCGCCTGCTGGAACAGGTAAGCGTCGAGGGATGGGGGGTAGGCCCCCTACTTCTGCTTCATGGCTGACACTGAAAATCTGCCCTCCCTATTAAGGGTGGCCACACACAATACCCAAGGGCTGAACTCTCCTTCTAAACGAAGGAAAGTACTTGACTTTATGAAATCCCGCAAGATTGATCTTATATTTCTCCAAGAAACCCATTTCCCGATCCGGTACAAACCTAACTTTATCCACTCCCAGTTCCCATTGTATTTTCTAGCCAATGCGGAAGATAAGACCAGAGGGGTTGCTATCCTTATTTCTAAAAATTGCAGATTCACGCTACAGAAGGTTCAACGAGATCCAGAGGGTAGGTACATCCTAGTTAAGGGGACTGTAGAAGGCAGATTATACTCCCTAGTATCCTACTACGCCCCTAACACAGGACAGCACAAATTTTTTAACTCAATGTTTAAGACACTTGGACCACTGATTGAAGGCTCTGTAATTTTTGGGGGAGACTCCAACGTGGCCTTCGACCAGGGCCTAGACAAATCTAAACCCCCATCCGCCCAAAACATACGCCCAACCAAAACCAGCTTGAAAATAGCTAAGCTGATTTACTCACAAGGACTCACTGACATTTGGAGGGAATTAAACCCCACCAAAAAAGATTACACTCACTTCTCCCACGCCCACCAATCCTATGCTCGTATTGACCATCTGCTAGTCTCAAATGACTTGATCCCGGCAGCCCAAAGATCACAAATTACTGACACGGTCTGGTCGGATCATTCCCTGTTAAGTGTTCTGATAAATAACCAAACCCCACACCACAAATACAACCTTTGGAGACTAAAGGAAAACATTCTTTCTGACCCCGCCTGGAAAGTTGAAATTGAAAAGGCCATAAAGGAATATTTTATTCACAATGACACGTCAGACGTTTCCGCGGAAACCTTATGGGCAGCACATAAGGCCACAATCAGAGGGAAATTAATACAAATAGCAGCCAAACTTAAAAAAGAACATGGGATAGACATAGACAACCTAGAAAAGAAATTCCAAAAGTTATGTACGGGGCACAAGAGAGACCCTGCTTTAGTACCCGTATCCCAATTAGATGCAGCACGCCTAGAATTAAACTTAGCTCTTACAGCTAAAGCGGATAAAAGTATATCTTGGCTAGGAGCGAAATATTACTATCAGAAGGACAGGGCTGGGTCTCTCTTGGCGTCCCGTCTCACCCCGCGCCCTCGCACATATATCTTCCCCAAAATCAAAATAGCAGGCCAACCCCACACAACAAACCCACTGAAGGTCATGAAAGCCTTCCACGGGTTCTATGCAGATCTATATAGCGAGCATAAGGCAAGTAATCCCCAAACTCTGACGAATTTTCTGAATAATCTCCCGATTCCTACCCTTTCGGCTGAGCACAGAGATAGACTCGAAGCTCCGGTTTCCGCCGAAGAAGTGCTGGCAGTTATTAAAAACCTTAAGCGGCGGTCGGCCCCGGGCCCAGATGGCTTCTCCGTACCGTACTATAAAACCTATGCAAATACCATAGCGCCTTACCTTGCTAGATTCATTAACTTCAAAACCAAGGGAGAGCCTCTGGACCCGCAGTTGAACGCTGCTTTCATAACTGTAATACCGAAACCAGACAAGGACCAGGGAGAAGTATCCAACTATAGACCCATATCCCTGATCAATAACGATCTAAAAATGATGACTAAAATTATGGCAGACCGTTTGGCCTCCTTTATTGGATCTTATATCCATAAGGACCAAGTGGGGTTTATCCCGGGTAGGCAAGGTCCCGACCAAATCAGAAGAACGGTGGATGTAGTCTCCCTCCTGCAATCGGGCTGGGATGGTAGTGGGGCGCAAAAGGGAATGTTGCTATCTCTAGATTTACAAAAAGCGTTCGACTCTGTATCTTGGTCTTACCTATTCTCAATCATACAACAATGGGGTTTTGGCCCACGGTTCACAGGGTTACTACACTCCCTATACTCTAGCCCAGAAGCTAGAATCAAATTACAAGGACAACTCTCTGATCCTATTAAAATAGCTAGAGGGACCCGCCAAGGTTGCCCGCTCTCACCACTGATTTTTGCGATAGCGATTGAATCATTAGCAATTGCTATACGCACTAATCCGGACATAGCAGGGGTGAACTGTGGGCCAGGAACACATAAATGCGGGCTGTTTGCTGATGACCTCATTCTCTATTTGACGTCACCAACAACCTCCCTCCCAGTGCTATGCAAGCTCCTAGACGACTTTGCACAGATCTCTGGGCTATGCGTTAACTACTCCAAGTCTCAAGCACTCAATGTGTCCCTCCCGTCAGCCTTGGTATCTCGGTTGCAGGAGGCGTTCCGCTTTTCGTGGAGCGAGTCCAGCATTCGATACCTTGGAATCAATCTTACCCCCAAATTTGAACAGCTATATCAAGCAAATTACCCCCCCATTTACAAAAAATTAGAATCTGATCTCAAATAATGGTCCCCACATCACATTTCCTGGCTCGGTAAAATAAACTCTGTAAAAATGACTCTGCTGCCACGTCTCCTATATATTTTCAGAGCGCTCCCAATCGCGATACGGAAGGACCACCTCTCAGCATTCCAAAACAAGGTCGTAAAATTTATTTGGGGTGCAAAGGGGCATAGGCTCCCGAGAAACGTCCTATTCGACCCAAGAAAAACGGGGGGATTGGGACTTCCAAATCTTTTTTGGTATTACCAGGCGGCTAGATTGGCACAGATATCAACAGTCTATGCCAAAACAGCCAGACCTGATTGGATAGAAATGGAAAGACAGGCAGTACCAACATTTACAATTGACTTCCTCCTCTGGTGCCCACCAAAAGCTAGGCCTCCGATCATGTCGCCCGCATTATCACAATCTCTGACGATATGGGACACTCTCAGAAAGAACCCCTCCTTAGTATCGCCCAACAAACCTCTATCGCACATTTTCCGTAACCCCGCATTCCCCCCGGGCATGGACATTAAAGCCTTTCAGTGGTGGCTGGATAGGGGGATGTACCGGATCGGGAACTATTTTACCGCAGCGGGGCCATTAACCCTCAACCACTGCATCAAACATCTGAGCCTCCCCAATTCAGAGAGGTTCAGGTTTAATCAACTTTCACACTTCCTCCAATCTATCTGGATTGAGAAACCTGAGCCCCCCGCAGTTCACCCCATACGAAATATGGTGTGGGGGTCTCCTGGAGCAGAGGGGGGGCATATCCTTAATCTACTCCTCGCTTGCTGCTACAGATAGGAAAGCAACGTTCATGCTGGCATGGGAGAGGGACTTACAGGACACCTGGGATCTAGATCACTGGCACATGACCTTCTTCCGATCATTCAAAGGCATTCTTAATATTTCCCTGATTGAAGCTAGCCTAAAAGTAATCACTAGATGGTACCTGACCCCCTCCCGGCTGGCCATGATGCATCCCGCGGTCTCCCCTCTATGCTTTCGCGGATGTCACATGACCGGTTCCATGTTACACATATGGTGGGACTGCCCTAAAATTAGGACCTTTTGGCAAAAAATATTTTATGCCATATCCAAAATAATAGGTAAGACCGTTCCCAAATCTCCTCTTACAGCTCTTCTCAACCATCCCATTCCAGGGATCTCAAAATCATCACAGAAATTAGTTTTTTTCGTTTTCCTTGGAGCCAAAATTACCCTTGCTAAAGCTTGGAAGAAGCCTTCAGTCTCTCTCATAGCTGCTAAACGGAAAGTGTCCTGGATAATGACTCAGGAGAAATTAGTAAGCTCTTCACTAGATACCTCAGCAAAGTTTGAGAAGATTTGGGACCCGTGGTCCAAATACATAGGAATAAGGCATCATCCAAACTTTTAGAAATGGTCCCTCAATCGAGGATGGGGCACCGAGCAGACAGCCAAACTTTTCTCTTCTCTGCACTTTACCTCTCTCTTTCTGACTCCTCTCTCCTCTCTTCTCCCCCTAACCCTTCTCTTGCTTCTTTTTTTTTCTTTTCTTTTCTTTTCTTTTTTTTTTTTTTTTCCTCTCTTCTCCCTGACTCCCCATATTCGACAGGCAGGAATAGAACTCACTCCTGAAGTGGGTAAACCCTGGAGCGAACCTTAGTAGAAAGTTATACTATGTTATGTATCCCTGTGGTTTACTCAGGAATGATAGCTTCTTACTGCACATGCCTAAACAGCAAAAGTACCAAGGGGATTGTTAAGTTACTTTAAACTTGAAATGTAACCCGTCTAGCAAACTGTTTTTTGCAATTAAGTTCTGTTGGTCAATGCGCCAAAATTTTCTATTACTTTTTTTTTATATACATCGCTAGTGTCTCTCTAGGTCCTCGGGTCACTAGTAAATAGGTCTCATTCCGCTCCCCAGCACAGTGTGATCCCATGAAGGGGTGCTGGAGGTGGACTGGGATAAATACCCAAGGCTCACCCGTTATGTTCGCAAGAACAAGGACCAGGTTGGACCTGTTAATAGACACCTCAGTTTAAAGTTAGTTGACGATGTAACTCTAGTGTATAAGTCATTATATTGCAAAAAATATCACTGTTAATATGACTTGCACTCCTCCCTTTTACCCTGCTTTAAATTGTGACATGTAACGGATGCTTGTACCTACAATTTGTTTTGTCTGACAAAATCTAATAAAAACCATTTAAAAAAAAAAAAAAGATCTGTCCAAGCGCCGCTGCCATAAGTCAAATAAAGATATCACACTCTGAGAGATTTTTTTACAATGTAATATACTGTATATAACCACAAAAAGGGAACACCTTTGTTTTGACCTTGTTTTGGAGGGAAGAGACTCAAACAATCGTGCAGAAATCTTCCATTTTTCAATTTCTCCGGGAAGCATAAGCCAGCCAATGATCCACTATATACCCAGAGCTAAAATATTAGTTTAATTTATGCAAAAGAAAAATTTATTTGGGAATTTCCGAGTTTACAGAAGGCGTAAGCATTGTGGCAGACCTGTTCCCAAACAGATCCTATACCATCTATTCCTTAATTTTGACATCTTCCTTGAGAGACAAGAGCTGGGATATTCCTGTCATTATAGAATATAATATGTGCAGCGTGCAGGCATGCAGAAAATCAGGATGATGTGCTGTATAATGGGGTTTCATGACGGCTGGATGAGAGCAGAGAGAATACTAATGTCCTACTCATATGGATTAGATCCACAAACACAAGGCCGCGGGAATAAATTATTTTTACACTTTAGTATTATTCACAGTCTTCTATACTTTGGTATATCGCCTACACATCAAGGAGGCAGCCATATTGTGGGCTGAATAAATATTCATGAATTTGCTGTGTATTAATTCACCACAAATGGATTCTTCATAGGGGCGTTGTGCTAGCTTGATGGTTAGCATTGTGGCCTTACAGCACTAGAATTGTGGGCTCTATTACCAATAGAGTCACCATTTGCATCTCTTGTGTATACTTCATCAAAATGTAGTAAATGGAATAACAGTGAACAACAAGCTGCACATGTAAAAGAAAAAAAAAAGAAAATGAGAGAGAGAGAGAGAGAGAGAGAGAGAGAGAGAGAGAGAGAGAGAGAGAGAGAGAGAGAGAGAGAGAGAGAGAGAGAGAGAGAGAGAGAGAGAGAGTTTGCATGTTTCCCTGTGCCTGTGTGGGTTTCGTCCGGGTACTCCGGTTTCCTCCCACACTCCAAAGACATGTTGGTAGGTTAATTGGATCCTGTGTAAATTGGCCCTATTATATATGAATGTGAATTAGGGACCTTAGATCGTAAGCTTCTTGAGGGCAGGGACTGATGTGAATAAATATATGTAAAGTGCTGCCTAAATTGACAGCACTATAGAAGTATCTGAAATAAATAAAATAAAAATAAAGTGTAAAAAGAAATTTGTCACAAAATGAAATTTAACGTGCATTATCACAGGGCGACACTGTGGATGCACTAGAAACAATGTGCCAACGTCCCAATATTGATTGGAAAAAACAAAGAAATTTCAAAGATGGACTGGGCACACACATAGGGTAAAAGGTTTTGAAATTTTAATTTAACTTTTTACCTTTATCCAATTAAAATTTCAAAACCTTTTACCCTATGTGTGTGCCCAGTCCATCTTTGCAATTTCTTAGTTTTTTCCAGTAAAAAGACTTTTGTCACCTGACTGCCAAGGAAGCTGCCATCTTAGCTGTGGTTTGATCTGCAGTTCCATGGTGCTGCACTTGTAATCGGTTAGGACATTAGCCATTTCATAGCTTGACAGTTCAGTTGAGAGCACAAGCAACTGTAATGCCGCGTACACACGGTCGGATTTTCCATCGGGAAGTGTTGGATGTGAGCTTGTTGTCGGAAAGTCAGACCGTGTATGCTTCATCGAACATTTGCTGTCGGACTTTCCGCCAACAAATGTTGGCTAGCAGGTTCTCAAATTTTCTGCCAACAAAACTTTGTTGTCAGAAAGTCCGATCGTGTGTACACAAGTCCATCACACAAAAGTTCACGCATGCTCAGAATCAAGCAGAAGGAGCCGCACTGGCTATTGAACTTCCTTTTTCTCGGCTCGTCTTACGTCTTGTACGTCATCGCGTTCTCACGTTCGTAATTGTTGGCCAACATTTGTGTGACCGTGTGTATGCAAGACAAGTTTGAGCCAACAACCTTCGAACAAAAATCCACGGTTTTGTTGGCGGAAAGTCCGATCGTGTGTACGCGGCATTACAGTTATCATTCACGGCATGCCTTGATAACGTTTTAGGGAAACAGGTAAAATAATGGGTGATGGGTTCCACTTTTAAAGAGAAGCTCCAGTCTTAGCAAAAAAAAAAAAAAATTAATTCAGCAGCTACAAATACTGTAGCTGCTGACTTTTAATATAAGGACACTTACCTGTATAGTGATGTCCGCAACCCAAGCCAATTCTTCAATCTGCTTCGGGTGCAGGCACCTGGAACTTCACCGAGGAAAACTGGCAGTGAATGCTTCAGGCCTTGCAGCCAGTTTCCAGTCGCGATGCGCTTTCCGAATGGTCCCACTGTCTTCTAGGACCGGTGTGTGTCCCAGAAGGTAGTGGGGGGGAAGGAGGAGGGGCCGGACATACCAGGAGGTTGCCGCAGTGATCTTATGCAGAAGTGGGAGCGAGTACCTGTCAAAACCAGGTACCCGCTCCCCCCAAAAAAGTGCCATATGGGGCAGTGGGGGGAGGGTGCGAACAAGCAGAGCTTCTCCTTTTGGGTGTGTTACATCCACGTTCCCGTTTATGTTGGATGTAACGTAAACAGGAACGAGAATGTAACAGAGTGGAGCTTTTTTTTAACTCTTTCGTATATTGTACCAACACAAAGCTAATCCAGCCATTTTAAAGGAAGCAGCCCATAGCATGGCATGTTCAAGCAACCAAGTGCATCTAAACCCAAACAAAAAGTGTAATTATTACGTTGTAGCAGTTACACTTATATTGCATCTTCCCATGCCAGTCTTAAAATCACCAAAATCTATGAAGGGGCTCCAAACCCACTTATACTCAGCTTGCCAGTGCTCCCATGCAATTCCTTCATCTGTGGTAGCAAGCGACACTACCCGGTACTTCCAGGTACGGAAAAGCATGTGACCTACTCCCCTGTGACAGTACCCTAGCCACATGGCCAAGGGAGTAACCTCATGGCTCCCCCTGGTCGAAGGCACAAGTTAATTTATTCATGGCTGCAAGGGCAAGGTGAGTATCAGTGGGACAGGGGGACCATTGCAGAGGTATGTTCACTTTGCCTTGCTTGGATACAGCAACAGTGTCTGTTTAAAGGGGGGAAATAAGGTGAATTACACACCAGGGAAACATCTTTCCATCTCGTTTACATCACTAAAGCACGTGTTTCAGCATAGCTCCAAGCTGTCCCTCATTTGAGACCAAATCCCTCTGTCCCGTGTGCAGACTCAGTTGTCCATCTTTTAGTCTGATTTGTACATCCCTAGACAAAATGTACTGTTTTACTACCAAAAGTATTACGTTGCACTAATTATTTTATCTATTTGTTATTTAAAAAGCCAAAAAAATAAAAAGATAGGCAGTTGTGTGGATTAGCCCAGTAGTCATCAACCCTGTCCTCAGGGCCCAATAACAGGCCAGGTTTTAAGTATTACCTTGGGGAGATGCAGACTAGAATACTGCAATCACTGAGCAGCAAATGATATCACCTGTGATGTATTTCAGTTATCCTGCAAACCTGGCCTGTTGGTGGGTCCTGAGGACAGGGTTGATGACCACTGGATTAGCCAACCATTTTCTACATCTTTTGTGGTCCATTTAATCGGAGTCGTGGCAGGACATGTTCTTTGCCTACATGCTGGGCTTGATTTTACTAAGACTGGAGAGTGCAAAAACTGGTGCAGTTTCTGCGCAGATGCCAATCAACTTCCATTTTTTGTGTGCCAAAGCCTAAAGGATAAGTTTACCTATATAAAAAAAATAAAAATAAATGCACATGCCTGGAAAACACTGCACCCATGATAAGCAGATTGTGGGTTTAATGCAGGGCTCTTGCAGACTCTGTGTGTAAGCTGTTTGGCCATACATCGTACAGCCAAGCAGTTACACACTAACAGGAAGCTCAATGAACCACCATAGTGCTCAACAGTGCCGTGGTAGTTCATTAAAAACTACAAACCCACAGCTACAAGGGCTGCTGGACCTTTTAGTTTTCCATTTACAGAACTCTGTGAATGAATGACACGGTTGGGTGGGCGGAGTCACACATGGCCAAGTTATTATTATACACAATTTATATAGCGCCAACAGTTTACGCAGCGCTTTACAATGTAGTGGGAGGACAGCACAATTACAGTACAGTTCAATACAGAAGGGACAGGAGGGCCCTGCTTGTAGAGCTTACATTCTAAAGGGAGGGGGAGGTGGTACAAAAGGTAATAGATGCAGAGATAGATTTGATGGGGGTGGCTCGGGTACAGTTGTTAGGTAGGTGTGGGATAGGTTTCCCTGAATAAGTGAGTTTTCAGGGATCTCCTAAAGGTGGACAGGTTGGGGGCTGATCGGATACAGGGACGGTCCTGGCCGGGGTGCACGGGGTGCACCGCACCCCAGCGCTGTCATTTATGTTCAGAAGAGGGGCGCCGTCGCAGCCCGAGCTAGAATCTGTGTAACAGAGTGACGTCACTCAGGGACGCCGCGGCCACCCCAGCATTCAGAGCGCGCCGCGGCCGCCCCAGCATTCCTTGCGCCGCCTCCGCGGCTAGTACAGAAGCTCAGAGAGCTGAGAGCTCCGCCCGCCTCAGCCATCTTCGCAGACAGCGTGAGCGCTCAGCGTGGCTAAGAGGGGAGCCGAGCCGAGCCGGAACGGAGAGTAGACTAGTGCCTAGCTCTGGCTGGCTGGTCTGAAGACATAGAGAAGAAGAGCATATCGGCTGCCCGCCTCCCTGTCCCTGCACTGCATTGCACCAGGCAGCGTCCGTCCAGGCCGGTCAAGGAAGGAAGTTGGAACTTGTAAGTAGTAGTAGTCTGACTGTGATGCACTGCTGCCCATCAAACACACATCTACTGTTGTGCCCATCAAAAGCTGCCACTCTGCCTATTAAAAGCTGCCACTCTGCCTAAACACAGCCACACTGTGCCCATCAAAAACTGCCACTCTGCCCAAACAGCCGTTGTGCCCATCAAAAACTGCCACTCTGCCCATCAAAATCTGCCACTGCCCAAACACAGCCACTGAGCCATAAAACACAGCCACTGTGCCCATCAAACGCCCACCGTGCCCATAAAAAGCTGCCACTCTGCCCATCAAAATCTGCCACTGCCCAAACACAGCCACTGAGCCATAAAACGCAGCCACTGTGCCCATCAAATGCCCACCGTGCCCATCAAAAGCTGATACACTGTGCCCATCAAAAGCTGACACACTGTGCCCATCAAACACAGCCACTGTGCCCATCAGACACAGCCACTGTTGTGCCCATCAAAAGCTTCCACTGTGCCCAAACACAGCCACTGTGCCCATCAAAACCTGACACTGTGCCCATCAAAACCTGACACTGTGCCATAAAACGCAGACAATGTGGCATAAAACGTAGCCACTGTGCCCATCAAATGCCCCCTGTGCCCATCAAAAGCTGACACTGCCCATCAAACGCCGCCATTGTGCCATCAAACGCAGCCACTGTGCCCATCAAAAGCTGCCACTGTGCCCATCAAAAGCTGCCCCTCTGCCCATCAGACACAGCCACTGTTGTGCCCATCAAAAACTGCCACTCTGCCCATCAAAAGCTGCCACTGCCTAAACACAGCCACTGAGCCATAAAACGCAGCCACTGTGCCCATCAAACGCCCACCGTGCCCATAAAAAGCTGCCACTGTGCCCATCAAAAGCTGACACTGTGCCCATCAAAAGCTGACACACTGTGCCCATCAAACACAGCCACTGTGCCCATCAGGCACAGCCACTGTTGTGCCCATCAAAAGCTTCCACTGTGCCCAAACACAGCCACTGTGCCCATCAAACGCAGCCAATGTGCCATTAAACGCAGCCACTGTGCCATAAAACGCAGACAATGTGGCATAAAACGTAGCCACTGTGCCCATCAAATGCCCCCTGTGCCCATCAAAAGTTGACACTGCCCATCAAACGCCGCCATTGTGCCATCAAACGCAGCCACTGTGCCCATCAAAAGCTGACACTGTGCCCATCAAAAGCTGACACTCTGCCCATCAGACACAGCCACTGTTGTGCCCATCAAAAACTGCCACTCTGCCCATCAAAAGCTGCCACTGCCTAAACACAGCCACTGAGCCATAAAACGCAGCCACTGTGCCCATCAAATGCCCACCGTGCCCATAAAAAGCTGCCACTGTGCCCATCAAAAGCTGCCACTGTGCCCATCAAAAGCTGCCACTGTGCCCATCAAAAGCTGCCACTGTGCCCATCAAACACAGCCACTGTGCCCATCAAACGCCCACCGTGCCCATAAAAAGCTGCCACTCTGCCCATCAAAATCTGCCACTGCCCAAACACAGCCACTGAGCCATAAAACGCAGCCACTGTGCCCATCAAACGCCCACCGTGCCCATCAAAAGCTGATACACTGTGCCCATCAAAAGCTGACACACTGTGCCCATCAAACACAGCCACTGTGCCCATCAGACACAGCCACTGTTGTGCCCATCAAAAGCTTCCACTGTGCCCAAACACAGCCACTGTGCCCATCAAAACCTGACACTGTGCCCATCAAAACCTGACACTGTGCCATAAAACGCAGACAATGTGGCATAAAACGTAGCCACTGTGCCCATCAAATGCCCCCTGTGCCCATCAAAAGCTGACACTGCCCATCAAACGCCGCCATTGTGCCATCAAACGCAGCCACTGTGCCCATCAAAAGCTGCCACTGTGCCCATCAAAAGCTGCCCCTCTGCCCATCAGACACAGCCACTATTGTGCCCATCAAAAACTGCCACTCTGCCCATCAAAAGCTGCCACTGCCTAAACACAGCCACTGAGCCATAAAACGCAGCCACTGTGCCCATCAAACGCCCACCGTGCCCATAAAAAGCTGCCACTGTGCCCATCAAAAGCTGACACTGTGCCCATCAAAAGCTGACACACTGTGCCCATCAAACACAGCCACTGTGCCCATCAGGCACAGCCACTGTTGTGCCCATCAAAAGCTTCCACTGTGCCCAAACACAGCCACTGTGCCCATCAAACGCAGCCAATGTGCCATTAAACGCAGCCACTGTGCCATAAAACGCAGACAATGTGGCATAAAACGTAGCCACTGTGCCCATCAAATGCCCCCTGTGCCCATCAAAAGCTGACACTGCCCATCAAACGCCGCCATTGTGCCATCAAACGCAGCCACTGTGCCCATCAAAAGCTGACACTGTGCCCATCAAAAGCTGACACTCTGCCCATCAAAAGCTGACACTCTGCCCATCAGACACAGCCACTGTTGTGCCCATCAAAAACTGCCACTCTGCCCATCAAAAGCTGCCACTGCCTAAACACAGCCACTGAGCCATAAAACGCAGCCACTGTGCCCATCAAATGCCCACCGTGCCCATAAAAAGCTGCCACTGTGCCCATCAAAAGCTGCCACTGTGCCCATCAAAAGCTGCCACTGTGCCCATCAAACACAGCCACTGTGCCCATCAGACACAGCCACTGTTGTGCCCATCAAAAGCTGCTACTCTGCCCATCAAAAGCTTCCACTGTGCCCATCAAAACCTGACACTGTGCCCATTAAACGCAGCCAATGTGCCATTAAACGCAGCCACTGTGCCATAAAACACAGACAATGTGGCATAAAACGTAGCCACTGTGCCCATCAAATGCCCCCTGTGCCCATCAAAAGCTGACACTGCCCATCAAACGCTGCAATTGTGCCATCAAAAGCTGCCACTGTGCCCATCAAAAGCTGCCACTGTGCCCATCAAAAGCTGACACTGTGCCCATCAAAAGCTGACACTGTGCCCATCAGACACAGCCACTGTTGTGCCCATCAAAAACTGCCACTCTACCCATCAAAAGCTGCCACTGCCTAAACACAGCCACTGTGCCCATCAAACGCCCACCGTGCCCATCAAAAGCTGACACTGCCCATCAAACACAGTCACTGTGCCCATCAAAAGCTGACACTGTGCCCATTAAAAGCTGACACTGCCCATCAAACACAGCCACTGTGCCCATCAGACACAGCCACTGTTGTGCCCATCAAAAGCTGCCACTCTGGCCATCAAAAGCTTCCACTGTGCCCAAACACAGCCACTCTGCCCATCTAAAGCTAACACTGTGCCCATCAAATTGTGCCACTATGACAGCCCACTTGCCGTCTGCCCGGCACTTACCCTGTCTTGGTGGTGGCAGGTGACGGCGGTGAGCGGTGGGACCTTATAGCATGTCAGACAGTGACTCCTGTGTCCTCCATGCGTCTCCTCCCCTGATAGGCGTCCAATCGTAGCGCTTGTCATTTCAGCCAATCAGGTGACAGGTAACAGACCCACGCATCTGATTGCCTGAGAGGTGGTTCAGTGTTAGGAAAGCGAATATTCATTTGCTTTTCTAACACACCTAGGTGAACTGCTTAGCGCTCGCAGTTCACCTTTTTTTAAGTCTATTAGAGCCTATGGCTCTAATCAGGTACTTCAAAAACTCCCCCCCTCTGCTGTAATTCAGGCGCCCGGCGTCCGAAAAGGGGGCAGGTGCCTGAATAGGGGGTGGCTACAGTGGCCATGGATAGATTCATGCTATGCATGAATCCATCCATTATACACAGAGGGGGGTGGCTAGAGAGAGGGAGCGGTACCCGTGTGCTCTTAATGGACGCACCGCCACTGAGGAGCGGTGTATACACTGCTCCTAAAGTGCCCCTGCCTTTCTTTGGCTGCTAGTGGGGGCTAAAAGTGCCCCACTAGCGGCTGAAAAGCCGCTAGCGCCTCAGTGTGAAAGTGCCCTAAGTGTTCACAACACAAAAAGGGAGAAACACAGCAACCCGGCCCAAAAGGTGAATCAACAAAAAGGCTTCAAATGAAGACTCCACCCAGGCCAGATCTCCATAATTAAGGCCGATGGTGAAATGCATCAGGGGCCATGGCTTGGGTTGAGTCAGGCTGAAGTCGTCATGTTTACTCACCTCTTGGGCTGAGTTCCTGTGTGGCAGTGCTTTTCCCTTTCTAGTGTATGCTAAAAAGCCAATGGGTGGGCTCTGTAGCCACCTGCACCCTTGAGTAGGAGTCACCAGAGTTGAAAGTGTTACTAAACCCAGGACCCTATAGCAATTTTATGGTCCTGGAGGTTGCTGTTATTCACAAAATGCAGTTACATTTTTTTTTTTAAACTTCATCTTTATTTAGAATGCATTAACCAATCCCTCCTTGCTTTTGCTTGGTAGTCTGCCCAGTTGAAAAATACCTTTGCATGCAAAGTAGACCCCCGTGCTGGAGGACAACGTACAGGAGGGGCACGCAGCATGCTTCTAAACCACAGCAGCTTCAATCATGTATATATACACAGATGACTGAGCCTGCATGTGCTGCCCCGCTGCAGTATATCTTTTTGGGGACCAGTGGCACTAATACAGTGATCGTTGGTAAAAATGTGCACTGTCACTGTACTAATGACACTGGCTGGGAAAGGGTTAAAAAAAAGGGGCGATTAAAGGGTTAACTGTGTGCCTAGCTGTTTCTTGTGCACTGTGTGGGAAGTGCTTTTTTGACCCCAGGTCTCATATTTAAGAGGGAAGTGCTTTTACTAGGGGAAGGAATGGATCCTGTCTTCTTGCAAACAGACATAATGACGGCCTGCCTTGTTTGCATATGCAGAACGCCATTCTGGCTCTCTGCCTAATGATAGCCGGTTTCTGGTGGACATCAAGTCTGCGGTACCCACAGATCAGCTCCCACTGCATGTAATCACAGCGGGAGAGGGTTGCCGGCGGTGTGTATGCACTCCCCAGACCCGGGAGTGTCAGATCATATAATACATAGATCTCTCCCCTCCCCCTCTCGTTCCCATACTCCGTGTTGTATGTTGCATAGTCCTAACCAAAGTGTTCATTCTCTCAACAGTTACTGATTGTAAAGAAGTTCTTCTGTAAGGTAGGCTCAGACAAAGGGATATCATTCTTTGTGCAAATGTTATTGAAAATTAAAATGTTTTAAAAAATGATTGTGTAGCCCTAGGTGTATGTGTAGCTGTGAGGCTGTCAGTTGTGGTCAGTAATTAGGAGAATTTTGTGGGTAAATAGACTGGGGCATAGGAGTGCAGTGCATAAAGTGACTAGGCCCAACTTCTGACCATAATAACGCTTTTTCACAGTGTGCTATATCACTACAAATTGTATGATTGAATCGGTTCTGATATCAATGTTTTACTAACCTAACAGATTATTATTCTAAAGAGGAAACCTTCATTTTGTTTGCAAATATTAAAGATTTACTACCAGGAAGAATGAGTACTTACATTAAAAGAGCACCTGTCATTTCAGATCCATCATGGCAGTGCCTGTTAGCGGGCGTCCACTCACCTGCTGCCGCCACGTCCCTCACCTTGTTGTGTCACTGCCGCATCACCAGCCGTCCCATTTAAGTGAATGGGACTGTTGGTGAGTCAACAGCGAGTCAGAGGAGAAGCTGGTGGGGGACAGAGATGACAGCCGCTCTTTAAAAATTATGATTTCTATCGAGTGGATTTAAATCAACCCTTTTTACTAGTGATTTAAATCCAATCCACCCTGCATTGCATGCTATTATTAAGCTTATGATATACCAGATCCTTTACCACCATTGATCCCCCAGCTGATCTCCTAGTATTTATGATACATGCATATTCTTAGACCCAAGTGCATAACTACATTTATCAACATGAAACCTCATTTTGCCACATAGTTGCCCAATAAAACAGTGCATTGAGGTCGGGTTGTAAGTTGGAGACGTCCTGTAAGGACGTTATTCCACTGCAAGAACTGCTCAAGTTCAGTTACATTTGATGCTGACCGTTTGTGGACTGCAGTCTTCATGTAATTCCACCGATTTTCAATGGCGTTTAAGTCTGAGCTCTGACTGGGCCATGCAAGGGCACTCACCTTTTTCTCCTTCAATTACTATGTGCTCATTGTTCTGTGTGCTTTGGGTCATTGTCATGTTGGAAGGTAAACCTTCTTCCCATTGACAACCTTCTGGCAGTGGGCAGCAGATTTTCCACTGCAGAGAAATACCCCCATACCAGGATCTTACCACCCCCATACCAGGATCTTACCACCCCCATACCAGGATCTTACCACCCCCATACCAGGATCTTACCACCCCCATACCAGGATATTATCACCTCCGTGGTTTACTATAAGAATGGTGTTATGTGGATGGTGAACTGTATTTGGATTTCTGCCAGACATATTGTTTGGTATTGAGGCCAAATAATTCAATTTTAGTCTCATTGGACCATAACACCTTTTTCCATGTGGCCTCAGAATCTTCAAGGTGTGTTTTGACAAAGCTCAAGTAAATGCAGGTGGTTTTTCTTGAGGAGTGTTATTTTTTTATTGCAACCCTCCCATACAAGCCACATTTGTGTAGAATGTGTGATATTATTGTCACATGCACACAATGACCACGCTTTGTTCTTTTAAATCAGGGATATGCAATTAGCGGACCTCCAGCTGTTGCAGAACTACAAGTCCCATGAGGCATACCAAGACTTTGACAGCCACAAGCATGACACCCAGAGGCAGAGGCATGATGGGACTTGTAGTTTTGCAACAGCTGGAGGTCCGCTAATTGCATATCCCTGTTTTACATGTAGTCTTTCATGGGGCCAGGAGGGGACTTTTTCTATAAGAGACTCTCCAATGGTCACAGAGAGGGCCTATGTTAGAGAGCCCCCTCCAGGATCCATTGGACCCCATTGTAGTTTGTAATGGGGCCTGGTGGGGGCTCTAAAGGACCCTCTAAGGCCCCTTTCACATGAGGCGGACTCCGCTTCCACGGAGCCCGCCTCGGTCCGCCGGCTTAGCGGGACATCTGTCCGTTGATCTCCGCTGAGCCGGCGGATGACAGGTCCCTCTCTGCTCACTGAGTGGGGGGGGCTTGTCAGGGGCCGCTGCCGCCTATGAAGGGATCGGATGAAAACGGACAGCATGTCAGTTTTCGTCAGATCTCACCCGATCCGATCCGCCAGCGATGGACCTGGACGTAGGGCCATCCGTCTGCTTTTAGCGGATCGGACCGGGTCGGATGTCAGCGGACATGTCTCCGCTGACATCCGTCGCTCCATAGGCTAACATGGAGCGCCCGTTCAGGTCCGCCGTCAAAACTGACAGTCGGACCTGAACGGTCCGATCGTGTGAAAGGGGCCTAATGGACACGAAGAGGGCCTCTGGTAGAGAGACCCCCCTCCAGATCCAATTAGACCCCATTGTAGTTGCCTAATATATCCGATACCTTGACAGGTGCCATTGTAATGATATAATCAATGCTATTCACTTCACCTGTCAGTGGTTTTAATGTTGTGGCTGAACAGTGTAGTGTACATTTGCTTTTCCCCTTAGATGGCTAGCAAAAAACCAAAGTTGTCAGGACATCAAAACAAGCTACAGCGGATAAGAAAGGAAGAAGCTTTGAAAAAAATTACTTCTCCCATCACAAGCTTCTTACAGCCACAGTCTTTATTAAGCAGTGGTCAAGATTCCCTTTGCACAGATGCATCCACATCAAGCAAAGAGTTAAGGTCCAGTGTCACAGACATTTCACATGGTGGAGAAGGTGAAAAAAATACAGATTTAGAAGAGTCATCAGAATGTGATGATGATCTGGTCCCCGTGGATCCTGAGTGTGTCACTGAGCGAATAACAACTGGAGATGTAACTTCAGGTTACATTGTTTCAGCAACAGAGCATTTTGACATTGAAGAGGAAGATGTATCTGAGGTTTCCTCTAATTCAGACACTGAGTCTATTGTACTTATGGATGAGGAAACGGAAATGGAACTTGAACAGCCATCAACATCAAGTGGAATCTCAAGTGATCCTGCTTTCTGGCCTGAAAATATAGATGACCAACACAGACTAACTTTGATAAAAATTGGTCCTGTTCAAGAAAAGTTATCTACGTTCCCAAAAGATGATACCAGCAGGAGCTTTTCTGTCTCATACTACCAAAGAGTACTGGATAATGGAGAGAAGATACAAAGAAATTGGTTGATTTATTCCATATCTACTAATTCAGTCCAGTGCTTTGCTTGTCGGCTATTCAACAGTGACAATATGGCTTTGGCCTCAAAACAAGGCTTTAATGATTGGCAGCATCTGTCAAGACATTTAAGCCGACATGAAAAAAGCACAATCCATGTCACAAATTATAAGAAATGGATGGATCTTTCAAGAGCTCTGGAAAAGGGAACAACCATTGATCATGTCAATCAAAAGATCATTAAACAAGAAGAGAAACGCTGGTATTCTGTCATACAGCGAATAATCTACATTATCCAATATTTAGCAGGACAAAATCTGGCGCTTCGAGGCTGTGATGCCCGTTTGTTTCAAAACAATAATGGTAACTTCCTGAAATTGGTTGAAATGATAGGGAAATTTGATCCCATCATTTCTGAACACATTCAGAGAATTCAGTGCTCCATTTCACAGCATTCACAAATGCCACATTATCTTGGTTACAAGATTCAGAATGAGATAATTGCCATAGTTGGAACCAAAATACGAGAAAAAATTATACGAAGCCTGAATGAGTCCAAATATTTCTCCATTATCCTGGATTGTACTCCTGATGTGAGCCACATAGAGCAGATTAGCATTGTTGTCCGATTTGTTGTTCTAGATCAAAGTGAAAAAAAAATTGAAATCCGAGAACACTTCCTAGATTTCTGCCCAGTATACAATACAACATCTGAAGGACTGACATCCTTTTTACTGGCCTACTTAAAGAACAATCAGATTGCAATTGAGAATATGCGTGGCCAAGGCTATGACAATGGCGCAAATATGAAAGGAAAACATAATGGTTTGCAGCAAAAAATACTCAATATCAACCCAAGAGCCTTTTTTGTTCCATGCAGTGCACATACTCTCAACTTGGTTGTGAATGACGCTGCAAAGATTTCATACCTGACAATAGATTTTTTTGGCATCATTCAAGAACTTTATGTGTTCTTTGTCTCATCCACCCAACGATGGCAAGTACTCAAAGAGCATGTTACAAATCTAACTTTAAAACCACTCTCCAATACAAGATGGGAAAGCAGAGTTGCAGCAATTAAACCCTTGCGTTATTTCCTACCTGAGGTATTTGATGCACTGTATGACATCTCAGATGATGACAACAGGGATATTAACACCAAACATCAGGCTCAATCATTGGCAACGAAAATTAAATCATTCAAATTCATTTGTTCCATTGTCATTTGGTATGAATTATTGTCAAAGGTGAACGTAATCAGCAAAATACTGCAGCAAACAACATTAAACCTATCAGGCTGTGTACAGGAACTGGAAAAGTTGATCAAGCACTTGGTGGAATACAGATCTGATGAAGGCTTTGAGAATGTGCTATCTGATGCCAAAGAAATAGCTGAAAAGCTTGATTGTGAAGCGCGATTTCCTGATGCCGTTACAATTAGACCTCGACGGAGAAAGAAGATGTTTGACTATGAACATGAAGATGAGTCTCTTGCAGACCCAGCACAATATTTTAAAGTGAATTTTTTCTTTGCCGTTTTGGACACATCCATCCAGTCCATAAATGAGAGATTTACGCTACTTCAGAGCCACTGTGACACATTTGCGTTTTTATATGAAATCCCAAAACTTGAAATGGACAGAAATTATATATTGAAGTGTTGCATGGATCTGCAAAACAAGTTAACTGACAGCCAGTTATCCCACTCTGACATTAGTGGAATAGATCTTTGTGATGAACTGGACACCATTAGACCTTTTCTAAGTCAGGAGATGACAGTCACCAACATCTTGCAGTATCTAGTGGAGAATAACTTGACCAACACATTCCCTAACCTTTCTATTTCACTGAGAATATTGATGACACTTCCTGTAAGTGTAGCTGCTGGGGAACGTTCATTTTCAAAACTAAAGCTGATAAAAAATTATCTCCGTTCCACAATGTCCCAGGCAAGACTTTCCAACTTATCCATAATATCCATTGAAAAATCCTTCTGTGAAGACTTGGATATACATGATGTGATTAGAAATTTTGCTGTTGCCAAGGCTCGAAGAGTTAGTTTTGTTTGATTAAATAATCAAACAATGTGTACACACTGCATCCTTCCCTAGTGTCTCACAACTGGAAGGTAATGTACCAAAAGTTTTTGGGAGACTGCAGATGTGTTTTTGCAATATTTTGCTGAGTTTGGATGTTTTTATTAAGAAAAAGCTTGCCACTCTACCCCATAACCCAGACATATGAATAATACAGGAGATTATTGTCACATGTAGCACAGCCAGATATTCCTGCAGCTCCTTTAATGTTGCTGTAGGCCTCTTGGCAGCCTCCCTGACCAGTTTTCTTCTCGTCTTTTCATCAATTTTAGAGTGACGTCCAGTTCTTGGTAATGTCACTGTTGTGCCATATTTTCTACACTTGATGATGACTGTGTTCACTGTGTTCCATGGTATATCTAATGCCTTGGAAACTCTTTTGTACCCTTCTCCTGACTGATACCTTTTAACAACGGGATCCCTCTGATGCTTTGGAAGCCCTCCGTGGACCATAACTTTTGCTGTAGGATGCGACTAAGAAAATGTCAGGAAAGAACAGCTGAACTTTATTTGGGGTTAATCAGAGCACTCCGAGGCTAGGTTCACATCTATGCTGCTGCGCTTGATGCATTTTTCAGGCACATTTTGCACTTTTAAACCCTTGTTTTTGCATGCAGTTTTCATGCATTTTGCGGGGTTTTTTCTCTTTAAACACACTGTATATGGCTGGTTGCTAAGGAGGATGGGAAGCCAGCCGCTTTAACTTTATTTAATTGATATTTGCACTGTTTTGTGATTGTATGCATTATGCAAATCTGTTATTTGCACTTTAGTGATTGTATTTATTGAAAATATAAAAAGTACAGAATCAATCTATCTTGCATATTTTACATCTGTAGTTATATATTTTCTGCTACCTCATTTTCTGTTCAAAAGTTTAATATTGTTCAGTTCATATTTATATTCCAAGTTTTTTTTTCTGATACACTTTTTGATTTACATGCACTTGACACAGAATTGTCAATAAATAAAACATTTATTTTGACTTGTCAAAGCCGTTAACCAAGTTATTGTCAAAGCAAAGTGGTGGGGCTTACAGATGAAGAGGTGGAGTTGTTGCCATAGAAACATTAATAAAGGGGAGGAGTTAGTAAGATGACCACGCCCATGTGGGGGCGCCAGACATATTTCTGCACCCAGGCGCCTGTGACCCTAGGATCGGCCCTGCAATTACCACTCCAGCATGTGTTCAGTCCATGAAAGGAAACTAGAACATGAAGCCCTCTATACATTAACTGAATATAAAACTCCACACATCTCTGGGTCAGAATAGGCACTGGTAATAATTCCCTCGTTCATGTTTAATTCGTGTCATTGCTTCTCCTATATAATCACATGGAAATGAATCTAGTAACAGCGCGTTCTACATAGACAAATAACACTAGAGAGCAGATGTGAAATATTAATCAGAGCCAGGCGGCACGCTGTGAGCATCAACAAGCATATCTAGCCTAGCAGAGGATGAATTGCCTGACCGAAATAAGTGAATTCTAGGTTAAAGAATGAGCAATGCTAGAAATCGGACTAGACCGCGCTCTTCTACGTCTCCGGTTGAGCTGTATCTCTTGGCAACTGTATCCTAGCAACAAACCTCACGCCGTGTCGCTAGCAGGGGTATAAAATACAAAGAGACGGCTCCTGTGGCCTGTAATCATGAGCATGCAGTGTGCAGGATAAAGACAAGTGTTTGCTGGGAAAAGGGAGGCTACGTGTGTCGGCGATAACATCAGATCCCAATTACATTCAGAGGATGGGAACTGTAGGAATATGTTTTAAAAGGAATTCCAGAATTTTTCCTTCTGTCTTCCAGCTACTGCGTTGTATGCTGAACCTTGAACTACACTCGGGGCAATATGATGGAAAGAATTTTGCAGCAGCAACAGAATCGCTCTCCTTAACGCTCCTGTTGCTAAGAAACATTGAACTGCAGTCATTGACTACAAGGTCTGTTTTGCAGCAATTTGCAGCTCTGATGCTAAACGACTGACTGATCCTAGGTTTACACATACAGCAGTGCTTGCGCCCCATCTGAAAAGCGATTTGGGTTGGTTCACATATCAGGGGCGTTTGGCACGCAATGAGGAGGCATTATGTTACCTACTCACTGCCCGTTTTAAGCCTGTAAATGTCGCACGACCATGTTGCAGCAGCGTGTATTGCAGAGAGTCCCTCCAATCACTTGAAAATAGAGAGAGGGAGAGAGAGAAAGTGTGTGTATAGGGAATATTGATGGGCTTGGGCGTGTTCGGATCGTACCCACCGTCACTGCACACCGCCAATCATAGGCAGTGAGGCATCTCCCGGCCCGCAGCTGCACATACACACGCTGCCTATGATTGGCGGTGTGCAGGGATGGCTTCCTCACGGGTACAATCTGAACACACCTGAGCCCATCGTTATAAGGGAATGGTCTGTGTTCCATTGGGGAGATTTTCCTTCATTTTCTGTCCAGTAGACACAACAGGAAGTCAGAGGAAATCGCTTCAAACTAATGCCGCGCACACACAGTTCGATCTTCCGACGGGAAATGTTGGATGTGAGCTTGTTCGGAAAGTCCAACCGTGTGTATGCTCCATCGAACATTTGCTGTCGGATTTTCCGCCCACAAATGTTTGATAGCAGGTTCTTAAATTTTCTGCCAACATAACTTGTTGTGGGAAAGTCTGATCCTGTGTACACAAGTCTGCGCACAAAAGTTCACGCATGCTCGGAATCCAGTACGAGCCAGAAGCACTCGGTCTTGTAAAACTAGCGTTCGGTAATGGAGATATCACACGACTATTGAACTTCCTTTTTATCGGCTCGTTGTACGTGTTGTACGTCACCACGTTCCCACGCTCGTAATTGTTGGCCAAATTTTGTGTGACCGTGTGTATGCAAGACAAGTTGGAGCCAACAACCTTCAGGCAAATAATCCACGGTTTTGTTGTCGGAAAGTCCGATCGTGTGTACGGGGCATAAGAGTAATGCCCCATACACACGGTCGGACTTTGTTCGGACGTTCCGACAACAAAATCCATGGATTTTTTCCGACGGATGTTGGCTCAAACTTGTCTTGCATACACACGGTCACACAAAGTTGTCGGAAAATCCGATCGTTCTAAACGCGGTGACGTAAAACACGTACGTCGGGACTATAAACGGGGCAGTAGCCAATAGCTTTCATCTCTTAATTTATTCTGAGCATGCGTGGCACTTTGTGCGTCGGATTTGTGTACACACGATCGGAATTTACGACAACGGATTTTGTGGTTGGAAAATTTTATAGCCTGCTCTCAAAATTTGTGTGTCAGAAATTCCTATGGAAAATGTGTGATGGAGCCTACACGCGGTCGGAATTTCCAACAACAAGGTCCTATCACACATTTTCCATCGGAAAATCCTATCGTGTGTACAGGACATAAGTCTTTCCTTTAAAGTGGGCCCTACAGGTATATGCCATAATGTGCTAGTATGCACCTCATACTAGCTCATTATGACACACTTACCTGTCAAACGCAGCCCTCCAGTGATTGTTTTCAAATGCTGCATTTTTTAATACATTACAACTAAGGCATCCTAAAAGTCTACTTATTATTACTTAGTATTTAATCATATATTGATTAGGAACTGACCCTTTCTAGATGGGCTTTATAGCCCATATACTAAATACGAATGTATTCATACATATACTAATATACTGAATGCTAATACCCAATACTGAATATTAATGTTTGACGCACTTAAAAGACTATTTAAAAAAGCTCCATTTGGGAATGGCGTTATACATAAGGTTGTACCATATTGGTGAAGGGGGAGGTCCAGGGGGTTCTGAGATCAGCGGTCACAGATTGTTAATGTTATTTGTCATTAATAAAGACATTAAGACTATTAAATAGGAATTGTAGTATTTTTTTAATAGGTAAAAGAGTTAGTCTTAATGTAAATTATCTCATCAGTGCATGTTGTATTAAAAATAGTATTTCTAGACATAGTTAATTATATTTCTATTTGGTGCTGGCCATAATTGCTTATTATATATGGAGACTCTGCTTCCTGCTCTGTAGTAATACACTGGGGGAGGTTCATCAATACTAACTTAATCATTGCGTTTGCTTTTATATCGCAAGTTAGGCACAGAATTATTATCCGTACGCAAGTTGCATAATCAATTACTGTAGAAGGAGTAAACATATCTGCTGCAGTTTAAAAGTGCTCCTTAGTACTTCTTAGTTCTGTGACAGATGTGAAGATAAATTAACTTGCAAAAGAGGTGCTCACAGTTGCAGCAGAAGAAAGAAAACAGGCTGACATTCGCTATTTGGCTGCATGATCAAGAAGAACTAAATCTGGCACTTTGGCCACAGAGCACAGATGTAATGAGCATTCTTCCCAATATAAGAGGCCATTCTCCCACTGACTTCCAATGTATGAGCCATTCTCCCACTGACTTCCAATGTATGAGCCATTCTCCCACTGACTTCCAATGTAAGGGCCAATCACCCACTGACTTCCAATGTAAGGGCCATTCCCTCACTGACTTTCACTGTAAGGGCCATTCACCCACTGACCTCTAATGTAAGGGCCATTTCCCCACTAACTTCCACTGTAAGGGCCATTCTCCCACTGACTTCCACTGTAAGGGCCATTCTCCCACTAACTTCCACTGTAAGGGCCATTCTCCTACTGACTTCCATTGTAAGGGCCATTCTCCCGCTGACTTCTGCTGTAAGGGCCATTCTCCTACTGACTTCCACTGTAAGGGCCATTCACCCACTGACTTCCACGGTAAGGGCCATTCTCCCACTGACTTCCACTGTAAGGGCAATTCTCCCACTGACTTCCACTGTAAGGGCCATTCTCCCACTGATTTCCGCTGTAAGGGCCATTCACCCACTGACTTCCACTGTAAGGGCCATTCACCCACTGACTTCCACTGTAAGGGCCATTCTCCTACTGTAAGGGCCATTCTCCCACTGACTTCCACGGTAAGGGCCATTCTCCCACTGACTTCCACTGTAAGGGCCATTCACCCACTGACTTCCACGGTAAGGGCCATTCTCCCACTGACTTCCACGGTAAGGGCCATTCTCCCACTGACTTCCACGGTAAGGGCCATTCTCCCACTGACTTCCACTGTAAGGGCCATTCTCCCACTGACTTCCACTGTAAGGGCCATTCTCCCACTGATTTCCGCTGTAAGGGCCATTCACCCGCTGACTTCCACTGTAAGGGCCATTCTCCCAATGACTTCCACTATAAGGGCCATTCTCCCACTGACTTCCACTGTAAGGGCCATTCTCCTACTAACTTCCGCTGTAAGGGCCATTCTGACACTTACTTCCACTGTAAGGGCCATTCTCCTACTGACTTCCACTGTAAGGGCCATTCTCCCACTGACTTCCGCTGTAAGGGCCATTCACCCACTGACTTCCACTGTAAGGGCCATTCTCCCACTGACCTCCAATGTAAGGACCATTCACCCACTGACTTTCACGGTAAGGGCCATTTTGCCAATGACTTCCACTGTATAGGCCATTCTCCTACTGACTTCCACTGTAAGGACCATTCTCCCACTGACCACCAATGTATGAGGGCGGTTCTCCCAATAACCACCAACATCAGGGTCTTTTCCATTGACCATCGGTGTAAGTGGGCATTTCCACACTGAATACCAATGTAAAGGAACACTACCATTCTCTCTGTCTGCGTTTCTTGTCTGGCCATTTCTATTATTATTGTTTTTCTTTTTAATTGAATTTCATTATCATTACTGAAAATAATTGTGATGTATAAAGCAGCCCTGGCTGTCAAATACACTAAGTATGCCACATTCTTTATTCTTTTATTTATATTTATATCTCGGTTTACTGATCACAATATTGCTCTATGGACCGAAGATAGGCCCCTTCCACACAGAGTGGGCTCCACTAGAAGTCAGCGGGGAATCTGTCCGCTGATCTCCGCTGAGCAGGCGGATGGCTGATCCGTGTCTGCTCCACTTATGCCGAGCGGACACAGTCACAAGCCCACTCTCCTCTATGGGTGGTTGGATGTAAACAGACTGCCTGCTCGTTTACACCCAGCTGCCATTTAATTTGATCCTGTAGATGGAAGGGGAATGAATGCCCATCTATCTGTTTTTAGCAGATCGGATTGGATGTCAGGTCCGACCGGGTGTGCCTGAAAAACTGACAGGCGGACCTGATCGATCCACTTGTGTGAAACGGGTCATAGAGTAGTTACTATCTTGTGTTCCCTGAGATCTAGAAAATATTTCAAGGGTTCCTCCATGGTAAAAAGATTGGGAAAGGCTGCCCCAATAAAATGAAATTCCTGAAATGCATCTGATAACCAGAGACTATATGGTCTATGATACAGTGTTAGGCTAACCCAGGAGCTCAGGAGCAGTGTTGTCTGCCCATGGAAAAAGAGAGGTAGCTTTTTGACTCAGGATAATAATGCTCACCTGTATCCTTTTGTTTCATGAGACATCTGCGTGGTATTGATACCTTGGGTGTGTTCAGGGCTGTGCGTCCATATGGATGTCACATTGGGAGCAGCAGCTGTCTGGAGCCACTGCATCCCAATTGACAGCGATGGGGCTGCTTGTACGGAGACACATGGAACACGTGTGCATCCTCATCCCCGTACGGGTAAACATGGTTCTTCATGGTGGGTACTCATGTGTATGCCCCATGTGAACAAGGCCATATAGTTACCAGAATACAATATTTTTCTCTCTAGTGGAAATTTAAAGTAGAACTGTAGGCAAAACTTTTTTTTTCATTTTGGATAGAGCAAGAGAGGGTTATAACCATTGTCAGATCTGTGTTCTATTTTGGAGATTTACCATCACTTCCTGTCCCATAGCCAACCAGGAAGTGAGAGGAAATCCCTACAAATTAAAGGAATCCCTTGGGGACCCCCCCCCCCCCCCAGGTCATTAGAACCACTGTCCCCATTAGAAGATTTCCCCTCTATTACTTTTCTGGGGACAACCCAAAATATGGGATTTTTACTTTCAATGATAATGGTAAACAGGACAAATAGAGAGGGTGGATGTCCTTAAAGAGGCACAGACAGCAAGAAAAACTGACGGTGGTTCTAATCCCTCTCCACTCTATTCAAAACTTTAAAAAAAAATTGCTTTTAGTCATACTGTATAAAAAATATAGTGTTTTTTTGTTTATTTTTTTGTTTTTGAGGAGAAAGGTATTTCCATATCACCTTGTCCATAGTCTCCAAATAAGTAGTGGGTGGAGAAATGTACATGTTTATGCCCCAGGAGTTCAACTGAATCCTGTAAGGCTGATTTTAATATTGCAACAATGTCATCATTGATGTAGAAATATGATGTACACTGTCCTCCATTATTTTGAAGGATCTGGGTCACAGTACTACATACTGAACTCCTGGAGATTAAAGTAGATGTAAACCATTTGTTGCTGAACCACTGTGGGGGGCAATTCAGTATGCCATTTGCAGCACTTTTCTGGTGGTATGGCCGTATTAGAAAGTCCTGCACCAAATTCTTGAAAATCTTGCCTTTTTTTTTTTTTTTAATTTCCTACACATGCAACCAATTCAGGTAATTAAGTGTTCTTGCATAGCAAGACCACTTACTGTTATCTCACATATATATTATTATTATAGCCAAATTTACCACCCTAACTCCTCCCACAGTTTTTACACTACATAGACAAGTAATATACCGAAACGTGCGGATTGTTCCCGAATGGTGTGCTATTACTTTGTGGAACGTTTCGCCGAATGGTTCACGAAATATCGTCATTTTTGCGGCGAAATTTTTCCCATAGGAATGAATGGGGAAACTAGAGTGGGAGATGACAAAAGCTGGAAAATCAGAACATGATTTCTAAACTGCCGCCACTCACTCATTTTCAAGCCCACCTACACAAATCTTATATCAAAACGTTCAGCTATCCCTGCTGCCACTAAACATGTCCACGGCTAAGCCATAGTCCTGATAGTTTTCACAATATGACCATTTGTTTGCAACTCACGCCGTCCATTGACATTCATTGAAACTACACTCTAGCCCCTTCAAATTTGAAGGGCAATTTCTAAACTGCGACCGTGCCTTCAATTTTAATATTTCAGAGACATACTATGTATCAAAATCTAGGTCTGGGTCTTGTGATTCTCACAATATAAAGATCTTCGCTGTAGGATTTATAGTTTTTAAAATACGGCCATTTGTTTAGAGGTCATTTCAGGAAATTTTAGCCATTAATCAGCGTGTACTGTGTTTGTTTTGTTGCCATGGTTACCAAAGCTTCTGTTATACACAGGGGGGAGGTGGCTGGAGCATCTCAGCTCTGATTACAGAGCCCGGGGGAGGGGACAGACACACCATGTACTGATTTATAATAGAGGAATATGATGGGGCAGTTTTGATGGGGTAATTCTGATGGGGCAGTTTTGATGAAGTAGTATTTGGGAAGCATAAACAGGGCATGAGCGTTGCTAGGAAACAGTGGTTGTAAACACAAGATGCTGAGACACCCCAAATGCATGTGACTTCATCTGCTAGACTTTATAATGCTTGTAGACTCCTCCCACAGTTTTTACACTACAGAGACAAGTAATATACCGAAACGTGCGGATTGTTCCCGATTGGTGTGTTATTACTTTGTGGAATGTTTCGCCGAATGGTCCACGAAATGTCGTTTTTGCAGCGAAATTGGTCCCATAGGAATGAATGGCGAAATGTTCAAAACTAGAGTGGGAGATGACAAAAGCTGACAACCCCATGATAAGCCAAAACATTATGACCGCCCCATGTAAAAAAATATATATATTTTTGAAAAAAAAAATAATAATTTTTGGAAAAAAAAAATAATTTTTGAAAAAAAAAATAATTTTTGAAAAAAAAAAAATTTTTGAAAAAAATAAAAATAAAATCATTTTTGAAGAAAAAAAATCATAATTTTTGAGAAAAAAATCATTTTTGAAAAAAATAAAAATAAAATCATTTTTGAAAAAAAAATCATAATTTTTGAAAAAAAAATCATAATTTTTGAAAAAAATAAAAAAATCATTTTTGAAAAAAAAAAATATTTTTGAAAAAAAAAAATATTTTTGAAAAAAAAAAATATTTTTGAAAAAAAAAACTTTTTTGAAAAAAAAAATCTTTTTTGAAAATTTTTTTTATAATTTTTGAAAGAAAAATTATAATTTTTGAAAAAAAAAATCATAATTTTTGAAAAAAATGTTCAGCTCTTTCAGCTAATGATGAGACTTCAACTTTTTTACTACTATTTATACTTTTTAAAATATTAAGCTTTTTAACACTTTTCACAGTTACTCCAGCCACTCCAACCACACAACAGTTACTCAAGCCACTCCACCCAGTTACTCCGCCCACTCCAGTTGTAGAGGCAAGAACACTTTTCACAATTTCCCCAGAAATTGTACCTTTTCTAGTTCTTATATATAACACTTACATTTTGTTGACATGAATGCAACAAACTCATTAAGAAATACCCCCATATCAATGAAAAGAAACATGGAGGTAAATTGTGTTGCATGCCTTATTATTGTGTCGTAGACAAAATTCTGTCTGAAGCAATTCAGCAACAGATTAATTTACACCTTACCGACAGTTATGTGAATCTATTTGTGCAAGGTGCACCATTTGTCACACTGACAGGAGACAGGTTTCTAATAAGTGAATTCTTTATGAATTCCAGGGGGGGGGGGGGTGTGTCATAAACAATTGGCGTTTTTTTCTTAACGGTATTTGCAGTATTTTGTATTCAGCTATTAAGGCTGCAATGATGGGCACTGATATGCTGCACTGATGGGCACTGAATAGGTGGCACTGATGGGCATTGATATGCTGCAATGATGAGGCGGCACTGATGGGCATTGATAGGCTGCACTAATGGGCACTGATGAGGCGGCCCTGGTGGGCACTGATGAGGAGGCTCAGATGAGGCGGCACTGGTAGGTGGCACTGATTGGCAGCACTGTTGGGCACAGATTGGTGGCAACTGTTGGGACTGCACTGATAATCAGCACACTGATTATCAGCGCCGATGTCTCTTTTACAGAAACTGGTTATCGCCTCTCTTCTCCCTTCCTCACGATGTCAGCGTGAGGAAAGGAGTGCCGATAACCAGCTTCTGTTTACATCTGTGATCAGCTGTAATTGGACACAGCTGATCACGTGGTAAAGAGATGCTGGCCCTTTACCCCAATCTATGAGCAGCAGTATTCAGAGGAACTGGAACTATACTTTGAACCGCACATATAGACTTTGGCATATTTGTTCTGGGTCAGGTGCTCTGTAAATATTATAGCGGACATGTCAGCCATAATAACCAAACACCTACAATTTTCAGGAGGTCAGCAGTGGCTACTTCCATATTTCTCTTATGACAGGTTTACCCTAATGCCCCGTACACGCGGAGGTTGTTGGCTCAAACTTGTCTTACATACACACGGTCACACAAATGTTGGCCAACAATTCCGAACGTGAGGACGCGGTGACGTACAACGCATTCGACGAGCCGAGAAAAAGTAACGTCAATAGCCAGTGCGGCTCCTTCTGCTTGATTCCGAGCATGCGTGGACTTTTGTGCATCGGACTTGTGTACACACGATCGGAATTTCCGACAACAAGTTTTGTTGTTGGAAAATTTGAGAACCTGCTCTCAAACATTTGTGTGTGGAAATTCCGACAGCAAATGTTTGATGGAGCATACACACGGTCGGACTTTCCGACCACAAGCTCACATCCAACATTTCCCGTCGGAAAGTCCGACCGTGTGTACGCGGCATTAGCCTCCATCTTCTTTAAGGGAATGAAATTTACACGATTGTTTCTGGATTGCAGAAAGAGTGGTGTTATGTATATTATAAATGTCATCATTATATTACACAAGTGCGCACAGTGTGTATGTAAGTGGATGCACCTTCAGTGCTGTAGCGGGGGGGGGGGGGGGGGGGGGGGGGTTGGGGCTTCTGTTGGGTATTTTTAGCCCAGTGACGCCTCCCTCTCCCCCAGCTGCGCCTCTAAAACTATGATTAGTTTGTTCTGCAAGCAGATTTTTTTTTCTTCCCTTGTATAATATTTTTACTCTAATATCAGCAGCTTCAGACCCTCCCATAGCCGGGTAGAACTGTTCACGCTACAAAGGTTTTTTTTATTTTTATTTTTCTATTTACCAGTAGAGCAATTTCAGACAATTTCCACCATTAACAAAAAGGCGTTCTGCAAAATAACTATTTGTGTTTATGAAGAAAACCCTCATTGCTGCTCTTGTTAAAATCTTAATAGCTGTCAAGGTTTTTCCCATCAGGAGAGCCGGGAGGATAATTAACCCTGCGTGCGCCACATGTGCAGTTCATTCGCTGGAAGACACCCGCTAACCAGGATTCCGTACATTGGTGCTACAGCTGCCAGTTGTTTTTAGATAAAAATGTGTTTGGTTGGCTAATCATTTTCTCCCCTCTTTGTCAGTCATGTGACCCTGAAGTTGACTTCTTATTAATATGTTATTTAGAGATACCATTTTAATGTAAGGCTTAGTTATCAGCAGTTTGCTTCCTTTTAGATCAACAGTAAAGCATGTACTGCCATTAGGAGAGGTGGACGGACACCTTTTATTGTCAGTTTAGGTAGATAATGCACTTTCCAGTTAAAACGGAATATTTTGTTTTAGGCCTCATTTACACCAGATGCAACCGAATGCATATTCAGGAAAATAAAGGTATTTCAGTGAGCCCAGTTGCACTATTGCAAAGCTTTCACATGCATTAAAAAAAAAAAAAATTCTGCATTTTCTGTTTGTAAACTTACCAGAACACATTTAAATACACCACAAAAGCATTTAAATGCAACACAGTACAAAACGAACAAACTGTGAAACAAAAACACATTAGAAATTTGTGTAAACATGCGGAACTGAAGACTGAACATGGAGATTGCAACGTGCCATTAAAAAGCTTCTTTTTTTTTTTTTAATCTGCTTGATTAGTGTTTCTGTTTTTCTATTCAATTCCACCAAACTCCATTCAGTCTGTAATGTGGTGATTTGGGAACCCCTTTTGCTTATCTTTTTGTAATGTAAGAGAGGTAATCCATCCTGGGCTTTCCTTCATCAAGCATTGATTTTTCTGGTCCTCAGTTCATATGTTCACATAGTTTTATAAGGTGGAAGTGCTTGTTTTTTTTTTAATTTGTGCCTAGCATCCTTCTCATGGTACCTGTATGGGATTCGGTGGTTAAAGAGGCTGCAGGAAATCAGCAGCAATAAGGTGAAACAGAGGATGAAAGAAGATGAAAAACATGTTTTAGAAAAGAAAAATGCATGGCATTGTTTAAAGAAGAATTCCAAGTATGCATATTTTTACATATACCATACCTGGCTCATGTCCCTGGAATCTGGAAATCACTGAAGTAAACACCGAGACTTCAGTGACCTCCACTGTCTTGCAGATCCTGTGCTGAGCGACTAGCCTGCTGCATTCTGAACACAGGAAGTTGGCTGCTTGGTGCGGGCGCCATTGGCACGCTTGGCATGGGTACAATTCAGAGAATTAATTTAGAAATATGCATACCTGAAATTCAGTGGCCGCTGGTGCTCAAAATTTTTGGGGGGCACAAACAAACTGGAAAAAAAAACATCAATTGCAGCCACTGTGCCATCAAACGCAGCTACTGTGACCATCAATTGCTGCCACTGTGCCCATCAAGCGTAGCCACTGTGCCCATCAAACGCAACCACCATGTCATCAAACGCAGCCACTGTGCCCATCAAACGCAGCCACTGTGCCCATCAAACGCAGCCACTGTGCCATAAAACGCAGCCACTGTGCCCATCAAGCGCAGCCACTGTGCCATCAAACGCAGCTACTGTACCCATCAATTGCCACTACTGTGCCCCATCAAATGCTGCCAGTGTGCCCATCAATTGCTGCTACTGTGCCCCATCAAATGCTGCCAGTGTGCCCATCAATTGCTGCTACTGTGCCCCATCAAATGCTGCCAGTGTGCATCGCCCGGCACTTACCTGTCTCGCAGCGGGTCAGCGGCGGTGTCCTGCACGCTCCTCTATATTTTCTTCCGTCCTCTCTATCAGGCGTCCAATCACAGCGCCTGACATTTCAGCCAATCAGGTGACAGGTAACAGACCCGAGCACCTGATTGGCTGAGAGGCGGTTCAGTGTTAGCAAAGCGAATTGCTTCGCTTTGCTAACACACAGCTGAGTGAACAGCGAACGCACAGCATTGCGCCCGCTGTTCACCTTTTTGGGCGCCTATTAGAGCCTACGGCTCTAATCAGGTGCTTCCAAAAAACACCCCGCCACTGTAATTCAGGTGCCCGGCGCCCGAAAAGGGGCCGGACACCTGAATAGGGGGTATCGGCCGCGACCATAGATAGATTCATGCAATGCGTGAATCTATCTATGGTGATAGAGTGATGCCAGGGGAGAGGGGGCGGCGCTCCTGCGCCCTTTATGGACGCACCGCCACTGCTGAAATTCCTCTTTAGGATACACAGAGCTCGAACAAACTAAATGTCACACTACCCTATGAAGGAAAGGTGTCTATACTTACCTATGCTGAGGGCGCTCCAGTCTGATCACATGATCTTTCCAGCGGCCGTCTTCCGTGAGAAGGAGAAATCGCCAACAAGGGCTGTAATGCATATGCAGTGACGTCACCCATAGGCTTACTATGGGGCATCCGTTGTCAGCTGTCCCTTCTCTACACTGAAGCCGGCGCTGGGAGCCAATCATGTGACTGGACCAAAGTGCCCTCAACATAGGTAAGTATAGACATCTTTCCTTTACAAGGTAGTTATAATAGGTTTAGAATGTGGGTGGGAGTAGGTTTAAGTATGGTTAGGATCTGACTGGACCTCCACTTCAAATATATATCTATTGAGAATCCGTGTTAATAATTGTATTAATATCATATCACTGACCATGTAACCAATTCCAGTTACAGATATAAAGTTATGGTAATTGGTTGGTCAGGTTGGTAGTGTGCACAGTTCCAGCACAAAAACTCAACACTAAGTCCCCCGGTCACACCGGTGCAACTTGTCATGTGATTTGATAGTTTCAAATCAAGTCGCACCCTGTTGTCTGCAATGGAAGCGGTCCGATTTTGAAAGTTGTTCCTGCGCTACTTTTTTGCCAGTTGAGGTACGACTTGCATAGACACCTGTGCATGAAGTGGCACAGATGTCTTCCAAGTCGCACCGATATGCGACTTTGAAATCGTGCGACTTCAAGCGAATCGCACGATTTCAAAGTCTGATTCAGTGTGACCGAGGTGTAAGGAGCCTCTGCAAAACACTAATCTGACAAGACGCAATCTGATTAATACAAAGCAGCATCTCTGACTACCATAAAAGATGCTGTATGAAGCAAATCTGGCCATATCTATCTGCAGCCTGCACAGCACTATTTATCCATTCAAAGTCCTTGATCCCTAACCACCTCCCTCTCTTCCCCGTATCTGTATTGTGCTGCCCCGCCACCCTGGATCCTTGGTAAGAAGCCAGTAGGATGAGAGGTAGTCTCTGTGAAAGCTTTCTCCCCTCCTGCCGGGTGAAGGAGAACTCCCAAGGAGCACTTTATACTCCAATGTGATTTGCAGTTTTGGCAAATCAAAAGCCAGCAGCTTTCAGTACAGCTGCTGCACCACTTTTCAGGCGTTCATCCCTCTTGTTAATGTGATGTGTCAAATTCATGAAGCATATGCAACACTTTTGGTTCTGACAGTGACTCATGAGCCCAACTCAGGTAGTTAAAGGAGAAGTCCAGCCTGAGCTTTTTAGGCTGGGCTTCTCCTATTGGTCACAGGAGTGCAATTCGTTTTGCACTCCTGTGACCCGTTTTCAAGTATACGTTCTAGACAGGTATTTGAATTTGGCGCACACTGCACCACTTTTAGAATGCACGCAAGAAACTTTTTGCAACATCTATTTATGTCAGTCTTTATGAATTCCAAGGATTATGTTTTTCAAATACTCTCTACATCAGGGATATGCAATTAGCGGACCTCCAGCTGTTGCAGAACTACAATTCCCATGAGGCATAGCAACACTCTGACAGCCACAAGCATGACACCCAGAGGCAGAGGCATGATGGGACCTGTAGTTTTGCAACAGCTGGAGGTCCGCTTATTGCATATCCCTGCTCTACATCAACCTTGCAGGTAAGGAAAACATTTGGAAAGACGCTCTCCCGGGTCTCTTCATCCTCATTGGGTGAGACACAGCAGCCAGAGCCATTTTCTCCCACAGCTGTCAATCACAGCCAGTGAGGAGGGGGCGGGGCCAATACACAAAGAGGCAGCTACGGAGCGAGCATGCACAAGAGCCCCCAGAGCAAGCAGCTTGCTATGGGGGGCACTCACCAGTGGTGGGGGATCCCAGAAGAAGAGGATCGGGACTGCTCTGTGCAAAACCATTGTACAGAGCAGGCAAGTATAACATGTTTGTTTTTTGGTACCTTTAAGTATCACTTTAAAATCTGAGGTTCCAATTTCACATGCATGTATACACATACTAAGGCCAATTGGGAAAGTTGCCAATAACCCTAGTAGCATGTCTTTGGAGTGTGGGAAGAAACCCATGCAAGCACAGGAAGAACATGCAAACTTCATGCAGATAGTGTCCTGACTGCCATTTGAACTGGAGATGGCAAGCTACAAGACAGAAGTGCTAACCAGTAATCCAATGTTCATGCACACAGGTGTCAAAATACATGCATTTAAATGCATTTGGAGCTCATTTCTAAGGCCCCATTCACATGATTCAGAATCGCCGTGATTCAGCTTGTGACACCAAATCGCGTGGTAATCACTGCAAAACGTGTGAAACTTGTCATCCAGAATGGAGCAGGAGCTTCTTTTGGGTGACAAAACCCGCATAGGGCAGCCCATTGAAGTTAAGCCCTGTATATGACACATGGAATCACGTGAAAATCGCCCACACAAAATCACGAGAGGGAATGCAGGTTCCCACTATGCGAAGTGTGAATGGGGCTTAAATGCATCTGGAAGCAAGTACCGTATATACTCGAGTATAAGTCGTTCCGAGTATAAGTCGAGGCCCTAATTTACCACAAAAAAATGGGAAAAACGTATTGACCCGAGTATAAGACGAGGGTGAGAAATGCACAGCTACTGTAAGTGGAAAAGAGGGTCAACAATGCCCATTTGCAGCCTCACTGTGCCCATTTGCATGTCTCACTGTGCCCATTTGCAGCCATAGGTCCCCGGAACTTCAAACTCGGTAGTTAAGTGTTCCTAGATGCCCCCTAGCTGCAGCCAAAATTTGGGGTCTCTGAACCCAAACGGTCCCGAAATGACATTGCTGCAGATGGACACAGTTGACCGACTTTGGGGCCCCGTATTTGGTGTGCAAACCCAGTGGAACTAGCATCATAAAATATCCAAAGCTGGGATTTCTAGCACCAAGTGGTCCTGAGATACAGGGCCCCAAATATCGGTTCAGAAAATGTCAAGCACTTTTCTGCAGCAGAGAATGACATTTTCTGAACCTATTTTGGGGCCCCATATCTCAGGGCCACTTGGTGCTAGGAACCCCAGCTTTGGATATGTTATGGTACCAGGTCCACTGGGAGTGCACACCAAATTTGGGGTTCCTAGCACCAATTGGCCCTGAGATATGGGGCCCCAAAATCGGTTCAGAAAATGTCAAGCACTTTTCTGCAGCAGAGAATTACATTTTCCGAACCAAATTTGGGGCCCCGTATCTCAGGGCCACTTGGTGCTAGAAACTCCAGCTTTGGATATGTTGTGGACCCAGGTCCACTGGGTTTGCACACCAAATTTGGGGTTCCTAGCATCAAGTGGCCCTGAGATATGGGGCCCCAAAGTTAGTTCGGAATATAAAAAATTTTGCTGCAGAAAAGTGCTTGACTCAAGTATAAGTCGAGGGGGGCACTTTCAGCACAAAAAAATGTGCTGAAAAACTCGACTTATACTCGAGTATATACGGTAGTGCTTTTTCCATGGCTGAATGCACACCTAGACATTCAGCAGGGTCCAGCTGCATTCAATCTAGCTGCATTTACCTAAACAAGAAATACAGAGGGGAATCTACCAAAACTTGAGCAGCTGTGCATACTAACCAGCTTCTCTCATGAGCTTGTTCAGTTAAGCTTAGAAAATGAGAGATAAAAGCTGATTGGTTGCCATGCACAACTGTTCGCTCCAGTTTTTTGGAGACTGTTTAGCCTGTTTTTTTCTTTTTGCATGTTAATGCGTGTTAAAGCACGCATGTACATGTATGACTACCAGTGTCGTTCTGCCGGCCTCCTGTGTGCCCAGGCAGTCACAGACACACCTCCCTGAAAGTGCCATGTAGGTCCAGGCTCACAATATAACACTTTTAAAACTGTGCTTAAACTTTAACTTTAGCACTGCTTTCTGCATTATTGTAGACTGTCCACTGCCACCAACGAGAGAACAGGCTGAAGAACCAAGGTCATTATGTGACCTGCTAAAAGAGCCCAAGAAAAAAGATATATGAATTTGCCAGAGGGGGTTTAAAAATTGGAATCTACTTTCACGCCACCAATGTATATCTTGTCATTTTCCTTTTTTTTGCCACCACTACCACCTTACATTGAATGCCAACTTAGGAGAGAAAAGCACATTTTTTTCCTTGTCAAATTTGTTTATTAAAGTTTAACAAATCACAAAGATAAGTTCAAAAGCAGTACCAGAAAGTAACATGTCAAGGTATAATAAACGACTATTGCTCCATAACATAACTGGAAATAGCCTATATTGCAGGGGTCTGCAAACTGCGGCCCGAGGGCCAGATGTGGCCCTTTGCTAGCCTTTATCCGCCCCTTGGGGCTCTATTCCTCCCACTGATATGAGGCACTATTCCTCCCACTGACACTATAATTAAGAGGAAGGTAGAAAGAAGAGAAAAGGGAGAAAAAGAAAAGAAGAAGAAACAAAAAAATGTGCTGAAAAACTCGACTTATACTCGAGTATATACGGTAGTGCTTTTTCCATGGCTGAATGCACACCTAGACATTCAGCAGGGTCCAGCTGCATTCAATCTAGCTGCATTTACCTAAACAAGAAATACAGAGGGGAATCTACCAAAACTTGAGCAGCTGTGCATACTAACCAGCTTCTCTCATGAGCTTGTTCAGTTAAGCTTAGAAAATGAGAGATAAAAGCTGATTGGTTGCCATGCACAACTGTTCGCTCCAGTTTTTTGGAGACTGTTTAGCCTGTTTTTTTCTTTTTGCATGTTAATGCGTGTTAAAGCACGCATGTACATGTATGACTACCAGTGTCGTTCTGCCGGCCTCCTGTGTGCCCAGGCAGTCACAGACACACCTCCCTGAAAGTGCCATGTAGGTCCAGGCTCACAATATAACACTTTTAAAACTGTGCTTAAACTTTAACTTTAGCACTGCTTTCTGCATTATTGTAGACTGTCCACTGCCACCAACGAGAGAACAGGCTGAAGAACCAAGGTCATTATGTGACCTGCTAAAAGAGCCCAAGAAAAAAGATATATGAATTTGCCAGAGGGGGTTTAAAAATTGGAATCTACTTTCACGCCACCAATGTATATCTTGTCATTTTCCTTTTTTTTGCCACCACTACCACCTTACATTGAATGCCAACTTAGGAGAGAAAAGCACATTTTTTTCCTTGTCAAATTTGTTTATTAAAGTTTAACAAATCACAAAGATAAGTTCAAAAGCAGTACCAGAAAGTAACATGTCAAGGTATAATAAATATAAGTTTGGAGACCCCTGCTATATTGCATAGTCTGTTCTAAGATTAGTGATGCAAATACATTTTTTTAGCTTGCTCAATAGAAACTGGAACCTAAAATGGATAATAAAGGTATAACAAACCCTCAGATAAGTAATAAGTTACAACTTATCAAAAATATTCATCAGAAAAGAGTGATAAGGGATTGTCACTGTTATAAAACATCTAGGGGCTTATGTCTATGATTTTATGAAATCAAGAAGAGTACAGAAAAGTATTGCTGTTTTAACCTGAAGAAAAGAAGGAAAAATAGATAGAAAAAAAGGTATAATTAAGAGGAAGGTAGAAAGAAGAGAAAAGGGAGAAAAAGAAAAGAAGAAGAAACGATAGGAGGAATCCCCGGGGCTGAAAAAGCACTTTTTTTTTTAAAGACTGGATGGTTGTCATTTCCCTCTTTCATTCACACAGCTAGAGCTCTTGGCTTGCTGTACGGAGTGTGTAATATAAACCGTGTTGACCTCAGAAAACAATCAATTTTGTCTTCTAATCTGAAGCAGAAAAAAGACAGCTCTATTCTGACCTGCAGGGGTGAAAAGCAAAAATGCTTTCACTTCAGGAAATACCAGGATATACAGTATAAAAAAAAACAATACGACTTTTAGGGGGCTAGATGTAAAGGAGAAATAATGGATGATAAATGTAATAAATATTCAACATCAGTAGTTTACAAATACTATAAATCAATGCTGTATATAATGTAGCTCTACCAAAATCCCACAGTTGCTCATTTGTTACCAAGTCTAAGTGTAGCCCAGCCTCTTTCAGCCAGGTGCCTTGAGGTTTCACCAGGGGTAAAATGCCTAAAAAATGATCAAAAATTGTATACAAGCTAGCAGGTGGATCAAGCCATGGGTTTTCATTATGCACCATTATGACTTTCTAGACACTGGCATCCTAACAACCAATGTTGTCATCAGTTGATAAGGAGGATGTTTGTTGCCTCCACAGCATCCTTGTTTGACCCTCCTCTGCCCCTCTCCCTAAGCACCGGGGTCACATTAGCTGACTGATGGAGAGAAATTGAGGGAGAAGAGAAACATAGGAATAATTTGCTTTGGAAGAATAAATCACCTCTAATGTTGGGTGTTCTATGTGTGGATGTTAGTAAAGTTTTTTACATTTTAGAATGGGCTGCCTCGAGACTATCCATAATTTTAAAGGGTGGTGACTTAACTGAAAACACATAGAAACATAGAAACGGGACGGCAGAAAAAGACTCAATCGAGCTTGCCAATTTTTTTTTCCATTAACCTTGTTGTCTGACTATAGATCTATGTTTATACCAGGCATGTTTGAAGCCATTTACTGTTGACTATCTCACTACCTCTGTTGGTAGTTTTTTCCAATCAACTATTACCCTTTCAGTAAAATAATACTTTCTAAAATTAGTTTTGAACTTTCCTCCAGTTAGTTTGAGATCATGTCCCCATGTTCTTGATTTTTGGTTTCTTATGGGAAAAACTGCCTTCCTGAACCTTATTCACCCCCTTGATGTATTTAAAGGTTTCAGTCATGTCTCCCCTTTCCCTTCTTTCCTCCAGACTTGTTCATATTAAGATCCTGAAGTCGTTCTCGATATGTTTTATCCCCCAGACCTTTCACCATTTTTGTTACCCATCTCTGGACTTGTTCCATCTTATCAATATCTTTCTGTAAGTGAGGTCTCCAGAACTGGACACAGTATTCTAAATGAGGTCTAACTAAAGATCTATCTAGGGGAATCAGGACCTCCTTCATCCTGCTGGTGATTCCTCTAGTGATGCATCCTAGTTTTCTATTCACGTTTCCCACTTCCTGGTCACACTGTTTGGTCATTTTACAATCATCTGAAATAAGCACCCCCAAATCTTTTTCTTCTGTAGTGTTGGCTAACACTGTACCCCCAATGTTGTACTCTCTCAGGGGATTCTTTTTCCCTAGGTGCATTATTTTACATTTAGAAATATTGAACTGCAGTTTCCACTGCTTTGACCAATTTTCCAGCAATGCCAAATCATGTTCCATGTTACAGAGACCTCCAGGGATATCAACCACATTACACACCTTTGTGTCATCAGCAAAAAGACATACCTTGCCCAACAAACCTTTCGTTATCACTTGCATATAGATTAAATAGAACAGGACCCAATACAGAGCCTTGTGGTAGCCCACTAGTGACTGGTTCCTGTTCTGAGTGAACCCCATTTACAAGCACACTCTGGTATGTATCCTTTAGCCAACTGCATATCCACTGAACCACCCAAGGGTTAAGCTTGTACAAGTTTTGTATAAGATCCTTATGTAGCACTGTATCAAATGCCTTGCTGAAATCAAGATATGCAATGTCCACAGTACCACCCTGGTCCAAAACTCTGGTAAAATATTCAAAAAATGTAGTCAAATAAGTCTGACATGATCTGCCCTCAGTAAAGTCATGCTGTTTTGGGTCCAGCAAGTTGTGTATTTTTAGGTGACCAATGATCCTTCTTTTCAGGAGTGATTCCATTAACTTGACTGCAATTGATGTTAAACTCACTGGCCTGTAATTGCCAGCTTCTACCTTGCTGCCCTTCTTGTGGATAGGTACAATATTAGCTGTCCGCCAGTCATAGAAATAGTCTCCTGTTAGAAGAGATTGATTAAAAATAGCTGTTAATGGTCCAACAACTATATCTCGAAGTTCTCTTGGAACTCTGGGATGAATACCATCAAGGCCAATTGCTTTATTAAGCTTTAACCGAGCCAGTTCCTCTGCTACCTCTGTCTCCAGAAATGCTAGAAAGGAACCGTCATTACTAGAACCAATATGATTCTCCAACTTGTTAATATGATTCCCCAACCCAAAAGGTTGAGAAAAACTGGTCTAGCCACCCTGCGGTGTTGGGTATCTTCAGCCATGGTTTCTGACTATCTGGCAGCGAGAGTTGGACCTCATCTAGTCAGACACACTCTTGGCCCCTGGAGATGTGGGGTGTAAGTACAAAATACACAAACTGGCCTGGAATAACATAGAAGCTAGCAAGAATTGTTTGGGATATACTATATTCCTGACTAAGTTCTTAGCTAAGGGGTTACTGTACCCAAAACGGTTATATAATTTTTGATGTTCTCCTAGTGACACTTGCATAGACCGGTCATGTTCACCAATGTGTATCAAGTCACTACTGGTAAAGTACAACTGGTTGTGTTCAGGTCAAATTCCTTAGTGGCTTGGTAGGTCACTGGATTTTAGGCATAGACTGTGCTTAGAGCTTTGACTTCTCCTAAAGTCAGGATTAGGCCCTCACTTTCCACTGTCAAATGCAAGAACCTCTGCTGGTTACAGTAAAAATTGGGAATTAGTCTTAATTTGAAGCGAGGTTGAGGCACAAAGAAAATGCTTCAAAGACACACTGTCACCTTTGCCCATTCAGGGCTAGGTGACAATGAGTTTGTAAAGGGCTCCCCCTTCCCCAGTTATACTTACCTTACCAGCATTCTCATACTACGCCTGCCTCTGTTGCAGCTAGTAACAAGACTCAGCGCTGTGTCCTACTCCCATGTGATGGTGCTCTGGGGACTAGCAGCCAATTGCTAGGCCTGAGAACTGTAACGTGGCCGAGGGAATTACATCACCACTTCCTTTAGTGCCCAACACCAGCCAACACTTTGGATTTCAGTGCCAGCTGCAGAAGAGGCAGATGCTACAGGAGTTTGTTGGTAAGGTGAGTATAGGACCCCTTTCATACTGGAGGCGTTTTTCAGGCGCTTTAGCACTAAAAATAGCACCTGTATAGTGCCTGAAAAAAAGCCTCATCTGCAATCCCAGTGTGAAAGCCCGAATGCTTTCACACTGGGACGCTGCACTGGCAGGACGCCCAAAAAAGTCCTGCAAGCAGCTTCTTTGAGGCGCTTTAGGAGGAGTGTATACACTCCTCCTAAAGCACCCCTGCCCATTGCAATCACTTTAAAACTTTTTACAGGTTACCAGTTTAGAGTTGCTAAAGAGGTCTAGAGCTAGAATTATTGCTCTCGCTGTAATGTTTGTGGCGATACCTCACATGTGTGGTGTGAACACTGTTTACATAAGCATTCACAACCTACGTATGTGTTCGCCTCTGTGTGCGTGCACGGGGGGGATGGGGTGCTTTAAATATTTTTTTTATTCTATTTTCAAAAAAATATTTTTACACTGTCCCTTTAATTTTTTGGATCACTTTTATTGCTATCACAAGAAATGTAAACATCCCTTGTAATAACAATAAAGCATGACTTTTTTTGGAAACATCTGGGGTCTATAAGACCCCAGATCTCTCCTCTAGCCTTGAAACTATGAGAAAAACAAAAAACAAAAAAAATGTTGATCTCATGCTTTAAACAAAAAAATGTATCTGTTTTACATTTGCTCTTACCGGAAGTGATGAAATACTCATCATTTCTGGTCTCCTAGACCATAGAGATCAGCTCTATAATTAGCCGGTGGAACCGCCAGCTTCAGCACCATGCTTCCCCATCGCACGGAAAAACCACCGGCGGGGGGGGGCGACCCATTCTGCTGCCTGTAAAAGTGATCCAGCGGCTAATCAGTCGCTTGGATCACTTCTACAAGTTAGAAAATCACCGGCTGAAATTTTTCATGCTGGGGTTATGGCTGACAGCTGCAGCCATGGCCCTGGTATAACCACTTTAACACAATCAGGTAATTATATGTGATTGTGTGGCAAGTGGGTAAACACAGTGAGGGGGATTTATCAAAATAGGAGCAGACCCAATCTAGTGCAGCTGTGCATGGCAACCAATCAGCTTCTATCTTCAGCTCCTTTTGTTTAGCTTTAGGAATGAAAGATAAAAGCTGATTGGTTGCCACGAACAGCTGCTCCAGTTTTGATTCCCTTCAGTATGCTCGTCAACAATGAATATAGATTTTCTACATGGTCACCAGACAAATATACATTTTTATGAGCAATAAAGCAGTTGTGTGAAGCTATCATAGTAGTCCACCAGTCTGCAAGTTTCTGCAACCATGCCCCAGAAGCATTCTCAACTTCTCAGCTTTTCATCAGCTTTCATCTCAGACACAGATATACTAGGAACTCATCACCCACAAACCTTTTAGAATCCAAGAATAGCAATATTGCGACCCACATGCTCTTGTGAAATAACTATGCTGTCTGAAATCTCTCACACTGTGATCCCATTGTCCTTAATCAGTTCATCAACATGTTTTCTGTGAAGCTCATCAGATGCTTTCACAGGTCAACCACACCTTTATTCCACGATTCTGGTATTCCATCTTCACCATCTTTGCATCTTTCGTCCCATCTTTGCACCATTCTTACATCACAGTGATTACCACCAACAGCTTGCATACATCAGTACATTTGGTCTGGAGGAACACCTACCATTAGAAACTCAATCACTGCATGATGAATTAAAGGGGTTGTAAAGGTTTGTGTTTTTTCACCTTAATGCATCCTATGCATTAAGGTGAAAAAATACCAGTTAGTGACCCCCCCCATTTTACTTACCTGAACCCTCAAACTTGTCCTACGGGGTGCCCCCCCCCCCATTTTACTTACCTGAACCCTCGAACTTGCCCAGGGTTCGGCCTCTGTAGACTCCGAATGCGGGACTTGGGGGCGCACCCGCAAGGTAACCCTCCGGAAGAGCGCTTCTCCTAGGGCGTTATCTGATGTGGGGAGGAGCCGAGAAAGACGCCGAGGGACCCCGAAGACCAGGTTCGGGGCCACTCTGTGCAAAATGAGCTGCACAGTGGAGGTAAGTATGACATGTTTGTTATTTTTTTTTTTTTTTTAATGAAACTTTAGTGTCACTTTAAAGTGGTTGTAAACCCTATTAAAAAATTCCCCCCAAAAAAACTGCAAGACAAAGGCATAATGAGCTGGTATGCATAGCATACTAGCTCATTATAAATTACTTACCTGAGATTGAAGCCCCCGCAGCGGTCCTCGTTCACCGCTCCGGCGGCTGGCATCTCTCCCAGGGGTTACTTCCGGGAATGGCTGCTCTGGCACTGTGATTGGCCCGGAGCTGTACAGTAACGGCACAGTCTAAGGCTGGATTCACACCTATGCATGTTGCTTTTGAGCGTTTTTGGAGGTTTTTTTTTCATGCTTGCCACGTTTTTGAGCCGCGTTTTTGCCGCGATTTTGCCGCGATTTGCGTTTTGCGTTTTTTTTTTTTTTTACATTTTTTTTACAGTCTTAAAAAAAATGTAAAAAAAAAAAAAAATTAAAAAAAAAAAAAAAAAAACGGCAAAAACGCATCAAAAACGCACCAAAAACGCATCAAAAACGCTGCAAAAACGGTGCACTTGCGTTTTTGATGCTTGTCCATTGAATTCTATTACATGCAAAACGCTGCATTTTGCATGAAAAAAAGTCCCTGACCCTTTCCAAAAATGCAGAGAAACAAAAAAGCATTGATGTGAACATGTTCCATAGGAACCCATGTTAAAAAATTCCCGTGCTTTTCTGCAAAATGCAAAATGCATCAAAAAACGCGCTAGTGTGAATGGAGCCTAACTGAAGCAACGGCACATACGTGCCGTTGCTTCAGTTTGCTTAACTGCACATGTGCAGTTGACGTTGGCACATGCAAATACAAGGGATATCTCCTAAACCGTGCAGGTCTCATGTTGTAAAGTTCTGCGCAAACTGTTGGCGCTATATAAATCCTTTATAATAATATCCAGTGTAGCTACAGGTAAGCCTAATTAATTTAAGCCTGTAAGAAAAATGGGTTGTAAAGGGTTTACAACCACTTTAAATCACACTGATGAGGGTCCAGCACAGTAATCATAGAGAGCAGCAAAACAATTATTCACTATAATGACCTACTGACAACTGAAGTGAAAGCAGAGAACCTACACAATGGGGCTGATTTATTAAAGATATATAGACTGTTTGCTTTGCAAGGGAAGTTTCACTTTGCAAGGGATTTTTCCCCAGAACTTAGTAAATAAGGTGAAGCTCAGCTGGCATCCATTATCTAATCATTTGCAAGCAAAAAAAAACTTTTTTTTTGTATTTTCCTTGCACAAGATTGGGTATTCTTTGCAAAGTGAAATTTCACCACATTTACTAAGCTCTAGGGCTAATTCCCTTGCAAAGTACAACTTGCCTTACAAAGCAAACAGCCTGTTTGCCCCTAATAAATCAACCCCTGTGCGTCATATATATATATATATATATATATATATATATATATATATATATATATATATATATATATATATAATATAAATAGAAAAATACTGTAGTTACTTATTCTACATTCTTAAGGCTTGGTCCACACTTGTGCGGGTAATTGCGGGTGCAGGAGTCACACCTGTTGCTGCACCTCCAATGACCTGCTGCAAAATGCGCTGCTCTTTTATAGACGTTCAGGGCTGCCATTCATTCCTAATGGCACCCCCATGCATCCAAACATGCAGTGTGTTGTGGGTGCGGGGAAGTACTTGGTGCAAAAGCACCATGCGACTTCCCTGCGGCTGCAGTTTTAACAAAGTGCAGAGGCCCTTTTCCTGCGTTTCCCGCAGGAACAGCAGCCCTTTCAAGTGAACAGGCTGCTGTGCCTGTGCAAACGTGGGCTGCACCAACCGCATAGATGTGATTCTAGCCTAAAATCTGACTCTGTAGCTTCAGTGTCGAGGTTAGAGGTCAGCTGACATCTGCCTGACCTCACATGCTGCTTCCCAGCTCCTGAGAATACATAACAGTAACAAATAAGATAGGGCAGGGATGTAAATGACTGCAAGGTTCAAATATTTGATTCTTGCTGGATCTGAGTCTTGCTAATGGTACCTGCTGAGGCTCTACAGATATAATTAGCTAGCTCACATTCAGGCATGAGTAATTTAGAAAAACAGAGTAGCTCGGTTACAGTCTGTTGTCATTAGTATTGAAGATCACATCAATATTGCTGTTTCCCTTTGATGTGTTTTGATACCAGGATTACTTTTCATTGTGTAGCAGACAATTTTCTTCTTTTGCTTGCAAGATCAGGCTGTAGACTGAGCTCTACAAATCTCTCTGGCCTCAGTGGAGATTGGTTGTGTTGGCTGATTCAGCCTGCGTGTTCTTTTCTGTCCTGATATATTGTGTGACAGTGTGCCATGGCAGCATGTGCGCGCTCTGACCTGGAAGACAAGATTACAGATCTCTTATTGAAAGCTTTAGCGAAACATCTTGTCGTAGACCTCAGCCATGTCTCAGTAGGGTTTTCCTTCTTTTTTTTCCCATGTGGGATTATTAAATGGATGTAATCCTCCAGGCCAGCTGTGTAAAGCAGTCGCCGGCCTCCCCTGTACCAGGAAAAAAGCACTGTATGGATTTTGCGGTCTGGACAGCTGGCGTGTAGCCTCATCTGCAAGGGAAATCTCTGTGTTTATCCAGTCTTGCTGCTCTCTGCAGACACTTCCATCCGCCATTGGAAATCAATCAAACAGCACTGGACTGTTAAGTAATATTTGGCATTGTAAATTGCAAGCTGTTTGCCATGTAATTAATTCCCCACTAATGGCCAGGCGAACAATGGTTTCAGAAGCTGCCTTAATGGTAGCTGAAAAATGAAATGTCAATAGAATATTCAGCTTGGGGCAGAACTGGTTACGGAATGTGTCGGAATCCAGACTTGCAGACCTGTTGCAATTGCAGATCATTTTTCTGTTTGGAAGGCATTATATATATATATACTGTATACGGTTAAAGTATGATATATGGAGTTAGTAAAGTGCCACTTATCTTGTACAGCAAATCAATCAAATATTCATATATTCATATGGGTCAAAGAATTGGGACTTTTGAGGCACAACATCTTTATGCGTAGAATGTTTATTAATTTCATAAAAAATTTGAAGAAATTACATAAAAAACATTTTCATATTGCAATACATTGTTTAGACATCGATCAACATTTAACAGTAGATTTTATCTTTGTCCACATCTGGTAATCATAAAGGCTCTACGCGTTTCCTGGACATGGCCATTTCCTCAGGAGCCAATGAAAAAATGTTTTATACAGTGTACAATCTAGATGAAATGATAATTTATTCATTAATTAAACATAGCTTACGCAAATGTAATTATAACACCACATCCACGCTATAAAATCATCAAAGGTGTGTCCCAACAATTAGGGGAACAAAAAAGGGGGTGAATAGGGGTAGATCCTCCCTGGGGAAACCAAGGGGGAAGCCTCGGCCCGCTCATGCCTGTCAGCCAACTCTCCCAGCCCCCTGCCCATCCCAATTAAAGGGAAGTACACAGAGAATAAACACTCATCTGTTTCAACATCACTTCCAACAGAAATGCATTTCTTTCAGGTATGCATGGACATATTACCTTGTTGGTATATTTTATTTGATTGTTTTTTTTTTATATATATTTATATGTATTCACAAATCACACACACACTGCTTTGTCATTGATCATTGTCAATGTATTTAGCTATTGACAAGAAATATATTTCTGAGCACTTTTTAGGCTTGGTTCACATATGTGTAGCCGCGGGTTCGTGCCTGGGGTACGGTGCGTGCCTGTTCCCTGGTTCAGGTGCGATTCAGGCCCGGATTTTTGCCTGAATTCGCACCTGAACTGGACCCAAACACGCACAGGACCCTTTTTCAATCCGGACCACGGCCGCCCCCGGCATGTGTGAACCGGCTCCATTGAGAGCCGATCACACTTGCCTGTCATGCGGGGAAACCCGCATTCCAATTTGCCTATGGGTGAACCCAGCCTCAAATTTTACTACTCACAGAACTTTTATTGTATCTTTTGTTTTTAGGTTAGTCTTTGCTGGACTTTCCAGTAAGAAAAGCTAGCACTGCGTGCATTTTTGATGGCACCCTGTACATAACTGACTAAACCTGGGGGCTGTGTCTTAGCAGGAGAAGAGGGAGTGATTTTGTTAACTACTCATCTTTTGCTATCACAGTATATTTATATGCTATGAAAGATAGCTGTTAGGAAACTACAAAGCTACGAAACTACAAGTCCCATGAGGCATTGCAAGGCTGACAGTTACAAGCATGACTCCCACAGGCAGAGGCATGATGGGACTTGTAGTTCCACAACAGCTGGAGGGCCGCCACTTTGAGACCCCTGCTTTAAAAGCTTCAACAAGCTGAACCAATCTTTGTCTTGTAGAAGCTGAAGCCTTTGTGTACAGAGAACTTAGGCTCTAATCACACCTGTGTGTTTTATGTAAAGTTTAGGCACAATGTGAAAAAAAAAGGGCTTTCATCCAATTGTGTGTTCTTTAGAGGAGTGGTCATCAACCCTGTCCTCAGGGCCCACTAACAGGCCAGGTTTTATGTATTACCTTGGGGAGATGCAGACTAGAATACTGCAATCACTGAGCAGCAAATGATATCACCTGTGATGTATTTCAGTTATCTTGCAAACCTGGCCTGTTAGTGGGCCCTGAGGACAGGGTTGATGACCACTGCTTTAGAGTTTAATGGTAGTGCACCAAAAACACGTGTAAAACACACCTAAATTACAACGCATCAAAAACGCACCGCACAGATGTGACCTGACCCTAATGCTCAGGAGTCAGATCTGTTTTCTGAATATTCCATTTTCATACCAGATCAACCACATCCCGCCCGGCTTATAGCAAAACGACGGCCGGGCGGCGACCCTCTCGTTCTGACTGGACATCATATGAAATCCAGCATAACAAGCCGCTCGTGCACGCCCCCAGGGCCATGCAGCTCACCGAGCGGTAGTGCAATGTGTCACTCCGACTCACTGGGGGTTATTTACTAAAGCTGGAGAGTGCAAAATCTGGTGCAACTTTGAATACAAACCAAGCAGCTTCCAGGTTTTTTTTGCGAAAGCTTAATTGAATAAGTTGAGGTTAGAAGCTGATTGGCTACCGTGCACAGCTGCACCAGATTCTGAGTGCTCCAGTTTTAGTAAATCTACCCCACTGCGTCTCCGATCATGGTAAAGAGCCTATGATCACAGCGTTACTAGGAAGTGCCAGTTATCGGTTTTCCTCTATTCCACTGGCAGGGTGCGAGTAGAGGAGAGCTGATAAGCTGCTCTCCTGACAGAGGGGGATCTGCACTGATAATCAGTGCAATGATTATCAGTGCAGCCCCACCTGTGATGCCAATCAGTGCCCATCAGTAATGCCTGTCAGTGCCTCCTCTTCAGTGATGCCTATCAATGCCATCTATCAGTGCTGCCGAGCAGAACCACCCTACAGTGCCTATCAGTGCTGCATATCCGTGCCATATATTAGTGCCTACTCATCAGTGCCACCTTATTAGTGCCCATCAGTACAGCCTCATCAGTGCCCGTCAGTACAGACTCATCAGTGCCCATCATCAAGGAGAACTCTTACTTATTTACAATATTTTATAACAGAAATTAAGAAAAACTTTTTTTTTATGTTTGGTCTTTTTTCAAAAAATAAAAAACCCAGTGGTGATCAAATACCACCAATAGAATGCTCTATTTGTGGGGAAAAAAATTCTAAAAAATTCATCTGAGTACAGTGTTGCATGACCGCGCAATTGTCATTCAAATTGCAACATCGCTGAAAGCTGGAAATTGGCCTGGGCAGGAAGGGTGTGAAAGTGCCCAGTATTGAAGTGGTTAGGTATGCTGTGCCCATATACGTATATACAGTAATTCATACTGTGCAGTATATAGAAACAATTAGGGTTAATTTACTACAACTGCAAAATCTGCATAGTAGCCAATCAGCTTCTAACTTCAGTTAGTTCAATGAAGCTTTGACAATAAAACCTGGAAGCTGATTGGTTTCTATGTAGAACTGCACCAGATTTTGCACTCTCCAGTTTTAGTAAATCAACCCCAATATATCAAGCTGATTTTTATTCTATTGCAAGTGGGAAGCTGGTACTACTATCCCCATCTTATAATGGCTGCGAAGGAATACACCCAGCATCGGTGGAAGTGATTTCTGTGTATTGAGTGTGTCGGGATATTCGGGATAAGCTGCACCTGTGGTTGTGTGCATCCAAGCAGGGTGGAATGTGATTGTAGTGGGAGGGAGGCCCGAGAGGTGGAAACAGACTGCAGAAAACCAATATCAAAAGAGAGTGCGAGGAGTTCATGGTAATGATGGGTTACTATGGCAACAAAGTATTTTCCCCCCCATTTCACTTCAGTCCTCTATCAACCTTTTTTGATGTTCCCAGCGTTCAGAGGGAAACATCAGACAGACGCGTGTGTGCCATTTCTTAAGACGCTAAATTGTGCTTCCACCGCGTGACAAGGCACAACGCGAAGCTGACATCATGTTTTCTCATGTCAGGAGAAGTGGACCTATGGGCGAGAGCTCAGAAGTGGGAGGTGGCGATGGGGCATCTGCTAGAAGATGCAAGGTTCACTCCAGCCCAGAATTAATTTGTCAGCTCCTTTGGCGTAGCAGCATTGTTCTTCATTCCTCCATGTACCGCTAGGCGTTTACTAGTAGCAATGACGTCTCCAGCTGGGGATCAGTGCGAGTATTCCAGAGATTAGGTCTGAAACCGCGTGTTTCCGTCTACATTATTCCATCTTCTGACATCTAACGCTGTCTGTAGATAATATCGAATGATGATCATGCATTTGGGGACAAATACTGAAAAGGATTTTTAGTATGACAGAGCCCCCAAGTGCACGGTTATGTTTACTGAGGACGCTTATCTAAGGCAAGGGCTAATGTCTGTAAAACTTCCACCTAGCTGGTAGCCTTTAGTCCCAGCATACTTTGCAAGACTGCCCGCTGGAGCCCTACCTCCATCATGGAAAAACCCAACAGAAATTAAATCCTGTACAAGCTACAGCTGTTGGACACTGATCTTCTATATAATGATCCTCTAAATCAGGAGTTTTTTAAACTTTTTATGTTTACAGACTCCCAGTGGATTGCCCAATATGTCCTTATACCCCCACCAACAGACTGTCGTATTCTATAGGTACCAGTACGTCTTCCAAATATGTCAATAGAATAGATAGCTACGACAGGACATCTACATGAAAATCATGAGGCTTTGTTATATTTATTTATACACACACATAAATATATATAATATAGTGTGTGTGGCCCTGCCACGGTTTAGCAAATTGGTATAGAGATGGCACAGGACTCTCAAAGATCCAGCTTGAGAAGCTCCAGCAGGTGGTTTGTGAGCAGAGAAAATTGCGTCTTACGTTTTCTCTGGATTTGGTGGTTCCGAATCGGGACCTAGAGCTTGGTTCCGAAGTGTCTTGGGTGGGAAGGAACCTTCAGTCCTATGTCCAGGCTTTCCTAGTTAGTGCACAGGTGTGCATGATCATCATAAGCCACATCTAAGCATAGCTCAGTGCAGTTGCTGCCGTTTAGGCCGGGTTCACACTGGTACGACAAACGCTCCGACATTGGGAGCTCATGTCGTATGACGTGTGAAAATCAATGTTTCCCTACGAGAGCCGCCTTAACTGGTCCGACTTTGAAAATGCTCCCTGCGCTACTTTGGTCCGACTTTGATCCTACTTCAGCCCATTGAATATCACTGAAGTCGGATCAAAGTCGGATCGCCGTCTTAACTGATCTGACTTTGGCATGCGACTTGTGCTCTGATGATCTTGAAGGGGAACTCCACGCCAAATTTAAAATAAAAACCGGCATGGGTTCCCCCTCCAAGAGCATACCAGGCCCTTCGGTCTGGTATGGATGTTAAGGGGAACCCCCCACGCCGAAAAACGGCATAGGGGTCTCTCCCCAAAATCCATACCAGACCCTTATCCGAGCACACAGCCCGGCAGGTCAGGAAAGGGAGTGGGGATGAGCGAGCGCATCCCCCTCCCGAACCGTACAAGGCAGCATGCTTTCAACATTTGCTTTGGGACCCCAAACACCTTGCCCCCATATTGATAGGGACAAGGGCCTCTTCCCGACATTGAAGTCGGACGCACGTCGTACTTCAAGTCGCATGGCAAAGTTGGATCCAAAGTGATATGACTGTCGTGTCATACCAGTGTGAACCCGGCCTTAGAGACAGTCTTGTCAGGAGATCTGGTTGTTCCTATCAGAGGCTGCATCCATTGTGTAGAGGACTTCTGACCCAAAGGACTGGGAAAGTTGAGACCGCTCCATGGGCCTGGCAGACAGAGAGGGTCTGGGAGGCCGAGACAGCTAAGGTGGCTAGTGGGTCCTGGAGGAAGTCTGTAAAAGAGTGAGCAAAACCCAGGGGGGTCTCAGGCCTGTGCAGTGAGGTGCTGCAACTGGCAGAGGCTGAAGTGAGCCTAAGAGCCAGATGGCTTGGTATTTTTGTTGTTTGTGTTTGCTGAAGAAGAACCCCTGTGTGGGAAATGTTGTAAGTACTTTCTTTTTGCTTTTAATAAAAGTGGAATGCAGAGCCCTTAACTATAGTACCTGTCTGACGTGAACTCACTTTACAAATGCATCAACCACGTATACTGAGCATCCTCCATATCAAAATATGTATGTATATATATATATATATATATCTATATAGATAGATAGATAGATAGATAGATAGATAGATAGATAGATAGATAGATAGATAGATAGATAGATAGATAGATAGATAAAATAGACAACAATCGGGTTGCAGCACTCAAATCTTCTTTTAATAAATAATAATACCATGCAAACATTTTGCAATCCTTCTTGAGGAAGCTTGAAGAAGGATAGGTTACGGTCTGAATATATTGCCACTTTGTAACATGCTTTGATAATATCGTCATTCAATAAATAAGATTTGAGTGCTGTAACCCATTTGTTGTTTATGCAATATATTTGGGGTGTTGGTCTGACCACTGTCAGATGATTAAAAAGGTTCTAAAGCTTTATGCCACGTACACATGGTCGGAACTTCCGACAACAAATGTTCGATGTAACCTTGTTGTCGGAAATTGCAACCGTAGGCTCTATCGGACATTTACTGTCGGAATTTTCGACAACAACTGTTTGGGAGCAGGTTCTCAAATTTTCCGACAACAAGACTTGTTGTCGGAAATTCCGAGCGTGTGTACACAATTCCAGCGCAGAAAAGTCCACGCATGCTCAGAATCAAGCAGAAGAGCCGCACTGGCTATTGAACTTCATTTTTCTCGGCTCGTTGTACGTCACCGCGTTCTTGACGTTCGGAATTTCCGACAACATTTGTGTGACCGTGTGTATGCAAGATAAGTTTGAGCCAACGTCCGTCGGAAAAAAATCCACGTTGTCGGAAATTCCGATTGTCTGTACGCGGCATTAGGGTTTTTTTTACCATTCTATGCATTAAAGAGGAAGTAAGCCCTGATTTCCCTGTAAAGGTAAAGTATAATGGGCTTTACCTTTGCAGGGAGCAGCAGAAAGACATGGGACATAGGGCTTTGGAGAGAGATAAGAAAACACTGCAGATATACATGCTTAGGTCAAATTTCATGAATCAGGTTTACATCCACTTTAAGGTAAAAAAAAACCTTCTGTACTATAGGATCCCCCCCTAGTCTTACCCAAGCCTGATGCCAATTGAGCGATTTGCTCTGCAGATTGATAGGCTCCCGCTGCTGTCATTCAAATGCTGTAATGAGGGAGCGGTGGGTAAGGCCAAGAAGTGTCAATAGATGCAGGCAGGGCGAGCACGCACGAGTGCCCCCATAGCAAGCAACTTGCCTATGGGGGCACTTGCTGAAGAGGAGGAGCCAGGAGGGCTGGTGGGGACCCAAGAAAAAGGTCAGGCCTGCACAGAGCAGGTAAGTATAACAGGTTTGTTATTGTAATTAAAAAAAAAGAAGGTTTAATGTCACTTTAAATGATTTATTCAAAGTAAAAATATATTTTTAGGCCTTTTTTTTTTTTATCTCACTACTCAAAAGCGTTTAGTACATCTTTAATTGTAGTCTTGTTGGGCTTTCTAAAAAAAGACTATCACTGCCTGCATATTTGACATCCCTGCAGAGAAAGTGGGGGTGGTTTTGCTGATGACCTCATCTGTAAACACCACCTTAGTACAGCCGTGGCCAAAAGTTTTGAGAATGATGCAATTATTAATTTTCACACAGCCTGCTGCCTCAGTGTTTTAGAATTTTTTGTGGGATGTTACTCTGGTATACTGAAGTATACTTTACAAGCCTTTCATAAGTGTCAAAGGCTTTTATTGACAATTACATTAAGTTTATGCAAAGAGTCAATATTCGCAGTGTTGACCCTTCTTTTTCAAGACTTCTGCAATTCCCCCTGGCATGCTGTCAGTCAACTTTTTGGCCACATCCCGACTGATGGGCGCCCATTCTTGCATAATCAATGCTTGGAGTTTGTGGGGGGTTCTTTGTTCACACGCCTCTTGAGGATTGACCAGACATTCTCAATGGGATTAAGTTCTGGGGAGTTTCCTGGCCATGGACCTAAACTTTTGATGTTTTGTTCCCCAAACCCCTTAGTTATCACTTTTGCCTTATGGTAAGGTGCTCCATCATGCTGGAAAAGGCATTGTTCATCACCAAACTGTTCTCGGATGGTTGGGAGAAGTTGCTCTCGGAGGATGTTTTTGTACCATTCATTATTCATGGCTGTGTTATTAAACAATATTGTAAATGTGCCCACTCCCTTGGCTGAGAAGCAGCTCCACACATGAATGGTCTCAGGATGCTTTACTGTTGGCATGACATAGGACTGGTGGTAGCGCTCACCTTTTCTTCTCCAGACAAGGTTTTATCTGGATGCCCCAAACAATCGGAAAGAGGATTCATCAAAGAAAATGACTTTACCCCAGTCCTCAGCAGTCCAATCCCTGTACCTTTTGCAGAATATCAGCCTATCCCTGATGTTTTTTCCTGGAGAGACATGGCCCTTTGTTGTGCGGACTTTTTCAGTCCACACTGAAGAAGTCCACATGAGGACACAATGCATATGGAGTAAGGAGTCAGCAGCTGATGCTATCCCGCGACCATTGCTAACCGGATGGCGCTTTTTGCAGAGAGCACTAGATAGTATGTTTTATATGGCCGTTATTACACGTGACATGTTCACACCCATGCAATCTGATTCCTGTCTGAATTTGCAGCTCGCACTGCGATATACAAACTGATTTTGGGGTGTCATTAACTTTCAATTGACGCTCCGAGCAGTTCGCATAGGGCAGTGTGAACTGCCGCCGGGAAACATGGGATTCGGGAACCCGCAGTGGATTCGCAGGGTTCCCGCATCACTGCAGTGTGAACCCGAGCCTTAGTGTTAATTGATTTCTGTTTGTTTATAAATTTTCTTTGTCACATTTGGTTGCGCTGATTAATATATACACACTGAAATGTATAGACCTCCTAATGTGTTAAATATATTGACACTCACAATATCATACCTGGGTTGCCCTAATAAGCAGATTACAATGTTTCCTAATGCAGTGGAGGAGGATCGGGCCGCTCTGTGCAAAACCCTTACACAGAGGAGGTACCGTATTTTGCGCTCCATAAGACTCACTTTTTTCCCCCCAAAAAAAGGAGTGGAAAAGCCTGTGCGTCTAATGGAGCGAATATTGACCAGCCGCCGCCGTGTTACAATATCGGGCACCTCCCCTCTCCTTTCCCCGCTATGTCTTCTGGGTCCTGTAGGCTGGCTGGGGGTCATGGTACTGGTGCACGCGCAGTGACGATTTTTCCTCCCTGCTTGATCGGTGACGTCAAACGCCGATACAAGTGGCCGGCATCTCCAGCATGTTATCTGCTGGAGTGACCATGCGATGTGTGTACATGGCAACAGGTTTCTAGTCATTCTCAGGTCTTTCTTTATCAGACTGCACCTGCAGTGCTGTGCTCACAGCCTGCATGGTAAATTTGTTATAAGATGGTGATATTTCCTATGAATTGTATATAGACTTTTGCTGCTTGGAAGCTATCTGGCACACTTGATAGATAAATGTTTTTAGGCATCAGCTTTGATTGGTTGTGTAAGTTACAAACTATAGTATATTAATTGGGGATGTGGGCATACTCTCCTGTGCTCCAAATCAGCAGTATTTGGTGCAGAATATTTTTTTTCTCGTTTTCCTCCTCTAAAACCTAAGTGCGTCTTATGGTCAGGTGCGTCTTTTGGAGCGAAAAATACGGTATTTATAACATGTTTGTTATTTAAAAAAAACAAAAACAAACCTTTACAGCTCCTTTAGGCCCCTTTCACACGATCGGACCGTTCAGGTCCGCCTGTCAGTTTTGACGGCGGACCTGAACGGGCGCTCCATGTTAGCCTATGGAGCGTCGGATGTCAGCGGAGACATGTCCGCTGGCATCCGACCCCGTCCGATCTGCTAAAAGCAGACGGATGGCCCTACGTCCAGGTCCGTCGCTGGCGGATCGGGTGAAATCTGATGAAAACGGACATGCTGTCCGTTTTCATCCGATCCCTCCATAGGCGGCAGCAGCGCCTGACAAGCCCCTCCCCGCTCAGTGAGCAGAGAGGGACCTGTCATCCGCCGGCTCAGCGGAGATAAACGGAGAGATCTCCTGCTGAGCCGGCGGACCAAGGCGGGCTACTGTAGAAACGGAGTCCGCCTCGTGTGAAAGGGTCCTTAATCCTCTGTTTTTAACGCAAATTGTTAGTTTATTTGTTTTGTTTTTTTGCTGGCTGATGAGTGTACTGGAGGTACATTTTCCTTTGTTTGCTGTGCAAAGCCCATCGATGCGCACTTTGCTATAAACTGGAGCAGTTGCCATTTTTGTTTAGTTTGCTGAATAATACTCATGATTGTGGTAGAGTTGCCACCTTTCCTTTAAGCCAAACCTGAACACTTTAGCAACGCAGCAATTTTTTTTTTTCTTAAGGGTGAATGCTGCGGACTCTGGTGTAAAGGGGAACTCTGATGTAAGGGGGTTTCTGCTCGCCAAAGCTCCCACTTACTTTAGAGTTCCCAGCATTCTCCCTTAAATCAGGGTTCCCTAAGCCCCCCCTTACATCAGAGTCCACAGGGCACCCCTTATGTCTGAGTCCTCCTTACCTTAGTGTACTTACTCGCTCAGAGGCAGGAGAGAGAAGGGTGGGAGGGAGGGGGGAGACTTCAGTCACAGACAATGGATGGTGAGCTCATTCACCTGAGGATGGCGGCTCATGCATCGACACCTTTCATCAACGATGTACCTGCCAGCTGCTGAGCTTCAAATTTCTAGCCCATCCATCCCTTTCCTGAGTTACAGAACACTGGGGATTGGAGTGTGGGTGGGCAGACAGAGGGGTAAGGGTGGGAGGAGGAGCAGATTGAGCCCTCTCGCCTCTCCTGTCCATTTTTGGGGGCGGGGCCCCTGCGCACACCTATGTACTTGGTGGTTGTGGTAGTCGGTTACTTGGGGAACTGCAATCCATTCTGAATAATGTGTCCGGGTTTTAGGCGGTCTGAAACCCAGACACACGATTCAAAACCTGGACTGTCCGGGTCAATCCCGGGCAGGTGGCAACCCTAGATTGCGGACACACACATTTACATACACTGACTGCATACACTCGCTGCATCTAGGCCATCAGTAAGAGGTAGGGTACCAGAAAAGGTGCTTGGAGAAGAACACACCGAGAGGACTTTGTCAAAACCGGAGCAGAGAGAATCTGGAGCTTCTGTGCATGGCAACCAATCAGCTCTTATCTTACATTTTCAAAGCTTCACTCAAGCTGAAGATAGAAGCTGATTGGTTGTCATGTACACCTGCTCCAGTATTAATAAATCCCCCTCATTCACTCCCAGCTGGTGATCGCTGCCACCTGACAGTGATCACCCAACACAGTAATGACACAAAGACTGATTTGTCTAAGCCCAGGTTCGCACTGAGCTGCGGGAATGAAGCCGTGTGAGCTCTCGCACGATTTCACTCCCGCATGCCAGTCCCGATTTCGGCGGCGATTTCACAGACATCTGTGCGGGTTTCTGCACAAAAGTCAATGAAAATCACACCCCGAAATCGCAAAAAGTAGTACAGAAACTACTTTTTGAAATCGGTGTGGCGCTGCAAATGCAGCATCGCACCGATTAGGGCGGTGCCATTGCTGGCAATTGCCTCTGATTTGACATGTGAAATCGCACCAATGTGAACCAGGGCTAAAGAAGCAGTTTTTGCTTTTTGACAGGAAGACTTCATGCCGCCGTGAGATTTAAAAAAAAAAAAAAAAAACTGTAAGAAAATCTTTCAGACTGTAATCACTTGACAAACATAAAACACCGATAGTTGAAGAGGTGCAATAGCTCAAATGTTTGCTCAGAACTCTGTTGTAAATTATTTACTAATGGATGTACATTATTTATTATTTGATAAAACTCCAAACTTTGTTTTCACCAGCAGAGATACCCCCTAAATCTGTCAGAACTACCTCTGGGGGTACACATACAGCTGGATGAAGATCTGTGCTTACGCCCAGGTTCACACTGCTGCGGGATTATAGTTACATAGTAGGTGAGGTCGAAAAAAGACCATCAAGTCCAACCTATGTGTTAATTATATGTCAGTATTACATTATATATCCCTGTATGTTGTGGTCGTTCAGGTGCTTATCTAATAGTTTCTTGAAACTATCGATGCTCCCCGCTGAGACCACCGCCTGTGGAAGGGAATTCCACATCCTTGCCGCTCTTACAGTAAAGAACCCTCTACGTAGTTTAAGGTTAAACCTCTTTTCTTCTAATTTTAATGAGTGGCCACGAGTCTTGTTAAACTCCCTTCCGTGAAAAAGTTTTTTCCCTATTGTGGGGTCACCAGTACGGTATTTGTAAATTGAAATCATATCCCCTCTCAAGCGTCTCTTCTCCAGAGAGAAGAAGTTCAGCGCTCGCAACCTTTCCTCATAACTAAGATCCTCCAGACCCTTTATTAGCTTTGTTGCCCTTCTTTGTACTCGCTCCATTTCCAGTACATCCTTCCTGAGGACTGGTGCCCAGAACTGGACAGCATACTGTAGGTGCGGCCGGACCAGAGTCTTGTAGAGCGGGAGAATTATCGTTTTATCTCTGGAATTTACATTGTGCGAGTTCAGCTGACGGGTTCCTGCACAGACTTCTATTGAAATCGCATCCAAAGTCGCCAAAAGTAGTACAGAAACGACTTTTGGGAATCGGTGCATTGTCGCACAATCGAACGGCAATAGCTGCCGATTTGGTGTGTGATTTGTCATACCAAATCTCATCAATGTGAACCTGGGCTTAGAGAGTGAGGCTGGCTTCACACCTATGCAAATTGGATGTGGCTTTCGCCGCATCCAATTCGCATGGTAGGAGATTGTGATCGGCTCTCTATGGAGAGGGTTCACACATCTCTGCAGCGGCTCTGGTGCGAGTTTGCACAGGAGTCCTGTGCGTCTTTTGGTCTGTTTTCAGGTCCGAATTCAGCCCACCGGACCCCTGCTGGGAGCTGCATGCAGCAATAGTGTGAACCCAGCCTTAAGGTTCTAGGCTTAGAGAAGTAAATTGTAGAATTATAGTATATTCCATGTAATAGCACATGTGATCGGTTTCTGTCATACTCCGCTGAGCACTGAGAATAGCCTATTACTAGAGTATAGTGGAACTAATCAGTAGATTCTTTTCCATTTAAAAGAAGAACATGGCCTTTGTCTAGAAAGACACAATGACCTGTACATTCTCAGACCCCACAGTGACACGAAACTCTGAATAAATGATTTTCATGTGATGTTTGTAATTGTGTCTCCAAGGAGAGCTTTCCTCCTCTTCCTTCTTTTCAACCAATAAACATGAATCCTCCCTTTATGAATATACATCATATAAATATATATATATATATATATATATATATATATATATATATATATATATAAACACATATATATATATATATATATATATATAAGCACAGTCAATACACATTTCATATAATTTGAATAAAAGTTAGATTTTAATACCAGTGACCTTTGGTGTGCAGGGTAATGCACCCTCCGCCTAGTTAGTAATGTTTGTAATTGTGATAGTACAAAAGATTGTGGGTTTTAGGCCCACCATACACAGCGTATCTCTGGACCTCCTCTTAGGACCAGCTGGCATTGAGCATACCTCCCTACATTTTGAGATGGGAATGAGGGACACCTACTAGCAAACATATGTAGGCATAGGACACGCCCCCTGCCACACCCCTTAAAGGAGAATTAACCCAAAAAAAAGGTTTATTGAATCTACAAGAGCTTTTGTTTTACCACTACTATTCCTTTATATTAGAATTTACAAATACAGAAATTTAGAATTTGTATGAAAGGTTTAGCACCGGGAAACACTCTTTGAAAGATAAAAATGTGCATTTTATATACAATTATATAGGTCAGACCAAAATGAGGGACAAATGAGGAGGAATGAGGGACAGAGGGACATTGCTCCAAATCAGGGACAGTCCCTCGAAATCAGGGACAGTTGGGAGCTATGCTTGAGTTCTGTCAATGTTTCATCACATTGCCACCCTGCAAGAAAGCATCTCAAGCTTCATCCTCAGTCTGGCAAATGTTCTGCTCACTCACTGTTCAATCACAGAGATCACCATGTTGTGATAACAGCATAGGCGTGTGTAGAGGGTGTGCCTGGTGTGCACACCCTAATCACTGCGTGGGGTGCTGATTCCCCTATTGCCTGGGCTCCCCCCTGCCTTGTGCTCCAAGAATGGAGTGTGGGAAAAGGACTAGTAGATATTTAATTTAGATATGTCATTTCCTGGCCCCTTTCCTTTTCTAAATGAACACACTCCTTCACTGTGTTCATTCATGGCTGAAGCATAGTAAACTGTTTACTATGCTTCAGTTTGAGAATGAACAGGAAGCCACTCAGCACAGAGCACTTCCTCTTCATTCACTGACCAGTACAGCTGAGGCTGCAGAGAAAGGCGTGTTGTGTGTGAGCTTTGGGGTGCACACCCTAATGCAAAAGGCTGCACACACCTATGGATAACAGTCACTACTAGTGCTCACAAATGACCCGTACATGGTCCAGTTTATGCAAGCAATGATTGGATTTGGTCGTTTGCTAATATTGGACTTTGGTCACCTTTAAGAATATCTGTAGAAACCTATCGGGAAAATTGTATTCTTGTTGGACATGTTGGGCCCCTTCTGTAAATATAAAGCCTCGTACACACGATCAGATTTTCCGACGGGAATTGTGTGATGACGGGCTGTTGGCGGAAAATCCGACCGATTGTACGCTTCATCGGACAATTGTTGTCGGACAAATGTTGGATGGCAGGTTTTAAAATTTTCCGCGGACAAATGTGTGTTGTCGGATTTTCCGAGCGTGTGTACACAAGTCCGTCAGACAAAAGTCCAAAGTACAAACACGCATGCTCGGAAGCAAGGACGAGCCAGAAGCGGTCAGTCTTGTAAATTAGTGACGTGGCAAATTATTAAATCTCCAAATGCAGCGCACATTCTCTTCATCTTTAATGGGATAATAATGAAGCTGCTTTGCTGGTGATACTGATGGAGTTATTGCAAACTAATTTTCAAAGGATTTTTTTTTCTAGTGATAACAAGAATAATATTATGTTTTTTTTTGTTTTTTTATTTGGGCAATTTATAACAAAACCATTATGCCGTAGTTTTTAAGATCAAAGATACAACTATGTTGGTCTCCCTTGTTAATTTTACATTGGAAGTTTTCCCCTTTATTACTTTTCTGGAGAAAACCCACAATTTGGGATTTTCTTTTACTTTCACCTTCAATGATAACGGTAAACCCTTTCTGGACATCTCAAGACACACTATATTGCCAAAAGTATTGGGACGCCTGCCTTTACACGCACATGAACTGTAATGGCATCCCAGTCTTAGTCCATAGGGTTCAATATTGAGTTGGCCCACCCTTTGCAGCTATAACAGCTTCGACTCTTCTGGGAAGGCCGTCCACAAGGTTTAGGAGTGTGTCTATGGGAATGTTTGACCATTCTTCCAGAAGCGCATTTGTGAGGTCAGGCACTGATGTTGGACGAGAAGGCCTGGCTCACAGTCTCCGCTTTTATTCATCCCAAAGGTGTTCTTTTGGGATGAGGTCAGGACTCCGTGCAGGCCAGTCAAGTTCCTGCACCCGAAACTCACTCATCCATGTCTTTATGGACCGTGCTGTTATAGCTGCAAAGGGTGGCCCAACTCAATATTGAACCCCACGGACTAAGACTGGGATGCCATTAAAGTTCTTGTGCGTGTAAATGGACCTTTCTTTGTACACTGGAGCTCAGTCATGTTGGAACAGGAAGGGGCCGTCCCCAAACTGTTCCCACAAAGTCCGGAGCATGAAATTGTCCAAAATGTCTTGGTATGCTGATGTCTTAAGAGTTCCCCTCACTGGACCTAAAGGGCCAAGTCCAACCCCTGAAAAACAACCCTGCACCATAATCCCCCCTCCACCAAACTTTACACTTGGCACAATGCAGTCAGGCGAGTACCGTTCTTCTGGCAACCACCAAAACCAGACACGTCCATTGGATTGCCAGACAGAGCAGTGTGTTTCCTCCCACCAGAGAACACATCTCCACTGCTCTAGAGTCCAGTGGTGGCGTTCTTTACACCACTTCATCCGACACATTGCATTGCACTTGGTGATGTAAGGCTTGGATGCAGCTGCTCGGCCATGGAAGCCCATTCCATGAAGTGCTCTATGCACTGTTGTGCTAATCTGAAGGCTGCACAAAGTTTGGAGGTCTGTAGCTATTGACTCTGCAGACAGTTGGCGACTTCTGCACATTGTGAGCTTTCAGCATGCACTGACCCCCGCTCTATCATTTTACATGGCTATCACTTTTAGTTGCTGTTGTTCCCTGTTGCTTCCACTTTTGTTATAATACCACTAAAGCCGCGTACACACGAGCGGAATGTCTGACAGAAAAAGTGCGATGGAAGCTTTTCATTGTCTATTCCGATCGTGTGTGTGCCTCATCTGACTTTTTTTTTTTCAAAAATTCTGACGGACCTAGCAATAGAACATGTTCTAAATATTTTCGACGGAACCAATTCCTATCGGGAAAACCGCTCGTCTGTATGCTGTTCCGATGGACCAAAAACGACGCTTGCTCTAAAGCAAGTACGAGACGGAAACTATTGGCTACTGCCTATTGAACTTCCTTTTTCTAGTCCCATCGTACGTGTTGTACGTCACCGCGTTCTGGATGGTCGGACTTTGGTGGGAATTTGGTTTGACCGTGTGTAGGCAAGACCGCTTGAATGGAATTCCGTCGGAGAAACCCTCGGAGTTTATTCCCACGGCAAAACCAGTCGTGTGTACGCGGCATAACAGTTGACCGTGGAATATTTAGTAGGAAGGAAATTTCAGGGATGGACTTATTGCACAGGTGGCAACCCTTCACAGTACCACGCTTGAATTCACTGCGCTCCTGAGAGCAACCCATTCTTTTACAAATGTCTGTAGAAGCCGTCTATATGCCTTGCTGCTTGATTTTATATACCTGTGGTCATGGAGGTGATTGGAACACCTGAATCCAATGATTTGGAGGGGTGTCCCAATACTTTTGGCAATATAGTGTATCTGGTGTGGCTGATACCCTGGTTTTAGCATAGCCCCCAACTGTCCCTGATTTCGAGGGGCTGTCCCTGATTTGGAACAATGTCCCTCTGTCCCTCTTTCCTCCTCATTTGTCCCTCATTTTGGTCTGATCTATATAGTTGTATATAAAATGCACTTTTTATATCCCAAAAAGTGTTTGCTAGTGCTAAACCTTTCATCCAGAATCTAAACGGCTGCATTTTTAAATTTCAAAAGCCAATATAAAGGAATAGTAGCGGTAAAAAAAAGCCCTTGCGTGTTTAACAAATCTTTTTTTTAGGTTAATTCTCCTTTAAGGGGGTGTGGCAGTGGGGCGTGTCCTATGCCTCTATGCTTTTGCTAGTACGGTAGGTGTCCCTCATTCCCATCTCAAAAAGTTGAGAGGTATGTTTTAGCCCACTCAAGAAGGGATATTTCTAAATCGATCTGATGCCAGCTCTGACATTTTGTAATCGAATAGATTTACACCACGTGAATAATTTCACAGCTACAGTTAGCATATGAGTGCAGCATGTGGTTACAAGAACCTTCCTCATCCCTGCCCTGGCTTCTGCTCCCTACCACTAACAAGAGGATAATTTGTAGCTTCTTCACATCTGCCTGACACCTGTGTGTCCTGAATTATGGACACTCAATTATTTACATATTGCTAACAGACAGTAGAGGAGCTTGGAAACCAGCCAGATCTGACCTATGTAGCTGCTTTTATTGTGAAGTTATTCATTCTCAACGATCCTCAGAAATCACAACGAAGGCTGAAGGTACAACTAAAACCAAAACTTTTTATTTTGTTTTGATTGGAGGTGAGAGGGATTAGACCCCCTGCCAGTTTGTATTGCTTTCTGTGCCTCTGTTAGGGAGATTCCCCCTCTCTATTTGTCCTGTATGCCCTCACCATGCTGCAGCCATGACAGGCATTTTCTCCTGTATATCAATCTAGACATAAAGCTACGGGAGATGTGCCATGGCTGCAATGAGAACGTGGTAGATCTCTTCACTCAGAAAGCGTTTAAAGCTCACTCCAGACAAATCTAAAATATCAGATATAAAGGTAGACATTGGCCTGTCTGGTCAGCACACCAAATCCCTTATTATTTTATTAACTTTGAAGGCAAATATAAAAGACACAAGCAAATGTAACTCTGTATCCAATAATCTCAAAATGTATTTTTCAATGCAAACATTGAGGCTCGATTCACACAGGGGCAACACGACTTCAGCGCGACTTTGCAAGGCGACTTCAACGCGACTTCAGCGCGACTTTAAGCAAATTACAACGCGACTTCAAGTCGCCTCCAGGACAGGCGACTTTGCCTGTGGCCAATCACAGAATAATCAGCTCTCTGGGAGGGAGGGGTTTGCCTGGGCAAACTAATTTTTTTTTCCCTGTAAAGTCGCTTCAATGTACATGGACATCCGACTTGGAGGCGACTTCCATTGAATTCTATGGGTACAAGTCGCCTAGAAGTCGGATCCAAGTAGTACAAGAAGGGTCGGTTCACACTGGGGCAACACGACTTCAGCGCGACTTTGCACGGCGACTTCAACGCGGCTTCGACGCGACTTCAGCGCGACTTCAGCGCGACTTCAGCGCGACTTTAGCAAATTACAAGGCGACTTGAAGTCGCCTCCATGACAGGCGACTTCGGCTGTGGCCAATCACAGGGCAATCAGCTCTCTGGGAGGGAGGGGGGGAGGGAGGGGTTTTCCCTGCAAAGTCGCTTGACTTTACAGAGAGATCCGACTTGGAGGCGACTTCCATTGATTTCTATGGTACAGGTCGCCTACCAAGTCGGATCAAAGTAGTACAGGGAGTACGCTCTGAAGTCGGAGCGACTTCAGTAGTGTCTATTAAGACGCTAGCGTTCACTCCCATTGAATCTATTTCTGGGGCGACTTGGGGCAACTTGAGGGCGTACAAGTCGGATCCCAAGTCGCCCCAGTGTGAACCGACCCGTAGTACGCTCTGAAGTCGGAGCGACTTCAGTAGTGTCAATTAAGACACTCTCATTCACTGTAATGCAAAGCTCACAGTAAAGCGACTTGGGGCGACTTGAGGGCTTACAAGTCGTCCTAGTGTGAACCGACCCTGAGAGTAGCTGAATTTTGCTTGGCATCTTCCTCTTGCAATCTCCTGTGCAGTATAGCTAAGACTGAGAGAGGGAGAATCAGCACAGGGAGCCAATCCGTTGCGCTGCAGTGCTCATGTGATGACAAGGAATACCTTAATTGAAGGAGAAAGCAGAGCGACAGAGAGATGAGCTCATCAGTTTGCTGCTTGCACTTTGATTGTCCAGTTATAATCTGGGGGAAGGGACATGACCTGTAAGTATTCCCTGCAGCAACCAGATCTCTTTCCTCTCGCAACCAGATCAACCATTGATTTCAATGGGCAGAGGCGCTTTAGGAGCGGTGTATTCACTGCTCCTACAATGCTACAAAGAAGCTGCTTGCAGGACTCTTTTTGACGTCCTACCAGCGCAGCGCCCCAGTGTGAAAGTACTCGGGCTTTCACACTGGCTTTTTTCAGGCGCTTTACAGGCACTATTTTTCGTGCTAAAGGGTGACAATGGGTCTTATAGGTATTCAATCTGTGTATTTAAAGAGGAAGTAAACCGCTGCCTTTTTTTTTTTCTTTTTCCTGACCTGCAAAGTAAAGGCATCGCATACTAGCACATTATGTGAAACTTACCTGCAAGCGAATCCTTCGTTGTCCTTCTGGAGGTTGGATCCATCTTCACCTGCCTTCCTTCCCGGCCACGTGACGTCACTCCTACACATGTGCGTGGGAGCCGCCGGTCACGGAAGAGGACTCTGAAGGAACAGCACGCGTGGCCGTTCCTTCAGAGTGCATGCGCCGATGACGTCATCGGCTGTATATACAGTAAATATCTCCTAAACGGTGCATGTTTGGGAGATATTTACAATACCTATGTACAGTACCTATAGGTAAGCCTTATTATAGGTTTATCTATAGGTACAAAGATGCCATGGAAGTTTACTTCCTCTTTAACCGTTTGCTTGGAGATCAGCTTTTTAACAACCAATCAGAGATCTGGGCTTCTATCAGATAGGTACTTGGCCTCATACAGCATGAAGAGCTATTTGTTCATCTTTCTGTAGTAGTGCCACGTTGCATGCAGGCAGCCTATATAAATGAATGGAGATGCAGCCACTGTATGGACTCACGCACACAGCCAAGTTTTGCAGTTTTTACAGCCTCAAATGTGGACAGTGTGCAACTGGAACCACCATCATTATGCTGCCGCAGGTCGGCTCTCCTGCACAAACCGCCGTAGGTGTACGTCAGTCTTTTCAGGGTCCGGCGGAGGCAGAACGGGGAACTGCCTATGTAAACAAGGTGATTCCCTGTTCTGCCAGATGATATTTTTAGCGGCGCTTTACCTCCGTTTTTGCTGAGGTTTTTGGTTTTAACCCCCGCCAGCGGACGAAAAAGGGTTAAAACGACTCGCAAAGCGCCGCTGCAGCAGCGCTTTGTCGGCGGTTTATCAGCGGTGCCCATTCAGTTTGATGGGCAGGAGAGGTGTACACACCGCTCCTTCACCGCTCCAAAGATGCTGCTTGCAGGACTTTTTTTAGCGTCCTGCCAGAGCACCGATCCAGTGTGAAAGCCCTCGGGCTTTCAAACTGGAGAGGCTCTTTACAGCTCTTTTATTTTTAGCGCTGTAGCGCCTGTAAAGCGCCTCAGTGTGAAAGGGGGTCTTAGAGATCTTCTGTTCCCTGTGATCAGGAACAGTGATCTCTGTCATGTCCCTGGTAGCCCATCCCCCCTACAGTTAGAACACTCCCAGGGAACACAGTTAACCCCTTGATCGCCCCCTAGTGTTAACTCCTTCCCTGCCAGTGTCATTTTTACATTGATCAGTGCATTTTTATAGCACTGATCAATGTAATATTGTCACCGGTCCCCAAAAAGTGTCATTTGGGGTCAGATTTCTCTGCTGCAATGTCACAGTCCGGCTAAAAATCGCAGATCGCCCCATTACCAGTAAAAACAATAATAATTAAAAAAAAAGTCCCTAAATCTATCCCATAGTTTGTAGGCGTGATAACTTTTGCGCAAATCAATCAATATACGCCTATTACGATTTATTTATTTATTTATTTTACCAAACATATGTAGAAGAATATATATCGGCCTAAACCAATAAATAAATACATTTTTTATATATATATTTATTTTGGGTATGTATTATAGCAGAAAGTAAAAAAAAAAAAAAATTTTTATAAAATTGTCGGCCTTTTTTTGTTTATAGCACAAAAAAAAAACAACGCAGAGTTGATCAAATACCACCAAAAGAAAGCTCTATTTGTGAGTGTCCTTATGTTAAAAGTCAGCCGTTACTGTATTTGTACATGACTTTTTTTTTTTGCCCAGACTGAACCTTCTCTTAGGGCACTTTCACACTGAGCCGCTGCGCTTTACCATCGTTTTAGTGGTAGCGCTAGCAGCCAAAAAAGGGTTAAAAGCGCCGCTGCTTCGGCAGCGCTACCTACTGAATTCAATAGGCAGGGGCGCTTTACACCGCTCCTAAAGCTCCTCAAAGAAGCTGCTTGCAGGACTTTTTTGAGCGTCCTGCCAGCGCAGCGCCCCAGTGTGAGCCCTCGGGCTTTCACACTGGAGTGAGAGGAGAGGCTCTTTAGCACTATAGCGCCTGTAAAGCGCCTCAGTGTGAAAGGGGTCTAAGTAGTGGATGTGTATGGATTCATTATGGAGAATAAGGATATTTTGTCACTTTAATTCTCAGAATGCAATTTTTTTTTTTACTATGTAGAAGACACGTCATGTGTTTGCAAATAGAGGAATCACTTATTCAGAATTTCTGCTGTCTGTGAGGATTGCTTTAGTCTTCTTCATATTTTCACTTCTATAACCTAATAGAACATTTCTTTGTAAAGGAAGCCCCGCAGGACTTTCAGAACAGGCCTCTTAAAGCTATTCATTGAGTTTCTAGTGCTATCCAGATGTTCCTGTCTTCTGTATTATAACTACATCTTCTCTGTACATAGACCGAGTCCTGTTTAAAAGAAAGAATTACATCATGAGCACCATCTACTTGACACATTACGTATTGTAGTAATTTACCACAAAAGAGAATTGCTAATAAAATATCTATATATCTTTTTAAATGGAGCAATCATAAAGCAGGAAACAAAAAAATAATAAGGGGGAAATCCTACATTTGCTATTACAGCACTCTGTAGAAGAAGAAAAATTACGATCTAGGGTGTCCCCCCCCCCCCCAAGCCTAATGATTTGAATAGTAGTTTTTTAGCATTAATCCACAATTGTGGGGAGAAGATTGAGGCTGATTTCTGAACAGCTGTAATCTGTGACCTGCTGGGCTCACCACTACTGCCCATCAGTATGCAGTATAGAGAGATTGCGTGAAAAACTGAACCTCTATAGGTCCCCCAATGTACTAAAACGCAGACAACAACAACCTCCCAACTTTTTGAGATGGGAATGAGGGACACCTATCAGCAAAAGTATGCAGGCATAGGACACACCCCTTGCCACGCCCCCTTAAATGGGAATTGTACAAAAAACAAGATTGGTTAAACTCACAAGTGCTTTTTTTTACCACCACTATTCCTTTATATTGGCTTTTAGAATTTACAAATGCAGCAATTTAGAAATCAGATGAAAGGTTTAGTGCTGGAAAATAGAAATTTGATAGATGAAAAGTGCATTTTATATACAACTATACAAATCAGACCAAAATGAGGGACAAATCAGGAGGAATGAGGGACAGAGGGACATTGCTCCAAATCAGGGACAGTCCCTCGAAATCAAGGACAGTTGGGAGCTATGCAACAAGGAACCTTTCATATTTTTCAAAATGCACTGCACTGCAGCTCTGGGAGGGAACAGGCACTATTTTTATTATGGAGAAGTTGAATGCATGTGATTAGCATGTTGCAGCGTGTGCATTAAAACACAACAATGTAAACGGGCCCCCAAAGAATTAGTACTTGTACCTTTTAACTGTTGAGTGCTTCACAAAGCAATACCAGCAATACCAGTTATTTAAAAGTGATTGTAAAGTCTTGTTTTTTTTTTTTCCCATAAAAATAATAAACATGTTATACTTACCTGCTCTGTTGCAGTGGTTTTGCACAGACCCGCCCAGATCCTCCTCTTCTCGGGTCCCTCTTCTGTGATCCTGGCCCCTCCCTCATGTTCAGTGCCCCTACAGCAAGCAGCTTGCTATAGAGGCACCGGAGCTGAATCACAGCTCCGTGTATCCATTCAGACACGGAGCCCCGACTAGGGCTGGGGAAAAAATCAATTTGAATCTTGAATCGAGTTGAGAGGTCAAATCGATTCAAATTTTCAGCAAATCAATTTTTTAGATTTTTTTTTTTCACCAGGACCGGCTCTGACACCGCGCCGTTCCTGAGGAGCTGCGGGCAGGAGTTTTTAGGCGAGGCCACGGCTTCGGCTTAGTCCGTGAGGCCGGATGCCGCGGACTAGGCCGAAACCGCAGCCTTGCCTAAAAACTCCCGCCCACAGCTCCTCAGGACCGGCGCGGTGTCCATCAAAAAAAAAAACAAAAACTCGATTCGAATTGTGAATCGAGTTTTTTTTTTTTTAAAAAATCAGATTTTTTTTTTTTTTTGGAGAAAATCACCCAGCTCTAGCCCCGACCCCATTCTCCCCTGATTGGCTAGCTGACTTTGACAGCAGCGAGCGCCAATGGCGCCGCTGCTGTGTCTTTGCCAATCAGGAAGAGAATCTCGGACGGTTGAGACACTTGTGGACATCGCTGGACAGAGAGGGACCTCAGGTAAGTATTAAGGGGGCTGCTGCACACAGAAGGCTTTCTATCTTAATGCATAGAATGCATTAAGATAAAAAAAAAGCCTTCTGACTTTACAACCTCTTTTAATGTCATTATTTCTCATCGTTTATGCCAGTTAATTTTGGTTATCCTTGTTGCAGTTAATTGCCATATTATAGGCCAGTGTTCACCCTACTTAGTTTAACATCTTTAAACATGTTTGGTTGCTTGCTCACTAGTTTATGCATTGTGTTTGACTTGCCTTATTGTAGTGTACTTACTTTATCTAACATCCAGCAGTCTGTGGCTTATTTCCTGGATACTGATACGGTGTGGTAGTATACGAACGTTTAATTTACACAGGTGCGATTGGCATTCAACTTATAACCAGGTGTGTGAGTGGGTTCCAAGCAGGTTAAAGAAACCTTGCAGAACAGAGAACCCACCATACCAATCTGCTGTGGTGGTAAGCGCTACACAACCTTAGAAAAGCCTTGCATAGATTTCTTGAAAATGTCAGTTTTGAAATGCTTTTGTGTTTTCAAGAAATGTCATTTTTTCTGCTGCTACACTAAACCAAACCATTCAGCGTCAATCAAAAGTCATAGATCGTGCTTTTTGATGCTCCTGTAGGGTAGTGATCATTATCTATGCGAGTAAATAAACCTCCAAAGAGTGTTGTGACTGTTAATAATCAATATTCTTTTAGTAACACATTTCTTGTGCTAGCGTGATTACGCTCGTTCACTGCGCCTTATCAATGGGGAAGTAACAATGTCACCCTAATAGGGCGTACACACGGTCGGACTTTGTTCGGACATTCCGACAACAAAATCCTAGGATTTTTTCCGACGGATGTTGGCTCAAACTTGTCTTGCATACACACGGTCACACAAAGTTGTCGGAAAATCTGATCGTTCTAAACGCGGTGACGTAAAACACGTACGTCGGGACTATAAACGGGGCAGTGGCCAATAGCTTTCATCTCTTTATTTATTCTGAGCATGCGTGGCACTTTGTCCGTTGGATTTGTGTACACACGATCGGAATTTCCGACAACGGATTTTGTTGTCGGAAAATTTTATCTCCTGCTCTCCAACTTTGTGTGTCGGAAAATCCGATGGAAAATGTCCGATGGAGCCCACACACGGTCGGAATTTCCGACAACACGCTCCGATCGGACATTTTCCATCGGAAAATCCGACCGTGTGTACGGGGCATTACATTACAGCCTGGCAGGGCTGCACACATGCCACAGTCGTAATACTTTGTTTCACTGCTGCAGCAATGTTAACTTTGGCTGCAGGGTTTTCACAGACGCCACTGGCTGTCAAACTTGCCCTTTGAGACCAATGGGGACGCACTGCAGCTGTTCTGCAATAAAAAAATAAAAAAAAAGTAAAAGAAAGGCATCAGGAGGCAACTGTAGCTCCTCCTGAACACCTAGCAGTCGCTGCTATGCTGCCGATAGATCTCTTTTTGGAGGGCAGTTAGCATTACTGCCAGTGTGAAAGAACTCTTACAGTCTAATTTTAAGCGTAGCGCACCCCCTAAGGAGCCGCCAGTGAATTTGATTCTATTTCCCTGTTTTGAAAACACACAGCATTTTCCTCATTTATCCGCTGGCTCAGAAATAAGTCTAGGGGTTCTTATTAGGGTTTATTAGGGTTTTTTATTGGATCGATGGATAGGAGTAGGGAGCATGGGATACACTGCAAATGGAGCAACTTGAGGACTCTTCAACTTCCAGCTGCACTGCACCAGACTGAATGTCCCCACACGTTGCTGGTTACTTTTACTTCCTCAAGAGATTAAAAGCTGCACACAATCACTTCCCTTCAGCATTGGGGGTCACTTACTCACTTAGCCGAAGGATCATTGGTTGTCTCCTGACGATATCCACCAGGCTTTTCCTAGTGAGGGAGATGTAGGCTCACACCACAACAGAAAAGTTGGACTCTTTCCCACCAACTTTCTCCTGGCTCTCTCCATTGAGCTTCATCTTGATCCCTGATCTATGAATAGGCCTCCCAGATAAGCGTAACTGGGACCTCCGTGTCTTCCCCAAAGCCTCCTTAAAGTGATACTAAAGGATCGTTTTTAATTTTTTTTAAATAATAAACATGTCATACTTACCTCCACTGTGCAGCTTGTTTTGCACAGATTGGCCCCCGAGCATCCATTTCTGGGGCCCCCGTCGGCTCTTGCGGCTCCTTCCCGCATTAGATAACCTCCTTGGAGGAGCGCTCTCCCGAGGGGGTTATCTTGCGGACGCGCTCCTGAGTCCAGCGTTCGGAGTCCATAGAGGCTGAATGCAGGACTCTGCCCCACCCCCTGGTGCCCTCATCATTGGATTTGATTGACAGCAGCGGGAGCCAATGGCTGCGCTGATTTCAATCTGTCCAATAAAGAGCCGGGAACCCGTGGAGAGAGGGACGGCGGGGATGCGCCAATGGAAATTCGGGGCTCGGGCTAGGGGGCCAGTGACTACAAGGTGTTTTTTCACCTTAATGCATAGGATGCAATAAGAAGAAAAAAACACGAGCCTTTACAAATCCTTTAAGGATCCTGCATCGGAGGGGGGGGGGGGCAGTACTGGACCCAGGAACACTACACTCTGCTGCCCAGGCCTCAGGCTATTTATGGGCTCTCCCTCCACCTATTGGGCACACCTCCCCAGGGATGGACTTCAGTTCCACAAATATTCAGGCTGCCTGTTCTGCTCTCCCTCCCAATATACTTCCAGAATTCTGTAGAACAGGGATATGCAATTAGCGGACCTCCAGCTGTTGCAGAACTACAAGTCCCATGAGGCATAGCAAGACTCTCACAGCCACAAGCATGACACTCAGAGGCAGAGGCATGATGGGACTTGTAGTTTTGCAACAGCTGGAGGTCCGCTAATTGCATATCCCTGCTCTAGAAGATGGGGAAGCAGCAGCCTGTGAACACTGAGAAGTCTTAATAAATCAAGCCCCGCTCAACTGAGTACAGGGGAGCCAAACTAACTTTACCTAGCAACCTGCTCTAAACTGGGAGGGTTCTACATAAATGGTCCTTGAGGTTTACTATGAACTGTGTGGTGTAAGAACCCAAACATTCCACTTTTTATCCAGCTAAGCAGGCTATCACACTATACGGTTCTCAGCAAATTTAAAGAAGATTGTACAATCTGATTGTAACCTATGTGGCCAGCGTTACAATGATTCTGTAGAGGGGAGATCATTTTGAGAAAGAAAAGCACAGCCAAAGTAGGGGCGCTAGATGCACAGATGTCTGATGGGAACTTGTGGAGACAAAATAACAGAACACATTGAAGGGGGGTCCTGCTTATAAGAGGTCATATGTCTCTGTATTCATATCCGAAAAGTGATCTGTTCCCCTAGGTGACACAAGGCCAGAGACTTCCAACCACTGCTGCAAGCCAGTATCCTGTCTAAGGCCTAATATTATTACAGATATCAAAAATCCACTCTGTGTACCAGCAAACATGAGCCCCCCCCCCCCCCCCCGCCTGATCTCCGCGTCACTCCTCTTTATCGTTATAATAATCACGGTGTCTCTTGTTGTCTGTGTGTGCTTCCTGTATACAAACTAGAGCAGAATTTAAATTGGATGAGAAATGCAAAATGCCCCATCCTCTCCTCCTAATCAGGTTTAATTGCTCCTTAATCAGGTCAAGCGTATGCTTATAAACTAATTAAACATTGTGTTCTGGGCTGGAGTTTGGTCTACCCTGCTGTTCGGACTGAAGGTACTCTGTCCTCTGAGCAATACAATCACTCACTCTCATTCAGAGTGGCTGGGGTGCTGGATGAAGCTCATTCCGAGCTGCTCTGGGTGGGAATAACTTAATTTCTTGATTATATTTAACAACCGTGCTGCTGATTAGCTAGAAACTCCATGCTGAGCTACAAAAAAAAAAAATTAAAAAATCCTTTTGTTCATTACTTGTCTGTGTCAACCAAGCAGTATCTATTAGAGGCCGTCTAGTGGTCATAATGCGGTATTTACTTAAAGAGGAGCTCCAGTCTCCCCCCAAAAAATGTAAAGTCAGCAGCTACAAATACTGTATCTAATGACTTTTAATATAAGAACACTTAGCTGCCCCTGGATCCAGCATTGCCCTCACCTGAGCCAGTTGTTCAGTCAGATCAGGTCCAGGCACCTGCATCTTAACTAAGGGAAAACAGCAGTGAAGCCTTTCAGCGCATGTGCAAGCCACACTGCACTTTGTGAATGGTCCCGCAGTCTTCTGGGGCCTGTGATGTGTCCCAGAAGGCTGCAGGGGGGGGGGGGGAGCGGGAACCTGTCAAAATCAGGTACCCTCCCAAAAGTAAAAGTGCCAAATGTAAAGGGGGAGAGCGGAACTTCCCTTATGGGGAGTATAGGGCCATGCGTTTTTGGGCCCTCTTGACTAATTGTCATGATACCGTGTCTGTGTTGATACTTATTTGGTACATTATACCCCCTACAGATGTATTACACACACATCTACTCCTGATGAAGCGAGCATGGTCTTGCGAAATGTGTTGGGATACTTTTTATGCCTGTGTACTCTGCAATTGACATTTTATACGTGGATACGTGTAATGAAATTTTCTACTGTATGTATCATTTCAGTGGCTTGGCTATGATTCATGTTTTATGTTTGCATGACTACTTTAATACATTTTGAGACTCTTTTTACTCTGTCAATTGTTGGCTAACCGCATTCACCTCATTTAAAGTCCCGGGGCGATTTCCTGTTTTTTGTTCCTCTTATGGTTTAAGTTCCTCTTAAAGCGTTATTAAAGGCATTTATTTTAAATTTAGAATATATAAACATATTATACTCATCTGCCCTGTGCAGTGGTATTGCCAAACCTCCTCTTCTATGGTCCCCTGCCGGCACTTTTGGCTCCTCCTCTTCTGTGTCTACCGCCATATCAAGTGCTTGCTAGGGGGGCAGACGTGCAGGCTCATCCCCATGCCGCGCCCTGTGTGTCCATAGACACACACAGTGTGGCTCGGCCCCATTCCCTCCTTGTGGAATTTGATTGATACCAGCAGGTGCCTCTGAGTCCAGTGAGAGAGAACAATGATGCTGGATCAAGATGAGGCTCAGGTAAGTATTTAGGGAGGGGCTTGGGGGGAGCTGACCATGGATCTACTTATGTAATAAGCATTGCCAAGCAGGGTCAAGGCTTCCTTACTACCGCAGAGGCTTTTTTTGGTGTGGTGCAGTGCCACCTCAGAAATCCAAATAATATCGTCTCTATGGCACCAAAAGAAAGCCAAGCAGGTTTAAGTAGGTGATGGCCAACAAGCATTGGTAAGCCATCTGTTCAGTAGGGGTTTCATGCAGGAAACCTGCACCAATCAGTGGGGGCTTGAAGATACATTAGGTGTTCAGTTCTGTTCTGTGAGCTACAATTGCTGACCTGTTTTTGAAAGTGCTGTCTCCAGGGCTTTCATCCTCATCATTAACTTTTTTTTTTTTTTTTTTTTTTTGTCAGAACAAGTTAGCATTTTTACATGGAAGCCTGAATTTCTAACATAATTAATCTCCTTTTAAAATATGTAATGATAGCTTGCATATTTATATCTTGAAAGGCTCCAGTTACAGCAATTTTGTGGTTAACAGAACAGAATTTTAGCTGGTGAAATAGTCTGACAGTAACTATCAGAAAATGTAGAATAATCATAACAAAAAAAGTTTTTATTTTCCTAAACTAGCTTTTCTATGCAGCATTTTGCTAATAGCTGAAGATATCTTATCAAACGCTACAATTGGAGTGAGATCCCGTCCATTGGACTCTTTGCTCTCCTTACATAGTCATGTCATTTGTAACCTCCCTCTAATTATGTTACATTGTATGGTGACCAACTGGCCAGTTAAAGGGAATCTCCAGACAAAGAGAGTAACTCCACTTTTGTTGAGAAAAAAACATTCCCCTCTAGTTTCTTAAGAATAACATAAGGAAGGAATCTACAACAAAGTTTGTTAAACTCATTGCAATATACATAGATATTATTGCAATGAGTTTACCAACTTTGTTTCAGATTCCTACCTTATGTTATTCTTAAGAAATTCCTGTAGGTTTGTGTCCATGTGGGAAAGTGATGGCTAATGGCCGTGGTTTCATAATTATCAATCAGCTGCAGCACCTGCAGGGCACTAATGATGAAAGCTGCTGGGCCTGCATCCCTTTACACATGATTTCCTATTGGGAGTATCTCACCAAAAATTAAATTTTTGTTACAGGGGATGTCTGATATCTGACTTGTATCTTATAGTTACATAGTAGGTGAGGTTAAAAAAGACACACGTCCATCAAGTCCAACCTATGTGTGTGATTATGTCAGTATTACCTTGTATTACATCTTAGTGCAGACTTCTTGGAAACTACTGAGCCAATCCCACAAGCAGGAAATGATGTTTCTGGAGGATGTTCTGTACACATTTTGTGTATATAACACCTCCAGGCGGCCATATTGCATTGCATTTTCAGAAAATGACAGCGGCTGCAGATTGAATAGGAAAGGTAATTTTTAATAATATTCAAATACTATATGACTTGTGTAGCAATTGTATATGCCAATGTTTCTCAACTCCAGTCCTCAAGTACCCCCAACAGGTCATGTTTTCAGCATAACCATTATTTTGTACAGGTGATTTGATCATTTTCACTGCCTTAGTAATTACCACAGCTGTTTCATCTGAGGGAAATCCTGAAAACATGACCTGTTCGTGGTACTTTAGGACTGGAGTTGAGAAACACTAGTATACGCTATATTATTTTTTTCTTTATTTGCTATTTTTTTCACCACGAAAGTAGAGTTACCAATACACACTTTAAGCCCTTGTATATGAAAAGTCTTACCTTTCAAAGCCCTGGTGACCAACCTGCTGCTCGAGGAACACATGTGACCCTTTGGTGCTTTTTGTGTGGCCTTCAGGGCCCTTTGGACACTTATCTGTGTTTCTCTGTTGCCCTATTGTAGGGGTGATCTCTAGCAGTCTCATGTATTTTGTATCCATGTCTCCTGAGGCATGTCCCCAGTCTTCAACCTCTCCTATAGTGTGACCGCAGTCTCTGACCATCTCTTGCATTATGCCCAAAGTCTTAGACCATATCCTGTTGTATGTCTGAATCATTCACTTTTGCTGCACTGCACAGCCAGTCAGGAGATATCCCTTTTTTCCTTGTTTCTCATGTCATTTTTCAGTCTCTAGCCTGCTCTTTAGATAGGAAAACCACATTGTAACATACAGATTGAGTGATCCACACCGCCATCTTTTTTTTATACATCATCAGGAGCAGGATTCCACGCCATTCTGGTCTAGGCAAGAATGGAGGCAGAGGGTGGAGTTGAACGTAAAAAAAATGGACATAATGTATAAATAAATAAATAAACACAAAAAAAGTTCAGCCTTTTTACATTGTTGAGGGGGGGGGGGGGATACAAAGTGTGTTTTTTGATCAAAAATCCACTTTAATGACATCATCCAGTAAGATGACAGAATCTCTTCCATGCAGTAGAGCAGGGTTTCCCAACCAAGGTGCCTCTGGAAGTTAAGGGGGAATTTTGAATGTAAAGTGAGGTTCTAATATGATTGAGAACCTCTGATGTGAATAAGGGTTTCTGGTGTGAAGTTACAGTGGTTGTAAAACCTTAGACCCCTTTCACACTGGGGCACTTTTCAGGCGTTTTGGCACTAAAAATAGTGCCTGTAAAGCACCTCTCAAGCCTCCCCAGTGTGAAAGCCCGAGTGCTTTCACACTGGGGTGGTGCGCTTGCAGGATGGGAAAAAAAGTCCTGCAAGCAGTATCTTCGGGGCGGTGCAGGAACGCTGTATACGTCACTCCTCCACCGCCCCTGCCACTGAAATCAATGGGCAGCGTTGCCGAAGCGCCACTTTGCGGGCGCTTTTAACCCTTTATTCGGCTGATAGCGGGGGTTAAAAGCGCCCTGCTAGCGGCCGAAAAGTACAGCTATAACAGCAGTAAAGCGCCGCTAATAACAGCGGCGCTTTACCCCTAACACCGCCATGCCCCAGTGTGAAAGTAGCCTTACATATACACAGTGAAGTGACATTCAGAAAGCAGGGGGTGGGGAGCTGTAGCTACAGCAGAATTGATTGAGGAAAGGGATACACCCCCTACATACAGCACACAGGAAGGAAGCTGAGGCTGTCAATCACATTCTGTGTGCTGGAGCTCCCTCCGCTGTCACCTTTTTATCTCTGGGTGTCAGGAAAACTTGTCAGAAGTTACTCATGCAGAGAGGTAGCAGACAGAAATGACACTTAGTGCTCTGGATTGAGACAAGTACATACTATAGAGATATAGGCTTTGTTCATATTTTATGTCAGAGGTTTATAACCAGTAAAACTTCATCAAGGCGGTTGTGTGCATCGTCCCAGGCTCAGGTTTACTATTGATAAGTCACATTTGCCTTTTTTACATTTTAGACTGGGAGGCTTTGGCTGAAAAAAAAGGTTTAGAAACACTGCTGTAGGGAACCCACCCTCTTGGACTGCACATTGCCACAACTTTAGGGGGGAGCCCAAAGACAGCTTTCATACAAATATACAGTATACACTAGGGTTGCACCGACTACTAGTATCGGTATCGGTGCCGATACCGAGTATTTGTAGAAGTATCGGTACTCGTGCAAACGCACCGATACCTGAAACCGATACCTTCAGGCTCGGCTCTTTGAGCTGTCAGTGGGTCTCCCCAGTGTTAAAGAAGTCCGGTAATTGGAGCTGTCAAAAAAAGAAAGAAAAGGCTGTTTATTACAACATTGCTCAGCCTGAAATACTAAAATAAAAAGAAACATTGTTTCTTTTTGTATATTTCTGTTTCTTCATCTGCAGATCAAAGGGATGAACAAATGTTCCTCTGTTTAACCCCTTAATAACCCTTAATTTACTTAGCCTTAATTAACTCCCTAATCTCCTCCATTTAATTATTAATTTCCTGCTTTTTTTCCCTTTTTTTCACTTCTATTTTATAAACAATAAACAATTAAAAGGTTTTTTTTTTGTTTGCTTTGTTAGTGAACATTTTTACACATATATATTAACATATATTTACACATTTCACATTGAAAAAGCGCTAAATTAAAAAAAAAAATACATTTATTTTTAATTTGTAAATAACTTTTCAATGCTTTGTACCATTGCTGACAGCTAAAGTTAAAACAAAACAGTTGCGGTAGGTATCGGTAATTGGTATCGGCGAGTACTAAAAAAAAAAGTATCGGTACTTGTACTCATTGTAAAAAAAATAGGTATTGGTGCATCCCTAGTATACACATATTCATTTTTTCCTGAATGAAATGGTCTGCATTTTGTATACATCCCTCTAGCTCTTATTTGCTGCTCCGTCGTGTTGTATGTGTAACAATTAAACCAAGTCCATTCACTTTTACTTGTGCTGTCGGCTCCCCACCCTTCTACACAATTAAATGCTGTCCCAAGCTGTCCCAGGCGGCCCATTTACAGCCTTTCAGTGCACAGACTCTGTAAAGGATTGCAATCAATACGTTGTAAATCTTAATGGGCAATTCTTCATTTCTTTCCTGCAGCACACACTGCTTCCACTCGTATGACCTTTGTGAGAACATAGGAAACATTCTTCTAATATATAACCTGTTATTGAAAGGAGAAGTATGGCCAAAGCTCTTTTGACCATAGTTCTCCTGTGGATCACAGGCGTGTACTTGGATTTGCACTCCTGTGACCCAGATTCACCCGACAGCAGGCTAAAGTCTGCTATCGGCTGACATCACAGAGCCAGTGCAGGCTCTGCAGAGATCCCGACAATAACGTCGGGATCTACTCAGATGCCTGTCTGGCAGCTGGCTCAGCCTCCCAGTATGCCACTGATAGCCTCCACTAGTCACTCCCACTCCCTCCACAGTCCGGCACTCCAGTGAGTACTGGAGGGGCAGAGAACAGAGGAGTGACTGACTTCACGGTTCCATGCTCAGTGCAGACCCAATAACTGGGGCTGCATCGCAACTTCCAGCAAAAAAATAGGCTTGCAGTGCAGTATTCCTGTTCACAAACCTTGTTGGCTGTCAAAAAAAAAAAAACAGGCATTCAGAGGGCAGCTTCCTAAATGCTTGTCAGCCGTGCCTGCACTGCTTTCTGAAAAGGGATCTACTGCGAATTGCTCTTCACAAGTGTAAACGAGCCCTAAAAATGTTTTATATATTAAAGTGTTACTAAACCCACAACAGTGAAAGCAGTTTGTACAGTAAATGCAGTAAAGCATTTTTGTTATACTCACTGTGGAAACTTAGGGGTTAATCCTCCGGATTGTGTAAAAAGGCTGTTTGATCCTGTCTTTTCTGATCCTCCCCTTCTTTTACTGTCCCCAATCCGTCTGCTGATTAGGAATGGGCTAGGGCGTGTTAGAGATCCCACCAGGAAGCCGACACTGCACACAGCTGTTCACAGGCAGGGAGACATTTCCCGATCTGCAGCTTGCCAGATCGGGAAATGCCTTGCTGCCTGTGATTAGCTGTGTGCAGTGTCGGCTTCCTGGTGGGATCAGGCAGGTGAGTTGGGACTAAGATTCCGAACACGCCCGAGCTCATCTCTACTGCTGATATGACAGAGCCTTGGAGGCACTCTGCACATGCTCAGTTTGGTGTGTTTTGCTAGAGCGTTTTTTTGAGAGGGTGCATGTGATCAGCACAGAGCCAATCAGCACTGTCCAGACAGAGGGTCAGGGGTCATGCAGCCTCGTAGGACAGTCAGAGGACAATGAAAACTCCTACAAGCTTTAACCAGTGCTCGACCGTACACTGATAGAAGTCACAAGACCGCTATATACTGCTGACGAGAAAAGGTATTTAGCAGTTTATATCTACTAAAATAATTGCATTTCCATGTTCTGTATACTATGGGAGACCAGATATAGTGAATGCAGGGTCCTGGGTTTAGTAACACTTTAAATAATTTGGTTTATTTTCTTCACACTGTTGTACCCTTTGTATATTGTCCATTATAGTTCTCTTTTCTAATAGATCTTGCTGAGAAAAATATCAAGTGTGGCACAAGTATGTTTAAAGTGGTACTAAACTCTGTTACCCCACTTATACCTATAATAAGGCTTACCTGTAGGTACTGTGAATATCTCCTAAACCTGTTTAGGGGATGTTCAGAGTGCATGCAGCCAGTGACGCCACCAGCGCATATACTCTGAAGGTCCAGCATACAGTGCCGGACCTTCAGAGCCCGTGCCGTAAACGGCGGTTCCCGCACGCATTTGCGGGAGTGAGGTCAACGCGCTCCCGGTCACTCAGGTAGCTTGAGGACATGAACCCAGAAGATGGACCAGGGGAAGATGGAAGCCCTCTCAGCGGTGACAGCTCGGCGCTGGAGGGCTTCATTTTAAGGAAAGTGTTTCATAATGTGCTAATATGCGATGCATACTAGCACATTATGACATTGCCCTGCAGGGAATTTTTTTTTTTTTACTACCACTTTAGGGACGGTTGTAGGAAGTACAAATTCAGAAGCACTGATATGTAAAGAGGCTGTAACAGGAGTGATCTGTAGAAGTCTGAGGCCCCTTTCACACTGGGGCGGGGGCAGCGTCGGCGGTTGTTATTAGTGGCGCTTTACCGTCGTAATTCAGCCGCTAAAGGGTTAAAAACCACCGCAAAGCGCCTCTGCAGAGGCGCTTTGCTGGCGGTATAGCCGCGCTGTCCCATTGATTACACCGCTCCTTCACCGCTCCAAAGATGCTGCTAGCAGGACTTTTTTTTCCCGTCCTGCTAGCGCACTGCTCCAGTGTGAAAGCCCTCGGGCTTTCACATTGGAGAGACAGCAGCGGTTGTTTCGGGTCAGTTTGCAGGCGCTATTTTTAGCGCAATAGCGCCTGCAAACCGCCCCAGTGTGAAAGGGGCCTGATGGAATGTGTCTCCAATCTATGACTACTGAAGTATGTCTCCAGCCTCCAACAACTCCTATAGCATGTTTGAAGTCTGTGCATAGGCGTGCGCACAGGGTGTGCCAGGTGTGCCTGGGCACACCCTAATCACCCTGTGTGGTGCTGATTTCCCCTGTTAAGACCCCTAATATTTCACCAAATAAACCCCTAAAGGCTCCAAAAATGTTTTAAGATAAAGTAAAAAATTGTAAAAAATAAAAACTACTGCAAGCAATCTCTTCCCTACTGACACCACCGTCAGTATATATACACATGCAAATGTGTTTGAGTTTTGGGGGTGCACACCCTAATGCAATAGGCTGCACACACCTATGAGTCTCTGACAGTTTTTTGAAGCAAACTTATGTTCTCTGTTTCTTGTTGTATGTCTGCAGTCTCTGAAAGTTTTCTGTAGCATTACATTCACTGAATATTATGTGGGGCCCTTTGGTGATATCAGGGGTTACATTTGAGTCTCCCTATATTAAAAGGGGTTGTAAAGGCAGAAGGTTTTTTTATCTTAATGCATTCTGTGTGCAGCAGCCCCCCACACACTTACCTGAGGTCCCTCTCTGTCCAGCGATATCCACAAGTGTCTTAGCCAGGGGCGTTGCTAGATCTGCAAAAGATCTGGGGCTAGAGCCCATAGCAGCGGTCACCAACCTTTTTGCATGCCCGCCGGGGGGGGGGGGGGGGGTTGGGGGGAGACCTAAGCAATTTTTCACGGGCGATATTTCTATTGTTAAATTCTTATATATAATGAAGTGGTTCAACTCACCATACATCAGTGGGAGACCCGGGTGTGCCACTTACCACATCTCCTGCCACCATTTGCAGATTGCCACATCTCCTGCCACCATTTGCAGATTGTCGCTTGCCACATCTCCTACCACCATTTGCAGATTGTCACTTGCCACATCTCTTGCCACCATTTGCAGATTGTCACTTGCCACATCTCTTGCCACCATTTGCAGATTGTCACTTGCTATGTCACCTGCCACCATTTGCAGATTGTCACTTGCCATGTCTCCTGGCTCAATTTGCAGATTGCCATATCTCCTGCCAACATTTGCAGATTGGCACTTGCCACATCTCTTGCCACCATTTGCAGATTGTCACTTGCTATGTCACCTGCCACCATTTGCAGATTGTCACTTGCCATGTCTCCTGGCTCAATTTGCAGATTGCCATATCTCCTGCCAACATTTGCAGATTGGCACTTGCCACCTGATGTGGATTGTAACTTGCCATGCCAGCCAGTGCCACCAAATGTGCATTGACGCTGCATTGGTGGCAGGCTGACAGCACTGGTCCATTTAGTGAGAGCAGGAGAGCGGTGATGCAGGGTGGGCAGTGAAAGATTATGTCATCTCGCTGCTCCCCGCTGCACCTCCGACATTGAAGCAAGGGGGTCTGGCTGCAAAGTGAAGCTCCACGATGACAGGAAGCACGTAACCTCCACTCCACCGTGCTGTGAGGGTGGAAGAGCGCTGATGTGTGATGTCATCTCTGCTCGTCCGCCCACTCGCTTCTCTCCTCTCCTCCAGCCTCTCTCATGCAGCCAGCCTGCCCGCCTCAGCAGCCGCAACCCGCTGGTTAGGCAGGGACCCTGCAGCAAGAGACTCGGGGCTCTGGGCCCCAGATTTGGGGCTATAACCCCAGTAGCCACTCCCTAGCAACGCCCCTGGTCTTAGCCATCCGAAATTCTCCTTCCTGATTGGCTGAGACACAGCAGCGACACTATTGGCTCCCACTGCTGTCAATCAAAGTCAGCTAGCCAATAAACGGAAAGAGGAGGCAGGGTTTGTCTGAATAGACAACGGAAGCTGTGACTCAGCTCGGGTGCCCCCATAGCAAGCTGCTTGCTGTGGCGGCACTGAACAGGAGGGAGGGGCCAGGATGACAGAAGAGGGACCCGAGAAGAGGAGGATGCGGGGCTGCTCTGTGCAAAACCGACTGCACAGAGAAGGTAAGTATAACATGTTTGTTATTTTTATAGGGAAAATAAATGAGCCTTTACAATTACTTTAAGTCTTTTGACAACCGCTACTCCAAAGCATCTCCTATTTTGCTGCTTTTAGATCTGCATTTTTTGGTCAAATATTCGCCTTTCTTTGTCAGCCAACAGGGAACCTCCTTCACCTCTAATAACAACCTTGTTTTAATTTCCTAAACAAACCGACATTTCTAACAGAATGTTTATTTCTTCAGAAACAGAGAGCGCTTCTCATCCCAAGCTGTACAGCCAGCAGTCTATTCAATAGAAAAAAAAAAATCTGTCTTTCAATAACTGCTCATTTTGAAACAATTTGTGCCATTGAAGTAAAACTACTTTATCATTTCCCCGCACTGTCTGATGGAATTCATAAATGGCACCAAGTGAAAGATTAAATTCTTCCACACAGACTGCAAGATGCTGGAGCTGGGAAAGACATTAGCAATCAGCGCCAGGGGTTTGTAATCATGCTGGGTGGGCTTGTCACTCTTGCACAGCGCAAAGATACAAGTCTTCCTCTTGTCATCATAAGATTCTCAGCAACCTGACCCAGCACTGAGTCAAAACTGGCATTTTAGGTGTTTCACAACTATAGTCCCCGAGGGGAATTAACAGACGACTTTGGGCAGTTCATTTCCCAGAATTACACCTGCCATAATTAATATGGCTTTTAAAGGGTGAATCATAGGTTCCAGTCCAGTCTTTGGGTATACCTTTTTTTTTTTGTATAAAATGTTTCACAATTATACAGATTTTATTTTTTATTCTTTGATGTTCTTTTTTGCAGAGGAAGGCTCAGCACTGCTTGCAACCTGCGTATTTATTGACTATTTTAAGTGTTTTTTAAAATAAAGCCCCAGACATGTTTAGAAAAGTTTAGACGTTAGATTTTTTGTTAAACAAAAGCAACTCTTCAGGACCGCTCTGGGGTCACTTCATGCATGTCTCCTGAAGTGATCTATTGCTCTGGAAACTTTAAATAAAAAATTTGAAAAAAAAACAAAAGCAACTCAATTTGGAGACTTGGTTGTAAAGTCCTTCATCAGGGCTACAAGAGCATAACATAGGTGGTCCGTATAGTGAATTTGGTGTTGAGTTACTCACTTTAAGGTCATCACAGAGGACAAGGGGGCACTCTACATCTGGAGGAAAAGAGATTTAATCTCCAAATACGGAAAGGTTTCTTCACAGTAAGAGCTGTGAAGATGTGGAATAGACTCCCTCTGGAGGTGATTCTGGCCAGCTCAGGAGATTACTTTAAAAAGGCCTGGATTCTTTCCTAAATTTACATAACATAACTGGGTACTGACACTTATAGGTAAAGTTGATCCAGGGAATATCCGATTGCCTCTCGGGGGATCAGGAAGGAATTTTTTTCCATGCTGTAGCAAATTGGATCATGCTTTGCTTTTTTTTTTTTGCCTTCCTCTGGATCAACTGTGGGTATAGAATTGTTCGTATGGGATGGTATATATACTTTTATTTTTCCTTTTTTAGGTGGAACTAGATGGACTTGTCTTTTTTTTCAACCCAACCAACTATGTAACAGAAAATATTATAACTATCATGGGCGTAGCATAAGGGGTTGCAGGGGTCACAATCGCAACCCTGCCCCTAGCTCCAGGGGGCCCCTGCAGCCTCCCTGCAATATTATATCCTCCACAAAATCCAGCTTCAATCTGCCCTAGGGCCCCACAGCCACGCTCCAGTACTGGGCTTCTACTTTGCCTTTCACACGTCACACCCCTCTGTTCCCATTGGCTGGGGAGGAGCTGTGAGCCATTTCCTGAATGGAGAGGAGCACGAGGTGAGAACAGCCCAGGATGGGGAAGTGTCTGTGCTGTGTGCTGGCAACATGAAATGGTAACCGAGCTCAGCAAGGCAAGAGGAGGAGAGTGCCTTCCTGTAGCCACGATGGGACCGATGCCACTAGTGAGTTATGACACTGCTCAGTGTCTCTTAGTCACCAACTGGTATTCTCTGTACCCCCCCACCCAGGGATGTCTACTTACCCCACTTCCCTGACAACTGGGGAAAAGACACACACCTCCAGGAGGTGACCTTCTAAGTCCCCCCCCCCCCCCCCTCAAGTCCCCTGACCACCCCCTCCACCCTGCATGCTATGCCCGGCTGCTGAGCTCCTTTCCCATTACAGCACTCTATACAGTTCCTCCTCCGCAGGGCTGAAATCACATTCCTTTACAACACAGCCAGTTAGCCATGATCTGCACAGGGTGTATCTGCCTACTGCAACTACACTGCCGTTCCGACCCGAGAATTTCACAGGTCAGAAGGGCAACATAAAAGCCAGATACACCCTGTGAAGACTGACAGACTGTGTGTAAAGGAATGAGATTTCAGCCCTGTGTGGGGTAAGCTGTATACAGTGCTGGGATGGGAAAGAAGCTCTGCCAAGTGACCTGCCAGGGGTCCCTGTCCTCTGATTCTCCAGTGGTAATCCTTGTCCTCTGATGTAAAGAGGAACTCAAAACTCTTAAGCCACTTTGAGTATCTTGGCATGCGGTGGATGTATTTGCACGCACGTTGGAAGTAGTCGGGGGGGGGGGGCAGGTCAACCTTTGCATCGGGGTCCACAAGCTTTGCCTCTGATAACTATATATGTTTAACTTTAGGGCTTGTTCAGAATTATACTTGAGCCTGGTTTGTTAGCATCCCTCAACCACCCCCTTATAACCACTTAAAGTGGAGTTCCACCCAAAAGTGGAACTTCAGCTTTAAGCACTTTTGACAGGTACCCAGCTCCCACTTCTGCTCTCGCCACCTAGGCGACTCCTCCTCTCGCCCTCCCTCCCTGCAATCTTCTCGGACACGTCACAGGTCCCAGAAGATTGCCTGGCCACTGAGAAGGTGCAACGCGACTCGCGCATGCGCAGTGCGCACCCGGCTGTGAAGCCTCTAGCTGTCACAGCCAGGTGCCCACACTTGCAATGCCGGTGGAGAAAAATGAGGCTTTGGGTGGCCACATAGGACAGGTGAGTGGCTGTTTATTAAAAGTCAGCAACTACACTTTTGTAGCTGCTGACTTTTAATAAACTTAAAAACGAGTGGAACACCGCTTTCACCCCCAGACCATGACACTCCCACCACCATGCTTGACTGTAGGCAAGACACACTGGTCTTTGTACTCTTCACCTGGTTGCCGCTACACACACTTAACACCATCTGAACCAAAAAAGTTTATCTTGGTCTCATCAGACCACAGGACATGGTTCCAGTAATCCATGTCCTTAGTCTGCTTGTCTTCAGCAAACTTTCGCGGGCTTTCTTGTGCATCATCATCATGTTGAACTTCCAGTGACCGGTATGAGAGAGTGAGAGCGATAACACCAAATTTAACACACCTGCTCCCCATTCACACCTGAGACCTTGTAACACTAATGAGTCACATGACACCGGGGCGGAAAATGACTAATTGGGCCCAATTTGGACATTTTCACTTAGGGGTGTACTCACTTTTGTTGCCAGCGGTTTAGACATTAATGGCTGTGTGTTGAGTTATTTTGAAGGGACAGCAAATTTACACTGTTATACAAGCTGTACACTCACTACTTTACATTGTAGCAAAGTGTCATTTCTTCAGTGTTGTTGTTTACTAATACAGAGCTCTAGGCTGTGATTTGACACAGCCAATCAGCAGGGCCTGGCCAGTCATTGTTTATGAACTCCCGCTGTGTCAAATCACAGGGAAGCAGGCGGGTGGGGGGCGTGCAAGTGCCCAAACCTGGAAGTCGGCAGTAACGTATCAGTACATTGCTGTGCCTGTAGCTGTCACCGCGCCACAGAAAAAGTACTGTGGTGGGTCGGCAGGTAGTTAAACTGCAATAGTAGCAGACAGGGGTGTTGTCGTGCTGCAGCAAAAATTACCAGACATGTCACGCTCAGCAGGCAGAAAGCCACCCATTCAAGCTAATGAGCAAGCACCATAAACACCCCGCAACTGCACACATAGTTGTCACTGGAACAGATATACCTGTTTTAAAAGTTACCCTCACCCCCTATTCCTGTGTGGCCAAATAAACACAAATTACATTGTTGGCACCAAACAAACCTGTCCTGAAAAAATGTCATGCAGACATCACTGAAGTGCATGTAGACAGAAAGTGGCTGCAAAGAGACTTAAGGAGATGAGTGCAGAATGTAGATGTAACAAAGAATGAATAATGGTGGAAAATAGAATTTTACTAAAACATGGCAATTGATTTGTATACAGGACTTTAGCTATATCATATATATATATATATATATATATATATATATATATATATATATATATATATCTATATATAGATATATAGATATATAGATATATATCATATATAGATATATAGATATATATCATATATAGATATATAGATATATATATATATATAGATATATCTATATATGATATATATCTATATATCTATATATATATATAGATAGATAGATAGAGAGATAGATAGATAGATAGATAGATAGATAGATAGATAGATAGATAGATAGATAGATAGATAGATAGATAGATAGATAGATAGATAGATAGATAGATAGATAGATAGATAGATAGATAGATAGATATATGTAATCTATTATAGTAGTGTGTGTGTACAACTTGCTGTACTCCCCAACCTACCTTAATACTTATCTGAATCCTCCGTCAATCCAGCGATGTGCCCGTCTGCATCTCTTCTCTCCTCTCGCTCTACTCACAGTGACTGAGGGAGAAGCAGCAGGAGCCATTGGCTTCTAAAGCTGTCAATCAAATGCTGTGAGGAGGGAGCAGGGATGGGGCTGAGCTGCACTGTGTGTATATATGGACTCACACAGCCCAGTTCAGTATGGAGCCCACACGTCTGCCCCATAATAAAGGGTTTGGTATGGGGGCAGATGGAGAAAAGGAGCAGCAGAAGAAGAGGTTTGGGATAGCTCTGTGCAATACCATTGCACAGAGCAGGCAAGTGTAACATGTTTTTTTTATTTTGATGTAAAAATGTGTCTTTAGAAATGCTTTAAGTCACCGGAACTTGGATCTGTATTTACCTTCTCATGAGCTTGCCAAGATTGTAACTTTTTAGCTTGAGAATTTTTTTCTGACCCAATTTCTGTTTCATAAATGTGGCCTCTAATCAAGGAGCACTTTTTTTATTAAATGTCCTTGTGGATGGTTCATAAACTATTCAGTAGAGTTAATAATTCATGTTAGTGAAAAGCCACTTTGCTCGCAGGTTATCTGCACTTCGTTGCACAGCAGAATGCAGAAAGTGGGAAATCCAGGTACTTAAGCCTTCATGATTATCATATAGAGCAGTACAAAGGCACAGTCAGAGAGAGGGAAGACTATAAAAAAAAGGGGGAAAAAAAGAAATATATCTGCAACATCCAGTGATAAAGACATGCGGTAATAGAATGTTTCATATTGGGCAGGAGTGCTATTTGTCTGCAGGTATGACAGATTAATAGCTTCTGGCACTGGGAGTTCAGCACTTAAGCTGGCCATAGATGGTTCGAATCTCGGCTGGCTCAGCAGGGACCAGCCAAGATTTTAACCACGTATGAGCAGGCTGAATGTACCCAAGTCAATCCACCGATCAACTTTGGTACAACCAGCATGTCGGATTTTCAGCATGCTATGATTGCCATTGGCTATGGCCGCTAGCAATAATCACTGTGTTCTGCCAGCAGGGAGAGCTCCCCGTGCCGCCCCACTGGGAGTACACAATATGGGTGCACAGTGGTGTAGTGGGTAGCTCTTTTGCCTAGCAGTAAAAAGGTTTGCTGGTTCGAATTCCAACCACACCACCTGCCTGGAGTTTGCATGTTCTCCCTGTGCCTGCGTGGGTTTCCTCCGGGTACTCCGGTTTCCTCCCATTCTCCAAAGACATGCTGGTAGGTTAATTGGATCCTGTCTAAATTGACCCTATTATGTGTATGTTAGGGACCTTAGATTGTAAGCTCCCTCAGGGCAGGGACTGATGTGCATGTATAATATATATGTAAAGCACTGCATAAATTGACGGTGCTATATAAGTATCTGAAATAATAATAATAGCTCCGCCAGAGGGATTCCCCCATCAACACTGACTATGTTGATGGGGGAATTGAACGTCTATGGCCAGCCTTAAGCCGGGTACACACTACAGTTTTGTTTTTTTTCGTGAAATCCCATGGGTTGCACACAAAAAAAACTGTCAGCTCCGGTCGGAGCCGCTGTACTATGCGAGGGCAGTCCAGCATTCTTCCCTGCTATGCTGTTGTGTTCTTACAGGGTGACAGCCCCCCACCAGAACACTCCGATCAGCACTCTCTGCCATTGGCTGAGAGCACTGATCGGGAGTCGGTCGGCTGCTGATTTTCCAGCATGCAGGTCCAACAGAAACTGTCCAAACTCACATTCACAGGGGCAGAATGTCGGTTGTTTTTTTTTTTTTAACTAGCAAAAGTCTCCCGACGTCCTAAAAAAAGTGCATGCAAAAATTGTGGCGTGAACCGCCCCTTAAAGTTCCCTGGAGTTCAGCTTTAAGCAATACTGTTCTGCAATATGATGCAATTATTATACTGTTTTAAAACAATGTAACCTAAGTTAAAAAAAATTGTGCATATGTTTGATTTTATATTATCCCCAATTTTTTTTTTTTTTTACATGTAATAATTCAACCCATATTCTGTTTTTTTCTGCCCACTCTTTTAGCTGATGTTGTCCAGAGAATCCCAGAAATAACTCAGACGCCTTTTAAAGGCTGTTTGAAATTGATTTTTTTCTCTGCTAGTTTATCTAATTTTGGAAGGAGTTGGAGCTGGGAAGCGTCTGAATTCTAGCAGGGGGTGCTCTATAAATACACATTTAATGTGTTTCTATATTTATATTTAATAACTTCCTATTTGTCTTTAACAACTCAAATTGAGAACTTTTACTGACCTGGCTCTCTGCTGGTACAAAACTACTCCGTGGCTCGATATAGATTTTCCTACCATGAGTAGTCATTCTCGTCATCAGCAGGCTTTTCAGGAACCCGTGTCATGGGCCATGGCATTAATCCCAGCAAGAGGTCCAGCTCAGCCTTCAGCCTCATACACACGATCGGACTTCCATCTGACTTTTCTGTGGATTTTTGTCCGAATGGGCGTTGGCCGTGAACTTGTTCTGCATACACACGGCAGAACATTTTCAGCCAACTTTCACCAAATCACGTGGTTTTTCAGCTCTTTACCGCCACCCTTTGGGCAACTTCTGCTATTGTTGGCTGATGTTTAGCATTGGTTCTGAGCATGCGTGTTTGTACTTTGGACTTTAGTCCGATGGACTTGTGTACCCATGATCGGATTATCCTCCATTGGACATTTGTTGTCGAAAAGTTTGAGAGCATGCACAGCTAACATTTGTCCATTGAAAAAGCAACGACAATTGTCCGATGGAGCATACAGACGGTCGGATTGTCCGATAAGACAGGTCCGTCAGACCGTTGTTTTCGAAAAGCACCATAGATTTTGGAGCTCACACGGCACTTGAAATATGTAATGGGCCAAGCTCCTGAGGGCTCATTCACAATGGTGGTTGAAGGGCGATAACGCCTCCTTACTGCCTGTCCAATGCAAGTGTGAACAAGCCCAAGGAGGCTTTCATTTTTTTCATCCTGTTAATTAAAGGTTATCTCTGGCAAAATAAAAATACACACTTTTTAAAAATTCTGCAAATACAGAAAAATACCTGATTAGTCTGCCAAAAATCTATTGAACTCCTAACTTCCTTTTAGTGAGGTGACAACACTCACATTGCGACCCCAAACCAAAATTGTGGGTGGTGCTCAGGCTGTAAGAATCCAAATCAATGAAGCCGACCGCTGAGTGCAGGCTAAGACAGAGCTCATCCCTGCTCCCGACAGCAATGTACAGTGAAGAAAAATGTCCATATGAGCTGCACATATCCATAATTCCCAACTTTTTGAGATGTGATGAGGGACACCTATTAGCAAACATATGTAGGCATAGGACACACCCCCTGTCACACCCCCTTAAAGGAGAATTCTACAAAAAAAAATTAGTTAAACCCACGAGTGCTTTTTTTCTACCACTACTATTCCTTTATATTGGCTTTTGACATTTACAAATGCAGCAATTTAGAAATCAGATGAAAGGTTTAGCACTGGGAAACACTCTTTGAAAGATAAAAATGTGCATTTTATATACAACTATATAGATCAGATCAAAATGAGGGACAAATGAGGAGGAAAGAGGGACAGAGGGACATTGCTCCAAATCAGGGACAGTCCCTCGAAATCAGGGACAGTTGGGAGCTATGCATCTCTACAAACCCCAGGTAAGAAAGTGTAACAGCCTCAGCCTAAGCTCCAGCCAGACCACGCCCCCAACACTTTTCACTCCGCCCCAGAGCTTAACCTTTATTAACCAATTCAAGTCCGCCCTATAGCAGTTTTAGAACCCCTTTCTATTCACAGCGAGGCCGCGTTAGCGGTAAAGCGCCGTTAGTTTTAGCAGTGCTTTACCATCATTTTAGTGGCGCTTTTCGCCACTAGCAGGGTGCTTTTAACCCCCGCTAGCGGCCGAAGAAAGGGTAAAATACGCCCGAAAAGCGACGATACTGAAGTGCTTCGGCAGCGGTGCCTATTCATTTCAATGGGCAGGGACGGTGGAGGAGCGCTGTATACGCCACTTCTAAACCGCTCCAGAGATGCTGCTTGCAGGACTTTTTCTAACGTGAAAGCACTCAGCCTCTCACACTGGGGCTGCAGGGGAGGCGTTTTTCAGGCGCTACATGCACTATTTTTAGTAAAACGGCTTCAGTGTGAAAGGGGTCTTGCTGCTACAGGGCGGCACCTGTGGGTCAGATCACATATATATTTGTAATCTGATACTTTGGTTAGGCGGCTCACTTCCGCTGTAATTACACACAGCGGAAGCCGATTGGCGGGTGCACGGTGCCCGATGTCCTCCTATGTAAACAAGGCAGATCACCGTTCTGACAGTAGGAAAGGGATGGAGTTTGTGTCTCTGCAAAGCAGGGAGTAAATTCCATCTCTTCCCCTAGTAAAAGCACCTCACGCAGTACACAAAAACACTGGCTAGGCACACAGTTAACCCTTTGATCGCCCCTGATGTTAACCCCCTCGCAGCCAGTGTCATTAGTACAGTGAAAGTGCATATTTTTAGTGTCACTGGTCCCCAAAAAGTGTGTCAGTTAGTGTCAGAATGTCTGCCGCAATATCGCAGTCCCACTATAAGTCGCTGATCGCCGCCATTACTAGTAACAAAAAAATATATAAAAATCCCATAGTTTGTAGGTAACTATAAGTTTTGTGTAAACCAATCAATATATGCCTGGGATATGGGATTTTTTTTTACCAAAATTAAATAACAGAATACATATTGCCTTAAATTAGATTTTTTGCAATCTTTTTATTGGATATGTTTTATAGCAAAAAGTAAAAAATATTGTTTTTTTTTGTTTTTTTTCAAACTTGTTACTCTTAATTTGTTTATAGTGCAAAAAAATAAAAAACAGGAGGTGATCAAATACCACCCAAAGAAAGCTCTATTTGTGGGAAGAAAAAAATCAATTTTATTTGGGTACAGCGTTGCATGACTGCGCAATTGTCAGTTAAAGTAACGCAGTGCCGTATGGCAAAAAAAATGGCCTAATCATGAAGGGGGTAAAATCTTCCAGAGGTCAAGTGGTTAAGCCCCGGGGGCGGAGTAAAATGCGTTGGGAGCTGACTGGAGCTCAGGCGTAGGCTGTTACATTTCCTTACCTGGGGTTTGCAGAGATGTGCAGCTCATATGGAAATTTTCTTCCCTGAACTCTCACTATGCTGCTCTAATGTCCCCAGCAGTATTGTCAGCCCTACCTGAGATCTCCTCCGTTGGACTACAGAACACCCCTTCCTTGTGTAATGGGAATGAGAAACGTCGGGTGCTCTGTAGCCTAGCAGAGGTGAGCTGTGCAAATCTAAGAGGATGAACACACTGCTTAAGATTTCAGTGCAGCAGAGAAGACAGGAAGTTAGGCGCACACTGGATTTCTGGCAGGAGGTGATGTGGTGTGATGATGAGATGTCCACAAATGTTTTGCCATGCAAGTGTATGTAGGAAGATGCCCACTGGACACTACAGGGGTGATTTTTCTTAAGGCGAAAAGGCTATCCACTTAGCAAGAGTTGTGCTTTGCTTAGTGAATGTGGTGAAGTTTTACTTTGAAAAGAATACCAAAACCAATCATGTGCAAGAAAGGAAAAAAAAATAAAACTGCATTTTTTTGCTTGCATATGATTGGATGATGGCAGAGTTTCTCCTCATTTACTAAACTCAGGGGCAAATTGCCTTGCAAAGTGAATAGCCTATTTGGCTTTAGTAAATCCACCCCTCTGAACCCATCTCTCAGTCAGGAGTATGGAAAACTGATACTTTGGAAAGCTGTAACCCAAAAATAACGATTTGTTTGCCTGTAATGTGTGTTAGAAATAACCACAACTCTCTATAAATTGACCAATAATTGAAAAGTGACAGGTTCTCTTACAATGAGTGCGTGTTTATGGTACAGGGACGGTACGCCTATGGCATAGCTCCCAACTGTCCCTGATTTCGAGGGACTGTCCCCTGATTTCGAGGGACTGTCCCCTGATTTCGAGGGACTGTCCCCTGATTTGAAGCAATGTCCCTCTCTCCCTCTTTCCTCCTCATTTGTCCCTCATTTTGGTCTGATCTATATAGTTGTATATAAATAGCACTTTTTATCTTTCCAAAAAGTGTTTCCCAGTGCTAAACCTTTCATCCAATTTCTAAATTGCTGCATTTGTACATTTTAAAAGCCAATATAAAGGAATAGGAGTGGTAAAAAAAAAGCCCTTCTAGATTTAATAACCTTTTTTTGGTTAATTCTCCTTTAAGGGGGTGTGGCAGTGGGTGTGTCCTATGCCTGCATACATTTGTTAGTAGGTGTCCCTCATTCCCATCTCAAAATGTTGGAAGGTATGCTATGGTACTCCTTTGTTCCAATAAATGAAAAGAATGTTTACAACTAGTTCTTAGCCTTTGGCATACCAGACTGATTGATCTCTTTTATTTATTCTTTGTTTAGCTGTGATATTGTTTTAATATGAAGCCCATGTTGTGTATTTTCCTGACCCAAGACACCAGCATGCAAAAAACAAAAATTCAGTTTTATTAAATTAACAAATGCTGTAGATTAGTAAGTACCACCACTGAACACCTCTAGTGTTTTTATATGTATGGATTCAGAAACCAATCCCTAAAGTGTAATTGTATTACAGTTGAGGTATACAATGTATGTATTTACTGCTCTTATGTAACAAAGGACCTGGGGGGGGGGGGGAAGGGGGGTCTCATTTATTCAGGTCATGGGTGTTCTAGTAGTCATTACTCACATTTGGCTGGACTTCTTCTTCTATAATGTTGGTGATTACTTTAGTGTCAGATAATATACTTCAGCATTTGTATCCACACAGGCAGCACACATACTATAATCCAATCACCATAGTAAGCAGATGGTGATTGTCCATTTTAGACAGGAGGTGTGAAAATTGTAAAAGCACTCTGTTCTAGTTACATAATCCCATCCTTCCATTTACATGGTTGAAGGTGTGAACTGTTGACTCAGCAGTTTTCCTACACCTAAACTACCTAAAGTTATTCTAAACGTTCGTTTAAAAAAAAAAAAATATAACAAACATGTTATACTTATCTGCTCTGTGTAATGGTTTTGCACAGAGCAGCCCCGATCCTCTTTTTCTTGGGTCCACCGGTGGTGCTCCTGGCTCCCCTTACCACCTCCTGCTGCTGTGTCTGAGCCAATGAGGAGGAAGAGAGCCGATAGAGCCTGTGCTCTCGTGTACATCGCTGGATCGAGATCGGGCTCAGGTTAGTATTTGGGTAGGCTGGACTGCATACTGAAGGTTTTTCACCTTAATGCAGAGAATTAAAGTAAAAAAACTTTAGGCTTTAGAACCACTTAAACCACTTCCATACAGGACATTTTCACCCCCTTCCTGCCCAAGCCAATTTTCAGCTTTCAGCGCTGTCGCACTTTGAATAACAATTGCGCGATCATACTACACTGTACCCAAATTAAATTTTTATCATTTTTTTCCCCACTAATAGAGCTTTCTTTTGGTAGTATTTGATCATCTCTGCGGTTTTTATTTCATGTGCTATAAACAAAACAAGAGTGACAAGTTTGAAAAAAACACAATATTTTTTACTTTTTGCTATAATAAATATCCAAAAAATTTTTTAAACAAATTTTTTCCTCAGTTTAGGCTGATATGTATTCTTCTACATATTTTTGGTAAAAAATATCGCAATAAGCATATATTTATTGGTTTGTGCAAAAGTTATAGCGTCTACAAAATAAGGGGATAGATTTATAGCATTTTTATTATTATTTTTTTTTTACTAGTAATGGCGGCGATCTGCGATTTTTATCATGACTGCGATATTGTGGCGGACACATCGGACAATTTTGACACATTTTTGGGACCATTCACATTTATACAGCGATCCGTGCTATAAAAATGCATTGATTACAGTATAAATGTGACTGGCAATGAAGGGGTTAACCAGGAGGGGGCGCTATAGGGTTGATCGTGTTGCTAGGGAGTGATTCTAACTGTAGGGGGAGGGGACTCACAAGGGGAGGAGACTGATCGGTGTTCTTCTGTACAAGGAACACACTATCGGTCTCCTCCCATCTGACAGGACGTGGATCTGTGTGTTTACACACACAGATCCATGGTCCTGCTCGGTTACCGGGCAATCGCGGGTGCCCGGCGGACATCACGGCCGCCGGGCACGCGCACCAGGACCGTAGCGATGCGGCGCGCGCCCCCTGGGCTGCCTGGAAGGCTGCGCCGTCATATGACGGCGGCCCAGAACAACAGCTGCACCGTCCCGCCGCCATATGACGGCGGGCGGGCCGCAAGTGGTTGAAGTGACACTAAAGGTTCTTTTTTTTTTTAAAATAAACATATCATACTTACCTCCACTGTAAAAAAGAAAGAAGGACGGCGCCCTCTAAGTGCAGCATGTATGTTAAAAATATTTATTACAATAGATAAAAACACTCACATTTGAGTTGCTAAAAACCAGCATGTAAAGTAGCGTGCTCTCGGGGGATGTGGGTGTCACGGGCCAGTGGGGGGGTTCCTGGGATGTGAGTCCTGTGACCCCCACATCCCCCGAGAGCACACGGATGAAACTACTTTACATGCTGGTTTTTAGCAACTCAAATGTGAGTGTTTTTATCTAATGTAATAAATATTTTTAACATACATGCTGCACTTAGAGGGCGCCGTCCTTCTTTCTTTTTTATTGTTCCAGAGCTTCTAATAGCTTTTATAGACTGGCTGCCTTCCATTTATTCTGCATCATTTTATCCTTACATGGACTAATACCTGAACTTGTTGTGAAACATTAACTACCATCACCAAGTTCCCGCTCTCAGGAACCCCCAACCCACCCCCTTCCCCCCACCATTTTTAGTTATATGTACTCGGCTACCTCCATTGTGCACCATATTAACCCCTTGATCGTTTACTTACCTCCACTGTGCAGCTCGTTTTGCACAGAGTGGCCCCGAACATCGTCTTCTGGGGTCCCTCGGCAGCTCTCTCAGCTCCTCCCCACATCTGATAACCCCCTGGGAGAAGCGCTCTCCTGGGGGGTTAGCTTGCGGGCGTGCTCCTGAGTCCAGTAGTTTTTACTGTTGAGATAGTTTGGCCTACTATTGCTTGGTCATGCAACACTGTACTCAAATTAGTTGTATATAATTTTATTATGATAGAGAGCTTTCTTTTGGTGGTACTTTACCCCTTCCCGCCTGTCCTGGCGGCGTCCCTTTTAAAAGTTTTCAATGCCCCAGGGAAGGGAAGGATTAGCGATCATGAGACCACTGGGATTGGCTGTCGCAGTGGTCACATGATCAGGAACTGATCCCACCAGCTACCAATCATCTGTGGGTACCGGGTGCTGTCTTTGACAGCTTGGTCTGTGCAGGGAGCATGCTGTAAGCACAGAGACATCAGCTGCCCAATGAAACATATGTACAGTGTGTAGTTGTTAATGCCCACCCTTTTAGTACACATGCGTTACATTAGCAGAATAATAATAACCATTGTTTTTTGGGGGGTTTTCCTACATAAAGGAAAAAGACACTGGGAAAAAAAAGCTGTTTCCATTACTTTCTGTTAAATTAAAATGCCAGAACAGTATGAAGACCCCTAAAATGACCCCTTTTTGGAATGCAGACACTCCAAAGTATACTATTTTTTTGCCACAATTTCTTTGGAAATGAGACATGCTGGTATTGGGGGGGCTAAAACAAGGAGCTTGGAAATGGTGCACTAGATACAGCCCACCTTGGTCTTACACAGAGGGAGAAGGTGGTGATTAAACAGTTGGAGGATGGAGATAAAGGGGTTAATGTGCAGGCTAAGGGTGAGTTGAAGGGTTGTATACACTATATTGCCAAAACTATTGGGACGCCTGCCTTTACACACACATGAACTTTAATGGCATCCCAGCAGGGAGCTCATGCTAAACATGGACGCCGGCACCAGGAAGTGACTATTTTTTGTGGCCCACTACTTTAGGGTGCCCCTTCAGCAGCGCCAATAGAAATGTGACGTAGCTTCTTACATGACGATGTGATATCTTTTCAAGAAACTGTGGAGCAGCTTTGTCTTCACCTACACAGGTGCTTTTTTACAATTGATATTGTGCCATTCAGTCCACATGAGCTCCCAATACAAACACTTTTCTACTCTTCGGGGGGTTGAAACCGTAATCATCCTTTTTGCTTGTGATGATTTTCATCTATGAGAATATACATCCCTCCCTACGGGTGATCAGGCATTCATCTGGACTACACAGGGGGGAGTCATTTCTGGGGGCACCCCTCCTCCCCTCTTCTCTCAGTTGACGCCTCGTATCCTGCGACTTCCCCAGAACTCTATTACAGAGGTTGTTTTTATTGTGAATATTGTTGTTGAATAATTGAAAAGCCTCGTCCATTTTCCTGATGAAGCCTTCTGGGCGAAACATGTTGAAATTATGTGGACGTGGTTATGCTTTGAACTCTTAGTGACCACAGTTTTTTTCATTGTCAATATTAGGTTGAGGATGTATACCTCTGACTGTGAATGTAAAACTGTTCTCACATTTTATCGTATATTTTTGTAAAACTGCTTTAATAAATATTTGATATATTTTTAGTAGATAATGTCTTTTCCTATATCAGGGGTACCTTTAAAATCCCATTTTCTACATATTTTTTGGTTCAGTCAAATCCTGTGAGGAGGGACTGCGGGGGGTGTGGCCAAGCCACTCTGGGTGTCTATGGATGCACACAGCCAGGCTCAGGAGCGTGCTTGTACAGGTGCCCCCTCAGCAGCCAGCCTGCTGAAGGGGCACTCAAACGAAGGAGTGTAGAGTGCTGGGTGGGTGGTTGACACCAGAAAAGGAGGTAAGGGACTGCTCTGTGCTGTACCATTGCACAGAGCAGTTAAAAAAAATAAAAAGAAGGTTATTGTTACTTATGAAAAAAAATTGCCTTTACAATCACTTTAAAAAATCAGATTTCCCAGGAACGGTTGGAAGTTGCCCTGTGAATGTTATGTACTGGCACTGGTTTCTACTTTTTTATGTCAGTTTTTATTTAAAGCTGTAAAATCGCCCAGATATTGCTAATTCTCTTACATAACACTACACAGGAAAATCTGACATTATTTAAGAGCAATAATGCATTGAATATTCTGTGTTTTGTTAAACCCATGAGATAGAGAAGAACAGATTACTGCTGATATGTGGAATAACTGCAGATGTTTGGGGCTCTTTGTCACAGCGCTGCGGTCGTCCTCTGTGTGCCGCTCAGCACAGGATTTGATGGGTATCAGAGGGATAATTAGTCACTGCTCCTAGTCAGTGTGATCAGTAACATCTCTAGTTTGTGTACGGCGGGTCACTGAGAGCGGGCCCAGAGGACCGGCCTCATCACTGCGCCACACTCGCCTCATTTCACCACTTCCTTTGTTTAGCAGATAAAAAAAAGAGAGTCAATGATCCTTGTGACATTCAGAATAAGGATTTAATATTTGCTACGCAGACTGTCATTTGCTTGAAAATGCCATTGAAGACGGCACTTGGGTCCCCTTTCGCAGCTGCGCCATGCTTCAATTGTTACATTTATTATGGGCAGCCCAGTGCGGGGGAAACTCTGTTACTGGTGTGACGTCACAAGCCTAACAACGTACACCAGCATCATCAAATGCACACAGTCATTCCTATTGTGCTACAGTACGATACAGTGTGGCATTGCAGCATTAGTAGTATGATAAACAAGATGAAATGGTCAATAGAGGATTTCTAGCACTAGTTCCGATTTAGCAATGACAATTTCTGAAAGTACTTTGTGATTCTGAGTTGTCACAATGTACTTGCATGGTTATTATTTCCTGTTTTTGTCATAATATTAACCACTTAAGGACTGAGCCTCTTTTTGAGATGTGTTGTTTACAAGTTGAAAACATTTTTTCTTGCTATAAAATTACATAGAACCCCCAAACATTATACATTTTTTTTCTAACACCCTAGAGAATAAAATGGCAGTCGTTGCAATACTTTCTGTCACACCGTATTTGCGCAGCGGTCTTACAAGCGCACTTTTTTTGAAAGAATACACGTTTTTGAAAGAAAAAAATAAGACAACAGTAAAGTTAACCCAATTTTTTTTTTTACCGTGAAAGATAATATTACGCTGAGTAAATTGATACCCAACATGTCACGCTTCAAAATTGCGCCCACTCGTAGAATGGCGACAAACTTTTACCCTTAAAAATCTCCATAGGCGATGTTTAAAAAATTCTACAGGTTGCATGTTTTAAGTTACAGAGGAGGTTCAGGGCTAGAATTATTGCTCTCACTCTACCAATTGCGGCAATACCTCACATGTGTGGTTTGAACACAGTTTGCATATGCGGGCGCTATTCACGTATGTGTTTGCTTCTGCACGCGAGCTCGGCGGGACGGGGCGCGTTTAAAAAAATTTTTTTTCTTATTTATTTTACCTTTTATTTTTTATTTTTACACAGTTTTTTTAAAAAAAAATTGTGTCACTTTTATTCCTATTACAAGGAATGTAAACATCCCTTGTAATAGAAAAAAAGCATGACAGGACCTCTTAAATATGAGATCTGGGGTCAAAAATGCAATAAAAAAAATAAAAATTTGTCATTTAAAAAAATGGCCCTTTAAGAGCTATGGGCGGAAGTGACGTTATGGCGTCGCTTCCGTCCTGCATTGTTATGGAGACAGGTGGGGGCCATCTTCCCCTCACTCGTCTTCATGCCCAGCAAGGGTGAAGATCCGATCACCTCCGCCTCTGCCAACGGCTCCGGTAAGAAACGGAGGGCACCGGAGCGCGGCGGGGGGGCCCTCTCCCGCCGCCGATAAAAGTGATCTTGCGGCGAATCTGCCGCAGAGACCACTATTATCGAAACCTGGCCCGCCGGCCGAACAAGAGGATACCGGGGTTATGGCAGCTAGCTGCTGCCATAACGCTATCCCCGTTCAAAGTAAGGACGTATATCGGCGTGCGGCGGTCCGGAAGTGGTTAAAGTAGCACTCCATCCAACATTTTCTGTCTGCACTAGGAAATAACAGTCGCAGGGTGGAGGTGTGAACATGACCTAAACAAGAAGTGAAGCTGTCTTGAGGTCTATTTATGAGAAGAAAATCTGTATGATTAGTGCAGTCACTTAAGACTCCTAATTAGAATTATTCAGCTGACTGAGGCGGGGCTTACACTATGTGCGGCCGCAAGGCACAGCAGGGGGTCTGGTGCGTCCCCGTTCACCATTTTAGGTCTGAATTTTTGGCTGAATTCGGAGCTGAAACAAAGCCAAAGATGCAGAGGACTCTTCTGCTGTGCGATCCACGGCCTTCCCGGAGATGTGTGAACAAGCTCTATTGAGAGCCAGGCACACTCTCCTGTCATGTGAATTGGATGCGGGAAAAGCCGCATTCAATTTGCAATAGTGTGAACCCAGCCTAAAATGTAGTTGTTATGGGTTTAATGAAAAAAGGATTCTGATATAAAAGATTTCAAGTGTGTGCCACATTCCATAAAGAGCATGGAAAAAGAGAACCCCTAGGGTGGGATTTTAAAGGCACTACCAAAAGAATAATAGAAATTACAAATATGATATAAATTTATTGTTGAAATTTTTTTTTACATAGAATATAAAACATGATAATGGAAACAAAAGATCAAAAATATTCAAATTGAGGATACAGAATCCTATAACCAACGCGTTTCGGAGATGAGTGTTGTCTCCTTCATCAGGGGACTTTACATTCTGGGCTTTTCATCCTATGGGCCCCAATACACGTTGTTTTTGCTGCATTTAGGAACATAATCGCCCTTCTTCATTGATTTGGGGCTCAGTCCATATACACATATATACGGATATATATCATATTTTGGGCTGGAGATATCTTTACCCATGGAGGTTATGGGTGAACAGCCACAACGTGGGCAGGACGGGTGGAAGACTTCATGTGACAGCGTTTTCTCTTTTTAAATGAATGTGGATGCTTCTATGTATATGTAATTAATCAAGATATACTATTTTTCCTGTTAATCCCCTGATGAAGACAACACTCATCTCTGAAATGCATTGTGTATAGGATTCTGTATCCTCAATTTGCATATTTTTGATCTTTTGTATCCATTATCATGTTTTCTATTCTATGTAAAAAATAAAAAAAAATTCAACAATAAATTTAGATCATATTTGTAATTTCTATTATTCTTTTGGTAGTGCCTTTAAAATCCCACCCTGGGGGGTTCTCTTTTACCATTGTTATGGGTTTAAAAGCATTAAAAGCATTGTATAGGTGTAACTTGCTTATTTAATCACCTGACCCCTGGAAGGTTTTACCCCCTTCATACCCCCTTCAGAGCATTTTTGCTATTCAGCACTGTGCTACTTTAACTGGCAATTGCGCAGTCATACAACATTGTACACAAATTACATTTATAAAAAATTTTCACACATATAGAGCTTTCTTTTGGTGGTGTTTGATCACCACAATTTTTTTTTATTCTTTATTATATAAACGAAAAAAGTACATTTTGAAAAACATAAAAATAATAAATAAAAACTGCAAAAAAATGTTTGATTAAAAATATATCCAATCAAAAATGTCTACATAAATTGAGGACAAAATGTTTCCTGCTACATATGTGTCTTTTGGTTAAAAAAATTAAAAGAAGTGTATATTAATTGGTTTGTGCGAAAAATGATAGCGTCTATAAACTGTGATATATATATATACTTGAATTTACGCAGCTATAGACTCTATACTGTAATGGAGGTAATCAGCGATTATTAGTGGGACTGTGATAAGGTGGCGGACAATCTGTCGCTAACAGACATGGACATCACCAGTGACATTAATACAGTGATCAGTGATAACACTGTATACTGACTACTAATGGCACTGTGTAGGAAGAGGTTAGTGGCAATCAACGGGTTAACTGTATCTAAATCTAAAAGGCGGAACTTCACGTTTTAGGTGAAGTTTCACTGTAAGTGTATTTCCCTAGGGGCATTACTCTTTTTTTTTATATGAGGGAGGAAAAGAAGTCCCAGGAGCCACATATTACACAAAGCCCTCATGTAAAGAGAGGAAACAGCCTCCGCCTGGACTCCTTCCAGGCCACAGCCCCGACATGTTTCGCCCCACCCACGGGGCTTAGTCATGGGATTTCCATGACTAAGCCCCATGGGTGAGGCGAAACATGTCAGGGGTGTGGTCTGGAAGGAGTCCAGGCAGAGGCTTTTTACACTATTTACATGAGGACTTTGGATAATGTGCAGCTCCTGGGACTTCTTTTCCTCCCTCATTGACTTCTATGGAGCTGGGACAAGCTCTTTCCCTGCCTGCACTCCCAGCGTTTGTCCTCATATAAGTACCTCCTAGAACCTGAAGCGGCACCCTAAATTCTTTGTATGGGGTCACAGTGAGTCCTTTTTTATATCACACTTTGTCCCATGTTAGTATAATCTGAGTTTTAAATTAGTGTGGGAAAGGCAGAAGCCAATGAGATAAATGGAATATTCCCATCAAGACAAAGAGGTAGTGATAGACAATGTTGTATGTTTTTACCATATGCAGACTGACTATTGTTAACCCGTAACTGTTTCCAAACTATACTGTCAGAGGAAACTCAAAACTGGAGCAGACAGAATCTGGAGCAGTTTGCATAGCAGCCAATCAACTTCCATCTTCAGCTTGTCCAGTTAAAGTGATAATAAAGTCTTGTTTTTTTTTTTCTTTGTTTAAAAATAACAAACATGTTATACATACCTGCTCTGTGCAAAACCACTGCCCAGATCCTCCTCTTCTCGGGTCTCTCGCCAGCACTCCTGGCCCCTGGCAGCTTGCTATGTGGGCACTCGAGCTGAGCAGCTGCTCTGTGTTTCTGCCCCCTCTCTCTCCTCATTGGCTCACTGACTTTGAATGACAGCAGCCAATCAGGAGGAAGAGTCCTGGAGGCTCTCGTGCAACATCGCTGGATCGAGATCTCAGGTCAGTATGAGGGGGCATTCTGCACACAGAAGGTTTTTCATCTTAATGCATAGAATGCATTAGGATAAAAAACCTTCTGCCTTTAGAACCACTTTAAAGCGGAGTTCTGCTTTAAAAAAAAAGAAAAGTCAGCAGCTACAAATACTGCAGCGGCTGACTTTTAATAATTGGACACTTACCTGTCCCAGGGTCTAGCGATGCGGGGGAACAAAGCACTGCTTGTCTCCCCCTCCCCTCTGCGGCGCCGGCATTGTAACTGTGGGTGCCCGGCTGTGGCTTCACAGCTGGGCACAGACTGCGCATGCGCGCGCCGTGACTGACCGGGCAATCATCTGGGACCTGTGACATATCCCAGATGATTGCCGAGAGGGAAGGGGGAGAGATGATCTCCCTTCAGGTGCCGCGGAGCCCCGCGAGGAAGTGGGAGCTGGAACCCTCTAAAAAGAGGGTACCCCCCTCTAAAAAAAAATGACATGCCAAATGTGGCATGTCAGGGGGTCACCTTCCCTTAAAGCAGAAGTTCCATTTTTGGGTGGAACTCCACTTTAAGCTTTGACAATGAAAGATAGAAGCTGATTGTCTGCCATGCACAGCCGCTCCAAATTCTGTCTGCTCCAGTTTTCATATTTTTTTCATATCTTTATATTTTTTATTTATTTTATGTATGATTGTATTCTTGTTGTGATATATTGGGGTTGATTTACTAAAACTGGAGAGTGCAAAATCTGGTGCAGCTCTGCATAGAAACCAATCAGCTTCCAGGTTTTTTGCCTAATTAAATAGGCTGACATTAGAAGCCAGTTGGCTACCATGCACAGCCACACCAGATTTTTCACTCTCCAGTTTTAGTAAATCAACCCCAGTGTGTATGTATAGCCGTAAATTCCTTGCAAAGTGCAACTTCAACCCATTCACTAAGCTCTGGGGCAAATTTCCTTACAAGAAAATGAAAACTAGAAAATGGACAGCTCTAGGCCTGAGAGATACTGTACTTCATTCGTGTAATACCTGAGGCCTAGTGTGCCTGCTAATACCTTTCCTTGCAGCTCCTGATCTCACTCCACCCATCAGTGATGTGAACAGAGGCAGATGATAAAAAAAAAAAAACACAGCAAATCCCTCCAGCTGTAGACATGACTTCTGAACACAGATTTACAGTACAGGACCTTTGTGTCTGCTAAAGCATGCAAGAGAGAACAGTTGTACTGTGCTTAGCTGATGGATGGCTGGAACCTTTCCCTCCGACATTCATGCTGTCTGATGCTGACGCTGCTCCTGTCTTCTGATAGAAGAAAGGTTATTTGCTATCTTTCTAGATGCACCACAAAGGAAGAAATTGGACATTATTGCCATAAATATCCAAGCTATGTTTCCCATGATCCAAATCTAGTCAGTTCCAGACATTGTGAGAGGTGCTAATGTGAAAAGTAGAATCCCCTCTTAGTTGTGATTTATGCCCTGTACACACGGTCGGATTTTCCGACGGAAAATGTGTGATAGGACCTTGTTGTCGGAAATTCCGACCGTGTGTGGGCTCCATCGCACATTTTCCATCAGATTTTCCGACACACAAAGTTTGAGAGCAGGATATAAAATTTTGTCGGAAATTCCGAACGTGTGTACACAAATCCGACGGACAAAGTGCCACGCATGCTCAGAATAAATAAAGAGATGAAAGCTATTGGCCACTGCCCCGTTTATAGTCCTGACATACGTGTTTTACGTCACCGCGTTTAGAACGATCGGATTTTCCGACAACTTTGTGTGACCGTGTGTATGCAAGACAAGTTTGAGCCAACATCCGTCAGAAAAAATCCCTGGATTTTGTTGTCGGAATGTCCGAACAAAGTCCGACCGTGTGTACGGGGCATTAGAGTACACCCATCATGTCACATTTAGGTAGAGGGACACTGTATTCATTGATCCTACATTGTTTAGTAATCATATTGATCATATACATATATTGTTTCCATTTGCATTGGGGCAGCTGTGAAGTTCTTCCCACAGATATAAATTCACAGATTTCTATATAAGAGTCTGACATCCTGGCAGCTCAGTTTAACATTTTATATTGCATAGTAAAGAATTTATTAATATGTTGTGTTATATCTTTGTGCATTTTATCTTTTGTGATGTGCTTAAATTGCTATTTTTTACCAGAATTGGAGTGCTAATCCAAGTGAAAGAGAAGTATGACCAAAGGATTTTTTTGGCCATACATCGATTCTGGGTCACAGAAGCACCTCCTTTTGCTCTCCTGTGACCCAAAATCTGCTGATTGTGGGCTATTTCCTTCTAGCAGCTGACATGGCAGAGTTGCTCCAGGCCCTAAAGATCCCAACGATATTGTTCTGATTCACCCAGCTGCCTGATTGACAGCTCCCTCTCAGCATGTGGCCGAGAGCCAGAGCCAGCTGTGCCTGTCCAATCCCCTTCCTGGTGCTCCAGTGAGCATTGGAGGAGCAGACAGGAGAGCGGTGACTGGCAGTGACTGCTCTCCACTCATAGCAAACCAATAATTGAGCTTACACATTATGTGGGACGGCTGCAGCATAGAGGTGAGTATGGATGTTTGTTTTTGTTTTATTTTTACAAATTTATACTTAAACAGCAATTTTATTCATGGCAGCCATGATTCCCTGAATAAGGCCCCTTTCACACGTGTGTGACTTGGGACTGCAAAGTCACATGACCAGTCATACCCCATGATATGAAGTACCGTTCATATCTGTGCGACTAAGTCACAGCGACTTCAAAGTAGTCCCTGCACTACTTTGGTCCAACTTTGATGCGACCTGAGGTCCATAGACCTTAAGATTACACAGGCATTGTCTCAAGTTCCGCGACTTTCAGGTTGTACAAGTGTGAAAGGGGCCTAAAACTTTGAACTTTGATCTATACTGTATAATTCTAATAGATTGCACTTAAAAGCTGATTATATCTGCTCTCCCTTCCACTTTACAAACTGCCATATAATACTATCACAAAAATGCACCTGCGAGGGAAAAAAAGATGGTAACTATACTTTTCTTACCCCCAGAGGGTATTGTCACCATCCTTCCGGCAAGATCCTAGGAAATGCGGAGTATCCCAAAAATACCTAAATTAAGTCCAAACAGTGCAGATGCATCTTTCTAGTGCAAGCTCCACTTTAAAGGCCAAGTTCACCTTTTAAGACCATGTTTCATCCATATTTAGGTTGTAACATGTAACATCATGCCAAGCAGATGCCCCCTTTCCCCACAAACAGACCCCCTTTCCCCCTCATCCACAACAGTGTGCAGAAGTTCTTCTTCATATAGCAGCTGTCAGATTTAAAAGAGATATTTGAACAAAGCAGACAGACTTGTAGTTCTCAATGGAATACAAGTACATGGTTTCTGCTGTTGTAGTCCATGGACACTTCCTTCAGCTATCTAGCTGAAGGCTCATACCTCAATACAGACAGGGAGCTGGAGGAAGAGTCTGCAGGAGCCTGGCATTGCATCCACGACTCACTGATCAGGGTTGCAATGCTTTGTAGTCCTATTTAAAAAAAAAAATCACTTTTTTTTTATTTCTGCAATTGTTCTTTGCATTTATTTATATGCAAAAGGCAGGCTTAGCCCTTAAAGTGATACTAAAGTCAATGTTTTCTAAATATATAAGACCCCTTTCACACTGAGCCATCCCGGGCTTCAGCGGTAAAGCGGCGCTACTTTAAGGTGCTACTTTACTGTCATTTTAGCAGCGCTATTCAGCTGCTAGCAGGGTGGTTTTAACCCTCACTAGCGGCCGAAAAGGGGTTAAATCCGCCCGCAAAATGCTGCTGCAGCGGCGCTTTGCCATCGGTATAGCAGCACTGCCCCATTGTTCTCAATGGGAAGGGGCGCTTTAGGAGCGGTGAGTTCACCGCTCCTAATGCGCTCCAAAGAAGCTGCTAGCAGGACTTTTTCTGACGCCCTGCCAGCACACCGCCCCCTCAGGCTTTCACACTGGAATGAATGGAGCCACTGTTTCAGGGCGCTTTGCGGGCGCTATTTTTAACGCTATAGCGCCTGCACAGCGCCTCAGTGTGAAAGGGGTCTTAAAGGCGATACCTGCCCTGTGCAATGATACTGTACAGAAAGCACCCTCTTCTGCTCCTCTGGCAGTCCCCCGTCAGCACTGTTGGCTTTTTCCTGCTCTGCTGCCTCCTAAGCAAGGCAGGTACTCCTGAGCTGGACTGTGTGTGTCCTAAGACACACACAGAGCCAGTAAGCCATGTCCCAACTCCCTCTTCACAGGAGTTTGACTAACGGCATCAGGAGCCTATAGTTCTGCTGCCCTGAGTTTCTCCTGTAAAAGCAGGAAGTGAGGGGAGTGGTGCTTCATCCGGAGACAGCGCTGGAGCAGTGACATGGAGCCAGGCAATTGTTTAGAGATAGGCTAGGACAGATAATGGGTCATTTTTTTATCTTAAACATAGAATGCATTAACCACTTTGGAACGTTTTACTCCCTTCATGACTAGGCCATTTTTTGCTATTTAGCACTGTGCTACTTTGACTGCTATTTGTGACACTGTACCCAAACCAAATTTATATATTATTATTATAGATTTTTTATTTTGTGGGATATAAATGAAAAAGACAGAAATGGGAAAAAAAGCATATCCAATAAAAAAAATCAAATAATCACATTTCTTCATATATTGTGGCCAAAATGTATTCTTCTACGTCAGAAAAAAAAACACCATAAGTGTATATTGATTGGTTTGCGTGATTTTTACTACACGTCTCTTTGTTTCTTATGCCGCCTGCTTTGATTGTCAACACAGGGCTCTGGGCTGTGAGTGCACACATCTGATCAGCAGGTCCTAGCCATGAATCATTGGCTGGGACTTGCTGACAGACTCCCACTGTGAACAATCACAGGGCGTGCTGGGCGCCGGGGGGGGGCATGTGCACGCCTAAACCCAGAGGCAGAAGAGGCATATGGGTACGAGGGGTCCACAAGAGGTTAAAAATGTTTAGACTTTAGAACCATTTTAACCGCTTGCTGACCACAATACGTATATATACATTGCGGTTTGCAAGTGGTTAACCGGGATTATGGCTGAAGATATCAGCTATAACCTCCATATTGTCCTCCATAGGCTTTCTCATGAGACCGGTCTGAGCGGCTCATGAGCCACTGGAATGGTTTATGAAGCAGTGGGAGGGGACTTTCCCCGCCTCCCACTGCTCGCCGGTGTTTCTCAGGCTTACCGTTTGTGCCGTGTCGCCTGAGAAACGATCCGACGGTGCGTCCGGCTGCTCTCATAGTTAACACTCTTTGATCGACTCTATATGGCCTTGGAGGACCAGAACAACGTCATGACATCACTTCCGGTCCAGGCTAAAAGAAAATATATATATATATTTGTTTTTATTAAAGCGAATATATATATATATATATATATATATATATATATATATATATATATATATATATATATATATATATATATATATAATTTTTTTTTTTTTTTTTTTTTTTGATCTTTTGCTTTTAAAGGTAAAGATGAGATTTTGAGATTAGGGTAATAGGAATAAAAGTAATAAAAAAATAATTAAAACAGACAGTGTAAAAATAAAAAGTAAAATAAAAAATAATACATTTTTTTTTTAAAGCGCCCCATCCCTCTGTGCTCACATACAGAAGAGAAAGCATACATAAGTCACGTATGCAAATCTAAAAAGTATTTGAACCACACATGTGAGGTATTGCTGCGAATGTTAGAGCGAGAGAAATAATTATAGAACTAGACCTTCTCTGTAACTCCAAACAGGTAACATCAATTAAAGCGTCGCCTATGGAGATTTTTAAGTACTGTCGTTTTTTTCCATTCCACAAGCATGCACAGTTTTAAAGAGTGAAATGTTTGGTATCTATTTACTTGGCATAACATCATCTTTTACATTATACAAAAAAAAAAAAAAAATGGGGCAACTATTGTGCTTTTTGATTTTTTTTTAATTCATTAAACTGAATTAAAAAAAATAAATTGTGTTTGCAAAACCGCTGCTCAAATACCATGTGACATAAAAAAATTTTATTTTATTTTATTCCCTAGGGTCTCTGCCAAAAAAAAAAATGTATGTTTGGGGGTTGTAAGTAATTTTCTAGTAAAAAAATACAGATTTAAACTTGTAAACAAAAAGTCCCAAAAAAAGCCTGGTTGGCAAGTGGTTAAGCAATTTGTTTACCTGGGTTAACAATTCACCTTCCTATGCCACATCTCCACTTCCAGCCTACTGATTGGACAGTCATTGGCTAATGAGCAAGAACTGAGGCAGTAAAGTGAAACCAGGAAGCAGTAAAGACTAAACCGGAAGTAACATAGAGATCTTACTGGCTAGCAGAGGTATGTGTACCACAAAATAGCTGCCAATCCTTTTGGCAGGTAAAACAGCAAACATGAATGTGTTTCAACCCTTTGCTTAGCGCTTTGCCTGTTGCGCAACATTAAAGTGATTGTAAACCTTCATTTTTTTTTTTTTTTTTTAAATAACAAACATATCATACTTACCTCCACTGTTCATTTCATTTTGCACAGTGTGGCTCCGAACCTCGTCTTCTGGGGTCCCCCGGCAGTTCTCTCGGCCCCTCCTCGCATCGGTAAACCCCCTGGGAGAAGCGCTCTCCCTGGGGGTTACCTTGCGGGCGCGCTTCCGAATCCAGCATTTGCGTGCATAGACACAGAATGCCGGACTCGGCCCCACCCCTGGTGCCCGCGTCATTGGATTTGATTGACAGCACCGGGAGCCAATGGCTGCGCTGCTCTCAATCTATCCAATCAAGAGCCGAGAACCCCGGGCAGAAAGGGTGAGCGCGTCTCCGCCGAGGGAACAGGCTCAGGTGAGTAAAACGGGGGGCTGGGGGGCCAGTCAGTGTCTTAAGTTTTTTCACCTTAATGCATAGGATGCATTAAGGTGAAAAAAACACGAGGGTTTACAACCCATTTAATCTTGAAATGGTGAAAAATTGCCAATCTTACTTTTTAAAACAATGGCATCACTCGGCTATCTTAGAAATACTTTGTGATATATCAGTGTTATCCTAAGAAGAAATGAATGTTTATCTAAGAAATGGTTATTTCAGACGATTTACATACTTGGGTGACTGCAGCTTAGAGAATGCTTCACAAGGCACTTGGCATATCTTTTACTGAGTCACTAAGGGAGCTGTCCAGGGTCCTGCTGTGAAGTTCTGATTAATGCCGTCAAGTGGATTTTCAAACTGCACAGTTGATTTATAGAGCTTGTATGAAAAATAAATACCATTTCATGGCAGGTACTACATCCTAGCTGTCATATTGCTAGGTAAGGTAGAATTGCAACACCTGGCTGGCTGATATATAAAGCACAGGCACCTTTCCTGTCCTCAATCCGGTGAGCCGCCACCCCCCCCCCCCATCACTGTGCTCGTAATTTATCTCGCTCAGTTCTTTGCCAAGTAATGTGGTCATAGCCCATCTTCAGTAATCAATGATGAGTGCATAGGCATGCGCACAGAGTGTGCCGGATGTGCCTGGGCACACCCTAATCACCCTGTGCGGTGACGATTGCCCCTGCTTCCTGGTGCCCCCCGTCTCCTCCCTGTAGTGCTGCCAGCTTCCCTCCTTTCCCCTCCCACCCGCTGCTGCAGGGGATGTTTCAGGATAGATGAATAAATGAACACAGTGAGTGATCTGTACCGATCACTCTTGTGTTCTTAACCGATGCATAGCAAACTATGTTTACTATGCTTCAGTTTGCGAATGAACAGGAAGCCACTCAGGACAGAGCACTTCCCATTTGTTCACTGTCCAGTGCAGCTAAGGCTGCAGAGAAAGGGACTGGGGAAGCTCTGTCCTCAGTCACGTTTTCTCTGTTTAGACCCTTAATATTTCACCAAAGACTCCAGCGGGGCTCCTAACAAAATATTGTAAAAAAAACAAAAAACTAAAATTGCAAAAAATATAATAAAAATAAAAACGACTGACACTGTCCACTGCCATACTGACACCAATCTCTGCTCTACTAATGCTGATATACACTCATGTGTGTTTGTGCTCGGAGGTGTGCAACCTAATGCAGTAGGCTGTGCACACCAATGGATAAATTAGTATACTGAGCTCTCCTAAGCCCCGGTTCACACAGGGGTGGCACCGAGGCGACCAGCACACGACTTCCACGGCGACTTGCAAAACGACTTCTGTATAGAAGTCTATGCAAGTCGCCTCAAGTCGCCCCCAAAGTAGTACAGGAACCTTTTTCTCAGTCGGACCGACTTGCGTCGCTCCTATTAGAACGGTTCCATTGTACAGAACGGGAGGCGACTTGTCAGGTGCCTAGGTCGCCTGACAAGTCGCCCCTGTGTGAACCGGCACTAAAGGAGTGCCACCCACATACTGGTCATGTTAGGGGAAGGGCTGGCATTAAAATCTATATCCAATAGACTGTGGTGGCTAATGGAAAGTGCAAACCAGTGGGTAATTTAGTGTGTGATGTCAGCCACCCAAGGCTTAAAAGGTAACTCCACTTTTATGGGGGAAAAAAATTGCAAATAAAATTTAAAAATACTATAGCATATACAACTAAATGATATTGTAATTAAATGTTATTAAAAATGACCTTTCCTTTTCAATCTGCAGCTCGGTAATTTTCTGTAAAATACAACATGGCTACCTGGAGGTGTTCTGTACACAGAATCATAATTTCCTGCTTGTGTGATTGGCTCACTGATTTTCCCAGAAGTCTGCACTAAGATACAAGTCAGATTTTTGGCATCCCCTGCATACATTTTTTTTTTAATTTTTGGTGAGATACTCCCAATAAGAAATCACGACTAAAGGGATGCAAACCCTGCCACTTTCCTCAGAGCCCTACAGGTGCAGCAGCTGGTTGATAATTATGAAACCACTCCCATTAGACTCACTTAGCACAGGGGCACTGAGAAAAAAAACAGGGATTTCTTCAGAATAACAAAAAGTAGGAATCTGCAACAAAGTTTTTTTAAAATCCTTGCAATGTACATAGATCACCCAGAGGGGAGTGTGATTTTACCAACAATTACTCTTTAAAGCTGAATGCCAGGCCCTCAAAGATTTGAAATACATATATGTGAACTGTCTTATCTGCCAAAGGATCTGAAACTCTGTCCAGCCACTCTTGTGAATCATACTTCTCTGCCAGACAGTACAGTCAGGAGGATGACATCACTTCTCTGCTGGCGTTAAAGGAAACACCACCCTGTCACCATTATGTTTGCAAAATGTATTTTATTTAGGCCACCTTTTGTGTTGCACCATACACAACGTTAGTATGTTGTGTGCCATTCTTTTTGGTGTTTTGGTGCGTTGCGCTGCTAAAGAAGGATCAGGTGCAATTTAAAATGCGCTAGAATTCCTTAACACAACATTTGTTACCTTGGGATGTAATGTTGGTAACATGGTGATGGCAGTTCTGTTACTGCTTCTTACATATTCAAGTGAAAGTCAAATTTTCATATTTTTTTCATTGTGTGTTATGCCTCGTTTCCACCGAGCGGATCGATTCGGGGCGGATCGGTTTGGACGGCCTAGAATGGTCCGGCCATTCAGGTGAGCGTTTCCATTGCAAGTCGGACCGACGGGCCATACGTGGGTTTAGAAAAAATGCCGTCATGGCGTCACACGTCCACCAATCAGTTTAAAGTATCGTAGCTCCGCCCTAACCAAACCGTTCCATTTTCTATGGCCCCACATCTGAAGCAGGACCCTGAATGGAATGGTTCGGTTCGGTTGTATGGACCGCTTTCATAATGGAAACACCCAAAATAGCGTACCGTACCGAACCGATGCGCTCAGTGGAAACGAGGCATTATTGTATTAAAAGCCTCACTTGTGTGCACTATGGTTGTGTACATGAACAGTTACTGTCAGGTTAGGGTGATCCAATGGTCACTTTATTCTGTAAACATAAAGGCTCCAAAGAGCTTTTTTATAGATCATTCACCGCACAAAAGTCAGAAGCATTTAAAATGTCCTGTATTTCTTCTAAAAGTTTAATGCCTGTATTGTCAGCTAGTCGCCAAAATGTGTTTATAATTGTTCTGTATTTTTTCTCTCTGTATTTTTCTTACTGAGGTATTTAAAAAAAAAAAACTATACCACATATTGGCCACAAGGTGGAACTGGCAGTACAAGCTGGTTTGGCTGGGCTTCTCCTAAGGGTCCCAGGAGTGCAGTTCCTTTTGCACTCCTTTGACCCGTTTTCAGCAGAGAGTGGTCTGAAGTCCGCTCTTTGCTGACGTCACCAAGATCAGTTCAGGCACCGCGTCATCCCGTCTTGGGAAGTCTGGATACACCAGGTGCCTGGACTGCTGGCAGTCTCCACCTCTCAGCGAGTCGCTGAAACGGCCGCTCTCTGCCCCTCCGCAGCTCAGCGCTCCAGTGAGTGTGGAGGAGCAGAGCAGGAGAGCTGCTGTTTGACAGTCAGCGGCTCTCCACTTGGGGAGCTGAGAGAACCGACCCATCGGCGGTGTTTGGTGGCTCAGTTCTCAGTGCATCACCTTCATCCCACCGTCTGTGCCAATATGCAGCACCTCTCGCCCTGCTCACTGTGAGGATGATAGTGGAGGTCGGCTGGGAGACTAGAGATCCAGAAAACACCCAGCTGTTGTGCCTGTGCCCTGGTAGGGTCATGCAGGGGAGGCTGAATGATGAAAGGGGACTGTGATGTAAAGGAGGAGAGGGGCTATTACTGCAAGAGGCACTATGATGTGTAAAGGGGCACCGTGATACTGTATACAGCTGTGCTCATAAGTTTACATACCCTGGCAGAATTTATGATTTCTTGGCCATTTTTCAGAGAATATGAATGATAACACAAAAACTTTTCTTTCACTCATGGTTAGTGTTTGACTGAAGCCATTTCTTATCAATCAACTGTGTTTACTCTTTTTAAATCATAATGACAACAGAAACTACCCAAATGACCCTGATCAAAAGTTTACACACCCCAGTTCTTAATAACCTGTATTGCCTACTTTACCATCATTGACAGCTGGAAGTCTTTTGTGGTATTTGTGGATGAGGCTCTTTATCTTCTCAGATGGTAAAGCTGCCCGTTCCTCTTGTCAAAAAGCCTCCAGTTCCTGTAAATTCTTGGGCTGTCTTGCATAAACTGCACATTTGAGATCTCCCCAGAGTGGCTCAATGATATTGAGGTCAGGAGACTGAGATGGCCACTCCAGAACCTTCACTTTATTCTGCTGTAGCCAATGACAGGTCGACTTGGCCTTGTGTTTTGGATCATTGTCATGTAGGAATGTCCAAGTACATCCCATGAGCAGCTTCCTGGCTGATGAATGCAAATGTTCCTCCAGTGTTTTTTAATAACATACTGCATACATCCTGCCATCAATTTTGATTAAATTTCCTGTGCCTTTTGTAGCTCACACATCCCCAAAACATCAGCGATCCACCTCTGTGTTTCACAGTAGGAATGGTGTACTATTCATCATAGGCCTTGTTGACTCCTCTCCAAATGTAGTGTTTATGGTTTTGGCCAAAAAGCTCAATTTTGGTCTCATCACTCCAAATGACTTTGTGCCAGAAGGTTTGAGGCTTGTCTCTGTGCTGTTTGGCATATTGTAAGTGGGATACTTTGTGCCATTTGCGTAGTAATGGCTTTCTTCTGGCGACTCGACCATGCAGCCCATCTTTCTTCAAGTGCCTCCTTATTGTGCATCTTGAAACAACCACACCACATGTTTTCAGAGAGTCCTGTATTTCACCTGAAGTTATTTGTGGGTTTTTCTTTGCATCCCGAACAATTTTCCTGGCAGTTGTGTCTAAAATTCTAGCTGGTCTACCTGACCGTGGTTTGGTTTCAACAGAACCCCTCATTTTCCACTTCTTGATTAGAGTTTGAACACTGCTGATTGGCATTCTCAATTCCTTGGATATCTTTTTATATCCCTTTCCTGTTTTATATAGTTCAACTACTTTTTCCCGCAGATCCTTTGACAATTCTTTTGCTTTCCCCATGACTCAGAATCCAGAAACGTCAGTGCAGCACTGGATGAAAGACGCAAGGGTCTGTCAGGAGTCCAGAAACTCATTGACCTTTTATACACACACACTAATTACAAACAAACCGATCACAGGTGAGGATAGTTACCTTTTATAGCCATTTAAACCCCTTTGTGTCAACTTGTGTGCATGTTATCAGGCCAAAATCACCAGGGTATGTAAAATTTTGATCAAGGTCATTTGTGTAGTTTCTGTTGTGATTATGATTTAAAAAAGAGTAAACACAGTTGATTGATAATAAATGGCTTCAGCCAAACACTAAACATGAGTGAAAGAAATGTTCTTGTGTTATTCATATTCTCTGAAAAATAGCCAAGAAATCATAAATTCTGCCAGGGTATGTAAACTTATGAGCACAACTGTATGTATGAGGTGGACTTTTATTTGTGTGAACGTCATTGTATGAATGGTACAGATTTTTAATGTCAGTTTATCTTCCACGTTTTGATACTAATAAACATTTTTCTAGAGGATACAGTAAGTTGTTTTATAATATTTTTTACAAGGGATGGTTGAGGGAAAATATTTTTTCTATTTTAGAGTGTGATGTACAGGGGGGGGGGGACTGTGATGTAAAAGGGGGCTGCAATGTGTTATAGTGCAAACATGAGATTCACACCTCTGGCAGAAGAAAATTTTACAAACTGGACCCCCGTGAATTTTAATTCAAGACCCCTGATATAGAAGCAGGACACTGAAACTGCTTTCTGTTATGCCTACAGGCCTAAACCTTCCAGTAGTATTTTTTTTTTTTTTTTTTAAACAGCTTAATCTGCAACAATTGCAACAACCAGAGCTATAAACATGACTGTATTCTGTGTATAAAAATACATAACATTTCTTCTACAGATTATTGATTGGTCCAAGGCACTCAGCCTGCCAGGGACTACGAAATCACCAATTTGTGTTTGTGATTTGTGCTGTGGATTAGTGTGTTGCGCTATAATACAATTTACATTTAAAGGGTCATGAACTAATTCTTGACTTGGCAGGAAATATGAAGAGATTTAATATGGAAGATCATTGCATGTAGATTGTTGAATTGATGTTTAATAAAAGCCATAAATAGTTGAGGGAATTGGTTACATGTTCCTATAGATTCCTGTTATACAATAAATCAGTGGAATATTAAGTTCTCAGCTATAAATGTGATATATTGCTTTTGCAGTCGGCCATCTGTCTACATCATTATGTGCAATCATTTTATTTAACGTTCCGAGCAGAATCCCACTTTATCTGGAGCATATCTTCTACTTTCTGCATTAGTTACCTACCGTCAAACACATACTGCAGAATGTATCTTATACAGTTCTTTGCATAAATAGTTACCCTCTTTGATCTTTTTCGATTTTGTAATATTATAAGATGGAATTAAAATGGATTTAATTGGGATTTTTACCGTTTCACAGAATGTAAAAAGACACAAGTCTAGCTAGTTCAACCAATACAAAAAAAAACAAAAATTCATATACAAAATCCTAAATCCAAGCTGATCCAGAGGAAGGTGAAAAAAAAGCCCCATAAAGAATAGTTCTGTTTAATCCAGTGGGGGAAAAATAAATTCCTTCTTGATCCTCCAGGAGGCAATCCCATATATTCCCTGGGTCAACAATCTATAGTGTTTATACCTAGAAATGTTAATATCCAGTTATAGTTTTCATTAACACAATGTGAAAAAAGACTATAACAGAAAAAGCAAAAATAAACCTTACACCATGACTTCCACCTGCGCTGTGCAGGGGTGTCTACTTGTGAGATTTGGGATCCTCAGCTTTCCCTGAATCTTGTCACAAGGTCCAGTCATGTCACCTTTACCCTGCAGCCAAGGGGGTAATGTAAGTCTATTTTTGCTTTTTCTCCTAAAGTTTGATATTTGTTTGCATGTAATGCTGCTTTTTATACAAGGGGGTTGAAAGATCAAAAAGTTAAACAGACCCTGCATTTCGATGCAAGGCCCACTTTAAAGAGGAGCTCCAGTATTATTTGTGTTTATTAAAAGTCAGCAGCTACAAAAACTGTAGCTGCACACTTTTAATAAACAGACACTCACCTATTCCAGGATCCAGTGATGTGCTCACCCCAGCTGTTCTTCCCATCGGTCTTCTGCCTTCGGCCCTGGCAAGTCACTTGTGCGCAGCAATTGTCCCCACTGCACATGCGCAAGCTGCACTGCGCATTGTGAATGGTCCCGTAGTCTTCTGGGACCTGTGACATGTCCCAGAAGACTGCTCAGATCGATGCACATGGTGCTGCGCTAAATTGCAGACATGCTGCATTTTATAGCAGAGCAGCAGCCCAATTCGCACTGCAATGGAAGGTAACGCAGCACATTGCGCCGCTCGGCATTGCAGAAAATTAAGTGTATGTTTTGTAGACTTCAGATAAAGAATGAACAAAAAAAAAAAAAGGGGACAGTGCGGAGTGCTTAATAGTGCACCACACTGCCCCCTATCCATCTGGCAATGCAAAGCGGTAGTAGTGCTGCATCGCTCCAGCTGCTCTGTGATTTGGCTAAGAGCCAGCATGATTTGGCCAAGAGCCAGCATGATTTGGCCGTTCCACATTTCGCAGTATGAGATTAAATGTAAATCATTAAGCGTTCTCAGCTATCTTCCCATCGATCTTCTGTCCCCGGCGCTGGCAAGTCAATTGTGGGCACCTGGCTGTGAGAGCTTGCAGCTTCAAAACCGGGTGCCTACTGCACATGCGCAAGCTGCACTGCGCATTGTGAATGGTCCCGCAGCCTTCTGGGACCTGTGACGTGTCCAAGAAGACTGCGGGGAGGGGGAAGGAGAACTTCTGCTCAGATCGATCCATGTGGAAGTGGGAGCAGGCACCTGTCAAAATCAGGTACCTGCTCCCCTCCCCCCTAAACAAAAGTGCCATTACTGAAACGGGGGGCTTAAAGCAGAACTTTCCCTTTTGGGTGTGGTTCCGCTTGAAAAAATTGCCAATTTTTTTATTGTTACAAGTTAACATGTGACTAAATTTCTCATTTTGGATGGAGTAAGGTTTTTTTCTTGCCCTTCACTTCCTGTCCCAAAGCCAAAACAGGAAGTGAAATCCCTCCAAAGTTGTGGAATCCAGGTGTGCCACTAGGGTCACCAGAACTTTCCCCTCTTTTCCTGTTCTGATGTCAACACAAATCTGGGATTTACTTTTAATTTTAATGATAACAATAAACAGAACAAATGGAGAGGCTGAAACTGAAAGGTGTTCTTATCCATCTCCACTATATCCAAAGCTAAAAAAAAGTTTTGCCTTTAGTTATACATTAAGTTCACAAAAAAAAGACATTTCCTGTTTCGCCCTCCTGAGCTGCTACTTATGCCGCGTACACATGACCGGACTTTACGGCATACTTTGTCCTGCGGACTTTTCGACGGACTTTCCAAATGAACGGACTTGCCTACACACAATCAACCAAAGTCCGACGGATTCGTACGTGATGACGTACGACCGAACTAAAACAAGGAAGTTCATAGCCAGTAGCCAATAGCTGCCCTAGCATCGTTTTTTGTCCGTCGGACTAGCATACAGAAGAGCGGACTTTTCGACCGGACTCGAGTCCGTCAAAAAGATTTGAAACATGTTTCATTTCTAGGTCCGTCAAAATTTTGGGGAAAAAAGTCCGCTGGAGCCCATACACGATCGAATTGTCCGACGGACTCCGGTTCGCCGGACAAAGTATGCCGTAAAGTCCGGTAGTGTGTACGCGGCATTAGACAAACTATGTTTGTTTGCAGTTGAAATTAGGAGTAATTTGGATAAAGTCTTTACCAGCTTTGTACATCTGGATGCTGCAGTTTTTGCCTATTCTTGCCTATTTCTAGCACAGTTGACCATCTCTTGCAGGTTAGATAGATATTGAGAGAGATTTTTTAAAGTGTATGTCCAGCAAAGTCCTTTTTTACTTATTTATGGATAGATTTGGGGAAGTGTTAGAACCTCTTTCAGATTTATACTGCTATCCGCGGCTCTGAGATTTACCCTCGCTTCTTTTTCTTTCTCGCAATGTTTTACCAAATAAGAATGGGGGAAACTTTCCAATCACAACACAGAGATGAAATGCTTTCCTTTAGCGAAATGGAGAAAGGCCAGAAGCCCTCTCAGATTTGTATTTCTGTCTGTGCCCCATTGAAGATTTTGTGTCACTTTCTGTCTGGTAAAACACTACACTTAAATTTATAGTGTATTGTGAATCCATGCCCATTTCAATGGGCTACCCTACATGCCACAAAACGAAGTCGGTCAGCTGCAGGTCAGATATGCACTTGTCAATGTATTCTGAATGATCTTAGAAGCGTCTCAAACTGATACCATCAACACAAGCTCCATCTTGTCTAGGGTAGCATTAATGAACCAGAAAGGGGTTCCATTCCTTCCTCACATGAAAACTGTGCTAATTTTTGCTTGTATGTATTTTTTCCAATGCTACAAAACCTTTGCAACCAAATGTGTGATCAAAGGCAGCAGTCATTTCCCCAATATTAAGTGGTTTTCCTGTCCTCTGTCGGATATCTTCTGACCACCTCCACACAGCATGTTGCTCTCTTGCTTGTTAAATGAAGGTCATTCTGTGTACACATTTGTAATGTCAGTCTGGTTCTCTGCAGGTGAATAATGAGAATGTGGTTAAAGTCGGCCATCGGCAAGTGGTTAACATGATAAGGCATGGAGGCAACCACCTCGTTCTGAAGGTTGTGACGGTGACCAGGAGCCTAGATCCGGATGATACAGCCAGGAAAAAAGGTATTGTTTTGCTATCTGTGTCACACACACAATATTCCCTGATACCGATCACTTGTCACTCATTTTCTTTCCATCTATCACTTATTATAGCATTTTCTTGTTTTACTACCCAAATACTGTTGTTGTACTTTGCATCGTCTTGTGCTGCTGAGCCTTTGACTAAATCTATGTCATCTAATACTGTAATATGCTTTAATCCAAAACATGTGAGAGCTGGATCCAAGCGTAGATTAATCTCAATAAACTGTTTTGAAGTGTATGATGAGAGGTGCCTCAGGAAAAATCCAAGAGGTTCAGAAAACGTGAAAGCACCAGTCCTAATGTTGGCAGAGCTTTGCAATCAGCAGCTGGAGCCTGCTCTGAGTACTGAGATCTTAAAGTATAACTAAAGCAAACGTGGATAGAGTGGAGAGGGATCCCAACAATTGTCATGTGTTTATTGCTGTCTCTGTCCCTGTTATGGAGATTCACCCTCTCTATTTTTCCTGGTAATCACTATCTTCAGTAGTGAAAGTAAAAGAAAATCCTACATTTTGAGTTGTCACCAGAACAGGAATAGAGTGGAAACCTTCCCATGGAATCTCTCACTTCCTGTTGTGGCTATGAGACAGGAAATTAAGGAAAATCTCCCCAACATGATCTCCTACTCTATCCATTTTTTTAAAGTCGTTCAAGTGGTAGTAAACTCTGTTATACCACTTTTGCCTACAGGTAAACCTATAAAAAGGCATACCTGTAGGTACTGTGAATATCTCTTAAACTTGCACTGTTTAGGAGATATTCAGACTGCATGCAGCCGGTGACGTCACCAGCGCATGCGCTCTGAAGGTCCAGCATACAGTGCCGGACCTTCAGCGCCCCTGCCGTAGAGGGCAGCTCCCTCGTACATGTGTGGGGTGACCTCATCGAGCCCTGCTGCAAACCCGGAATGAAGACAGGGGGTAGATGGAAGCCCTGTCAGTTGTGGCAGCGTGGCGATAGAGGGCTTCGCTTTGGGGTAAGTCTCTCTTAATGTGCTGATATGCGATGCATACTAGCACATTATGGCATTGCCTTGCAGGAGATTTTTTTTTTCTTCAACTGTGGTTGACTACCACATTTATTCTAATTTATTGTTAATAATTCATAACCTGTTCAGGTTAAAGACATCCGTTTCTGTATCTGCAGTTTTAATTCCTGATGAAGGGGGCCTCTTTATGTTTGGTCTGGAGCTCCTGTTTTTTCTGTAGCCCTGTAATCAAAAACATATCAGGATAGTCATTTGGTAGCTGTCTTTGCTAACTTGATTTGAAGGTACACTTGGGGCTGTCATCCTCATCCTTCCCTCACTACTTTGTGAGTAATTATGCTTTTATTAGGTGTTCAGATGCAGTATGCTAGCTCCAAGTGAGAGACTCCGAAAAAAATAAGAGGGGATAGATAGTGACTGCACCTTCAAAAAGAAGTCAGCAATGGCAACTGGCTGGTTACGTTTGAAATCTAGACCGAACCACAACTGATATCTCTATAGGTGGACACCGATGAGCTAAATCATCTACTGGTTCTTGTACTTCTCTGGGTCTGCGGCTAAAGTTTTACTTGGAATACACATCTGTTCTGTTGTGTACAAAAGGTCAGGCTCATTGCAGTGTAGGCTTACTACTGCCATAGAACAGGCTCATGGATGTAGGATGTTTTTTCTTTTTTTGGTAAATTTATTTTTATTAATATTTTTCCATAGTATATAATACAAAAGGCACAAAAAAGGAACCCATATCCACGCCACGCAGGGCAGGATTCCTAGAAAAACAATTAGAAATCAGAAAACACCCAAAAACATCCCCCCCCCCCTCCAGGCCAGGCACACCACCCTGTGGATGACCCCACCTTCCCGGATGCAAGTCCCCTTAAAAGAGGGCAGGAATACCAACATCTGTAAGAAATTGTAAATGGGGGTATGGCGCTTCCTGGTGGAATGTGTAAATAATATGTAATAAAGTGACTGTTAGAAAATTATATAGTATACCATACACCAACGGTGACTACAATACTCATAATGAATGACACCATGGGTATTTAAATCAACAAACATGTGATAAGAAAAGTGAAAAAAATGAAAAAAACGAAAAAAACCCTTATTATATTGCATATGCCTATATATCACAGGTAGTTCCAGAGAATAACCACTAGGTGCTGCTGCTAATGTACTATGCAGCCGATGTGATGAATCCAGCATATACAAGTGCAAGCAGTGCAATCAGATCTAGAAAATATCCATAGGACTAGAAAAATGTGTAAAAAACATAAATAGAATAAACCAAAGACAAGAAAGTCTGTTCACAAGTGGTGCGTCCCAAACTTTAAATAGCATAAAAAAGTTCCAAAAGCTTGGTGACTGTGGTGCCCTCAACGGTGAAAATCCGTGACTTCTGTGCTCCCCTTTTGGCTCCCCACTCACCGGCTCCCACTACCCCTGCAGGGGTGACAGGCACTTTAAATTCCGAATGCTGTCCTCTTGGCCGATATCCCGTGGTCACTGAGATAGGATGTCCTCTCTCCCAGGCGTTTCCAGATTTCCGCTTATACCACGTCCAAGAAAGGGATCGCCAGAGAAATCCTCATAAAAAGAGATGCCACCTCATAGTGTAGTCTGATTAAAACTTTAATAGCATAAAAACTCCCCACATGGGAGAAATTAAAACCGCATTACACTACACTAAGGGTGAAGCCGAAAGCCAGGAAGTACTTTCCCACAGCGTGCGGTCCAGCTGCGTCAATACCAACATCAATCATAAACTAAAATATATAGGGGTTTCACAGTTCTCGAGGCAATAAGGCCATCAATCACACCTACATACGATTGTTTAAGCAGCAATAAGTTCCTAAAAAATACCAGTATTAGGACACAAATTACATATCTATATGCACTAGAGCTGCACGATTCTGGCCAAAATGAGAATCACGATTTTTTTTTCGTTTAGGATAAAGATCACGATTCTCTCACGATTCTCGCGGTGTAAAATCTTTCACATTATACAAAAAATTGGGCTAACTTTACTGGTTAGTTTTTTTTTTTTTTTTAATTCATTAAAGTAATTTTTCCAAAAAAAATTGCATTTGAAAGATCGCTGCGCTAATACAGTGTGACATAAAATATTGCAACAACCACCATTTTATTCTCTTGGGTCTCTACTAAAAAAAAAATATATATATATATATATATATATATATATATATATATATATATATATATATATATATATATATATATAATGTTTGGGGGTTCTAAGTAATTTTCTAGCAAAAAAAAAAATGATTTTAACTTGAAACCAACAAATGTCAGAAAAAGGTTTAGTGTTTAAGTGGTTAAACTTTCCTCATTTACACTCTGAAGTCTATTACTTTGACAAATTGTTACAATGTTTATACTTAAGTTCCACTGCTAAAGAATGTTGTGATTTTTGGCAGACTGCCCATTTTTTTTCTTCCTTTCTTTTGAGGACTGTCGGCTTAAGCAGAGCAGAGAGAATTCTCTGCATAGAAAGAATCGGGGAATACTTTTTTCAAGATCGCAACGGGGAAAATTTTGCAATAATGATTCTTAACGATTAATCGTGCAGCTAATATGCACCCATATCCAACACCACCCAGACCTCCTCCACTCCAGTAGTACAGGTGTAGGTTGTTTATTAAAGGCCATTTCACACTAGATGCAGCGACAGACGTTTTACCGCATGGTAAAACGTCTGTCACCACAGGGACACACAGGAAACAATTGTTTCCTGTGTGTCCCATTCACACAGCAATGCAGGCTAGTGCTGCGCTAAAATGCAGACATGCTGCATTTTATAGCATTGCGGAGGCCTAAATCGCACTGCAATAGCAGGTAATGCAGTGATTCCCGCCGGCTGACAGCGCAGTGAATGAAGTGTATGTTTTGTACACTTCAAATAAAGATTGTACTAAACAAAAAAAAGGAGTGGGTGCGCTCAGCCTTGCACCACACTGACTAAGGCCTTATAGGCTGAAATGCGTCAACTGACTTAATCTGCGTCTGTCCACTGTGGCTATTCAATAAAATAAAGAAATTTTAAGAGCAACAACCGGAGTGCGGATCATTTTTTCCACACACTGCCCCCTAGCCAGCTGGAAACGCAGAGCGCTTTGAAGTGCTGAATCGCTCTGGCTGCTCTGTGATTTGGCCCCTTGACATTTTGCAGTATGAGAATAAACCTAAAACATTAAGTGTTCTCAGAAAAGCTGGTGTTGACCATAACAAATGCTCAAATCTGGGTGCTGTGGGGACACGTCCCCCTCTCTCTTACTTTAGGAAATGAAAGTTATCTGGTTGTCGTGGAATACATGATTCCCTCGGTTTCCCCCAGAATGTGTCTCAAGAGGAATATCGACATTGTATTACAGGCTGCAGTGTAGTTACTTTTAACTTGCTTGTTAATTACACTGTGAATCTTGTTTTTTTTTTTTTTTTTTTCTGTATTATTTTATTTTGTTTTCGAGTTGCGTTCCCAAAGCTACCTTCTGTGAAATTCACTATGGCAACAAGCAGAAACACGCAGCTCACATTCTATAGCAGAGAAGAATAATGTAAGCAATACACAGAGCACACCAGGGAAATCAATTCTTCATGACCACTGCAAGCATCATTATGGCAGTTTTTATCCACCGTAAACCCAGCTGGACAATACCGCCCAGAGAGCAGGCACCGGCCCCAAGAAGTGTTCTTCCCCGCTCACACCAGTCGTCTGCAGGTGTGAAAGCTACCTCCATTTTTCTCAACCTTGTTACTGTAATGAAGGCCAGCGAAGAGTACATGGGTATTTATTTCTTTGCAGCTCACCACACATGTTGTAATCTGACTATACAATCTTTTTTTTTTTTTTTTATATCTATGTACTGCAAGGGCCTGCCTGGTTGGATACACATTATTTAGATAGTTTAGGTTGGTCTTCCTATTGCATAGTTAGGGTCCTTTCACACAGGCGGTCCGCTCGGTCGGACTTCACTTTGCTCAGCGAGGGATCACTCTGCTGATCCTCGCTGAGCAGGCGGATGACAGGTCCGTCTTCGCTCGCTGTGCAGAGACGAACCTGTCAGAGTCCCGCTCTCCTCTATGGGAAGATCGGATGAAAACAGACAGCCTGTCCGTTTTCACCCGATCCGCCAGACTGATGAAAAATAGGGTCTGTCTGGATTTGGCGGACAGGATTGGATCGGATAGCGGCGGGTGTCAGCAGACATGTCACCGCTGGCATCCGCCCCTCCACAGGGGTAAATGGAGGCTCTGATCAGGTCCACCTGAAAAGATGTCCTGAACAGACTGCCCGTGTGAATGGACCCTGAGGGCCAATTTACACCATAGAAACACAGTCTGGATGCGTTCCAGATGCTTTTCTGCAATGCGTGTTTTTGGTGCGTTTTTTTCCCCCCACTTTTTTCTTAACATTAAATAAGAACATGTGTGTTCCAGTGTGATTTAGGTGCATTCCAGTGTGTTTTACAGCATTCCAGTACAGTCCAGTGCAGGAAAAATGCAGCATGATCTACTTTTTTTTTGTGGAACTGGAACGCACTGAAACTGCAAGCACTGGTGTGAACTATGCCATTGAAAACCATATAACCTACTTTCCATGCGTTTTTGATGCAGAAGAAAAAACGCACTGGATTGCATGTGGTGTGAACTGGCCCCACAAGTTAATTTATTGTTGTTCAAATTGTTCAATGTGTATGGTGACCTTCGGATGAGAGGGGATGAGATAATTGTTAATTAAAACCATGTTCCTCTGCTGCGACAGCAGGTAATACCACTTTTGTGACCATAGCAACCAGATTTGGTTTTTAGCTTCCTCTGCTTCATTAGAAACCACACAATTTGATTGGTTGCCTTGTGCTAAAAAAAACTGTTCTTCCTGTTAAAGCATAGCTAATGGCAAATTTTTTTTTTAGTTTTGGATAGAGGGGAGGGGGGTTAGAATACCTATTAGGTTTTTATTGCTCTGTGCCCCCTATAAGGAGATTTATCTTCTCTATTTGTCCTGTTTGCCCTTATCATTGAAAGGAAAAAAAAAACACATTTTGGGTTTTCCCCAGAAAGAGGAGAAATCTTCCAATGAGGACTCTAGTTCTGGTGACCTGGGGGGCCCAATGGATCCCCTTGTTTTGCAGGGATTTCTTCTGACTTCCTGTATGACTATGGGACAGGAAGTGAAGGGGGCTTTACCATTGTTTTTGCGGTGCTGTTTGCCCGCTAGCGAAGCGCTTTTAACCCCCCACTAACGACCGAAAAAAGGTTAAAAGCGCCCGCAAAATGCCGCTGCAGTAGTGCTTTGCCCTCGCTGCCCATTGATTTCAAAGATGCAGGAAAAATCCAGCATAATCTACTTTTTTGAGCGTCCTGCCAGCGCACCGCCCCAGTGTGAAAAAGCTCTCAGGCTTTCACACTGAAGTGAGAGGAGAGGCGCTTTACAGGCGCTATTTTTAGCGCTATAGCACCTGTAAAGTGCCTCAGTATGAAAGTAGCCTAAAAGTGGAATTTTATGGCAAAAAAAAATGGACAAACAGGCAGGTGTTTTTAATGCAGAAGAGACATGCTTTGTCTCTTCTGCATCAAACTTGCCTGCCTGTCTGCCCCTGTATAGTGAGCTGTGCATGCGCATTGTTAAAATTTGGCAATGCCAAGCTGACTGAACTCTCACACCTACGTTGTAGTGATGTCATCACCAATGAAAGTGGCCGGTGATCCATACTCAGGAGCCGGCCGCTGGACTGAAGGTAAGTATATTTCTGCTTTAAGATATCCACATATGATACTATCTGATTGTGGAATTTTGCTTTTGACTAACCAACTTCTGTGTAGTGTTAGGGCCTACCTGACTGAATATGGATTGAGTGGATTGTTTAAATTGTATGTCCAGCCAATACTATTGGATGGAGTGGGGAAAGGTTAAAACCCCTGTTTTTAAATGAAATCTAGGACTCCATTAGAGAGATTTACCTTTATTTTCTATCCTGACAACCAACAGTTGGGCTAGACAGAAAGTGAGAAAAGTCTCAGAAGACAACACATAGAGAAATAAAAATGCGTGTGTCATGTATGTTATGGCCCTATATCCTGCCTTCATCTCATCTATGTTCTCTGTTATGCTTTTAATTGATAAGTCTATATCCTTCTTTTAATGCGAAGCCCCTCCACCTCCAAAGCGGGCTCCCACCACTGCACTGTCCTTGCGGTCTAAATCTATGACCTCCGAGTTGGAAGAACTTGGTAAGTGTGTTCCTATGTTGGCATGCAAAGGGTTGGGATGGGCTAGGAGCTTGATTTGTGTATAAGTGCAGCATTCTGATGCCTGGCCTGGTTATGGTGCACGCCCTTGCATGATTTCCTAACACTCTCAGTGTGCCTCATGTTTGTGAAGTGCATTTGCCGCTCGCAGAGAACGCGCTATAAAGGCGATGCCCTCTTTGTGTCGTGTTTCTCCGTGCTTAGTTTTATGGCCTTCTTTGTTCTAATTTTTCTTTCATCTTAAATCTCTGGGCCCTCTCAGCAGTGGATAAAGGTAAGATGTACTACAGGATCTGAAGGTTAGGCTAGTGATTTGTATATTTCTTATTCAGACTGGGTATAGAGGCAACCAAGACCACCTTCCAGGCAGCCAGTTGTGTGGCCAAACCACTCTGACTGATCAACCACCACTACCGTTCTTCTCATAACCTATTGACAAACAATGTCTAGCCACATGCTTGTCTGCCTACCAAGCAAAAAGGACTGGAACGCAGTCTTTGTACCTTTACTCATTATGATTCCATACCGTATCCCTCCAGTTCAGTGCTGTGCCAATTTCTCACTCTCCAGCTGTAGCAGGACTACAACTCCAAGCATGCCCTGCCAGCCTCTAAATGGTGGGGCATGGTACTAGTGGGAACATCTTAAGTTCTACCAATTGCCCTTCTTCTGCAGTATTGCTCAATACCGAATACCATCCATTCCATGTATGTGTGCCTAAATTTTCCTGTGTCTGGAGGACATGCTGCATAATCTGCAGAAAACATCAATTAAAAAATGGTTACTTCATATCCCAAGCAATATTTCTGTGCAAACCTAATTGCTGGTTACACATGCATGCACTGAGCTTTGACAATTGACATTAAGACCAGTGGAGTGCAGAAACTCACAGTATCCGGGAAACATAACCCTGACCTAGTAGGTGCCTTTTTATTGGTCAAATAGATTAAAATATAAAATTTCCCAAATCTCCTCTTGCAGGAAAACTGGACTGGGAGATATAAAGGGACTGCCTGCTGACCTCCATGTAAAAATAATAATTGCCTGGCTATGACTGGCTTCAGTACTTAAGTCAATGACCGGGAACAAACATGAAGATTAGAAAATAATGTATCATCAGAAAAGCCTTTGCAACATATTGTCAGAATGGCCAGCCAGCTAATATTTTCAGAAGGAAAGGTCACCAGTGATGGCCCCCATGTTCTCATACAGCTGTCCTTGCACCTTTGTATCACTTCTGGAAATATGGGGCCTTGATAACAAGAATTATTGTTAATAGTTTTATATATTACATAAAAGTATCCAGTCATTTTCTTAACTAATTTGGTTAGCCTCTAAAAAGATGTCTTCTTCTGTCAAAATCATGTGACCAGCTCTCCTTTAATCACGGTTAAGCAAAGAAAACTCCATGAGGTATCATGGGGTCACTACAGTAACCTACATTTTATGAATGGGCCGCAAATTCCAGACTGCATTTTTGAGTAAGTTCATGGAGTACAATGAAGAGCAGATAGCGATATCCACACCCACATAGTAACAATAAATCATCATATAGGTGCTGAAACCTGATTGGTAATTATGGCTGTTTGCACTATTACCATTAATGCCGCATACACACGATCGGAAATTCCGCCAGCAAAACTCAGATGAGAGCTTTTTGTTGGAAAATGCGACCGTGTGTAATGCTCCATCGGTCTTTTGCTGGCGGAATTCCAGCCAGCAAAAAGATTGGGAGCATATTCTCTATTTTTCGTCCGGGAAAAGTTCCTATGCGAAAATGCGATCGTCTGTACAAATTCAGACGTGCAAAATTCCTACGCATGCTCAGAAACAATTCGACGCATGCTCAGAAGCATTGAACTTAATGTTCTTGGCTCGTCGTAGTGTTGTACATCACCGCGTTCTTGACGGTCGAAAGTTCAGAGAACTTTTGTGTGACCGTGTGTATGCAAGGCAAGCTTGAGCGGAATTCCGTCGGAAAAACCATCCAAGTTTTATCCAACGGAAAATCCGCTCGTGTGTACAGAGCATAAGGCCTGTAGTGAGGCAGTATGGCAGCTGAGGTTGATGATCCTTGAAATGATCCTGAAAATGCTAGTTGGTTGTTATGCTAATCCAATGGCTTCATTACCTTCTGAGTCACTGACCTGTCAACACGCTGATTTATGAGTTCTGAATGCACTGACTGCTTCCTTGCTTTTGGTTGGTGTTACAATAAGAGCGAAATCAAAATTCACCATGGTATTTACGCCATTCCAAAAGAGAAGTCAGGCAGGCCACATGTTTGTCTCAATTTAGGTTTTCTTTGAGGAATCAAGGAATTTTAATGGGGCGTACACACAGTCGGACTTTCTGGAAAGCTAGGTCCGACGTACTTGCCGCCAGACTTCCGGCGGACTACCGCCGGACTTTCTGAACGGCCGGACTTGCCTACACACGGCCGGACTTTCCAGAATCCGGTCTTCCCGACGGACTTCCGCCGGACTTTCAGAATGAACGGACTTCCCCACACACGGACAAGTCCGTTCATTTTGAACGTGACTCGGGTACGACGGGACTAGAAAAGGAAGTCAATCTCGCCGCTTTTATCGGCGAGATTGAAACCTTGCGAGCCCCGTCGCAGGCATCCCAGGCCCTTAGGTCTGGTATGGAACCCCCTACGCCGAAAAAACGGCGTGGGGGTCCCCCCAAAATCCATACCAGACCCCGATCCGAGCACGCAGCCCGGCCGGTCAGGAAAGGGGGTGGGGACGAGCGAGCGCCCCCCCCCTGAACCGGACCAGGCCGCATGCCCTCAACATGGGGGGGTGCTTTGGGGGAGGGGGCGCTCTGCGGTGCCCCCCCACCACAAAGCACCTTGTCCCCATGTTGATGAGGACAAGGGCCTCTTCCCGACAACCCTGGCCGTTGGTTGTCGGGGTCTGCGGGCGGGGGGCTTATCGGAATCCGGGAGCCCCCTATAATAAGAGGGCCCCCAGATCCCGGCCCCCCCACCCTATGTGAATGAGTATGGGGCACATGGTACCCCTACCCATTCACCTAGGGAAAAAGTGTAAATAATAAAACACAACACAGGTTTTTAAAATATTTTATTAAACAGCTCCGGGGGGGGGATCTTCCTCCGGCTTCGGGGGTCCCTCCGGTTCCTCTTCTCCCGGCGTCCGGTTGGTTCTTCGGCCGGCCCCTCCGCTGTCTTCAGATAGCTCTATTGCCAGCGGAGGTCCGAACTTCTTGTCTTCTCTTCTCCAGATGTTGACACGACGCTCTCTCCGGCCTCTTCTCCCGGTGTTCCAGGTCTTCGGCCGGCCCCTCCGCTGTCTTCAGGTAGCTCTATTGCCAGCGGAGGTCCGGACTGCTGGGCTTCTTCTCTTCTCTTCCCCAGATGTTGACACAACGCTCTCTCCGGCTGGACTGGTCTCTGAGGGCTCCGTTGTGACTTATATAGGCGGAGACCCCGCCCCCATATGATGTCACAGTCCCTGGGCATGCTGGGACTGTGACGTTTTAGGGGGCGTGGTCGGATTTCCGACCGAAACGGTCCGTCGGAAGTCCGATGGAGACCACACATGGTCGGATTGTCCGCCGAACTTGGTCCGGCGGCATCCGTCGGACTTTTGCAGGTGAAAAGTCCGACCGTGTGTACGCCCCATTAGGACACCTCCGCATCAAGTTTCATGTGATAATGCCCCTTATTGTAGACCAATACCACCTGCACATGGATGTAGTTTAGAGGTGCCATCAGTACTAATTGGGCACCCAATACATCACTGATTCACTGTAGTTTTTATGTTCGTGTTGCCTTAAGCCAGAATCAAACATTTAGATTTCAAAAGTTAACATTTTCTTTAAAAACAACAACAACATTTTTGTTATGAAAAGCACAAAAAAATTTAGAAAAAACTACCTCTTCCCCTGAAATCATAATTATTTTCTCATATTGTTGCAGTCATGTACTAGTTGGTCTCTGGCAAGGGTGGGAAACAGAATCCAAGCGACGCTTGCGTCAGAAGCCCCTGTGCTATAGACCTTAAGATTAATGGTATTTTCCAAGTGATAACCATCCTAGAACATAGGTCTGTTATAAGATATTAGGGCTTGTTTTGCTAAAGGCAAATCCACTTTGCACAAGTGCACTTGGAAGTTCAGTCGCTGTACATCTGAGGGGAAGATCTGAAATGAGGGGAAGCTCTGCTGATTTTATCAGCCAATCATGTGCAAGCTAAAATGCTGTTTTTTATTTTCCTTATATGTCCCCCTCGGATCTTCAGCGACTGCACTTCCAAGTGCACTTGTAGTGCAAAGTGGATTTGCCTTTAGTAAATAACCGCCATTGTCTCAAAAACCAGCTTGTCATCTCATACAAATCCCAGCACAATCCTAGACAGATTACAGAGAGACCTATATCTATCATCAATTGTAACAGTTTACTGTACACTTTCACTGTGAATACGTAACTACTAAATGACTTGAATGCATTGAATTATAAATATCATGCTCTGATTACACCAAATTTTCATGAGTTAATATATGTTGCAAAATGATGATGTATGCAAATTGATGCATGCTCAGCGTGTATCAGGAAATAAGCTGTTACTGTGAGCTTGCTAAATTTGACAATGTAAATTGGTTACCTAATAAAGTGTGGATCCATCATCTAGTTAAAGTAAATGGGAATAGTTTTGTGTAAATTACAGTACACAAGTGGCAGTACTTACTCTTGCCAGGCTGTGGCTGGTGCCTAATGTGTATTTATGTAATCGCTACACTTTACATGAGAGTCTGGTCTCTAACGAAAGGTTTACTTTATTTTAAATAGTTGGTTTGGGGCAAGCTGGCCCAAACAAACTATTTCTTTTCCTAACATGTGCACCCTCTGGGTGCGCTGTGTAAACTGTATGTAGCCTCAGCCACTTACAGTATACAGCCATGTGTTCGGCGTCGAGCTGAGTGGCACTCAGCCATTCATAGGCAGCTTTGTATTCTATCAATAAATACAAAGCTTCCTCTGATTGGCTGAGTCGGAAATCCGGGCTGATGACATCATGATCTCTGACTTGATTCAGCATTGGCCTGAGTGACACAAATACAAAGCTTTCTCTGATAGGCTGAGTCAGAGATTGTGACTTCATCAGCCCTCCTTTCTGACTCAGCTAATCAGAGGAAGCTTTGTATTTAGTGATAGAATACAAAGCTGCCTATGAATGGCTGAGTGCTGCTCAGGCTGATGCTATTTTGTTCCATGTGTGAGACAGGTCTCTTCTCACACCCAGAACACAGTGCTGTATACTGTTTGTACATGTTATGCCACAGACTTTTCGACCGGACTGGTCCGACGGACTATCCGACGGACTTCCAACGGACTTTCCGAATGAACGGACTTGCCTACACACGATCACACTAAAGTCTGACGGATTCGTACGTGATGACGTACGACCGGACTAAAATAAGGAAGTTGATAGCCAGTAGCCAATAGCTGCCCTAGCGTCGGTTTTAGTCCGTCGGACTAGCATACAGACGAGTGGATTTTTCGACCGGACTCGAGTCCGTCAGAAAGATTTGAAACATGTTTTATTTCTAGGTCCGTCGGACTTTTGGGGAAAAAAAAGTCCGCTGGAGCCCACACACGATCGAATTGTCCGACGGAGTCCGGTCCGCCAGACCAAGTCTGCCGGAAAGTCCGCTCGTGTGTATGCGGCATAAGTGAAGGTCTAAACAAACTATTTAAAGTGAAAGTAAACTTTAACTATGAGAAGTAAAGGGTTAGTGCACCTTTACCAAAAAAACTGCCTATACAGGTAAAAGGTGACTGTAGATAAAAATAAACTGTGCAGCTCTAACTAAACTTTCATAATGCCCTTGCTATAGGTGTAGGCCATTTGGATACCTCATAAAGCCTAACTGGAATACTCTCAGGATGTTGCTACTGTAAATGAGGCCTAGTCATTATTGCCTAACTCCACGATCACAGGAGTGAGCTCTCTCTGATTCAAACCCCCTCACATGCTTTCTCTCCCCTGATGCAGTATTTCTGAGCTCAGTGTCTGAGAGCTCGCTTCACAATGGTTATACTGCAATAATATGCTGTGCTATGTTTAGCTGTCATTCAAGCTCTCTGAATATTACTTTGAGTGACACCAAACTCTTTCAACAACCTAACCGTTTTAAATTGTTTATATGCAAAAAAATCACGGGTGTTGTTTTAGCTGGTACAGATGAACAAGGCTTTAGATCACCTCGATACAATAAAACCTTCATCGTTATGAAATGGAAAAAACCACACCTTCCCTGTGCTCTTCATTTGCAGCATTTTGGTCTCTCCCACATTACATAGTAAGCGATCAGGTTCAGCTTTCAAAAAAACGTTAACAACCAGAAGAGACAGAATTTGTTGCATAGCAGTAAGGAAATTCTTTTGTTCCAAAAAAAAATTGACAGTTGAACGTCTTCTGTCTTTATAATCGCAATGGTTTTATTAACAGTTGAAAAACCAGTACAAGCTTTAAGCTCTGTATACACGATCAGAAAATCGTACGAAAAATACAGCTTTTCAAAGCGATCGTACGATAATCAGATCGTTAGTACAGAGCTTTCGAGAGCCAATCATCACGAAAATAAATTCATGTGATACCAGATTGTACGATTTTCGTTTAATCAGTACAGCTGTCATTTGAAAATGCAATACAAATGCATCACAACACATGACATCACTCCCGAATTTTTATTCTGTTATACGAGAATTTTTGTGACTTTAGTAAACTTATCAGGTTCAATCTGAGATTATCATGCAAAAAAGAAAAAACGGACAATAATTCGTCTGATCATCTCATAGTGTGCACCGGACATAAGTATTTTGTGCTGATATTACGATTAGCTCAAATTTGACAGTTGCTCTCTCTCTTTACTTGCAAGCTTCTATACGGAAAAAGAAGGGTAAGGAAAAAATGTCACGTTTTGTCTGTTGATCTAAAACTTTGTCCCTTTCCCTTAGGAACCGCCCATCTGATCTCAGTGCCCAGGCCTTTGGGATATTGCTGATCTATGATATTGTGCATCTTTTTGTGTCTGCATAATTACTCATTTTTTTCAGGTTTATTAATGCAGTCAAAGGAAAAAGTATGAAATTCAGATTTCTCAGTACTTGCTTTGTTTAGCGAGACAGCAGTATAATTTCAACAAAGACACCACATTTCCAGCAGGAATACATAAAGCCTAAGCTTGTTCTATGTGGGAGCAGGGTGGATATTGCTGATGTAAGACTTATGTAAGCCCTTAGCTCTAACAATCAGGGCCTGTCCTATATTGAATTGTATTGTAACTGTACTGTCTGCCCTCATGTTGTAAAGCACTGCCCAAACTATTGGCACTATATAAATCCTGCATAATAATAATAATAATAATGAAAGAATGGTTAACCACTCTGAACATAGTAAAATGTAAATGTAAGGGCTGATTTATTTTTACATTGGCAAAATGCTATGGCCATTCCCATACAGCACAGGCCTTTCGTGAAGTTTCTAGGTGTAGGAAATATGGTGAGGTTTGGAGTAGAAGCAAGACAGTTAATAATGTTATAATACTGTACAGTGGCAACGTGGTTAGCGCTTCCTCCTAGCAGCATTGGGGTCGTTGGTTCGAATCCCAACCACGGCACTACCTGCCTGGAAGTCTGCATGTTTTCCCTGTGACTGTGTGGGTTTCCTCTGGTTACTCTGGTTTCTTTCATCACTCCATAGACATGCTGGTAGGTTAACTAGCTCTGGTCTAAATTGGCCCTAGTGTATGTATGTATTAATGTGAGTTGGGTACTTTAGACTTGTAAGCTCCTTGAGGGCAGGGACTGATGGGTACTTTAGACTTGTAAGCTCCTTGAGGGCAGGGACTGATGGGTACCTTAGAATTGTAAGCTCCTTGAGGGCAGGGACTGATGTGAATATATCTAAATTGACAGCACTATACAAGTACCTGTAATAATAATAATAATACTGTGTTAGAGTGTATCTGTTTAGACAAGCATGCACTTTTCCTATCCCTGTTAGCCTACAGCGTGTGCATATCTAAAGAGATGATGTGGATGCTTTCTTTGATATCACGTATGCAGAGAGTAAATTTACTATGCCAATTACAGACAAATTTATTTAAAAAAAAAAAGAACATTTCAGCTGGCAGAACCATTAGTAAACATTTACAATCATTTACTTGGATGTATTCGGATATACCTACATTTTTCTTGTTGTTTGGTCTCACTATGTGTGTTGTTTAGAAGATTCACATTGTTGTCTTTGAGATGCTGTATGTGATCAGGTGCTACCTCAAACCAACTTTCCTTTGCAGTAAAGTGTAACCCCGGATTTTTAAAGTAGGACAGTTCTAACTTTTTCAGCCTTCCATGTCTGTGGCCCTGTTGAGGAGATTTCTCATCACTTCCTACCCCAAAGTCACAAAATGTTGGGAAAATCCAAAATGTGAGAGTTCATACTAGAAGAGGAGGTGAAGGAAGGGTAATGTCTCAGTGGACTGTAAAAATTGTGGGATTTCCCATTACTTCCCGTTGTGCCTTTGGGATAGGAAGTGGAGCTCTAACCAAAGGGACACGGAAGTTTAAAAAAAACTGAAAAAGATCTGACCTTTTCCTTCTAACAGTGATACTTCCTGTGTCAGCTCTAATGCTTCCTTGGATCACTAAATGGTGGCAAAACATGTTTCTTTTTTCTTTTTCTTTTTTATTTCTTTTGTTTTAACGCCCCTCTATTTTTTAAAGGTGTTTTTGGAGGCCAATCATTTTTATAGAGGAACCTAAAAATAACTTCATATCCCAAGAGAGGAATACATCTGGAGGCTAGAATGGGGATTCATCTATGGGATTATCTGACAACTTGTTGAGATACTAAAGATGGAAAATAATCCTTCATGCTATGTCTGTATGGATCCTCATTCTATTAGATTGTAAGCTCTTCTGAGCAGTGCCCTCTTAATCCTCTTGTTTTTTATAGTATTGTAACTGTATTGTCTCCCTATTATATTGTAAAGCACTGTGTAAACTGTTGGCACTATATAAATCCTGTATAATAATAATATAATAATAATTCAAGTAAAATGTTATAGGACAAGTTCTATAGTTGTACATTATTAGAGAGAAATACTAATGGAGGTTATAGTAAGATGTATTTATAGGACTAATGAATGGATTATATACACTCACCGGCCACTTTATTAGGTACACCTGTTCAATTGCTTGGTAACACAAATTACTAATCCGCCAATCACATGGCAGCAACTCAATGCATTTAGGCGTCTAGACGTGGTGAAGACGATGTGCTGAAGTTCAAACCGAGCATCAGAATGCTGAAGAAAAGGGAATTAAGTGACTGTGAACATGGCATGGTTGTTGGTGCCAGATGGGCTGGTCTGAGTATTTCAAAAACTGCTGATCTACTGGCATTTTCATTCACAACCATCTCTCTGGTTTACAGAGAATGGTCAGAAAAAAGAGAAAATATCCAGTGAGCGGTAGTTGTGCGGAGGAAAATGCCCTATTAACGTCAGAGGAGAATGGGCAGACTGGTTTGAGATGATAGAAAGGCGACAGTAACTTAAAGTGGAGTTCTGCTGATTTTTTTTTTATTTTAAAGTCAGCAGCTACAAATACTGCAGCTGCTGACTTCTAAAATAAGGACACTTACCTGTCCAGGGCGCCCAAGATGTCGGCACCCAAAGCCGATCTATCCCTCGGCTGTCGGGTGCTGCCGCTGCCATACTCTGCAAGGGAATCAGAAAGTGAAGTGCTGCGCTATCCCACTGGTCCCTGCTGTGTTCTGGGACCCGTGTGTATCCCAGAAGACAGCGGGGGAGACGGGAAGTGGCATAGATACCCGCGGGTGGCCCGGGTATCTATGCCCGGAAGTGGGAGCAAAATACCTGTATTAGACAGGTATCTGCTCCCCCCTGAAAGGTGGCAAATGTGACACCGGAGGGGAGGGGAACCGGAAAAGCGTAAGTTCCATTTTTGGGTGGAACTCCGCTTTAAATAACGACTCTTTACAACCAAGATATGCAGAATACCATCTCTGAACATGCAACACATCGAACCTTGAAGCTGATTGGCTAGACCACACTTGGTACCACTCCTGTCAGCTAAGAACAGAAAACTAAGGCTTCAATGCGCACAGGATCACCAAAATTGGACAATAGAAGATTGGAAAAACGTTGCCTGGTCTGATGAGTCTCGATTTCAGCTGCGACATTCATATGGTAGGGTTAGAATTTGACGTAAACAACATGAAAGCATGGATCCATCCTGCCTTGTATCAACGGTTCAGGCCTGGTGGTGGTGCTGTAATGGTGTGGGGGATTTTTTCTTGGCACACTTTGGGCTCCTTAGTACCAATTGAGCATCGTTTGAACGCCATGACCTACCGGAGTATTGTTGCTGATCATGTCCATCCCTTTATGACTACAGTGCACCTATCTTCTGATGGATCCTTCCAGCATTTCAATGCACCATGTCACAAAGCTAAAATCATCTCACCACTGGACAATGAGGTCACTGTACTCCAATGGCCTCCACAGTCACCAAATCTCAATCCAATAGAGCATCTCTGGGATGTAGTGGAATGAGAGATTCATATCATGGATGTGCAGCTGACAAATCTGCAGCAACTGCATGATACTATCATGTCACTATTTAGCAAAATCTGAGGAATGTTTCTAACACCTTGTTGTATCTATGCCACGAAGAATGAAGGCAGTTCTGAAAGCAAAAAGGGGGCCCAACCCGGTACTAGCAAGGTGTACCTAATAAAGTGGCCGGTGAGTGTATAGAGAGAGAAGTATTGAGGAATGCATCATTCTCTCTCTTTCCATAAGTTAGTATATATCCTGAGCATGATAAAGTCTCTAAATGTGTTTTTCCAGTGATAGAAAGATCATTCTTACTTGAGTTCTTTGATAGACTAATCCTAGGTTCATGCTCTCGTTGGGGGTATGTTTGCAATAGAGTATCCCTTGGCTTGAAAGGGTAGAATTTTGACCTTCAGTTCACCTTCCAAAAAAGGTTAAAATAGTTATTGGAAAAGTATCTATGTAACAAAGACGTAGATGTACAAAGGAAGTATATTCAAGATTGCTAGATCACGAATTGGACATTCATTGTCCAGTTAGGCTGAAGATCGATTGGTGACATAGGAAGTTAAATTGCTGAACCAGGAAAGTGTGTATCACCTGCCTGGCTGTGCACTGTGGCTGCAAACTGGCCTGTCTGCAGAGAATTGTGTTCTAGCCAATTTTGAACTTCCACTTTAAGGGTGAAATATTAGACATGCATGTGTATGTATGATGAACATGTTATTGGTCCTCACTCTGCTTTCTTTTGGCTCACAGAAATCTCCCTGAGGCAAATAAGGATTTTATTAAAATTATGTTAGTGTGCTGCTATTCACATTGTGCTGGATTTAATGTCTTTATCAGATAGAAGAAATCTACATTTTACATTATGTTCAGAAAGGAACACAGTCTTAATATTTCCTGAACACGATTCTACATAAACCAGGCAGTCTTATTGAAACAGAATTACACATATGCCATTGCAGAGTCAACCCTACATGCCTGCTCTTACATAAAGACGCATTCATGTCCTATCACTATCACCTGTCAAAATTCTAACTGACCACATGATGGAAAAACGCATGAGCAGAGAATACCTGTTAGAAATTTGTTTCATTGTAGAATTGAAGAATCCTTAGGTCATAGGATACTTAAGAAAAAGCGTTTATTCTTCACAAAGCAAGACAAGATTTACGTAGTGACACATATGGTAACATATGATATGGCTTCAGACATCAAAAGGAGAAAGATATGTATATATATCAGATGTTGCAGTGGAACCTTGGTTTACAAGTAACGGGGTTAACGAGCTTTTGAAAGCCGAGCAACTATTTTTTTTTTTAATTCTGATTCGGTTTGCGAGTGTTGTCTCACAAAACGAGCAGAATTCAAGCTAATGGGGTGTGTAGTACCGCATTTGGCCAGAGGTGCGGGGGCGCCGGGGACACTAGGAACCTTTCGGAGCCGTTCGGAAATACGTTGAATCACTCAGAAACACTCTGTTTCTGAGCCTTTCTGAGGCTTTCAGAGATCCGCCGAGCTGTCCCCGAGTATTTCCGAGGCTCTCCGGCGCCACCCCACCTCTGGCCACATGCAGTATTGTATGTAATAGAAGTCAATGCGGAACAAATTATCTTTGTTTCCATTGACTTCTATGGGGAACCTCGCTTTGATATGCGAGTGCTTTGGATTACAAGCATTCTCCTGGAACAGATTATGCTCCAAGGTTCCACTGTACATTCTTACAGAGTGTAGGTTTCTTCCTTATCTCTTTCTAACCATCCATTTAGAACCATGTATTCTTATACTGTTTTGTAAAGTTATGTCAGAACTTCATGGGAGTAACACACATTCTTGCATATATGGTTTGATCTGTTGGTAAGATACTAACATAGAAACTCAAAATAGAAATACATACACAGCAAGATGACTTTTCTCTATGTGCTCTGTCAAAGACATGCAGTAACCTATAAAAACGAACATCATTACATTATAACACTTTTATATATTTTTTTATATTTATTTCAGAAACTTTTATCACTTAAAATAATATTAAACTCTAAATCTCTCAGTGCTGGTTCACACTACAGAGACTTGGGATCCGACTTGTAAGTCCTCAAGTCGCCCCAAGTTGCTGGACATAAGAAATGCCATAGAAGTAAATGAGAGCCGTCTTAATGTACACTACTGAACATGCTCCGACTTCAGAAAAGGTTCCTTTACTACTTCAAGGCGACTTCTAGGCAACTTGTATCCATAGATTTCAATGAAAGTTGCCTCCAAGTCGGATCTCCATCTATATTGAAGTGACTTTAGAGGAAAGAGAAAATAATTTACCAAGGTACTTCCCAGGCAACCCCCTCCCTCCAACCGAGCTCATTATTCTGTGATTGGCCACAGCCAAAGTCGCCTGTCCTGGAGGCAGCTTTAAGTCGTGTTGTAAGTCGCGCTGAAATTGCCTCCAAATCCCCCTTGCAAAGTTGGGCTGTAAGTCGGGTTGCCCCTGTGTGAACGGCACTAACAATACCCTTCAGTAAAAAAAAAAATTAATAGGTCCAGAAATTTTGATGTTATTTTCTAATCTCGAATTGTCCTGTAAAATTTTAGTTTAGCGTTGCGCCCCCCCCCCCCCCCCCCTTGTTTAACACTTGATCAAGGGCTAACTTTGCCTAAAACATTTGCAGTTTTTTTAGATCTGTGATGAGGGAATACATGGGATCATTCTGGAGCAGCTATGATGTAACCCTTTAGAAGTCCCTCTAGTGATTTTGTTGCTGGAAACAAAACAAATCATTAATGGCAGTATTTCTTAATTTCTTCAGCTTTTTCTATGTCACTCCCCTGCTCACTGGACCAGTGCAACGTCATTCTGTCACCGCTCCCTCACTACGCAGCATTAGACTCTGCAACATGTGATGAACAGCATCGCTGACAAATTAGGTGGCTTAGGAAGAGGGGTTGTTCCAAAATTGTAAGATATGTCGTGATTTTAGCTACGCGTATATTTGGTTCTACTGATCATTTTCACCGAAGGTAGCCTCTGTTTATGTTTTTTTTTTATCACATGTTCAGTCGGAATTGCCCAGGTTTGTGACAGGTTCACTCACTCCCATTACCAAAGCAGTAAGGCAGACTGCAATGCATATACAGAAGACATATGAAGACCTGCAGACCTTTGTTACTGATTTATGTAAGACAGGATCCACATCACTCCCAGCAAGCTACAATATCGATGATCATAATAAGCCCAACATCAGATACATGTAATCCATAGATACATCAGTGTAATATATTGTCTAGAGGGAGATTACATTCTTTGCTGTGGAAAGCAGGCTCCTGAACTCTCCAGCCTGTAATACATAAATGTTTCACTGGGGATTGTGGATTATTCCCAGGATGGGTGATTGATTCACATGTGGAAGGATTGAATTAGCCCTGTTATACGCTAGTCATTTGTTCTCGGGGGCTCTCTAGATGAATGTTCATGTTGGCGTGATCAGTTTCTGCTGTCTTCTGAACATAGTGTTTTCTTTCACAGTCATTTTTCGATGTGTAGAAAGAAATATACTGCTTATACTGGACATTCAGACATTGCCTGCTTCTGGCAAATGGCTTAAAAACAAAAACAATTTATGGGTAGTTTTGGGGTTTGTATATTTGGAGCCAGCTTTACTTAAGTGAGATGGAACCAACTTCTCTGCACTCTAACCATCCAATCACTTAAATGGAACAAACCTGTATTTATATGTTTTAGTTTCTCTTCACGTGATTGGATGTAACTTACTTTATGTCAAAAGTTACTTTCTTTCACCTCACATCCCAAATATATAAAGTTAGCACTTGGTGCATTCAGAGTAAGCATTGTTTCATATAACTATCACAGCAGTTTAGTGTATCCATATACAGTTAGTGTAGCAAGTTTCATTGAGGCACACAAGACTGATACATTATAATGTGTTATCTGATTACTGATAGCATCCTGACTTTCATTGTAGCTGTAAAATTGGAGTCTTGGGGGGAAAAATGGGCTGCTAGGAAATCTCTGAGAAGCTAAAATCACCCCCCTTTTATCTGAAAAAGAGGTAGCAAACTAAAAAAAATCATAATTAACCACTAGCCCACCGCCCACCGTCATATGACGTCCTGGGCTTTGGGCGGGTATATCTGAATGATGCCTGTAGTTACAGACATCATTCAGATATTGCCGGTTTCAGCCGGCGAATCTCTACACCATAGGAATGATCATAGCGGCCGTTCCGCCGCTTGATCGTTCCTATGGGAGGCGAGAGGGGACGTCCCCCCCCTCCCACCGCCCTCCGGTGCTTGCTCCGACTCACCGTTACGATCGGTGAGGTGGAGAGTGGATCCGCCGGCGCCGGATGTAGATCATAGAGATTTCCGGCGGACCAGATGGTCCCCGGAGTCTCTATGATCGTCGGAGGCCGGGCGCGATGTTATGACGTCACGCCCGGCCTCTCCATTCAAAAAAACAGCGCCGCTTCGGCTTGGAAGTGGCGATCGTTTTATTTTTATTTTTTATTACAGGCTTCCCAGCCTAGTGGTGAGATATGGGGTCTTATTGACCCCCTATCTCACTATTAAGAGCACCTGACATGTCATATTGCTATTACAAGGGATGTTTACATTCCTTGTAATAGGAATAAAAGTGATCAATTTTTTTTTTTTTCAAAAAAGTGTCAAAATAAAAAAAATAAAATATAATTAACAATAAAAAAAAAAATAAAAAATTTTAAAGCGCCGCTGAAGCGAACGCATACGTAAGTCCCGCCCACATATGAAAACGGTGTTCAAACCATACATGTGAGGTATCGCCGCGAACGTTGGAGCGAGAGCAATAATTTTGGCCCTAGACCTCCTCTGTAACTCAAAACATGTAACCAGTAAAAAAATTTAAAGCGTCGCCTATGAGGATTTTTAAGTACCGAACATTGGCGCCATTTCACGAGCGTGTGCAATTTTGAAGCGTGACATGTTAGTTATCTATTTACTCGGCGTAACTTCATCTTTCACAAAATGCAAAAACATTGGGCCAACTTTACTATTTTGTTTTTTTTTTAAACACAAAACAGTTTTTTTCCCCAAAAAAACACATTCGAAAAATTCCTGCGCAAATACTGTGTGAGATAAAAAGTTGCAACAACCGCCATTGTATTCTCTAGGGTCTTTGCTAAAAAAACATATATAATGTTTGGGGGTTCTATGTAATTTTCTAGCAAAAAAAGGATGATTTTTACATGTAGGAGCAAAGTGTCAGAATTGGCCCGGTATTGAGGTGGTTAATTGGGACCATTTATAGTGATTCTAGGGCAGCCCCACAAATACAAACCAGTTCTCAGCAGATCTGCTTGAAAATGCATGTAGTATCGCACATTATCGTTGATTTTCAGATGCATTTTGTTAAAGCCCAACTCCAGAAAGATTTTTTTTTTTCTTATAGTGTGGGGAAGAGTTAGAAACAACAATTTTTTATAGCAGTTTGTGTCCCCATTAGCAAGATTACTTCTCAGGTCCTGGTTCTGTTTTTGTCGAATTAGGGCGATAGGCAGAGAAGAGAATCTTCTTCAATAGGACAGAAATACCAAAACAAAGCTTGGTCAGGTTTTGTTGCCATTCCATGTGCTCTCCTGTCCCATCGACCACCGATCTAATTTCTTGTCCTAAGTTACAGGGGTGTCATTGAGAGACACAGTGAGCAGAAATCTCCCCCAATGGAGTCACAGACCTCATTCAAAACTAAAAAAACAACAGAAAATGCTCATATTTAAACTTGAAGGGACTTGTTCACGTTAACTTGAATGGCAAAATGCAGAATTGAGAACTTTTTTTCCATCACGCCATACATGCACAGCAACTCATTGATGGGTATGAGTCAAAACTATTTGCTCACTTCCATGGATTTTATCGTAGTTGGAAACAAGCCTGCATTGTCTGAGAACCTTGTTATGGTTTTTCCTGTTGAAGATAGGTAAAACAAACATTGCCTGTCTAATTTCACTCAAAAGCAGGGCTTTTTCCTGCAGAATATGAGTTTGATCCCTAGATGTTCTGCCTGATAGATGTTTCAGTGTATGCCTGCTTGTCTTTACCTCCAGAAGTTTAGTATCGGCCAACCCTATGCTGGAAAAATAAGCAGAAGATAAGTGGCTGACTACTAAGTGACCGATGCCCTGCTTTCCATTGCTTGGCTGAGTTAGGCTATGCTTTGCACATTTATGCTTTTCACATCATTTGCCAGACCCATTGCAGAGAGGATAAATTAACAAAGCAGGTAAAGGACAAGCAGTTGTAATTGCACTGTAAACCAAAGTCAGGCAGAAACCAATGTAACTGAACTGTGTATTGAAGAAGACCATCAGATTTCTCCGCCACAATGTTCTCCTGAGGACTATGTGCAGATTGCTTCTTCCCCTGCCCCATAGTGTGACGGTATGACTATACAGGAGATCGGATTTAAAGAGCCCACAGAAATGTTCCTAGCTCTCAGATGCCAACTGCGAGAATTCAGCTTTTTAAAGTCTAAAACTTTATACATAAAAGCATCTCAAGAGAGTACCTGGCATATTGGATTTGTTTGAAAGCTAAATGGATAGATTTTTATAGTGTTGCTAGTTGTGGTCTAGAAGAAGTGGTCCATGCTAATGCTCTAGTGTTCATAGCTATAGCTTACCCTTGGTAACTAGAAAAAAGACTGCACCAGCAAAACCTCTTTCCAATAGAGTGGTTGACTTCCCTTTCACTATAGTCCAAGGTGGACTGATGTGTAGGCATGATCCAGCACTTCATTCTAGAGCAGGTGTCTCCAAACTGTGGCCCTTTGATAGCCTTTATCTGGCCCTTTCGGGCACTATTCCTCCCACTGATATGAGGCACTCCCACATGTTCCTCCCACTGAAACCAACAGCAGGACATAATGCCTAATGCCCCGTACACACGGTCGGATTTTCCGACGGAAAATGTGTGACAGGACCTTGTTGTCGGAAATTCCGACCGTGTGTAGGCTCCATCACACATTTTCCATCGGATTTTCCGACACACAAAGTTGGAGAGCAGGATATAAAATTTTCCGACAACAAAATCCGTTGTCAGAAATTCCGATCGTGTGTACACAAATCCGACGGACAAAGTGCCACGCATGCTCAGAATAAATAAAGAGACGAAAGCTATTGGCCACTGCCCCGTTTATTGTCCCAACGTACGTGTTTTACGTCACCGCGTTTAGAACGATCGGATTTTCCGACAACTTTGTGTGACCGTGTGTATGCAAGACAAGTTTGAGCCAACATCCATCGGAAAAAATCCTAGGATTTTGTTGTCGGAATGTCCGATCAATGTCCGACCGTGTGTACGGGGCATAACACTAATGATTCCTCCAACTAATACCAATGATGGGGCACTATTCCTCCTCCTACTGAACCCTAGGCGCTATGTAACTGATCACCAACCCACAGACAATGTTAATTCTCACTGATGCTGGGAGATTTTTCTACTCTCACTGGCCACAGTCCACCCCCCTAAAGTCTGAAGGACAGTAAATTGGCCTTTTGTTTGAAAAGTTTGGAGACCCCTGGTCTAGAGTGGTCTGAAATGTAGTCATGCTCTGACGGCGCTCAGGGCAACAGAATTACGAAGCGCTGAAGTACTTTTAATCTTACAAAATGTCAATAAGAGGAGATTGGGGAGGCAGGCAGACTCTGCCCTCACTGCTTATCTTGGAAAAGAGTAGTTAGTGGGACTGTTTTTTTTTTTTAAATACACCTACCCATATAGGCAATTAGGTTGTTTCTCACTGCTGCTGAAATCAACTGTATTGGCCCTCTCCTATCTATGAGTAGCTTTAAATTCCAGCTTCCCTATCTATCAATATACCATTATTGTACCTCTGTTGCAGAAAAATCAAAGCTTTCTTACCTTAGCCCCTGGTGTGTTCCATAGAAAAGTTCAGGACTTTCTGGTATATAGGTTTGGAACATGAGAACCAGTTAGACACATGAGGCGGACCCCGTTAGTACACACATCCTGCACCCATCAACTATGTTTGCACGGGATCCCTCCAGGTGTGCATTTGCCTGGCTTGTCAGTGTAGGCTGTCATGTTTACATGGCATCCCCAGTGTCCCTCCAGATGGGCCCGGGCCACATGTAAACTCTCTGTGGCCACAGGTTGGACACCTCTGATGTAATGCAAGGACCTGCCTGATTGGATACAGAGTGAATGGAAAGGTGAGTTATCTTATTCCATAGTTTTTGTAAATCTTAAGGAAATTGTACAGAGATTGTACAATCAGATTGTATAGTATATGGCCACCTTTATACACCTAAAATAAGTAGTCTTGCTTTCAGTGTCATCAATTGTTAATGGCACCTCAAACACAGAAGCAAACATACATTTTGCCGCAGCATTTTGACGAGTGTCAAACACAGCAAAACATACAGTAAAAAAATGTGCAAACCACAACGTGATGTGTCCCATGAGCTACTTTGCTGGATGTAGGGTAGTCCATTGAAATCAATGGGCTGTGCTATGCATGTCCTAGGAAGAACAAGCCAAAAAATATACGGTCCCACTGCGTTAAGCCCGGTACACACTAGTAGTTTTTTTTCCGTTCAACCCCGCAGGCTGAGCGAAAAAAAAACTGAGGAGCTCAGGAGGAGTCGCTGTACTAACAATCCGAAATTAGTACAGCAATCTCCCCCGCTGAGCTATTGTGTTCTGACAGGGGGAAGCGCCCCCTCCCCGCCAGAACACTCCGTTGGCTCAGAGTGCTGATCCGGTGCCAATCAGCAGACTTTTATTGGTCTGCTTCTGCTTAACGGCCGGCTTCTGTCGGATTGGCTGCCATACACATGGGCCGAATGGCATCCAGTTTCTATTAAACCCACCGATGCCGCCTGATAATCAGCTCGTGTGTAACTAGGCTTTAGGTGTGAATAGAGCCTGAACGTGAATTTGGTGTGTTTACACAAGGACAGTGAGGCTCTATTCACATCAGCGTGCTTTGGAAATGTGCAGCAAATGCACATAGGGCTTGCATTACCATCAAATCAAATGGCACCCTAAGCATGGGTATCAGGCGCATGTTTGCCATGTGTTTTGTCACGTGACAAAGTGCTTCAAAATGCACCAAAAAGCCAGAAACGCACCACTCAAGAACAAAGTTCTGAAGCTTCTTTGGAGTGTTTTGTCAGGTGCAGGGCAGTCCATTCAAGTGAAAAGGCTGCCATATGCACGATGAGCACAAAAGCTCCAAAACGTCCCTCAAAAAATACATACAGAGATGTGAATGGGGCCTGACAGGTAAGTGTCTTCATCCACTCCCTCCTTTGTAATTGTTTGAAAGGTGGCCATACACTATACAATCTGATTGTAAATTTCCTTTAGTTTAACCAAAACAAAAGAATAGGAGGACCCACTTATCTATCCATTCATTCTGTATTCAATGAGGCGGCCCTTGTACTGCATCAGGGGTATCCAACCCATGGTCCGGACCAGACTGGAGGGATGCTGGGGATGCCGTGCAAACATGACAGCTATGGCAGCCTACATTGATAAGCCAGGCAAATGCATGCCTGAAGGGATGCCGTGCATTGATGGGTGCAGGGTGTGTATGCTAATGAGGTCAGCTGGTGAACGGCTTCCTATGTCATACTGCTTTTCACATCCCAAATCTACATACCAGGAAGTCATAAACATTTGTATGGAACACACCAGTGCTAAGATAAGACCTTGTCCTAAAAATCAAAGAAAGCTTTTATTTTTCTGCAACAGCGGTACATTTAATGGTATATTGGTACATAGGGGAGCTAGATTTTGGAGAAATTTTTTTTAACTTGAGCATCAAGGCCCAAATGCAGTCCCCCCCCCCCCCCAATCATAAATACAGTGGCACTGTAGGAAGTCCAGTCTGTGTGTAGCTTTAGATAACTGATGCATCAGATATTTGCAAGTTGTAGGCTTCTGCTAAATGAATTGCAATTGCATGTGCCTTCAGAGCATTACTTGGAGGGCTGTAACTGGAGACCCTATTGCCCAAGTAACCCTTCTGCCATCTAACCTTTTTATACCCTCTCTTGGCAGGAGAAATATTACATTACCAGTACACATGAATGATTTAAAAAGTCACTGTGCTAAAAAAATAAATAATTGATGCATCTATTTCCCCCCCCCATGAGATCTCTGTTGCTTTTGGCTAGGCATCATGTATGTCTAGAGGGTATGGTGAAAGTTGTAAAAAAAGACAAGTATGCGCGAGGCATCATGTATTTCAAAATGACCCTTCTACCCTCCTTACACATCTCAGGAGGACTGTGCTGCGTTGGCAGGAATGTTTATGCTAAAGGTTTTCTCTCCGTTTTCTATGTAGATGTTCAACTTTCAGATGTTGATTGTTTGAAGAGGAGGATTGTAATTCGCGTTCCACTAAGTAAAGATCACATGCATGTAGGCTTAATACAAACCCATGCATGCTCCATTCAAAGATTACAGCTTGCACGCCTGGAGAATGCTACTGCAGTGCTTTGTTACCAACGAACCTTCAGATTACTCATTTGTTTGACTGCATTTTATGACGTCTGATACCTTGCAGCTGTTTATGAGGGTCCTGTTGGAAGGTGAACTTGTGATCTCTTTGCAGATAAAAACGAAGACTGTACCCCAATAGCCAAGCCTTTAAGACCAGTGGACAACATGCCAGTAGATTCCAGGGTGGCTACAATTAAGCAGCGCCCAACAAGCAGATGCTTCCCTCCTGCTACAGAAGCCAATGTGAGTAGGAGAGGTGGGCGGAAGTGGCCAGTGGGTCGCATGTCACATCTGGACATTAAAAGATTAATAGATGATATTGGGGACCAAATTCGTGCTTGTTACATTGTAAGAGCTGAACATCTGATGGTCAACTTTCGGAGGTGTGAAGGATGTAAACCCTAGTTGTGCATTTTGTTCATAGAAATAAAATTGGCTTCTAAAAAAAAAAAAAAAATAAGAAGAGCACACCCAACCTAAATGAAATAAATAGCTTTTATGTTATAGGGTTATAGACATAGCTTCAAAAAAATAATAGTTTTGTTTTTGTAAAGATAAGTTTTTCTTTTATTCTAAAGAACAGCCATTATGATTTAGTGTATGTACAGCCAAAAATGTTTTCTAGTTTTGTATGGTGTAAGGAAGCGTTATAACCTCTTGTCAAGTTTCTATTGCTGCGTCCCCTCTGGGTATGTTCGCTCTTTCTCTCACCATCTCTGGTTACCACTATCACTGGGACAAAAAAGTGATAAAAATCAACATTTTACCGTTGTAGGAGGTAAGGAAAACCAACTAATGGGGACAACTGTCTACGAGGGGAATTCTTCCGAGTTTGTGGAGATTTTCTCTTACTACTTTGTTGCATCTCTGGGACATGAATCGAAGGGAAATATACAGACAAGAAAAAAAATAAACTGACAGGTTTAAACCATTCCCTACGCTATCCAAAACTAGAAAAAAAAAACCTTTTGGCTATTTGTACATGTGAATAAACCAGTGCTAAAGAATTATGTGAGCTGATATTCTTGACCACCCCTAACCTTGAAAATGAAGAGTCCCGGGCTGTCATGAGGATTGCACATGGTTACCGCCTTGAACCTGAAATATATAGATTGGGAAGTCTGACCTTTCTGCTTTGTATACATGTACAAGAGAATTTTACAACCCAAGACGGCTACGAAACTATGATTATCAGAAGGAGGTCAGCAAGGGCAGCTTTTGCATTTCTCTCAGTATAGGTTTCTATTAAAAGAACAAGTGCACCTTTGTAATTAATTTCCTATGACTTAGCCCTGAACAAGGGTGAAAGACGTAAGCGAGGCGTTATGTCCAGAAGAAGAGATTTGTGCATAGAATGTCATACAACTGCTACAGTAAAATTGGTTAAAAGCAGTATTAAACACAAAATCAAACATTTATTGTATTGCAGCTTACCGATTCTTATACATAATGGCTGCTTTAGTTTCCTTTTTTAGGCTTTATTTCTTCTATTTACATCTGGTAACTCTCCAGCAGAATGTATCTGTTTACATGGATGAGACAAATCACTAGCTTGAACAGCTTTTATTTATTCATGCAAAACCTTTATTCCAAAAGGAAAAAAAAACTGTTTGCTGTAAATGATTTTAAAGTGTGATCTCGAGTTTGGCTTCAATTTGTTAGTGGTTCCAAATCTGCTAATACATTAGCAGGTTTTCTTTCCATCTGGTGATCCTGCCAGTAAGTCTGTTGGTTTTTAACAGAACAAGCTGTCCTGCAAATGTAGCAGTTAGTGTTGAGACAAACCATTTACCACTGGCTGGGATGCTTACATTGTTCAGCTTTTATTTTTTTTTGTGTAAAACCTTTACCCCCCCCCCCCCCCCCAAAAAAAAAAAATGTTGCTGTAACTGCAGTGTAAGGTGGAGTTTGGCTTCAATGTGTTAGTATATCTAAATCTACTAATACATCTAACACTCCCCTCCCCCAGACTGACAATGCTGCTGCCCAAGGGGTGCCCCCTGTGCTCCTTCATCCAGAGTGGGGGCACTCTAATACAGAAAGTATGTTACTGGCCAGATCACCAGGTGAAAACAGAAGGAAAAAAGCCTAAGAAAACGAATGCAGCCACAATATCTAATGATTGGTAAGCTGCAATATATGACATTTTTGGTTTCATGTTTAATATCGCTTCAAGATTGGCTGCTGCTCCTATTCACTACTGATCATGTGAAATGCCTAAACTTTTGGTCATGGGGCCAGCTATGGAAATAGTCTGAGACAGCAATTTTTTTATGGGAATAATATATAACTGTATTTGTTACTCTTTTACCACCCCAGCAAGACCGTAAACTTTACAGGCGATACTTGTGTGGTTTTCTAAATGCTGCCCCATCCTGGTAATACAAGGTTATTGCAGCAATGTTTTTTATTCCTCTAACAAGCACATATATATATATATATATATATATATATATATATATATATATATATATATATACACACATACAGTGAGGGAAAAAAGTGAGGGCTCCGACCATAAATATATATATATATATATATATATATATATATATATATATATATATATATATATATATATACATACATACAGTGAGGGAAAAAAGTATTTGATCCCATGCTGATTTTGTACTTTTGACCGCTGACATAGAAATGATCAGTCTATAATTTTAATGGTCAGTTTATTTTAATAGTGAGAGACAGAATAACAACAAGAATATCCAGAAAAACACATTTCAAAAAAGTTATAAATTGATTTGCATTTTAATGAGTGAAATAAGTATTTGACCCCTTCGCAAAACATGACTTGGTGGCAAAACTCTTGTTGGCAATCACAGAGGTCAGACGTTTCTTGTAGTTGGCCACCAGGTTTGCACACATCTCAGGATTTTGTCCCACTCCTCTCCAAGTCATTAAGGTTTTGAGGCTGACGTTTGGTAACTCGAACCTTCAGCTCCCTCCACATATTTTCTATGGGATTAGGGTCTGGAGACTGCCTAGGTCACTCCAGGACCTTAATGCGTTTCTTCTTGAGCCTCTCCTTTGTTGCCTTGGCCGTGTGTTTTGGGTCATTGTTATGCTGGAATACCCATCCACGGCTGGCTGAGGGAAGGAGGTTCTCACCTAAGATTTGATGGTACATGGCCCTGTCCATTGTCTCTTTGATGCAGTGAAGTTGTCCTGTCCCCTTAGCAGAAAACACCCCCAAAGCATAATGTTTCCACCTCCATATTTGACGATGGGGATGGTGTTCTCGGGTCATAGGCAGCATTCCTCCCCCTCCTCCAAACACGGTGGGTTGAGTTGATGCCAAAGAGCTTGATTTTGGTCTCATCTGACCACAACACTTTCACCCAGTTCTCCTCTGAATCATTCAGATGTTCATTAGCAAACGTCAGACGGGGCCCTATTCATGTGCTTTCTTGAGCAGGGGGACCTTGCGGTCACTGCAGGATTTCAGTCCTTCACAGAGTAGTGTGTTACCAATTGTCTTCTTGGTGACTATGGTCCCAGCTGCATTGAGATCATTGACAAGATTCTCCCGTGTAGTTCTGGGCTGATTCCTCACCGTTCTCATGATCACTGAAACTCCATGAGGTGAGATCTTGCATAGAGTCCCAGACTTGACAGTTATTTTGTGTTTCTTCCATTTGCAAATAATTGCACCAACTGTTGTCACCCCTCTCCCTTTGAGAGTGCTCCCAATCTCAGCTTGTTAACCTGTATAGAAAACACCTGGGAGCCAGAAACCTTGCTGCTTGATAGGGGATCAAATACTTATTTCACGCATTAAAATGCATATCAGTTTATAACTTTTTTGAAATGTGTTTTTCTGGATATTTTTGTTGTTCTGTCTCTCACTGTTAAAATAAACCCACTATTGAAATTATAGACTGATCATTTCTTTGTCAGTGGGCAAACGTACAAAATCAGCAGGGGATCAAATATTTTTTTCCCTCACTGTGTGTGTGTGTATCTATCTATCTATCTATCTATCTATCTATCTATCTATCTATCTATCTATCTATCTATCTCTATATCTATACACAGTGAGGGAAAAAAGTATTTGATAAAATAGTATTTTATAAAATAGGCACCATAGATCCAACTTCCCCATTTACAGACTGAACGAATGTGATGCTAGCAAAGCAAACGCATGAAATTTTAGTCCTACAACAACAACTTTTTAACATGTCTGTGTAATGGTCAAGCTTGTGCTGTTGTAGAAGGACTTGCTTAGGTTTGATTTGGTCTTCCTTGTATACCATTCTCTGCTTGTAGGTTGAGTTTGAATATTAACAACAGAATATATGAAAGAGATTGCATGTTACCCTGTGAACGTTGTTTGATAATGTCATGTGATTGAAAAGACCTTCCATTAGCTATGTTTTATCTCATTCTGTTTTAGTCCATATATGATAGGCAGGGTATCGCTGTAATACCGCCCACTGTTCCAGGAAGCCCTCATGGCCCATTTCTGGGTGTACCTCGTGGTACGATGAGAAGGCAGAAATCTATAGGTAAGCCCTCACTTGCTGTGATGTGTGTCTACATGTCTGTAATACACATAAGCTTTATACATGTTGGTGATGCCTAAAAACGAACCAAACTTTTCAGTTTGGTGTTTCAGTCCATTGCATGCTGCAACATTCCTGTTCTTACTGGTGTCACTTTGGCTGTTTGTACCAGAACCACCTATTTGTTCTTTTTTGTGCTCATATTTTTGTAGATCACGTTCCAAAATAGTAAAAGCAACTAGATAAAGAAAATTTAGTCTAATTTCTACCCAGAGCATGGAAAATATACCTGGATGGGACTTTAGAATTTCTTCATTTCAGCATCATCTAAGTTAACATTGCATTTTCAGATGTATATGATTGTCTTTGCCAATCAGACTGAGTACTGTGCATCTAATGTCTGGTAATATAGTCTTTGAACTTGTTAGGCAAATTGCTGGCTGAGCTACTGTTACCCCCAGAAAAAGCTGGCACTGCGGGGACCAAACACAAAAACAATTAACCAAGACACACAAATATAGTAATAAAAAAGGGGTCTGCACAAAGTCTGCATTCCCATATCTTCTCTCCACTGCCAGGACTCAACTACCTCCATTGAAAGAAAAGTACAGTCAGGTAATTGTAATAACAATCTGTTTATAGAAAGTAGGACCATACACTTAGGTGTAATATTGGTAGAACCACTGTTCTTACTGGTCAATCTATTTATTCTCAGGGGCCCCCATAGACTGCTGTTATTTGCTATGTTAACCTGCTTGCTGTTGCAGCACTGTGAGGCACACCTGTGTGTCTTCAGGTAGCACTTACCAAGCTGGTAACGTCACACAGAATAAACATGTCAGCAAAGCATCCCTGATTGTGACTTCACTGATCTGGGTTCTTCTACAATGAATCTAGATAGGGTGTGTTCTCACACAGCCACATTACCAACACTGTCCAGCATGAAGTGCTGGTGACTTCATATCCTATAAACTAGATTTTTCCATATCTATGCTTACGGCAAGTAGCCTCCAACAGTGGAATTCACAGCTTAAAATTAAGACCTGCATCACTGTTAGATGCCTCAAACACAGGGACATTCAATAAGTGCTATCCGCTCAGCTTTGCTTTACAACATAGTGCCTACTGCATAAAGCACAAGCAGTCATGCTGCACTCGCAAAGCAGGAAGCCAAAGCAAAACAGTCACACTAACCTGTAATAACTATGATGGTCAACTTGGACTCAACTTGCTGCTCCTTTATTCCAGGTTAGTGACTTAGAAAATATAAAACCAGAGGAATCCGGGCAATTAGCATTTTCAGAGGGTGGTCACCAATTGCATTCCCTACATTTTTCTTGATACATGTTTTTTTAGACTTAAAGGAGAAGTACAGCCAAAGCTTGCTTGGCTGTACTCCTGTGGATCACAGAAAGTGCAGTTCATTCTGCCTGCTGTTGGCTGACATCACAGAGACAGTCCAGTTTGGGGAATGATCTTGACCCTATGGTTGGGATCCGCCCAGAACCCTGGAACTGCACCTGGCTCAGCCACTCAGCCAGCTGTTGAGAGCCTGAGCTAGCCACTCCTGCCCCCTCCACAGCCCAGCGCTCTAGTGAGCGCGGGGGTGTGTTCAGAGTAGACGGCGGTGGCTGACAATCGCCAGCTCTCTGCTCAAGGAGAACTGAGCAATCAGCAGTGTTTGTTCTCACGCTAACCGATGCTGCATTCACATAGGTAAGTATGATTCTTTAAAAAAAAATTCCCCAACTTCTCTTTAAATTTTAACCCCAGCTCTTAAACCTCAGTGTAAAGGGAAATCAAGCCCCGCAAAAAACATTTTTTTATTATTTAGGCACTTGGCATAATGTACTGGTATGCACCGCATACTAGCACATGACAGACTTACTCGTCAAAGTATGTCCTCCAGCACTGTGCTGTCAGTGCTCGGGTGCATCCATCTTCTTCCTCCTTCCGGGTTCACTCTGTTTGGCCGCTTAAATAGCTGGGCCATATTGACGTCACTCCTTCGTGTGCGAACTGGAGTCCCTTCATCATGGCACAGAGTGGGTGCTGTAAGTGTAATCTGAAGAAGCAATAATGACAGAAGAGATCATTAGGGTCTCCTTTTGTCATACAAAACCCTACCTGCAACTCAGCCCTAAACTTAACCTTTACCCTCAACTCGGCTTCAAAACTGAAGTCTCCAAGATCAGCCGCAATCAAATGACAGATGATCATTGTGAAAATTGGGTCTCTACTAGTACCACCAACACTACTGCAAATCCAGACCATTATGTGCAAAGATCAAAGTGCCCCCCTCCTGCAGTTTCCCTTTAAGCAGATTGCTCCCATTACATACTTCTACATGGAGGGCCCCTATCAAATGAAAAAAAGATTTTCTTGGACAGTAAGCTCAGACACTTGCTGCAAACAGTCTCCTGTTACTATCCTGTCTTCATGGCTTGTACCGTCACTTGTCACTAGTGTTTGAGGTGTATTGGAGTGTTTGAAATTTTGCTTCCGTCATGTCATGAACTATGCAGACCGTAAATTAATTACAAATAATTCCATGTAATCTAATGCTACATGACTAGGCAGCAAGGATGGCAAATGATTTTCTGCATAATTAACAAGTGATTTCCTTTTGTCAGACAGCAGAATCACTCTGTCAGGTTAGTAGCTTGGTACACTTTAGGATGTGCAATTATACACTGATTATTCTTACCATTTCATTTGCATGTTTCAGCTAGTTTTATTTTGCAGGCTGTAATTAGTGTGTATTACTGGCAAGTTCCACTAATGCTTTTCATTGCCTCACCCTTTTCATCTGCATAAGCATTGGATTTAGGGTTCTTCAGTAGTCAAGGTAGAAACATGCGAGAGGTTAAATTGAGGATTCTATGTGGTTTACAGTAATGGTGCTCTTCTAAAAACATTGCAGCCAAGTTGCAACCAATGATCATGATGTGCATGTTACAAGAGAATAGAGAAATGAATAAACAATGATGCATCTTAATTCTTGAAGACCAATTCACTTGTCAGTCCTGACGTTGAGGCCTCTTTGTTACCTGACATCAGCTACTGCGGTTCTCCTCTGGTGTTACCTCTGAGCAGCGCCAGGAGAAATTTAAAGTACACCTGTCACGACAGACCCACAGGGGGCTGCCATTGATGGCTGCTTTCTAAAATTGCTACTTGCCTGGCCAGTACTTTTTGATCTACAGACCTTGAATCAACATGCTGCACACCAGTGGCGTCGCTAGGGGGTGACTTTTGGGGCTATAGCCCCAAATCTGGGGCCCATAGCCCCAAGTCTCTGCAGGGTTCCCCCAAGGGAGGGGAGGCTCTCTTGGGACCCTGATGTAAGTGGGGGGCTCTCTGAGGACCCTAATGCAGGGGGAAGGCTCTCTGGGGACCCTGATTTAAGGGGGGCTCTCTGGGGACCCTGATTTAAGGGGGAGGCTCTCTGGGGACCCCGATTTAAGGAAGAGGCTCTCTGGGGACCCTGATGCAAGGGGGAGGCTCTCTGGAGACCCTGATGCAAGGGGAGGCTCTCTGGGGACCCTGATGCACGAGGGAGGCTCTCTGGGGATCCTAATGTAAGGGGGGCTCTCTGGGGACCCTGATGCACGAGGGAGGCTCTCTGGGGATCTTAATGTAAGGGGGGCTCTCTGGGGACCCTGATGTAAGGGGGGGCACTCTGGGGATATATACACACACACGTATATTATATATATGTGTATGCCCGCCCAAGCACATGACTTTCTTTACTACGTTGCTATGGGCTCTAGCCCCAGATCTTTTGTAGACCTAGCAACGCCCCTGCTGCACACACATCAGAATTCCTTATCTCTGTACTTTTTGTGGGTCAGAGCATTAATATCAAAGCAGCAGCATGAGAGGCAACTGGCATTTGAAGAAGAAAAGCAAGATGGCAGCCTCCATATTTGTTATGCGACAGGTTCCTTTTTTTATTTTATTTTTTTTTGCTACTTGAAAAACATTTCTTAATAAATTCCCTGCAAGAGAAGACTCTTAATAATTACCTCTCAGTACGAGAGGTAATTATTAAGAGTCGAACCTTGCGGTCTTTACGCACTACAGCATCCAGCATAATCATCAGCATCTGACACTCCTGGGTGTGTCAGATGCCAGTGTCTTCTGCTGTCTACTGTGATTGTATATATCGGCCCCTACATCACTACAGGACACAATACAGGATTCAGTAGTGACAAAGGGATGGCTGATGGAACCACAGTGGGGGACAAGGCACTGGACACACACAGAAGTGTCAAATTCTAAAGATTCTGCAGCCATCAAAGCTCTTGAAAAGAGCAAAGCCAGTACTCACCATCTGCCACAGAAACTAATATTAAATCTTCTTTTGAAGACAGGAAATTACGCATTTGTTTTTCAAGCGACAGTCATTTATTTTATGTGTTGTAACATTTTTATGAAAATAAACTTCTAGTGAGGAAGCATGTAAAATAGACATTGTCAACTAGGGTTCCTCCAGAGTTTGCGAGGGATTCCTTGAGCAATGAGCAACTTCTGCCTCCCGTATAAGTTCCCAGGGACACCATTCATCTTTTTAGCTATATATAAAGGGGGATTCTTCCTACTGACCACAAATGTAATAAGCATTCTTGCCACTGTCCATCACACTAATGTAAACTGAGCTCTAAGTTAAGTTATTAGCAGAGGTACCCTGAGATCATAAAGTTATTTCAAGGGTTTCTCCGTGTTAAAAAGGCTGCCGTGCTGATCCAGTAGCCTCAGTATAAAGTCACTGACCTGGCACAACTATATATCGGGAATCGTGACTTCATTCTGATCTTCCTATCATGCATGGTACTTCTGAGACAATGTCTCAAAGTGTTAAAGTCAGAGACAGCCAGGCAACTAGGATTTTTAAATGCAATACAGCAGCGGCAGCTATTTTTCTTTTTTTTCAGTGCAGGTTAACTTTAAGGGCTTGTGTGGATGGGAGTTTATAAATCACCATTGTAATATGACTTTGGGGCCCGCATTGTTGTTTATATCCATAGAAATAACAGACATGGCAGGGCAATAACATTTTTGCTTTCAAATTTATATTGAATGCAGTTTGTTCTGTTCAGGCACGCTGCGCACCTGTTTTTAATTCAATTGCTGTCAAAGTATGTGAAGCACATGGTTAGTGCAGTACACACATTTCAGATGCTTTTGCAATGCTCATCATTCCTTTTCAAAGAAAACCAACAATAAGGTTGTTAACAAAAGCAAAACTGTAACAAAAGATAAAGCTTATAATACAAACATAATATAAACACATCATCTTTTGAAAATGCAGCCTTAATGTCTCGATTTGTTTGGGACGTTTTTGCCTAGTTATCTTGCAACATCAATGTACACAACAAATTTGATCATATAAAGCTGGGAAGCAGTTTATTTTTATTTTTAATAAAGATTGGTGAAGTTAAACATTTTAAATTATGTCTGGTGTCACTAAGGCAACAAAGATCCGTGTGCACAAGAAGTGTAGATAGGACCTCCTAAGCCCCGTACACACGGGCCAAATGTCGGGTGGCATCGGCCGGTTCAATAGAAACCAGCAGACATTCGGCCCGTGGGTACTGCAGCCGGTCGGACAGAAGCCAGAAGGGGCATGACTGAAAAAGGTCAGCCAATCAGCTCCCGTTTAGCACTCTCAGCCAATGGCCGTCCCCCTGTCAGAACACAATAGCACAGCAGAGGAGATCGCTGTACTAACATCTGATAGTTAGTGGAGCGGCTCCTCCTTAGCTGTCAGGTTTTTTTTTGTTCAGCCCGCTGGATTGAACAAAAAAAAAAAACTAGCAGTGTGTACTAGGCTTTAGCATCAGAGCCCTTTAAATTAGAAACAATACCTAAAGTGTTACTAAAGGCATTTTTTTTTTTTTAATTAAAATAACAAATGTGTTAAGCCCTATACACACATATTAGATTTTCTGCTGATTTTTGTCTTCAGATTTACCAAAACCATGTAGTGCAAGGGCCTGCCTGATTGCATACAAATTGAAACTCCTAAGGTTTGACCTCATATTATATGGTTTTGGTACATCTGAAGGAAAAAATCATCAGAAAATCTGTTCGTGTGTATGGGGTTTTATACTTGCCTGCTCTGTGCAGTGTATTGCACAGAGTGACCCTGATCCTCCTCTTCTTGGGACTACCATAGTCAGCCACTGGCTGTGGGTAGAAACGTAGTCCCCGCGCTCCTGACCTGTGTGTCTACAGAGCTGTGCTCCGCAGACTGAGGCTGGGTTCATACTAGAGCACGGAGCGGCTCACAGCAGGGGTCCGGGGCGTCTCCATTCTGTGTTTCAGGTCCAATTTCAGCCCCAATTTTTGGCTTTATTCAGACCTGAAATGAACCAAAAGACGCACAGGACTCCTGTGCAATATGCACCAAAGCCGCTTTGGAGATGTGTGAACCGACTCCATAGAGAGTCACAATCTCCTGCTATGCGAATTGGATGCAGAGAAATCTGCATCCAATTTGCAATAGTGTGAACCCAGAATTACACAGCGGGACTTAGGCCCACCCCTTCTACTTCCTCACTGCATTTGATTAACAGCAGCAAGAGCCAATGGTTCCTGCTGCTGCTCGAATGCTGTGTAAAGAGGAAAAGAGGGGAGAACAGATGCAGTGCACTGATCTCTTCTCTCTCTTCCCCTTCACACAGGGGAAGGGGGGCACAGGGAGACTGAAAACATTTTTTACCTTAATGCAAACAATGCGTAAGGTAAAAAAAGAAAAAAACGTTTTTAGGTTTAGTAACCCTGTAAAGTAGTCTTAGGCTGGGTTCACATATATGCAAATTGGATGCGTTTTACACCGCATCCAATTTGCTTAATATGTGAGTGTGACCGACTTTCAACGGAGCCGGTTCACATATGTCCGGGATGGCAGAGTGCGAATTTGTACGTTTTTGGGTCCGGTTCAAGTGCAAATTTAGGGAAAAATTTGCACCTGAATCTCACCTGAAACGGTGAACACAAACGCACAGGACACCGGACTGCAAACCGCCGCCACACCTTTGTGAACCCAGCCGCAGGCTACAATCACACAGCACTTTAGCCATGGATAGTTTGCTGAGTTCAGAGGCCCCTTTGTTGGCAAGCATTTTAAAATGCACTTCAACTGTATTTATATGCATTTTTACAAGCAAATCACTTCAATACACAATAGTGCAGAAATGTTTTAACATGCATTTTAAAACATGCATCTTTATAACCACAGTTGAGACGCACACACACACACCCAGTATTTTAGTTTACCTAAAGATGAAATATTCCATTTGCAAGACTGCAGTTTGTTCTCACAAGAAGTTCTTCATGTTGGTTGTGCGATTTACAGGTTATTATAATCTCCATTTATCTGATGAACCTCCTAGAATACAGCGAATGGAGACACCTACTGGTCACAAATAATAATTGGACCATCATAAAAGCAAAAAGATGTCAGTCTTCCTGAACTTTAAAATAAAATGTGCAATGCTTGTGATGACATTGAGCCAGTCTGCTGCTTTCTATAATTGGTCGATGCATTAAGTGGAGTTTGTAGTCTTAAAAGCTTCATATTATCCTCCAAAATCTTCTCTGCAAACAACAATGGCTGGCAGCTGAGCACTCAACAGAGACCTCCTGCAGTGTCGGTGAATATGGCAGCCCAGGTATCCCTCTAGATAGGCCCGCTTACTGCTAATTCAAGCAGGAGACTGTGGTATAAGGAATAAACTTGTACAGTAAAGCCTCCTACACACTAGTAGTTTTATTTTGATCAACCCAGCAGGGCTGAACGAATAAAAAATACGGACAGCTCAGGTTGGAGCCTCTGTACTAACTATTCAACGTTAGTACAGCAATCTCCCCTGCTGTGCTATTGTGTTCTGACAGGGGATACCCCCCAAAAACACTCCGGTCAGCGCTCTCAGTCATTGGCTGAGAGTGCTGATCGGCAGACCTTTTTCAGTCATAACCCTTCGACAGAAGCCGAGTGAATGGCCTGCTTCTGTCAGGCTGGCTGCAGTACACACGGGCCCAAAGTCACACGGCTTCTATTTAATCGACCAATGCCGCCCGACATTTGGCCCGTGTGTACTAGGCTTAAGAGTGCCCAACTTCTGCTCTAAAGTATCAGATACAGGCCCGCATTTTGGGATATACATCATCAACTTACTTGGAGAACCTCACATTTTTTTTCCATTCACTATACTGTGCATGCATGTGTCACTGCTGACATAGTGATCACAAGATCAGGAACCACTCAGATTCCAGATCCTCAGTGTGGGTCTGGATTGAGAGCGATTCATGTCCTGGGGCATTGTTATGGGGGCTGGGAAGGGGGTAATAGAAAGGGATAACACATTTTAGTACACTGCTGTCTCTCCTGTCCCTGTAGAACCATTAATGATACAATACACAAACACAGCTGTATTTCAGTATGATGCTTCTGGGATGGCACACCCAAATGATGGCACCCATTTATACAAGCTTGGTGCATTACATAGTCAATTTTGTAAAACAATGCTAAAATATATTATCAGAGGCAGTGCGGGGTCTGGGCTCTGCTTTATATATTTAAGGCCGCGTACACACGGGCGAACTTTTTGACCGGACTGGTCCGACAGACTTTCCAGTTCATTTTCAACAGACTTTTTAACGAACAGACTTGCCTACACACGATCACACCAAAGTCCGACAGATTCGTACGTGATGACGTACACCGGACTAAAATAAGGACGTTCATAGCCAGTAGCCAATAGCTGCCCTAGCGTGGGTTTTTGCCCGTCGGACTAGCCTACAGATGAGCGGATTTCTGGGTCCGGCGGAGTTACGACGTAAAGATTTGAAGCATGTTCCAAATCTAAAGTCCGTCAGATTTGCGACTGGAAAAGTCCGCTGAAGGTCCGGTGAAGCCCACACACGGTCGGATTGTCGGCCAGATTTGGTCCGTCGGACAAGTCCGGTCGAAAAGTCCGACCGTGTGTACGCTGCATAACTGTACAGACCACCAAACATTTTTGAGCAGTGATCACCTTTTAGAGATGCTGCACACAAAACTCTTGCAAATATCAGGGGAAAAAAAGGCATTTACCATCCCATCAATGAGATCCCTAAAGTTCACACTTTCTATCAGCAAGCAGTACTTTCACATTCTGTATCTTGTAAAACATAAAGCCGTAAAGTGTCATTTCTGTTGGCCCTCAAGCCCACTCAAAAATGACACATCTCGAGTTCATCTCAGTATATGATGGAAGTAGATGCCAATTCCAAAGACAATATTTTGGTCTGATATATGTAGCCCTCCTGTCATTGTCAAGTGATAGCCCCGAGCTTTCAGAGATGGTCTCTTTTGTGTTCTGAAGTAATGTGACAGCACTACACTTCAATTACTTTTTCTTTTAGAGAGTGGGTTTTATTTAAAGGGATCATCCCAGCCAACAGTGATATTTCTGTTCTGATGGGGATCCACTGAAACAGACTTGCCTACACACGATCTAACCAAAGTCCGATAGTTTAGAACGCGATGACGTACGACGGGACTAGAAAAAGGAAGTTCAATAGCCAGTAGCCAATAGCTGCCCTTGCGTCATTTTTGGTCCATCGGAATAGCATACAGACGAACGGTTTTCCTGATAGGAATTGATTCCATCGGAAAGATTTAAAACATGTTCTATTTCTAGGTCCGTCAGAATTTTCAAAAGAAAAAGTACGATGAAGCCCACACAAGATCGGAATGTCCGATGGAATGATTCTGTCTGACCTTTTCTGCCGGAGAGTCCGGTCATGTGTACGTGGCAGAAGAGATCCTGGCCCCAAACATTTGCTGTGTCCATTATAAGGGAAGGAGGTCTGACTCTCCCCTGTTGGGTTTTATTAATTTTACAGAAAAGGCATCAGAAAGAATGGAGACACCAGGACAGGTGAATCTAATCAATGTCCCACACAGCACAACATTAAAGTGTCCTTTGGGTACTGCATTCAACAGGACAGATGGCACCAATATTAGTAAGTGACATTAATGCTTCTGCGATGGGTGAGAAATGGTTTAAAACTCTAGAAAGATCCAGCTTTTTTTTTTTTGGCTTTGAGTGGACAATAACACACTGCAGCAAAGTACCAGATCAGAAGAAACATCACTGTGGTGATGTGTTGTGCTTTTAACATAAGATATGCACCTCTCCATACTTAGAGGCATAAAGCTTTGTTCCATACATCATTTTTTTTTATTTAGTCTTGGATAGAGCAGGTGATGGTAAATCTCTTCACATTTTTAGTAAAGTGGGGAAGAGGGTTTGAACTTTTGTCAATGTTTTACTCCTGTCTGTGCCTTTCTAGAGCATTCATACCTTTCATTTCTTGTATCAGAGACAGGAGTGATCTCCTCCTATGACAGGTGTCACAGAGACAGGAGTGGTCTCCTCCTATGACAGGTGTCACAGAGACAGGAGTGGTCTCCTCCTATGACAGGTGTCACAGAGACAGGAGTGGTCTCCTCCTATGACAGGTGTCACAGAGACAGGAGTGGTCTCCTCCTATGATAGGTATCACAGGTCACAGAGACCGGAGTGATCTCTTTCTATGACAGGTGTCACAGAGACAGGAGTGGTCTCCTCCTATGACAGGTGTCACAGAGACAGGAGTGGTCTCCTCCTATGATAGGTATCACAGGTCACAGAGACCGGAGTGATCTCTTTCTATGACAGGTGTCACAGAGACAGGAGTGGTCTCCTCCTATGACAGGTGTCACAGAGACAGGAGTGGTCTCCTCCTATGACAGGTGTCACAGGTCACAGAGACCGGAGTGATCTCCTCCTATGACAGGTGTCACAGGTCACAGAGACCAGAGTGATCTCCTCCTATGACAGGTGTCACAGGTCACAGAGACCAGAGTGATCTCCTCCTATGACAGGTGTCACAGAGACAGGAGTGGTCTCCTCCTATGACAGGTGTCACAGAGACAGGAGTGGTCTCCTCCTATGACAGGTATCACAGGTCACAGAGACAGGAGTGATCTCCTCCTATGACAGGTGTCACAGAGACAGGAATGGTCTCCTCCTATGATAGGTATCACAGGTCACAGAGACCGGAGTGATCTCTTTCTATGACAGGTGTCACAGAGACAGGAGTGGTCTCCTCCTATGACAGGTGTCACAGAGACAGGAGTGGTCTCCTCCTATGACAGGTGTCACAGAGACAAGAGTGGTCTCCTCCTATGACAGGTGTCACAGAGACAGGAGTGGTCTCCTCCTATGACAGGAGTCACAGGTCACAGAGACAGGAGTGGTCTCCTCCTTTGACAGGTGTCACAGAGACAGGAGTGAGTCAATTCTTCCCAGTCGAGTCACTGACAAGAAAAACATAAAACAAAATGTTATTGCTTCACCACTTTGTCCAAAACTAGAATAAAAATGTTGTCTGGCATTGGGCTTTATTTAACTAAAGTAATACAAACAACAATGGAGCATAGTAACCCTTCAGTCTAAAAACCTTCCATGCATCTAACATCAAGGATTTTATGAAATGATTCTTTGTTTTGAATTGATGAATTAAGGCATACAGTGTATACCATATAAATGTCAGCATATAGAAACCTTCCTGTTTTTCATCTCATCCATCTCTAAAAATGAGCTCAGTTTGGAACAAAACACATTGGTGGGGCTAGAGCAGCTTGGCAGCCCAATAAGGTTATTCAAACAGGGGGACATCATGGTGTGCAACTTCTGTCTGCAGATTCTTCACGTGTCTGCCATTAAACTGCCAACTCTAATCATTCATTGGTTGCAACTTGCTGTAGGTGACAGCTTATCATTGGTCTGTGCGCCATCTTATTAAATAAAGCCTAGTGTGGCAGAGCTCCAGTCTTTATTTTACTAGGATTGGCAACTGTTGAAGTTAAGCACAAGAAACTTCAAAATGAAATGAAATTTTAGTAAAATGTGCAAATCTTCTAGTACATATAGGGATTTATTTACTAAAGGCAAATTCACTTTGCACTTAAGGTGCACTGCAAGTGCACTTGGAAGTGCAGTCGCTGTAGATCTGAGGGAGACATGCAAGGAAAATAAAAAACAGCATTTTTGCTTGCACATGATTGGATGATAAAATCAGCAGAGCTTCCACTCATTTCAGATCTTCCCTTTAGATCTACAGTGACTGCACTTCCAAGTGCACTTCCAGTGCAAAGTGGATTTGCCTTTAGTAAATAACCCCTAAGTCACAAATGTTCCAAATGCAGTCTGTTTGCATGTTTTTAAAAATCGTATGCGGTTTTCCTCACGGGAATTTGTAGTTATAATGTACGTGGTGTTGACGTTTTAACATGATTATACATTTATTTTCATTACAAGCTATATTAATGAGATTTCATTTTAATGTTGTTTGTGTTTCTAGCTTTTTATTTTAAATAAAAACACAGCTTTACATTCCTGTCATCTTCAGTCATGTATAACCGTTCATATATGGAGATACAAAAATGGTATAGGATACCTAGAGCAAAACTGTTCTGAAGAAAAACATAGGAAAAAATGCTTATTGCAATACCATGCTGAAAGACATAGAATGGGACAGAAAATTAAAGTAAGGCAAAACCTTTTTTTTTTTTTTTTTTTTGAGAATAGAGTAAGGGAGGGTTATAATCTCACAAAAGGTAAAAGAAAGTTGGCAGGATCCTGATGACTAAAAGTCTCACTGGTCTACTCAGGTAACAGGTTACCCACTCACCTAGGACAAGATGGAGTTCCTTAAAAGAACAAGATAAGCAGTCAAATTTAAGGAAGGGGTGGGAGAAGGACCCAAAGGTGTCCTTGCCTCCAGATAAGGAGAAGGAACTAACAGCGGATTAACCTGATATATTCTTCATTCAAAGGGGTATGTAAAAAGAAAGAAATGCAAAAGAAGGCATAAACAATAGGTAACTGCACACAGTGAAATAAAAATGACAATGTTGTCAATTAAAAACGCATGCCCATGAGCTCAGCCATGCCAACATCAGCCGCATGTGTCAATCAAATCAATTCGACTAATAATGTGAGAAATCACAATTCGGTATAGGACTAAAAGAGGCCTGGGAAACCTCAGTGGCACGCACTGGTACTCCGTCTTGTGCTTAACCATGGACCTCCAAGCTCTCTATGTGTCCTTAGTACAGTTGCATAAGATATCCACAGTGACAGTTACATACATTGATCATCACATGTAACTATATATGTATGACTGACAGTGCAGCACTTTTGTTCATCTCCTAAATCTCTGGAAAATAGCAGGAATATCCTCCTTTTTCAAGCAATTGTTTTAAACTTGCATGTGATGATCAATGTATGTAACTGTCACTTTGGATATCTTATCTTATGCAACTGTACTAAGGACACATAGAGAGCCTGGAGGTTCACAGTTAAGCAAAAGACTGAGTACCAGTGTGTGCCACCAAGGTTTCCCAGGACTCTCTTAGTACTATTCCTATACCCAATTGTGATTTCTCACATTATTAGTTGACTTGATTTAATTGACAGGTTTGGCTGATGTTGGCATGGCTGAGCTCATGGGCATGCGTTTTTAATTGACAACGTTGTCATTTTTAATTCACTATGTACAATTACCTATTGTTTATGCCTTCTTTTGAATTTCTTTCTTTCTACATACCCCTTTGAATGAAGATTATATCGGGTTAATCCGCTGTTACACCTTTGGGTCCTTCTCCCACCACTTCCTTAAACTTGATTTTTTTTTCTTGCCATCTGTGTCCCATTGGCAAGATTTACCTTCACTTCCTGTCCCATAGCCAGAACAGGAAGTGAGGAGATCCCTGAAAATTATGGTAATCGCTTGGGGGCCCCCCAGGTTGGAAGATTTCCCCTCTATTACTTTTCTGGAGACAACCCAAAATGTAGGGTTTTTTACTTGCACTTTTAATGCTAACAGTAAACAGGACAAATAGAGAGGGTGAATCTCCCCAACGGGGTGCAGACATCAATAAAACCTAATAGGTGTTATAATCCATCTCCACTCTATCCAAAAAAAAAAAGTTTTTCCTCCAGTTATACTTTAAATAATCCATTTACACTGTTCTAGCAAAGCTGCCAAGTAAGTGGCTTAAGTGTAAACCTTAAAAGAATTTTCAATTGCTCTGGACCATAAGTTCAACTCCTGGTTGACAGATGCCACATTCGTAGTACATTAAGATAAAGGGGTGACTGACAGCAAGAGGTTTAAGGGAACCTGTCATAAGCTAAAAGAGTTGGACATTGCTCTCTCCTGAGAATGCAATGCTCTGGATTTAATACTTACCTAGAACAAGATTAAAGATAAGGTCCTTCAAGTATTGAAGCTAGACACAACCTGGCCATCGAAATTTGCAAGAGGCAACCAGGAATGGGAGCACTCATATGTTTTCTATAATTGGTGCAACAGCACCTCATAATGATGCAATTCAGTTTTTAATTGGTCACATTGTTTAGTCCTAAAAATAAAACCTAAAAAGTGATATGCAAGTTGCCATTGCCAACTTGTTTTTATAGGCTCAATCCCTGGAGTTGTCATCTTGATACTTGCATCATGATTCTAAAAAGGACTGACCTGAACAAGTATGTTGCCAGAGAGCCACTGCTGCAGAACAAGCATGCAGTCAGTAAATTTTTGAGACACTTGATACATCCGTACTTGTTCTCATTCAGCCATTTGTTTAAGCAACAAAGGAAGGATGACAGCCTGGAACACCTTTAAAAACAAGTCAGCAATTGCAGCTCCTGCATTCCCGTCCTGACAAATTAATCTTACTCTGCAGCTTTTACTTATTTATAATAATTGTAATGAATTTGTATCCTACAGGTATAACAGAGGAAGAGAGACAATTTTTGGCTCCTCCGATGCTAAAGTTTACTAGAAGTTTATCCATGCCAGATGCCTCAGAAGATATTCCACCCCCTCCAGCAACATTGCCTCCATCTCCACCTCCTCCTTCATCTCCGGCACCATTCAACTCACCCAAGTCTCCTACTCCTCGGGGATATGGAACCATTAAACCAACTTTTAACCAGAATGCAGGAACAAAGTCCCCCTCTCCAGCTGTGCGTTCAGATAATGTAGGGACAATACTGAGAGACAAGGGCATGTATTATAGACGTGAGACTGACCGCTTCTCATTGGACTCCGAGGACATCTATAGTTCAAAAATGTCATCCCAGCAAAATTTTGTAAATAAGAGAGCGCAAATGCCAGAGAACCCATACTCAGAAGTAGGCAAGTTGGGTAACAAGGCTGTGTATGTTCCAGCTAAACCTGCCAGAAGAAAGGGAATGCTGGTAAAACAATCTAATGTGGAGGACAGCCCCGAAAAGACTTGTTCCATTCCTATCCCAACCATTATCATTAAGGAACCTTCAACTAGCAGTAGTGGGAAGAGCAGTCAGGGAAGCAGCATGGAAACAGACCTCCAAAACTCAGAACAGCAGGGACAATTAAGGCCAGATGACAACCTTAATGTGAACAGTCCATTTGCTGCAGCCATTGCAGGAGCAGTGAGGGACAGGGAAAAAAGGTTAGAGGCCAGACGGAACTCTCCCGCTTTCCTGTCTACAGATCTTGGTGATGAAAGTGTTTGCCCCACGCCTAGCCCAAGGTTGCGGCACTCCAAGTCGATTGATGAGGGAATGTTCTGTAACGAGGAGAGCTTTAAGCACTTCACGGGTCCAACCTCTCTCATTTTAACAAGTGGAACTTCAAATGCTTTTGGTAACAATGGAGACATGAACAACATTCGGTCAGTGAAGGGAAAAGGACATGAAAACAACACAGGTAAAGGGATTAGCATTTCTGGAAATTATATGCATCCAGTGACAGGGAAATTACTAGACCCCAACTCTCCTCTGGCGCTCGCATTAGCAGCTAGAGACAGAGCCATGAAAGAGCAAAGCCAGCCCACCCCAAACCCCACAGAGCAAGATAAGTCTGACCTGAACAAGCCACTCTTCATTGATACCAAACTACGGCCCAATGCAGAAAGCTCATTCTCTGGGGCAGCTGTCAGTTCAGGTAGGCCTAATCAGCGTGGGGTCTTAAAAAGACAAGAGACTGAGAATAAACATGAACCTGATGCAGCAAAAGAGGAGAAACGTCACGAGGAGAAAAAAAACATGTTGATCAACATCATGGACACCTCACAACAGAAAACTGCTGGGTTGCTCATGGTTCATACAGTAGACACCACCAAAGCAGAGGATGTTCTTATTGAAAATGAATGTGCAGAGAAAGACACATCTTTAGAAATTCCTAGTGCTCCAGCATCAGAACCTAATGAGATTGCTGAAAATGTGCTACCCAAAACAAGTGACTCTGGTACCCCTGCACCCCCCCCTAACAAAGCCATTGTAGCTGTTTGCTCTGTGGATGAGCCCGTCATCCTACCCTTCCGTATCCCTCCTCCACCATTTGCCTCAATAGATGTGGACGAGGACTTTATTTTTACTGAACCGCTGCCTCCTCCTCTTGAATTTGCCAACAGTTTTGATATCCCAGAGGATATGTCTGCAATTCCAGCCGCCACCCTGGCAGACTTGTTGATGCAGAGAAAGCATGGCAACCTCCCTCCTGGTATATTTAATCCTGGTATTGCCTCTCTTTCTTTAGAAAGTAGAAAGCCAGGGGCTCTATCCAACTGTCTGCCCACCTCATTCATGCAACACCCTGAAAGCTTTGACAATGTCACAGACTCTGGGATAGAGGAGGTGGACAGCCGTAGTGGTAGCGACCACCACTTAGAGACAACAAGTACGATTTCCACTGTCTCCAGCATATCTACCTTATCTTCAGAGGGTGGTGAAAACTTGGACACATGTACAGTCTATGCAGATGGGCAAGCATTTCTAGTGGACAAGCCCCCAGTACCTCCAAAGCCAAAAGTCAAGCCCATAATCAACAAGAGCAATGCACTTTACAAGGACGCTGTCCTGGAAGAAAACATGGATACTTTTGCTATCCCTCCTCCTGCTCCACCTCCACCACCCCCATTAGGTTTGCAGCCTGCTATATTCAAACCTGGGCAACAAAGGACCTCAAAGCTATGGGGTGACTCCCCGGAGGTGAAAAATGTAGTCATACCCAGTCCCAAAGCCAATGTTATTAGTGAATTAAATTCAATATTGCAACAGATGAACCGAGAAAAGGCCACAAAAACGGGAGAAGGTTTAGATTCACCCACTGGGATGAAAACTGCAAGTTTCAGTACAAGGTAATGCACACTTGTGTTATTTTATTTGCAGAACTTTTTAAAGGTTCAGTCCATCCAAAGGTTTATACTTCAATTAAATTCTGATCATTAATATTCTGTGGGGCTGTAAGAGAGCGATCTCCCTGGCAATATTCTGGGCTCTATCCAAGACCATATTTGGTATTAATTATGTTTTAAACTAAAGCCTCGTACACACGATCCGATTGTTGGCAGGGGATTGTGTGATGAAAGACTAATGCCCTAAAATCCGACCGTTAGTACACTCCTTCAGACAATTGTTGTCCAACTTTCAGCCAACAAATGTTGGATGGCAGGCTAGTATATTTTCGGCGGACAATCGTCTGTACACAAGTCCATCACACAAAAGTCCAAAGTACAAACACGCAGGCTCGGAATCAATGCTCACCAAACATGACATTAGCAGGAGGTGCCCAAATGGTGGCGCTCAAGAGCTGAAATTCCACGTAGTACATCACTACGTTCGTGTTTGTTGGCCAACAATTGTGTGCCATTAGTATGCAAGACAAAATCCAGGCACACACCCTTTTGACAAAAGTCTGACGCTCTGTTGACCAACAATCCAATCGTATGTACGAAGCTTTACATTACAGCTCTTTTTTTTTTTTTTATTCACCATCATCTATGTAATACAAGGGCTTTTCTGTCTGGACTCTGTTGAATGCTATTTAAGTAGGCTCTCGGATTACAGATCAGATAAAAAAAAAATCTAAAAAGGAGAATGTGCAGAGACTGTACAATCTGAATATAACTTGTTAGGCATACGTACATAATGCCACCCTTTCATACAGGCTCCACTTTTCTTTTTTTTTTCTTTTTTTTTTTTTTTTTTTTTTACACAATCGTGTAAACATTTAATATGTACCAAATTATGAAAATTAAAACTAAAATACGTTTTTTGAGGCAAGTTATACTTTGTTGTGCCTAAAAAGCTTCCACAATTCCCCAGATTGATAAAGAAAATAGGCTGGATCCATACCTTTGTAAGCACATGTGGTATAACCTGTGTTACAGCGTCTCACTACAACAGGCCATAAAGGTGCATTTTGGTGAGTTGTTATTCATTCTGAATGATAATCCATGAACATAAAATCATATAAACAAGTTGAGCACACATAGGTAAAAGCATTGTGTTTTGCAAAAGTGGTACCTTTATATTTTTATATTTTTTGCGAAACACAATGCCTATTTTATATTTTCTTTCTGTGTGTAAGTTTGTTAACCAGTTCAGGCCAATTCTGACATTCCTTCCCTACATGTAAAAATCAGCATTTTTTGCTAGAAAATACTGATGCCGCGTATACACGAGCGGAATTTCTGACAGAAAGAGTCCGATGGGAGCTTTTCATCGTATATTCCGACCGTGTGTATGCCCCATCGGACTTTTTCTGTCAAAAATTCAAACTGACTTAGATAGAGAATATGTTCTATATTTTTCCGACGGAACAAATTACTATCGGAAAAACCACTCGTCTGTATGCTGTTTCGACGCACCAAAAACGACACATGCTCTGAAGTACGAGACGGAAGCTATTGGCTACTGGCTATTGCACTTCCGTTTTCTAGTCCTGTCGTACGTGTTGTACGTCACCGCGTTCTGGACAGTCGGAATTTGGTGTGACCGTGTGTAGGCAAGACAGCTTGAGCGGAATTCCGTCGGAACTCCATCATAAAAACCTTCAGAGTTTATTCCGACGGCAAAACCGGTCGTGTGTAAAGGGCATTAGAATTCCACCACGCCCCCCCAAAAAAAATGATATACAGTATCTCACAAAAGTGAGTACACCTCTCACATTTTTGTAAATATTTTATTATATCTTTTCATGTGACAACACTAAAGAAATGACACTTTGCTACAATGTAAAGTAGTGAGTGTACAGCTTGTATAACAGTGTAAATTTGCTGTCCCCTCAAAATAACTCAACACACAGTCAATAATGTCTAAACCGCTAGCAACCAAAGTGAGTACACCCCTAAGTAAAAATGTCCAAATTGGGCCAAAAGTGTCAATATTTTGTGTGGCCACTATTATTTTCCAGCACTGCCTTAACCCTCTTGGGCATGGAGTTCACCAGAGCTTCACAGGTTGTCACTGCAGTCCTCTTCCACTTCTCCATGACGACATCACAGAGCTGGTGAATGTTAGAGACCTTGCGCTCCTCCACCTTCCGTTTGAGGATGCCCCACAGATGCTCAAGAGGGTTTAGGTCTGGAGACATGCTTGGCCAATCCATCACCTTTACCCTCAGCTTCTTTAGCAAGGCAGTGGTCATCTTGGAGGTGTGTTTGGGGTCGTTATCATGTTGGAATACTGCCCTGCGGCCCAGTCTCCGAAGGGGGGGGATCATGCTCTGCTTCAGTATGTCACAGTACATGTTGGCATTCATGGTTCCCTCAATGAACTGTATCTCTCCAGTGCCAGCTGCATTCATGTACCCCAGACCATGACACTCCTACCACCATGTGTGACTGTAGGCAAGACACAATTGTCTTTGTACTCCTCACCTGGTTATCGCCACAAGGCTTGACACCATCTGAACCAAATAACTTTATCTTGGTCTCATCAGACCACAGGACATGGTTCCAGTAATCCATGTCCTTAGTCTGCTTGTCTTCAGCAAACTGTTTGCGGGCTTCTTGCGCATCATCTTTAGAAGAGGCTTCCTTCTGGGATGACAGCCATGCAGACCAATTTGATGCAGTGTGCGGCGTATGGTCTGAGCACTGACAGGCTGACCCCCCCACCCCTTCAACATCTCCCAAAGACAACCTCTGGATATGATGCTGAGCACGTGCACTCAACTTCTTTGGTTGACCATGGCAATGCCTGGTCTCAGTGGAACCTGTCGTGCTAAATCGCTGTATGGTCTTGGCCACCGTGCTGCAGCTCAGTTTCAGGTTCTTGGCAATCTTCTTATAGCCCAGGCCATCTTTATTTAGAGCAACAATTATTTTTTTCAGATCCTCAGAGTTCTTTGCCATGAGATGCCATTATGAACTTCCAGTGACCGGTATGAGAGAGCGATAACACCAAATTTAACACACCTGCTCCCCATTCATACCTGAGACCTTGTAACACCAACGAGTCACATGACACAGGGGAGGGAAAATGGCTAATTGGACCCAATTTGGACATGTTCACTTAGGAGTGTACTCACTTTTGTTGCCAGTGGTTTAGACATTAATGGCTGTGTGTGGCGTTATTTTGAGGGGACAACAAATTTACACTGTTATACAAGCTATATACTCACTACTTTACATTGGAGCAAAATGTAATGTCTTCAGTGTTGTCACATGAAAAGATACAATAAAATATTTACAAAAATGTGAGAGGTGTACAGTACTTGCTTTCGTGAGATACTGTATATTTTTTTGCAGAGGCTCTAGAAAATAAAATGCATATACTGGTTTTTCAAATGAAAATGTTTTGGAAAAAATACACTTTGATGAAGTTTAATGCACAGTATCCAATTGTTTGGTAAAATGTCAAAGATGACGCTATACCAAGTAAATAGATACCCAACATGACGTACTTTAAAAATGTGGCTCTAAACTACGATACCTAAAAATCTCCATAGGCAACGCTTTAAAAGCCTTTACAGGTTACCAGTGATACCTCACATGTGTGGTATAATCACTGTTTGCATATGTGTGCAGGATCTATGTGCGCGTTTGCATTTGCATGTGTGCACAGGGGATCGGGGGACTTTTAAAAAAAAATGTATTATTTTATCATTTATATATATTTTTTACATTGCACTTTTCATTTTTATAAACTTTATTGCCGTCAACACTCATTTTCACCCAATATTATAACTGTCAAACCCCGAAACACATTCACACACCACTACACATAGGTGTGCGCAGGGGGTGTGCCAGGTGTGCCTGGGCACACCCTAATCACCCCATGTGGCACAGTTTCCCCCTACTGATATTTCACCAAAGCTCCAGAACGGGGCTCCTAAATTTCTTTTTCAAAAATAATAAAATTGTAAACAATAATACAAAATAAAAGAATAAATATAAAAAGCTGCGCACACCTATGCCACTACATACCTACGCACCACACACACACACACAACACACAAGCACCCCCAGTCTCCCCCCCCCAACATACCACAAAACCCAGACAAAGTAATAAATCATAACATTTATAGGTTAGCCGAATTAGAGCAACTATATTCAATTTGGTTGAGATCACAAGACCCCACCCTAAAATGACTCGGGCATGACTGTGGTTGCCATATTTTACTGAATATTTTTGGGCTTGCCCTACTCTTGTAGATTAGTTTGAACTTAGGTAGATCCCCGTTCACCGTATGGTAAAGCTGTTGAGCTGTAGAAGGATTTGCTTCTTTCCAGTGCAACAAGATTACTTTACGTGCATAGAACAATAATACATGTAATAGAATTTGAGCATGGGTCCTAGTAACAAAGTCATTTAAAATACCTAAAAGTCCGACTTGTGGGGTCTGTGGTACTGGAAGAAAGAAAATAAATCACTCCAGAAGATTGACAGTCCTGGGCAATTCCAAAACATATGAAGACTACCCGCAGCAACGAGACCACATCCAGAACAAGCAACAGTATACCCCGTCCCATACAAGCCAATTTGGCCGGTGTATATGAAGATGGTGAATAAACTTAAATTGAATAAATTAGTCTGCTGTACTAATGATATCCTGAAAAAATACTTCTGTGGCCTTCTCCCAACCCTCCTCAGAGAGCCCAGGCAACAGTGTAAGCCACTTGCGATGGGCTATCTGAAATGGGCTTGCCCTAGCCAACTGTAGGCGACTATAGATAGTGGTTACCAACTTAGTAAGTTCTGTATAGGATAACAAGTCTTCCAAAGGGGATTCCATGAGCTCCACAGTCAGGGACCCAAATTGCGTCCAAATAGCATGACAAAACAAAAGATAATTAAAAATAACTTGTTTTCTACGAGATGGCTATCCTTCAGGTTCTCAAAATACAGAAATACTTTTTTAAATATTTGCGACACGTTTTACGCCAAGGCGACTCCATTAATTTGAGTCAGGGTGACCGTAGAGCTCAGGGAGGTTAGGGTCATTCCATAGAGGAAACTTAGGCAATACCCCAGGCATTGAGGAGGGGAGTATCTCCCCCCACTCCTCGCCATGCCAAAAATCCTTCTTTGACAGGAGAGGAACAAGAACCCCCAGACCCCTTCAACCTATGCAGCTCACTCTTTAAACCACTTCAGTTTATTTTTTATTTTTTGCGCTATAAACAAAAGAAGAGCGACAATTTTGAAAAAAAAAGCAATATTTTTTACTTTGCTATAATAAATATCCCCAAAAAGTACAAAAAAAAATTTTTTCTCAGTTTAGGCCGATATGTATTCTTCTACATATTTTTGGTAAAAAAAATTGCAATAAGCGTATATTGATTGGATTGCGTAAACGTTATCGCGTCTACAAAATAAAGGATAAATTTATGGCATTTTTATTATTAAAAATAATAATAATAACAGGGAGCAGTAGATCCCTGTCATGTCACTAGGCAGAACAGGGAAATGCCTTGTTTACAAAGGCATCTCCCCTCTCTGTCGGTCCGTGACACGATTGCAGGACAACGGCGGACATCGAGTCCGCGGGACCTGCGGGCGCGGTCACGGAGTATGCAGCGCGCACCCACAATGTCGTAATTTAAAGGGGACGTACCTGTACGCCCATTTTCCCAGCCGTGCCATTGTGTCAACGTACATCGTCGTGCGCTGGTCAGCATGTGGTTAAAGACACGGAAAGGCCATAAAAAGCAGGCAGCAGAGTGATGGAGGGGGTCGGCGGGGCTGAGTGTAACCATTCGTTAACATGCGTTAGCTGTGATGCAATAAAATTGTTTTGTAAATTTGGGCATGCCAGGCCATCATCCGATTTAGGAGCCTGCAGTGAGGACCTAGCAATTCGTGGATGACCCCCAGGAAAGAGGACAAGTTAGATGGATTGAAATAGCTTTTTGGATAAAAAAAACTGGTGCTGCTCTAAAACAATACAAAAATTATGGTAAGAAAATAATTTTAAAAATATTAATACAGCCAATTAAGTTCAGTGGTAGGGTTGCCCAAGTATGAAGTTTAGTAATCATCTGTGTAACTATAGGTGTAACATTTAAGGCCTCATATTGATATATATCATTGTGAATTTGAATGCCTAGATAGAAATCGATTCAGATACTTGTAGAGTAGGGAGGGGCCAATGAGGAAGGCCTGAGATTCGTCCTACAGTCCCGACACCTCTCTCCAAACTCCTCTACCACCCGCATTAGTCCTTCAAAAGAAGCCCTTTTTATGTCCAAGTAAATGAGAGCGCCATCCGCATAAAGAGAAATTTTCACTTCCAGAGGACCATATTTGATTTCCCCAACCATAGACGTCTGATGCACCGCAAGAGCCAAAGGCTGAATTGCGAGCATGAACAGAAGCGCAGAAGAGGGACACCCCTGCCTAGTGCCCCGTTGCAAAGAGAATACCGGAGAAATATCTTTATTAGTGTGCACTCTGGCCTTTGGGCTATTATAAAGTAAACAAACCCAGCAGACATACTGTGAGCCAAAGCCCATCTGTGACATAGCTTCCCATAAAAAGGACCAGCGGACAGTGTCAAATGCTTTCAACACATCCAGCGAGAGTACCAACCCACTTTGTTTCATACTGGTTGCCTTATGGATATGTAGAAACATTTGGCGGATGTTATCAAAAGTGCTCTTACCTGGCATAAAGCCGGACTGATCTGAGTGCACAAGTGATAGAATTACTTTTTGCAATCTAATGCCGCGTACACACGGTCGGACTTTTCGTCTACAAAAGTCCAACGGACGCTGACGGACTAAAGCTGGCTGGTAATCCGATCGTGTGTGGGCTTCTCCGGACTTTCAACTGACTTTTTTAGCCTCAAATCCGACGTACTTTAGATTTGAAACATGCTTCAAATCTTTCCGACGGACTCGAGTCCGGTCGAAAAATCCGCTCGTCTGTATGCTAGTCCGACGGACAAAAACCCACGCTAGGGCAGCTATTGGCTACTGGCTATGAACTTCCTTATTTTAGTCCGGTGTACGTCATCACGTAAGAATTCGACGGACTTTTGTGTGATCGTGTGTAGGCAAGTCTGTTCGTTAGAAAGTCCGCCGCAAGTCTGTCGAAAGTCCGCCAAAAGTCCGTCGAAAGTCTGTCGGACAGGCTGTCGGACTTTTGTAGCTGAAAAGTCCGACCGTGTGTACGCGGCATAAGGGCAAGGATTTTTACCAACACTTTCACATCACTGTTCAAAAGAGATATGGGTCTATAGGAGCCAATAGTTTGTCCTTACCTGGTTTTGGTAGAACAACAATGAGAGCTTCATTCATAGAATCAGGAAGCCGTCCTTGGTCCAAGGATGTGCAGAAAGTGGCAAGTAGCCTGGGGGCCAAATCCTCTGCATAAGTTTGCTACCATTCCGAGGTCAGGCTATCCAACCTCGGGGTCGTATTTGCGGGAAAGGAGCGTACGGCAGCAACCTCCTCTTCTACTGTCGCTCCTCTAGGAGTTGCTGGGAATCGCTAAGGGTGGAGAAAGTCAGAGAGGTGAAAAACCCAGCGAAAGTGGCCTCTGAGGGAGGTATCGAATCCTCATATAGATGACTATAGAAGGATGCAAAGGTTTGGTTGATAACTAAGGGGTCAGATGTAACCGTCTCTTCAGGCAACTTCATTTTGGGAATTGAACTATCCAAAAAAATCCATACAAGTAAGATATGCAAGAAGTTTACGAGTTTTCCCACTGTGTTCATGTAGCCGAGCTGACATGTACAATTGTTGCTTACTGGTCAGATCTACCGTATGGAGTTGTAATGCTCTATGTGCCTCTGCCAATATACCAATGAGGGGTTAGCAGTGTGTCGAGAGTGAGCAGCATCCAAAAAGGCCTCAAGTGCTGCTCACGTGGCTTATCCGACAGTCCTATGTTTAATATGAGACATATAGGAGCCACGCACCACTGCCTTAAAGGCATCCCATACTGGGCCAGTATCAGCAGAGCCTACATTAGAAGACCAGTAACCAACCATGTCAGAGGGGATGCAATTGTGAATTTCAGGTGTGGATACCCAGAGAGGGCTGAGCATCCAAACCCAAAAACTTGGGCTTATGCCCCAAAGTCAAATTAACCCTTAAAAGTGATCAGACACTGTTTGATAAGCACTAGAGTGAACTAAGAGTAGTAGGTCAGTCGTGGCCAGTGCATAGTCCATAGACCTAGAGAGAACACGATAGGATTTAGATTGACATGAGTGTTATTGTAGCCAAAGGAGATTTCCTTCACCAGAGGTCCACATAGCCATACGTTGCACACCAATTACGAAACAATTTAGATTCATAGGACGAAGGCTTCAGCCTATCCAATTCAGGTTGTAACACTGAATTAAAATCCCCCATAATGATCATAGGACATGATGGCAAAGATGATAGATGTACGGTTAGATCTGTAAATACTGCAGCCGTGACCGGAGACGAAACATACCCTGTAACCAGTATTAGGGGAGACCCATATAGGACAGCATGCAGTATAATGAACTGTCCCTTGGAATCCAAGATCACCTGCTGACAAGAGAAGGGGAGACCTTTGTGAACTAAAACCGACATCCCACGGACATAGTTAGAATACGTGGAGTGGTAGTTGTGGGTAACCCGATTATGGTGCTTAAGCGATTAAAATATTGTGTCCCTTTTGAATTTAGTCTGCGCACATTCCATGAAAAGATGGTCAGTGTGGACATATATCAAGTTTTACAATTTCTAGGGCAGAATAGAGGGCCTGCCAAGGCCCGATAGAAGAATTCTCAGCTCCGATCACATTTGCAGTAGTAAAGGGTAGACATAAGGCCCATACACAATTGTGTTACGACGACCGATCGTCCGCAAATCTTACCATTAGTACAGTGCTTTCGACAGCTGATTTCATTTTTTCCTAAGACAAAAGCTGGATGTGCAGACTATAACATTTTTGTCGGATGTGAACTCGTCTGATTTTCCTTTCATTAGTATGGTTTTCGTACATAAAAAAAAAATCGTACGAAAAAAAATCAAGAGTAAGTATGCTCAGAAACAAAAGAATACATACAAAACTATTCAACATGTTACATCACTTCTGACGTATTCTGTCAAACGAAAATTCGCATTGTTAGTAACCTCTTCACTTTCGATATGAGACTAGCATGCCACAAAAAAAAAATTGGACGTTCTGCCATCCGAAAATCAAAGCGTGTGTACGAGCTATGGAGGTGCAGACACACACATACACCCATACGACATTCACACCTCTTCAAAAATATATACAGAAGAATTCAAGCTACCGAACAAAATTAGCAACACCCCTGCCCAATGCCTAAACGCCAGAGCGGGCCTAATCCCTAAACTTGAGTCATGTATGGGGAACATAACCATGTCTTACATTAGAGGAACTGGTAACAAAAATGTCAGTAGTTTAACGAATAAGGGATAACCTTTGTACCCTTTGGCAGCTCCAGCCAATTCAAAAAAAGAAAATGAGGAGGATCGCAGGCTCCCCTTAGGAGAGACAGTGGTCACCCAAAATCCTCCTGAAAAAACTGCATCTGTCGTGAAGCAGAAAAGACATCTGTAAGACAACTTGCATAGACCGTCGCATCTCAAGCAGGTGCCTGGGCAGGTTGTGGCAGCGATTCCTGCCAGGACAAGGCATTTTCAGGAGATTGAACAAAGAAAACCCTCCCTTCATGGGTGACAAGGAGGGTGGCAGGAAAGAGCATGGAGTATTGTATGGCATGCTCCCACAGCTTTTGTTTGACGTGCTGGTATTTTGCTCTGAGATTGCGCATAGCAATAGAGTAATCCGGGAACAGCGACACCACCTCGTTGTTAATACGGACACTTCAGGCAAGCAGCACTGAGAATGGAGTCCCGATCCCTGTAGTTAAGTAAGCGGATCACCATCATGCGGAGAGGATTACCTTCAGGGAGGGATCTTCCAGGCACTCGATGTGCCCTCTCGATCGCAAAGCAGGGAGAAAGCTATTCTCAGCCAAATTCCTGCTCAAGCCAGCTTCCCAGGAAGGCTACAGAGTCAGACCCCTCCACCCGTTCAGGGAGACTGACCAGCCGCAGGTTGTTTCTATGTAGGCAGTTTTCAAGGTCATCCACCTTATCCTCTAGCATATTGATCTTCCCACCACAGGTGTTAACTTTGGGGAGGAGAGGGTTAAGGGTATCCTCTGTCACTAATGCACCTCTCAGTTTTAGTGGCCCAGCCCTGTATCTTTTGCATGTCCTGCCGCATTATTGCCAGATCAATTTTAGGTTCATCAACCTTTCCCATCAAGTCAAAGTGATTTACCCTAATGATGTTGCGCACTTCCATCAGCGTGGGTTCTGCCCCTGCATCCGCGCCTTCCTCACTCAGGGAAGTTTGAGACCCCAGGGTCAGTGGATCCAGTACACCCGGGGAAGGTGGCAGAGAGGCATCCGGGGCTTCCGCAAAGAGATCCGGAGTGGCGGCAGGCGAGACACATGGCGCAGTGTTGTGGCTGCCATCTTGGCTGGAGCGTGTGGTGATGTTCATCTTGGCCGGGGGTTGTTTTCTCCGTCTGCCCATCCACCAGAGAGTTCACAGTGATACAGGAGCCTTCACCAACAATACAGGGAAGTAAAAGGAGGTGTTCTGAGTAAGGGCAACCCAGGATGGAGCAGGATTAGTGAAGGAGAGCCTGGAGTCGCAGAGGGACACGTCCGATCACATGCCCTGCTAGGCCCCCCCCCCCCCCCATGGTCAGATCCTTACTGGGTTTTACCATCCAATTGGCAGCAATGGGGCGGGGGGCTTTCTGCCATCTGTAAAGGTGACCCAGCGGCTCTATAGCTGCTTGGACCACTTTTACCAAATAGAGAATCGTCTGCTGAAAAAAATTATGTTCCCAGGATCGTGGTTGTAATCAACCCCAGTATAACCACTTCAACCTTAGACCCTTTATAAACAGCCTAAGAATAGGAAAGGGTTAAGGATCCAATTAATGTAAAGTTTTCTTAATGCAATACGTGTTAACTCGCACACAAATGTGCAAATATAGCCTAAAAAAATTGTATTTTGCTGTGAATTCTTATCGTTCTGCTGCCCTGGGCACAGGCCCACGAGTGCCTTATAGTAAACATTTTCTGATTCCAACCTTCTCCACTTTTTCATCTGGGGGGAAGTCTCGCTCTTTGTGCCTTTTTTTCCTGAAATGTAAAATACATGAAGAGTCAAGCAGGCAGAATAACACCCACTTATAAATGCTCTACTGGATGAGCATGCCTAGAATGTGCAGCTATGTCACCAGCTGAAGAGATATAAATAGCTGATGTTCAATCCACCTACCAGCTTTTATGCAGTACATGTTTGTATATATATCAAAAGGAATAAAAGAACATTGGCGGGGTCCCGATGACCAGTAATTTCAACCTGTGCAGCAATCATTTGATTCTATTGATTATAGAAAGTAATCCTGGCAATGCTGCATTTGTTTTAGGTTTTCGACACCTGGTGGCCAAACCAGTTTTGTATTAATACCAAACAGATTTTGTCATTAGGCAGAGCATTTTGTGAGGATCTAATAAAAGAAGCCATTCCCCAACATGTGTATCTTACTATTTAGCTAAACATAGAGTGCCTTGAAAAAGTATTCATACCCCTTTAAATGTTCCACATGTTGTCATGTTACAATCAGAAATGTAAATGCATTTTATTGGAATTTTATGTGATAGACCAACACAAAGTGGCACATAATTGTGAAGTGGAAGGAAAATGATAAATGGTTTTCAAAAATGTTTACAAATAAATATCTAAAAAGTGTGGCGTACATTTGTATTCAGTCCCCTTTACTCTGATACCCCTAACTAAAATCTAGTGGAACCAATTGCCTTCAGAAGTCACCTAATTGATAAATAGAGTCCACCTGTGTGTAATTTAATCTCAGTATAAATACAGCTGTTCTGTGAAGCCCTCAGAGGTTTGTTAGAGAACGTTTGTGAACAAACAGCATCATGAAGTCCAAGGAACACACCAGACAGGTCAGGGATAAAGTTGTGGAGAAGTTTAAAGCAGAATTAGGTTATAAAAAAAATATCCCAAGCTTTGAACATCTCACAGAGTACTGTTCAATTCATCATCCGAAAATGGAAAGAATATGGCACAACTGCAAACCTACCAAGACATGGCCGTCCACCTAAACTGAAGGGCCGGGCAAGGAGAGCATTAATCAGAGAAGCAGCCAAGAGGCCCATGGTAACTCTGGAGGAGCTGCAGAGATCCACAGCTCAACTGGGAGAATCTGTCCACAGGACAACTATTAGTCGTACACTCTACAAATCTGGCCTTTATGGAAGAGTGGAACGAAGAAAGCCAATGTTGAAAGAAAGCCATAAGAAGTCCTGTTTGCAGTTTGCGAGAAGCCATGTGGGGGACACGGCAAACATGTGGAAGATGATGCTCTGGTCAGATGAGACCAAAATTTAACTTTTTGGCCTAATAGTAAAAGGCAATGTGTGGTGGAACTGCGTGTGGTGAAACACTGCACATCACCCTGAACACACCATCCCCACCATGAAACATGGTGGTGGCAGCATCATGTTGTGGGGATGCTTTTCTTCAGCATGGTCAGAGTTGATGGGAAGATGGATGGAGCCAAATACAGGGAAATCTTAGAAGGAAACCTGTTAGAGTCTGCAAAAGATTTGAGACTGGGGCGGAGGTTCACCTTCCATCAGGACACGACCCTAAACATAAAGCCAGAGCTACAATGGAATGGTTTAGATCAAAGCATAGTCATGTGTTAGAATGGCCCAGTCAAAGTCCAGACCTAAATCCAATTGAGAATGTGTAGCAAGACTTGAAAATTGCTATTCACAGAAGCTCTCCATCCAATCTGACAGAGCTTGAGCTATTTTGCAAAGAAGAATGGGCAAACATTTCCCTCTTTAGATAAAAATCCCAATAAAATACATTTAGGTTTTTGGTTGTAACATGACAAAATGTGGAAAATGTCAAGTGGTATAAATACTTTTTCAAGGCACTGTATTTACCACCACAAAACAACTAAACTGTCCATGAGTTAGGAGATGCAGTTTCCTTTAGAACCTCATCACACTTTAATCTTAAACTCTCAGTGCTTTGTGTATTTCTTCCAGATCTGTGTAGTAGTCCAATGGGAAACTTTGCCTCTGTGCAGGAATTTTCTGTAATAAATACTAGGGATGGGCGAACGGTTCGGCCCAAGCATAAGTTGGGGCCGAACTTTGGTTGTTCGGTGAACACCGAACAATATGCGGTGTTCGCGGCAAATTCGAAAGCCGTGGAACACCGTTTAAGGTCTATGGGACACGAACATCAAAAATCAAAAGTGCTCATTTTAAAGGTTTATATGCACGTTATTGTCATAAAAAGTGTTTGGGGACTCAGGTCCTGCTCCAGGGGACATGTATCAATGCAAAAAAAAGTTTTAAAAACAGACGTTTTTTTCGGGAGCAGTGATTTTAATAATGCTTAAAGTGAAACAATAAAAATGAAATATTCCTTTAAATATCGTGCCTGGGGGGGTGTCTATAGTATGCCTGTAAAGTGGCGCAGTTCTCTCATGTTTAGAACAGTACCACAGTAAAATGAAATTTCTAAAGGAAAAAAGTCATTTAAAACTGATCAAGGCTGTAATGAATTGTCGGGTCTCGGCAATATAGATAAAACTTATTGAAAAAAACAGCATGGGTCCCCCCCCCCCCCCCCAAGTCCATTACCAGGCCCTTTGGGTCTGATATGAATATTAAGGGGAACCCCGAACCAAAAATAAAAACATAAATTGCGCTATTATCAAGATCACCTCGAGGTCCTTGATGACGCCCTGTGGGAGGGTGAAACGCGCAGACGTAATTTCCGGTTCCTATTGACGTCACTTCCAGTATCGTGGAACGCACGCCATGAACGGCGTTTTTGTACTCAGCTCCATGTTTTTTATGCCTGCTTTTATCTTGCTTCTTGTAAGTATTCATTTTTATGCACAATAAATCTTTTACCAAAGTGGTACTTCACTATCAGTCCCTTCCTTTATTTTGGGTACCTTTCATCCAGGCCGAGTATCCTTAATAAGGGAGGTTTACTTGATGATCTGATGTTCAAGCTGCCATTCCTGGCCACCACTATTAAGCCTGAAGTGACCCCCAGACTGAGAAGCTGGGGGTCCATTCCATCCGGTGAGTGGGGACACAGGAGGGGGTGTTGTGGTACACCTTGAAATCTCTGGAGCACTTTTGTTGCATTGGAGCACATCAGTCACTTTACTTGGACTTGGGTTGGTCGGCTCTATGAGGTTCTCGCCCTCCCCTACAGGCTTGGGTGATTAGCCCCCCCATCCCCCTCCCATGGGACTCGCCTGGGGCAGGAACTTCGGCTACTTCTGTGTTTGCTGATGGCTGGGGGGGGCGGCTCCACGGTTTCTACCCCAGGGGGCTGTTGGTGATGGCTGTTGTTAAGCTCGTGGGCAGTATTCCTGCTCCTTCCAATCGGACATGACTGTGTGGTTGCCTCCTTGCACATGCATCAGGCTGCACTCTGCATGAGTGTCGCTTGCTGCTCCTGCATGTGGGCTTCCCCGCTTCTGGCTGCCAAAGGCTAGGTTGCACTCATGACCGGTAACATGGTGCCTTTTTCCTAGTGAGCAGAGTAGTGGTGGCTGAGCAAGCTGCGGTGCCCGCCATGTTACTAAAAGGGCATTCGTTCCTGCTTGCTTTCAGTGTCTGGCAGCCAGGGGGCCGCATTCCTACTCGGGCTGGGCTATAGAAACCAGGTCCTGGACGGGCTGCGACACCTATTTTTTGCCCTTTACCACTTACACGTGGTTTCTGTGGGGAGCAGCAGTACTATGCCCGCTGTCCCCTTTTGGGGCAATGGTGCACGCCGCTGCTGTTTTCTGGCTGAGGCGGGGCACATTGCAATGACCTTGCTGCTTTCCACTTGCCTTCCATATTTGGCACGTGAGGGGGTTAAACGTCCTTCCTCTCCTATGGGGGGTTTGTAATCTCTCCGCTTACCCTGTTGTGTCTGTGCATTCTGCCCCCATACTGGGCCTCATTGGCCTCCTTTGCACGTCAGTCGCCTCCTGTGTGGCTTCAGTCGCTGGACATGTTAGGCAGGTCTCCCTCTGAGCCCCTGGACAAGCCCTCCTTTGTACGCAGGCTGGCTCCCATCTTTTTAAACACATACTAGGATTTCAAAGTATGGGGCCAGGTACTGTGTTGGGCCACACAATGGCTTCTTCCTTTCTACCCAACTAGCTCCAGCCCATCAAGGCACCCATGGATGGGGGCAAGTGCTCCTAGACCCACGAATCCACCATGCCTGCGGATAAATCCATCTCAGTATGAATGTTTGCCCACCCATTTCTAGAGCAGGGGGTCATCCTTGCTGGTTTTCTGGCCCTTCCTTTCTATGTATTCACTAATATTTGTTGCATCTAGTGTTTTTGGTGTGGCATTTTTGGCCACACATTCACTAATTTGTATAGCGCGAGTCAACAATTTTTTTCTTACATATATACATATACACACACACACACACACACGCAGCAAAAAGGGTCAATGGTTCAAATCCTAACCACGACACCATCTGCCTGGAGTTTGCATGTTCTCCCTGTGCCTGCGTGGGTTTCCTCCGGGTACTCAAGGTTTCCTCCCACACTCCAAAAACATGCTGGTAGGTTAATCGGATCCTGTCTAAATTGGCCCTAGTATGTATGAATGTGAGTTAGGGACCTTAGGTTGTAAGCTCCTTGAGGGCAGGGACTGATGTGAATGTACAATATATATATGTAAAGCGCTGCGTAAATTGACGGCGCTATAGAAGTACCTGAAATAAATAAATAAAATAAATTTGGTCTGGCTAGGCATTATTGACCCATGGTCACTAAAGGATTTTCTGCCCATGCCTCCAATATTTTCTCTCTCTCTCTACTGTTCTTTTGCAATTTATTTTTGATTGGTGACAGCGTCACTTTAAGTACTGACACGTGCAAGTCTAGCACAGGAAAGCGTGGAAGAGTAGAAAGTAAACTTATTAACCAGTGGATAGGATGTCACCTGCAGGCTGACTATCTCTGCCGCTAACTCTCACATAAAGCAAGATTTCTTAGCAGGGGTTTTTCAAGTTGAGAAAGTTTTGAAATGTAAATTCACAAATCGCCTTAAAAAATCCAGCTGAATGAAAAGCTTCAAAAAGCGCATTTGTACTGCGGCAGTCAGTCTTCTCCAGGGATGCTGTTCTCTACACTTCCCACAACTGAGATTTTACACTTCAAATAATTTATTTTAAACTTTGTGCAACCTTTCCTTTGCCAGAGGAGACAGTGATACCTTGGGTGTTTGTCATCCCCATGGCGGTATAAATATGTTTAATTTATTATCTTAAAAACAAATTACGTGTGCTGTCATTTAGAAATGAGGGACCAGATGCAAAAAAGATCCTATGCAATGATGTTTGATATCTTTTTTTTTATTCCAGTGTTTTCAGTACTGCACCATAATTTTTTAAAAAAGTTAAAATTATAAAATAGTAAAGTGGTAGTGCAGACTTCACTATTTACTACTTTGGCTGTGTCACCTGCCTTCTTAGTGGAGCATAAATCAGCAGCCCTGTGGTACAGATGAATTTTTTAATAAGTGAGCCAGAAACTGAAAACTGCAAAACGAAACCCCAGTTAGGCAACTGCCAGTTTATCCTTATAACTGGATGGGGAGGTAGAAGAGTTTTTTAAAGTGCTGCTGTAATTAAAAACTTGTATTTGGTAAATACTAGGAATGAGCCGAACACCCCCGGTTTGGTTTGCACCAGAACCTGCGAACGGACAGAAAGTTTGTGGGAACTTTAGAACCCCATTAAAGTCTATGGGACTCGAATGTTTGAAATCAAAAGTGCTAATTTTAAAGGCTAATATGCACGTTATTGTCCTAAAAAGTGTTTGGGGAGCCGGGTCCTGCCCAAGGGGACATGTATCAATGCAAAAAAAAGTTTTAAAAACTGCTGTTTTTTCGGGAGCAGTGATTTTAATGATGCGTAAAGTGAAAAGAAAAAAAGTGAAAGATTCCTTTAAATATCGTACCTGGGGGGTGTCTATAGTATGCCTGTAAAGTGACGCGTGTTTCCCATGCTTAGAGCAGTCCCTGCACAAAATGACATTTTTAAAAGAATTAAAGTCATTTAAAACTGCTTGCGGCTTTAATGTAATGTCGGGACTAGGTAATATGGATGAAAATCAGTGAGACAAACAGCATGGGTACCCCCCAACCCCCAGGCCCTTTGGTCTTGTATTGATATTAAGGGGAACCCTGCACCCAAATTAAAAAAAGGAAATGCGTGGGACCCCTAGGCCCTATATACTCTGAACAGCAGTATACAGGCGGTGCAAACAAGACAGGGACTGTAGGTTTGTTGTTAAGTAGAATCAGTTTGTAATTTTTTTTAACATCCCTGTCCATGCCTGCTGGACCATGAGTCAGCGGTAAAATGCACCTTACCGCTGACCTGTCCAGCGAGGCCAAGACATTGCCTTCCACATGCCGGTAGAGAGCCGGAATCGCCTTCCGTGAGAAAAAGTGGCGTTTGGGAACCTGCCACTGAGGAACCGCACATTCCACAAACTCACGGAAGGGGGCAGAGTCTACCAATTGAAAAGGCAGCAGTTGAAGTGCTAGCAATTTAGCCAAGTTAGCATTCAACCGCTGGGCATGTGGATGGCTGGGAGCGGACTTCTTTTGGCGGTGCAGCAGCTGGGGCAGGGAAATTTAACTGATACAATCTGACGTCGGTGTAACGATAGCAGATTGCACGCAAGTACTTGGCTGTGACACACCTAATTCTACACCTTCATTCCTCTCAGTGCCGGTTTCAGAGAGGACTGAAGGTATAGTGGGGTTGGAGATCCCAGCTGATGAGGAGAAAGGAGAGGTCCGCTTTGTTCTTTGGTGTGGGTCTTTTAGGTACGCTTGTCGGTATTTGACCGGTGTTCTGTCTATCAAAGTACCCAGGCCAGGAGGCGGGAACAGCTCCCATTCAACCCGCCTGCTGGGAGTGCTCGCCCCCTCTCTGAGGCAGCCCCACACTCGCCCTCAATCATTTTCCACTCTCAAAATGCAAGCAGGCGGGTTAAAATTTTGAGGGCTGCTATAAGCCATCCCCTTACTTTGAACTGAACAGGTGGGAGAACCTTTCATGTATTCTCCACTGACTTAGTAGACTAGGACTGCCAGAGTCACTTAAAAAACTGATCCCGGCACTGCTGGGGCGCCCATGGAGGGGACACCGGGACACACAAAGAGCCTTAATAGCATTCATATTTGTAGCAGCCAGAACTTCCATTGCTAGGTCTTGGAAATTCGATACAAACCCTTTCAACCTACTAAAGTCATGGATCATGATTAACCTCTTCATGCCGATGTAACACAAATATGCGGCCTTCTGCTTCAAGGGGTTGTACCTTGGTGATGCCTACTGTTTTTGTTTTTTTAGAGCCGATGGACGGCTTTCTTGTAATAACAACCAATGCTCGGCTGTAACTACAAGCAGTGGGAGGCGACGCGCCCCCCCCCCTTCCCGCCGGCTCGCCCAGGCTCTCCCATCCCACCTGGAGGCCCGAGCGACCAACCGGCATGTCTGCTGGCTGGCCAGAGACTCGAACAAAGACGGAATCGGCTTTGATCGGGTCTCGGATCTAGTAACCCAGAAGCGATATCTTGACATTTCCGGTTTACGAAAGCCTTAAAGGCGCCAGATTTAAAAAAAATGTCAGTATTCAAAACAGCCATACTTGGCGTTTTGAATGCTTTTAGGTGCAAAAGGAAGGATTTGGGGTTTTATAGAACCCAGATCCCCCCAAAAAGTACCTGACACGTGACTATTGCTGTCACGAAGGTTGTTTACATTCCTTGTGAAAGCAATGAAAGTGACCAAAAAATATTTTTTAAGGGACAGTGTAAAAAAAAATTAAAAAAAGGAAAAACATTTTTTAACCACTTCAATACCAGGCACTTAGACACCTTCCCGCCCAGGCCAATTTTCAGCTTTTAGCGCTGTCGCAATTTGAATGACAATTGCGCGGTCATGTAACACTGTACCCAAACAAATTTTTTTGCATTTTTTCCCACAAATAGAGCTTTCTTTTGGTGGTATTTGATCACCTCTGCGGTTTTTATTTTTTGCGCAACAAATAAAAAAAGACCGAAAATTTTGAAAAAAAACAAGTTTTTCTTTGTTTCTGTTAAAATTTTTTGTAAATAAGTACGTTTTCTTCTTCAATGACGGGCACTAATATGGCTGCACTGACGGGCACTGATATGGCGGCACTGATGGGCACCGATGAGGTAGCACCAATGAGGTGTCACTGATGAGGTGGCACTGACGGGCACTGATGATGGGCACTGATAGGCGGCACTGATGCGCACTGATAGGTGGCACTAATGGGCACTGATAGGTGGCACTGATGATACTGATTGATGGCAGTGATGCCCCTAAGGGTGGCATTGCTGGGCATCACTGCAACATAATTGTGCCAACCAGTGCCCATTTGTGAGCACTGATTGGCACAGATTGGGCACATGTGGATGGCCATGGGGTACATACCTGGCCATCCACATGTTGCCCTTCCCTGGTGGTCCTAGTGGCGATCCCTGGTGGTCCAGTGTGTTGATCTGAGGTGGGGCTGCGCTGATAAACAATCAGCGCAGACCCCCCTGCCAGGAGAGCCGCCGATCAGACGCGAGTGAGGAAGAGCCGATCAACGGCTCTTCCTATTGACAGCGTGATTAGCCGTGATTGGACGCGGCTGATCACATGGTAAAGAGCCTCCGCTGGAGGCTCTTTACCAAGATCGATGTAGCGGTGTGTCAGACTGACACACCGATCCACCGATCGCCGCGATGCGTGCCCCCGCGGGTGCGCGGCGGCATGTTATCCTGCTGGACGTCATATGACGCCCAGTCAGGATAACTGAACCACCGCCCGGCCGTCATCTGCTATGGGCCGGGCGGGAAGTGGTTATAATGCCCCACCCCTCCGTGCGGGCACGCAGAAGCGAACACATGCGTAAGTCGCGCCCGTAAATGTAATCAGTGTTCAAACCACACACGTGAGGTATCGCTGCGAACGTTAGAGCGAGAGCAATAATTCTAGCAGCAGACCTCCTCTGTAACTCTAAACTGGTAACCATTAAAAGTGTTTAAAGCACCGCCTACGGAGATTTTTAAGTATCGTAGTTTGTTGCCATTCCACGAGTGTGCGCAATTTTAAAGTGTGACATGTTGGGTATCTATATACTCTGCGTAACATCATCTTTCGCATTATACAAAACAATTGGGCTAACTTCACTGTTTTTTTTTTTTTTTTTATTCATGAAAGTTTTTTCCCAAAAAAATTTTGCTTGAGAGACCGCTGCGCAAATACAGTGTGAAATTAAATTTTGCAACAACCACCATTTAATCCTCTAGGGTCTCTGCTAAAAAAATATAAATAATGTATGGGGGTTCTAAGTAATTTTATAGCAAAAATTACTGGTTTTACCTTGTAAGCAACAAGTGTCAGAAAAAGGCTTAGTCTCCAAGGGGTTAATGAACACCTATCGGCAATCTTGAATGGCAAGCTTGCATTTTTTGACAAAATCTGGGATCCCTGGATCAAATAACTCTTGCATGCTTTATGTTTGTCTTCTGCGTTTTTTGTCTGGACAGGGTACACTTACTTTGTCGTTCCCCTCCATATAGTCTATTTTCTTCCCTTATCTTACTCTGCATTTGCTTTCCTATATGGCTCTCAACCAATTGCAGGGATTTACAGTTGAATTGGAGTTAAATTTTGACCTGTGTTCCAGGGGTGTGAAGCAGGCCCATGGTACTCATGCACAGTTTTTGTATTTTGCCCTTCGCCCACTGATTGTACATTGGGGGGGCGATTTACTTTAGCAATATTGCTGTATCTCCTCAGTGCCCCCCCCCCCCCCCCTTTGTATCCTTATTGCCTAGCTTTTTGAATTTCTGTTATGCGGGTGAGGATAAATTGTATTTATTGCGAACATGTATCCTCTTTTGATGTAAAGTTGTATACCCTGGTGTACACTATTTGTTCTAAACGCAAAGGTTGGATTTTTGTACTTCTTTTTGAAATACTGAATAAAAATTATTGGAAATAAAATTAAAAAAAAGATCCCCTGTGAATAGCAGATCCTAGACCTTCTTTGGTCAGCCTAACAAATCTTTAGCCAACCTACTAACGATCACATAAGAAGCCGACAGCCTGGAGACCAATGATCCTGAATCCACAGCCGCATCGCAAACATCTGCCAAATCCACAGTAACATGTAAAACTTGTTCCTCTGCTTATTCTTTGCACTGGTTCCTACACCTTTACTGACTGGACAAGACAAAGAACCAGGTAAAGCAAGGGCCACCACCAGACTGTATACATAGACATCTCAATGGCTTCCATCCTCCACTGTCACTCCAAGTGAAATGACCAATTCCTCATAAAAGTAGAGTTGAGGAGAAACCAGGTAGTTTTCCAGGTAGTGTAAATTAACATGGAAAACAGTTTTTCCTTGTGAACAAGCTCAAGCCAATAGTCTGCCCTTTCTCATGAAATGCAGAAATTCCACATCCAAAATAGACTCCAGATCCAAGTATGGGATGTTCAGGAATCTACAAATGCATCCATAGAGGAGAAGGATGAGAAAGAGAAGGATGAGAAAGAGAAGCATATTCCAAGTGTCCTGGAATATGACAATGCATGCGTCTTTAAAAAACCAAAAGACTTCCATGGCTGACATGATTCCAAGAAACCAAAAATCAAAGAAACTTTAAGACACTGGATGCCCTCCAAGGGACTCCAATACGGGTGCCTAGGCAAGCAGTTCCCACACAATTTTTAAAGACTGCAAAGCTGTCACTTAAATCCTGTCTTGTCTCAAACCAGTGACACATGCATAGGAAGGTCCTGAGCAGATAGAGCACCCACAGAGCAACTGGTCCTCTTTTATAGTTAGGTGTAATGTGTGCAGAACAAAATGACAAAATAGTGCAGTAATGTGCCTGGAACATGAAGGGACAGTAGTAGGGGCATAAATCCCAAATCCAAAATTGGGGCTGCAGCCTTGCAATAATGAGAGAGGGGCCCAACAAGAATCTGATGTGTACAGCACAGTGACATGGCTTTTGGGTGCTGCAACCACCAATTATAAACTGCTCTCAGATGCTGCAGACCTCAGCAAATGTCTAGCAGTGTGCCCTAGCAAAAAAAAAAAAGCAAGAGTTGAGTAAAGTGATGCATGAAGCACCATGTTGTCCTCCACATTCCCCCTGCACAGCAAAGCCTGTACAGCATAATTACCCAGGAGGAAGGCAGATGGCCTCAGGAATAGTGATCCAGTACCCTTTCAGCCTGGAGAGGGGAAGTAACATGACACGCAGATCATAGATCCACTGGTCATATGCATCCCTTAGTACAGAAGCTGATGTTTCAAGCAGGACTAATACAGCAGAACCTTCATATGGCAAGGAACTGCATTTGCTAAAAACTTGGGGGGACTACCAGATCTATATTATCTATCCTGTCACCCAGCCAGCAACTTACTGAAAGTGGCCATACATGGATCAAAATTCGACCAGTTCAGCAGGAACCGGGCACATTTTGATCCATGCATGGACAGGCTGGCTGTACACAAGTTGATCTGTTGGTGTACAACCAGCTTGTCAGATTTTCCCTTAAAGATCAGTGCCGCAATAGCCGGCAACATTGATCATTGTATTCTGATGGCAGGGAAGGCTCCCCGCTGTCAGAATACAAACACCACAGCAAGAGGGATTCCTCCATCCACATCAAATGTGTAGCTGGGGGAATAGAGGCATCCTCTTTAGTTCAACCCACTGGTTTAACAAAAAAAAATGCATAATGCAAGGGCTGCCTTAGTCTTCCAAGAAGAAAATCTGTTACTAAAGTCCTAATTCTTAGATGTGGGGCTAATAACTTTTTTTCACAATGTGGGCATAGGCCACCAGCAAGGGCCGTCTCTGTCTTCTGTTATAATAATAAAGCCACATTGCCAGCAAAAAACAGGTATTATTTTTATTCTATAACTAAACAGCTGGAGGTTTGGGACAGGCACGCAAGTTTTTTGTTTTTTTTATAGAAGATGCCCTGCTCTGAGCATTTCTCCTCTTTTGCACAGCTTTGAAATATCACTATAGAGGTGAGGGTCACAAAACGTGGTCTGGTATTTTATTTAATTTTTTTCAGATCTGTTAAATGTTTTGGAGGCAATTACAAAAATTGCAAAAACAAAAACATAGAAAAGAAAGCCCACAACCGGCCCCAGATTGGCCACGCAGGACCATCAGAAGAAAAGAAGTATCTCCACCCTGCCCCCACTAACACAGGATAGTTAAAAACCGTATAGACAATGGACCAGAAAACATGGCTTGCAGGGCTAAACAGAAGCCTACGGAGCACTATTTTTACAACATAGAGTAGCATATTTTAATCATAGATAAACTCCAGTGAGCATCTCGATGGCTGTGGCAGTGAAACAGACAGGACCCCAGAAAACAGAAACTCACATGTGTGCAGTAGGAAAATGTAATCAGTGCAAAATCTGAAAGGAAGGACTATCCATTTGAAGCTTCCATTGATGTCCAGCTGCCCCAAACTTTTTCAAACTTCCATGGAGAGCCCCGGTTTACATACATAGCCCTATAAAATGGTAGTGCTGCGTTCGCCAATCCTTTCCAGAACTGCCACAATGGGTGCATAGGTTTTTCCAGTGTAACAGGATTGCTTTACGAGCAAAGAACAGGATTACTCTCAGCAGCGTTCTATGCGTCACAGTATTGACCAGACCCTCTACTAGGCCCAAAACACAGACCGGAATGGATAGAAGGACCAGGAAGGTTGTAGTTTTTTTAGAATGTATTTAGTGACACCCATACAAAATTGTTAAATTAAGGGGCACTGCCAAAAAATGTGTGCGAAATTAGCTGGAGCAAAATGAAACAGTCCCACATGTCATCCCCCTGTAAGTCAGGGTCATCAACTACCCACTTTGTTCTACAACGTTCAGTGGCCTGCCTGGGAACAACTCTTTATATATAAGACCCCCTTCACAATGAGGGGCTTTTCAGGCGTTTTAACGCTAAAAATACCTCCTGAAAAGCGCCTCTCATGCCTCCCAAGTGTGAAAGCCCGAGTGCATTCACACTGGGGCGGTGCACTTGCAGAACAGGGAAAAAAAGTCTTGCAAGCAGCATCTTTGGAATGCATGGGCAGCGCTTCGGAAGCGCCGCAACAAAGGGTGCTTTTAACCCTTTCTTCGGCCACTAGTGTGGGTTAAAAACGCCCCGCTATCGGCCGAAAAAAAAATGCTAAAAAGTAAAGCGCTGCATAAAGTAGTGGCGCTTTACCGCCAATGGACCCGCCGCCCCATTGTGAAAGTACCCGAAGACATAGTGGTTTTAGCAGGGAACCAAAATGCAACAGTGTTTCCAAATAGGAGGGTAAGTCAATAGAGCAAGGCTGGCCATACAATATACAATTTTCTTGTACAACCTTCCTTTAGGTTTACCAAAACCATATAATATGAGGTCAAACCTAAACACTTTCAATTTGTATACAATCAGGCAGGCCCTTGCACTACATAGTTGAAGGTAAATCTAAAGGAAATTGAATAAGAAATGTGTATGATGTATGGCCAGATCAATGGAAACAAATTGCAAGATAAAGGCATGAAGTAATTGTAAATGCTGAAAAAAGTACCAACTGGGAAGTGCATGTTTACTCTTTAAGCTGCACAATGGCCACCAGGCTGATATACTAGTACCTGTGGATACAGGTTTCTTTGGGCTTGATTCCATGCTTTTATAGTTTCATAGAACCAGAAACACAGTGCAGCGCCCCCGAAGTCCCCTGAAGAGTAATTACTTCAGACTTTCATAGGATGTGAGGATGGCCAAAGGAAGAAGCTGAATAGCCCTTTAACCTTTTTAAAATAAGAATAGGGTATCCATACTGTGGTATGTCACAGATAATAGTGGAAGACCCTTATCTTCAGTTTCAGTAGAATAATCCTACCTATTCAGGACAGTGAAAGATGTGCCATGTGCTGGGATCTAAACGGTAAAATTGAGGACTTGGACCATTTCACTTTCAACCTGGAGTATCCCATGAACTCAAATATCCGAAGGATTACCGGTAGTGAGGGGCCTGTATCATTAAAGAAAAAGAAGCAAGTTGTCAACATGCAAGAATATACATTCCCTGATCCCCCACCTTGAGTGCCTGCACCACAGGTGACGATCTAAGTGCTATGGATATAGGCTCAGTCATCATGGCGAATAAAATGGGTGACAGTGGACAGCCCTAACTAGTACCTCAAAGAATAGCGAAATATGAAGACAGGGTTTGTCCGATTTTCAGGGCCTCCCTGGGGTGTTTGTATAGCAGGCCAATCCAAAAGCAAGAAAGTCAACCGAAAGCCCATATGGTGCATTACCTTGTCCATAGAAGTCTAGTCTATGGAGTAAAAAGCCTTTTCTATATCAACTGAGTTTATTGCCCTCGTCCCTACATTAGCATGGGAAATCTGAAGATGGGAAAAAGTCCCTGGAGGTTGGTGTCTGTTGACTTATGAGGCATGACTCGTCTTTTCAATGTTGAAATAACAAAACTATCTGCAGTGGGTATAGAAAATAATCACCCCCCCCTTTAAAATAATCACATTTTGTTGCTTTGTAGCCTGAAGTGAAGACAGACACAGGTTTTGTTTTATCCAGCTGTATTTACTAGTGCAGTTTGTAACATCCAAGTAAAAGATATAACACCAAAAAAAAATCAAAAACAGAATCAGTGAATTTTAAAAAGGATCACCCCCTCATGTCAGTATTTTGTTGAACCACCTTTTGCTTTAGATACAGCCTTTAGTCTGTTGGGATGTCTCCGCTAACTTTGCACATCTAGATTTTGCAATATTTGCCCGCTCTTGTTTGCAGAACTGCTCAAGTTTAGTTAAATTTGACAGGGACTGTGGAATGACTTGTGTCTTGAAGTCATTCCACAGATTTTCAATGGGGTTTAAGTCTGGGCTCTCACTAGGCCATGCAAGGACTTTCACTTTCTCCTCCTTCAACCACTGTGTGGTCATTTTTGCTGTTTGCTTTGTGTCATTGTCATGTTGGAAGATAAACCTTCTTCCCATTGACAACTTTATATCAGAGTGCAGCAGATTTTCCTCAAGAATTTGATGGTATGTTGTCCCATCCATTTTTCCTTCTATCCTGACATGTGCTCCACTCCCTGCTGCAGAGAAACACCCCATAACCGGATATTACCCTCTCCTCCATGATTTACTGTAGGAATGGTGTTATTTTGGATGGTGAGCTGTATTGGATTTCCACCAGACATTGTTTGGTGTTGAGGCATAATAATATAATTTTAGTCTCATCCGATCATAACACCTTTTTCCATGTGGCCTCAGAATCTTCAAGGTGTGTTTTGGCAAAGCTCAGTCGTGACTGCAAGTGACCTTTCTTGAGGTGTGGCTTTTTTCTTGCAACCCTCCAATACAAGCCACGTTTGTGGAAAATTTGTGATATTGTTGTCACCTGCACACAATGACCACTCTTTGTCATAAATTCCTGCAACTGCTTTAGAGTTGCTGTAGGCCTCTTAGGAGCCCCCCTGGGTCTTTCATCCAGTTTGGAGCAACGTCTTGATCCAGGGAGGGTCTTTGTTGTACCAAATACCTTCCCCACTTCTTCATAATAGACTCCACTGTGCTTCTAGTCATTGATAACGTCTTTGAATTTTTTTTGTATCCATCTCCTGACTTGTGCCTGTCCACAGCTTTATCCCGGAGATCTTTTGACAGAGCCTGGTAACCCATAGTTCATTGTTTGCGTTAGTTGCACTATAAGAGACTGAAATACTCCAGGAAAGCTTTTTTCGTGCTGAGGTAATCAAAATGACCACAACAGAAAGTCAAATGGCTTTGTGTGCCACTGAGAAGGTGAATATCTACACCTGATTGAGTTTACAAGTCATTTTAGGAGGGGGTGATCCTTTTTCCAACTTAGTGATTCTAATTTTTTTTAAACATGCTGGTGTTATATTTTTCTTTTGGATGTTATAAGTTACACTGAGTAAATACATCTGGATAAAACGAAAACTGTGTCTGTCTTAATTTCCAGCTGCAAAGTCACAAAACATGATTATTTTAAAGGGGGTTGAATCTTTTCTATACCCACTGTGAGTAAACAGCTTAGTCCCAAAACCAAGAAAAACTGAAAAATATTAGAGCGTGGTATCGCTAACCTAAAATTTGTGCCGCTCCATGCAGAACCTTCATGTTAAGTAGATAGAAGTTCCATTTAGCAGGAAATCGGTGGTATACCGTTCATTGTGCAGGGGAGTCAAAAGAAGAAGGGAGCCCCAAGATGCAACATAGGAGTGATCTGGTATTTAAATATAAGTACATTCTGTGCTTTAGCTACTAAATAAGTATAAACCCCAAAAAGCTGCTGTGTATATGCAGTATCTCACAAAAGTGAGTACACCCCTCACATTTTTGTAAATATTTTATTATATTTTTTCATGTGACAACATTGAAGAAATGACACTTTGCTACAATGTAAAGTAGTGAGTGTACAGCTTGTATAACATTGTAAATTTGCTGTCCCCTCAAAATAATTCAACACACAGCTATTAATGTCTAAACCACTGGCAACAAAAGTGAGTACATCCCTAAGTCAAAATGTCCAAATTGGGCCCAAAGTGTCAATATTTTGTGTTGTCATCATTATTTTCCAGCACTGCCTTAACCCTCTTGGGCATGGAGTTCAGCAGAGCTTCACAGGTTGCCACTGGAGTCCTCTTCCACTCCTCCATGACGACATCACAGAGCTGGTGAATGTTAGAGACTTTGCGCACCTCCACCTTCCATTTGAGGATTGAGGATGCCCCACAGATGCTCAATTGGGTTTTGGTCTGGAGACATGCTTGACCAGTACATCACCTTTACCCTCATCTTTTTTAGCAAGGCAGTGGTCGTCTTGGAGGTTTGTTTGGGGTCGTTATGTTGGAATACTGCCCTCCGGCCCAGTCTCTGAAGGGAGGGGATCATGCTCTGCTTCAGTATGTCACAGTACATGTTAGGATTCATGGTTCCCTCAATGAACTGTAGCTCCCCAGTGCCGGCAGCACTCATGCAGCCCCAGACCATGACACTCCCACCACCATGCTTGACTGTAGGCAAGATATACTTGTCTTTGTACTCCTCACCTGGTTGCCGCCACACACGCTTGACACCATCTGAACCAAATAAGTTTATCTTGGTCACATCAGACCACAGGACATGGTTCCAGTAATCTATGTCCTTATGCCACGTACACATGGGTGGACTTTTCGACCGGACTGGTCCGACGGGACGAATCCTCAGAGTTGTTTGCCATGAGGTGCCATGTTGAACTTCCAGTGACCAGTATGAGAGAGTGAGAGCGATAACACCAAATTTACCAAACCTGCTCCCCATTCACAACTGAGACCTTGTAACACTAACAAGTGACATGACACTGGGGAGGGAAAATGGCCAATTGGGCCCAATTTGGACATTTTCACTTAGGGGTTTAGTCACTTTTGTTGCCAGCGGTTTAGACATTAATGGCTGTGTGTTGAGTTATTTTGAGGGGGCAGCAAATTTACACTGTTATACAAGCTGTACACTCACTACAGTGTTGTCACATGAAAAGAATTAATAAAATATTTACAAAAATGTGAGTGGTATACTCACTTTTGTGAGATACTGTATATATCCCATGGTTATATCAAACTTGGACAGAAAAAATATGCAGCACTAAACTTAAATACCAATGTAATAACTGTATACATTTAATTAACATATCAAATGTCAATATAATAAGTGTAAAAAACCATAATAACTCAAACATAAGTGCAGACAGTAAAAAAAAAAGTAAAATCAATAGTCAAATAGATCCAAAGTCCACCCACCAATTATTCTATGCCCCACAGTGCTACAAAAGGTATTCCAAATATTATTTCCAAATTGTGTTTAACGTTTTTATTCCACTGCTTCCAGGATAGCCACAGTAGCCAAATACGCTCACCGTACAAATGACCTAGTGGATGCTTTCCTTCCTTAGTTGCTCCCTATGGATACTAGCATAGAGAGGCACAGAGGACTCAGTGTGTAAAAAGTAGATAAGACCATCAAAAACTCACTAACTTTGCATGTGATAATAGTAGTAGTAGTAGTAGTAGTTTGTATATTTTTGTTTTTTTTTCACTTTATACATTATATTGTCATTTGATATATTAATTGAGAATATATAGGTATTACATTGGTAATTAGTTTTAGCACTGTGTATTTTCACTATCCATGACCTGATATTTGCATGTCTGATAATCATACCAACGTATGGGTTTAAGGCTTAAGAAAAAAAACATGCGTGTAAATCCTGTATAATTGTCAAAAGTGTTTTAGATTTTCTAACATATTTAAAAATGCTTAAGTGATAATTCCCTTTCCTCCACAGTAAAGGAAACCATGCCTCAGTGCAGCATGATCAGTGTCACATTTGGGTACTGGTTGTGCTGAGAGGTTTTCTCGCTGTTCTTCCCCGTGAAAGGTGGATTCTAGTCATCATGGGCAGCACACTTGCTTTTCAAACACCTTTATATATACTGTACATACATACACAAAAAGACAGTGGTTTGGTTTGTTTTTTTCACCTCCTCTGATGCTTGCAGTCCTCACACTCTCAGTAGTAGGTTCTTTCTGAACATAAATAGCCTCATAGTCAAGCTTTCATGTACTCCTCCAGGAAGCTGCCTGAAGAAGTAGACTTATGGAATCAGAATGGTATTTCTAACAGATGCTTTTATAAAGCATAAACACAAATTTATGCTTAAGGCCTTTGTGTTTACTCCAGTAAAAAGAAATATCATAGCCATAGAGGCTTATGGAAGAGGATGGGATAAAAACTGTTATAGAATTGGATCTGTTGGGAATTAAAGAATAAACTTGATTAACTGGTTAGGGCAATCCATATTATACTCCAATTTTCTCGGCTCCACCTTTCACACATCAGAACAAAAGAGCGTAAACCTAACTGTGCGGTGGAGAATTACTGTCAAATTGCAGGTTTCCGTGCTTCTATTGTAAAAGCAGTCTATGTTTAATGTAGTTCTGTTGGTACAGACAGCGTTTCCCATTAAACATACTGCTAGTGGGAGGTACAGCCCATGGCATGTCATGGCATCTAAAAGGACTATATGGAGCCCAACACTTAAGGGGGTACTCTTGAAGCTGTGCCTGAAAAAAACAGGAAGGCAGAAGCCAATAACTGGTATCCAGGATTACCTGTGCCCTCCTTGATCATGATTTACCATGTCTTATTCTGCACTTAGTCTGTGTGGAGGTGGCCATTTTGGTAGAGGCGGGGTTTTTGCTTCATCAAAGCCCCCAGGAAGGAGAACCTTCAGTAGGACAGTAGTAAGCTCCCTGTATCTTACTTACAACTCTCTGAAGCTAGATGGTAGAGGCAGCAATGCCTTAGCTCTAACACTGCAGCTATACAGATATGAGGTTGTAACAAAGTGGTTCCAAAGTCTCAAGGTTTTTTTTTTTAGCCCCCCCCCCAGCCCCTCCAATACTTACCTGAGCCCCATTGCAATCCAGCGATGTGCATGACAGCCTAGGCACACCCTGGCTCATCCATCCACATTCATGCTCCATCTCTGGCTCAGTGTCCTCTACACCTCTCTGCCAATCCCTGCACTGGCTTCCACTCACCCAACGAATAAAATTCAAAGTACTAACAATAATTTACAAAGCCATCCATAACTCTGCGCCCAGCTACATCACTAACCTAGTCCCAAAATACCAATCAAGCTGCTCTCTTCGGTCATCCCAAGACCTCCTGTTCTCTAGCTCCCTTGTCACCTCCTCCCATGCTCGCCTCCCAGATTTTTCCAGAGCTTCTCCCATCCTTTGGAACTCCCTACCCCCAAGCTATCCATCTTTAGACCCCTGAAAACCCTTCTTTTTAAAGTGGTTGTATACCCTTTTGTGACATTTTTACCTACAGGTAAGCCTATAATAAGGCTTATCTGTAGATAAAATTAATATCTCCTAAACCTACATGGTTTAGGAGATATTCACCCTGCATGCAGTTGCTGACATCAGCGGTGCATGCACAGTGAAGGTCTGGCGTATCATGCCGGAACTGAGGACTCCCGCATGCATGCACGGGAGTGACGTAATCACAGCCCTGGCCACTCTCAGCGCAGGAGCCATGAACCCGGAAGAAACGCAGAGGGAAAAATGTCAGCTCCCATGACTTTGACCGGGATGCGATGTGGGGACCCCGTTCTAAGGTAAGTATTTCATAATGAGCTAGTATGTGGTGCATACTAGCTCATTATGCCTTTACCTTACAGGGTTGTTTTTTTTTAATTTGCAGGTATACAACCGATTTAAAGAAGCCTATCCTGCTTCCAACTAATACAGTTTTACTTCCTCCAACAGCTCATCCCCCACAGCTTTTACCTTTTGTATCAATCGACCCTCCCTTTTAGATTGTAAGCTCATGAGCAGGGCCCTCTGATTCCCCTTTACCAAATTTTAATATCTGCCTTCATTTTGTTAAGCACTGCGCAAACTGTTGGCGCTATATAAATCCTGTATAATAATAATGGCTCATCCATGCCACATCAGTGCTCTTCCGTGCCACATCAGTGATCATCCATGCCACATCAGTGCCTCACAAAAGTGCAATAGGTAGTCAAACTAGTTTGAAATGTATGTCCCTAGAACACCTGACGGTGCTCCCTGCATGTTGGGCCTCTGTATGTGGCCAGGCTGTGTAAACGTCTCACATGTGGTATTACCATACTCAGGAGTAGTAGAAAAATGCATTTTGGGGTGTAATTTTTGCTATGTACATGAAATATCTTATAAATGGACAACTTTGTGTAAAAAAAAAAAAAAATAATGCGTTTTCATTTTCTTTACACATTTTCCAAAAACTTGTGGAAAAAATGACATGTTCAAAAGACTCATTATGCCTCATAGAATATACATTGGGGTGTTTACTTTCCAAAATGGGTTCCTTTTTTTGGGCGTTTTCATTATCCTGGTGCTCCAGGGCCTTCAAAAGGGTAGGAGGTAGTCAAGAAATTATATGTGCAATTTATGTCCTTATAACGCCTTGAGGTGCTCCTTGAACATTGGGCCTCTCTATGTGGCCAGGCTGTGTAAAAGTTTCACACATGTGGTATCGCCATAAGTAGGAGGAATAGCAGAATGTATTTTGGGGTGTCATTTGTGGTATGCATATGCTGTGTGAGAAATAACTTGTTATGACAATTTTGTGAAAAAGAAAAAAAAATTTAAATTTTGCAAAGAATTGTGTGAAAAAATTACAACTTCAAAAAACTCGCCATGCCTCTTATTAAATACTTAAATACCTCGAAATGTCTACTCTCTAAAAAGGTGTAATTTGGGGGGTATTTGTACTGTCTCGGTTTGTTAGGGTCTCAAGAAATGAGCTAGGCCGCCAGTACATCAGGTGTGATCAATTTTCAATGACTGGCACCATAGCTTGTAGACTCTCTAAATTTCACAAAGATCAAAATAATATACACCGATTTGGTTATTTTTACCAATTACTAATTTGCAAAATTTTATAACAAAAAGTAAGAAAAATGCATTTTTTTTTTTTACAAAAAAACTTCGGTCTTTTTTTTATTTATAGCGCAAAAAATAAAAAACCCAGCAGTAATTAAATACCACCAAAAGAAAGCTTTATTTGTGTGAAAAAGGACACATTTCATATGGGTGCAGTGTTGCATAACTGATTAATTGTCATTCAAAATGTAAGAGAGCTGAAAATTGGTCTGGTTAGCAAGCAGGTTTAAGTGGCCAGTGGGCAAGTGTTTAAAAAAGAAAAAAGAAAAAAAATGTCTTCATAAAATTTAGGACAAAATGTAATCTGCTACATACAGGTCTTTGGCATAAAAAATAAAATCCTGCCTCTTGCTGTTCTTCTGCTGTAGGCCAAATGCTGACCTGTTTCTAACCTATGTTTACACACTTTAAGCTGGATCATTTGCCTGATGTTGTTTTGCTTCTTTACTGTGTATATTTACTGCCTTTGTGCTGGCTGCCTTTTTCTTTTCAAAATAAAGAACTTGAAAATGTGTGTATATAAATACTTGTATTTTAATACTACACTTAGGTGGCACCGCCCCCCCCCCCCCCTTTCTTGTCTATATAATTACAGGGATGGCTGCCGCCACTAGTAATTTATGATTTATGGACTAAGCTTGTTGTTTTCTCTTGAAGTCTCTGTCCAATCACAGCACGGGACGGCAGGGAGCACACAGGTGCACCCCAAACCCGGAAGCAAGCTGGCAACACGCATGTACATTGCCATGCCTGCACCTGCCTCCTACTCGCAGTATATTTACTGTGAGCGGTCGGCAGCAGGTTAAACTAAAAATATTGTTTTGCCAGGCAGTGGCTTTGCTGTTGTAGAAAAAGCCACAAGACTAGCTGCCTAGATTTAAAAAAAATATTTATATAAAATTAAAATTGTATATTTTAGCTCTTTGCCCTCAGTTTCTCTTTAATAAGCAGTACTTATTTTTTTTTTAACTTGAAAATCCTAAGTGACCAGTCACCTCAATGGTAATGGTGTTCTCTTCTTCCTCCACAGGGGCTCAGATGCATTGAGTACAGTCTCAGGTAACAGAAATACCACAGTCACTTTCACCGTCCGTCCTGGAGCAAACCAGCCAATCATGCTACAGAACAGGACACCCGAATACGACAGCAGGATAGTTGGTATGAGGCGAGCGCCCAGCCCTGTGGTATCTCCGGCTGAGATTATAAGAGATATCAAGCCTGGTCCACTGTCAGCGCCACCCTCCTCCATGTCTGATGTCTTTATTCTACCAACTCCGCCCCCCCCTGGGGACCTCTTTGGGATGAGTATGGGGAGAAGCAGGTCCCCCTCCCCTTCAATTTTACAACAGCCAATCTCCAATAAGCCTTTTTCAGCAAAGCCTGTCCATATGTGGACTAAACAAGATGTCGCCGACTGGTTGGAAAGTCTACACCTGGGAGAGCACAAGGAGATGTTTATGGACAATGAAATAGATGGAACCCACCTACCAAGCCTTCAGAAAGAAGACTTGATAGATCTGGGAGTCACAAGAGTAGGACACAGAATGAACATAGAACGAGCATTAAAACAGCTTTTGGACAGATAGAAGTACCTTGCCTTGCTTCTTCAGAATTTCTTTTCCTGACAGTTTCTTATAGGGGTCCTTAAATCACTTAAGGAAAATTATAAATTTAGAAAAAAATCTTTACTGCAAGTTTAAATAGCTGTACAGATAATTTATAAGCACAATATTTTAAGGAGATAAGTGGCTGGTCTACTGGGCAGCCTTTGTGCCACTATAGTTGTAGAAAGAAAATGGAAAACAAAAAAAAACACTTTTGTGATTTAATATAATACTATTTCTGTGGAATAATTATTTGGAAAAAAAAAAAAAAAACTTAGTTCAGCCTTTTTAAAAAAAATAAGAAAAAAAATCAGCCTCATTTGAATGCACATGAACCAGCTGAGCTGTGTTGTATTTTCTATCTTTCTAGAACTTCTTCAAAGAAGAATAGAGCTTTTCTCTTCAGCAGTGGGTAATGGATAATGCAGTGGGTATTGCAAATGTAGAAAATTTCACTGACACCCCCTTATGGAAACAAAGTCATTTGTCCCTGTACAGAGTCAGAGGGACCTGCTGTTTTTGGTCTGGTTGACCGCGGCCCTCTTCTGAGACTGGACGGGGGGTCTTGATCTTACATGTTCTTCTTTTGCAGGTACTAATTTGTATCCAGGTTCATATTTATCGTTGTAATAATAAAAAAACAAAGAGAAAAAAAAAAAACAAAACCAAGCAAAAAGGTGTTTTATTTGAGAGTATTTCTGGTTGTGTTTCCATAATCAGCTGGGTGAGACTGTATTAAATCCACTAACATTATTTTTTTTTTTCCACAATCCATTATCTTATAGTGGAAAGCTCACCTTATTACAAAAAGTGTACACAATGGTTTTTTAGCCATCATTGTCTTCCACTTGGTGATAATTTCAGAATTAAAACTATAAAGCAGAAAGGCCATGTTACTTTTCTTTTTCTATTGAATGCATATGGTATTACCTCTTGATATGTGCCAGGAAACTGTTGCAATCTGCTTGTGATGCAGTCATCGCTGGTGAACAAGACAGTTGCGGACTAGAATCACTTGTGTGAATGTGGATCCTTCAACAGTGGAAGTGAGGCCTTATTAACCTGAGCAAACAAAAGCTTCAGATAGCCACAGCTTGGAGCCCACCACTCTTGCTTGCATTAAGGCTTGCAAGACCACTTCCAATCATCTCTGTGGTAATTGGGTGCAACCATACATACACAACACCTCATGTGTATGACACGTGTCTATCGCGGGCCACTTTGCACACTTCAATGCCTACTGGTTGTGGAGCACTAAACTGCATCTGATTTGTTTATTTTCCTGACTAAACAAGGCCTACATTGAAGTGATATTCACTGTATTGAATGACCAGGACTAGCAACTCTATGGCTGCCCCCATTGTGCCTGAGTGACCAGTGCACTTAAACAGTGAGGGCCTTGCTCCCTGAATGGTTTTGTAATTTCTTTTTTCTTTTTCTTTGCTTGAGTAGACTTATTTTCGGGCACCTGACTAAAAATATGTATTTACTAGAAATAAGATGAATGGTTAAAGAGCTAACTAAATAGTATATTTTTACACAGTATCTTATTGAAAGGGTGTATAGGGTGGAAGTTTGTCCATATTTGCTATTTTAAAAAAAATGCCATAAAAAAAAAAAAAAAAAAAACTTAGTAGAAGAACCTATGTGCTGCTGGTTCTGTAGAGTTTCATCCGTAAGTAACAAGGATGGAGGATGGCCCTGATCAAACAGGAACTAATAGCAAAGAGTTTTTAAAGTGTCAAAGATCAATAACCTGCATCTGGTTCTAGACTGTACAGTGGTACAGACATGGTAGCGTTGCGTTGCGTTTCATGCTACTTGGGGATTTTAGGCTTAGAACTTTTTTTGTTACATAGTGTAATTTAAGAGAGTCTTTTTCTTGACATATCTAGTTTATGTAATTTTCTGTGTATACAAACACCAAAATTTTACAAAAAAAAAAATGTAATCTTGTAAATTGTGTAAAACTTGCACAGCTGCCAGTGCTGGGGAATTCTGCAATTCCCCTTTTATTATCTAATTATACAAATGACTACATGTGACTGTTTATTAACTATATCACAGAGTTCTTTTTTTCTTTTCTTTTTCTATATATAAATTCTGTGATACCTTGTTTAATTCAATTCTGTTCCTTGAAACCTTCATAATTTTAATTCGGATTAAACCATGTCAGAGCCAAAACTCACCACCTGAGTCCCACCCTACACCACCAACAATTTTTTTTTTTTTTTTTTTTAAGTGAGTCTGTTCCTCTCTCTAGTTTTGTGTTACAGCCTGTGTTCACGTTGTTAATGTTGCTGTATTTTTGTGCTTTTAATTCCAATGATAAAGGACAAATTAAAGGAGAAAAAAAAAAAATCAAGCTACTGTAATTGCACTTTTCCAAATCCTCAAAACTACTGTATGGCAACCAAATTACTGTAAGACAAAATAAATATAATATTGCACTAAGATTGGGGCTCTGATTGCAGACTTAAAACAAAATGTTCTGTACGGAATTAATAAAATGATGTTGCCAATTCCTGAATTGAGGCTTTTAAATTGTATTGAAGAAGCACTGTAAGTGCAGCCTTGACAACTGCATATTATTCTACTCAGAGATGTACCAGTCATTAAAGGAGATTTACAAATAAGGAAACATTCTCTTCATTTTTCCTCAGCTTGAACTGTATTTGTGTTACTATTTCTACATTCACACAAGGGAGCAAAGTTTGCCACTTGTAATGGAAGGAAAATGGGTCACACCCAAACTCTCCTGTGTTCTGACACCAATGCAAACTGGGACCCCACAGCATCTTGCCCTTTATTAAGTAATCGTACTAATAAAATACATTAACTTTTGATATATCTAAGGATGCTACGCACCTTTGCAAATATAACCTCCCAATATCTGATGTTGGGTTGTTGTGGAAACAATGGGGTTGATTTACTAAATGCAAAGAGACTGTGCAAAGAGCAGTTGCTCCAGAGCTTAGTAAATGAGCAGAAGCCAATCCAATCAATCATCATCCAATCATGTCCAAGCAAACATTTGTTTATTTTTATTTTCCTTGCATGTGATTTGGGTATTCTTTGCAAAGCGAGGCTTTACCTCATTTACTAAGTTCTGGAGCAACTGCTCTTGTAGAGTAAGTGCAAATGCACTTTGCAAAGTGCACAGTCTGTTTGCCTTTAGTAAATCAACCCTATAGTTTTCTAAATTAAAACCCACCTCCAATTTAAATATAAATTATAAAATGAAAATTGCCCAAGTCCCATACAAATTAAAAATCTGTTTCACTGCAATACTCTCCTCCCCTCCAGTGCAGCTTCTCCACTCCATCCGGCAAACCAGATTCCTCTTCCAGACAGACTGATGATCCACGTCATTCAACCCACTTCCTGTGGGCCCAGGATCCATTCGGTACACCCCCTGGGGGTATGTCATCATGCCAGTTCAGGCTCACAGGAGAGTGCTGCAGAGAAAGGCAGAGGCTGTGGGACGGGAGCATCGGACTGGTGGGTGCCTAACCTGGAGTTGCACTTTAAAAGCTGCTTTGTTTACATTTCAAGTGTCTGCACTGTGCAGTGAAGAGGGCAACATCCCTGCAGACCAAGACTTGAGAACAACAAGAAAGCCATCTGTTCCAAATACCTACTTGAGGCTATGTCTTCATTGCCAGGATCCATCAATGGATTATTTTAATTCATCACATTTATGCAATTACTAGAGAAACAGCGAACACACTGACAGAAGACAGCCCCCTTTCATAACTGTGGTTCTCAAACGCTTCCCTTCATCCGATTCCAGGTCTGCAGATCTGTTACACTCTGCACTGTAACAGTACAGAATACAGACGGGCTGAATGTAAACTAAACAAGGTTATCACAGGTCTCAATTCATATGGAAGGAAAATAGGGAGGTAAAAGAAATAGATTGGGGGGGGGGGGTCTGATGACTGAACTCCTGATTTGCGGTATTGACCCTTTCGCTGCCAGGCCTTGTGCTCCATTTTGTACACTCAGGTGGCCAGACCATTTTTGCAATTCTTCCTTTGCTTTTTTATTTTTCACTTACAGCTTTTCAGAATTTGTGAAAGAACCCCAAACCATATAGTTTCTGAAGGCAGATGATCAGTATAGTAAAAAAAAAAGTGCTACTAATTTTTTTAGACCCCGCGGTATTTTGCGCAAATGTTTATCAAACCAATATATTTGCAAAAAATACACTAAAATCATTATGAGCAGATAAAAACACAGCAAATTTTACAAAATTCCTGCTAAATATAAAAGCTTAACCTGTATTGAGTTAATAAATAACAAATATTTGTAACTTTTTAAATTGCGCCTTTTTGCGATATGGTGGAAATTGAACAGACGCAAAAATGTAAATATCCAAATTTCTCAAACAATCTGAAGGTTTTCATTTTTCCCTTACAGCTTTCAGAATTTGTGAAAGACCCCCAAAACCATATATTTTCTGAAAGAATATGACCTCTAGAATAGAAGGTGCTACTGATTTTTTTAGACCCTGCGGTATTTGCGCAAATGTTTATCAAACCAATATATTCACAAAGAATATACTAAAACCATAATTAGCAGACAAATACACATCTAATTTTAAAAAATTCCTGCTAAATCCCTACTAAATATAAAAGCTTAATCTGTATGGAGTTAATAAATTACAAAAAGGTTAAATTTTTACATTGCACCTTTTTGCAAAATGGTGAAAATCGAACGTACGCAAAAATGTAAATATCCAAATTTCTCTAAAAATCTGAAGGTTTTAATTTTTTCCCTATAGTTTTCAGAATTTGTGAAAGACCCCCAAAACCATATATTTTCTGAAAACATATGACCTCTAGAATAAAAAGAAGCTGCTACTGATTTTTTAGACCCCGCGGTATTTGTGCAAATGTTTATAAAACCAAAATATTTTCGAAAAATATACACTAAAACCATTATTAGCAGATAAAAACACAGCTAATTTTACTAAATTCCTGCTAAATCCCTACTAAGTATAAAAGCTTACCTGTATGGAGTTAATAAATCACAAATATTTGTAAATTTTAAATTGCACCTTTTTTTCAAAATGGTGAAAATCGAATGTACTCATAAATTTCTCTAAAAATCTTGAGGTTTTTATTTTTCACGTGCAGCTTTCAGGATTTGAAAAGACCCCTCAAACTAGACATTTTCTAAAAGCACATGACCTGTAGAATAAAAAAAAAAAAAAAAAAAGTGCTACTGATTTTTTTGGGCCCCGCAATAATTGCGCAAATGTTCATCATGTCTCTATTTTCACAAAAAAATACACTAAAATCATTAATATTGCACATAAACACAACATAACTTACAAAATTCCTGCTAAATGAGTACTAAAGCATCGTTCACATGTGGCATACTAAAGTGTACGCCCATGGAGGGGCCATGTTTACCAGCACAGGGATGCATGGAACACCTGTGCATTCCCATTTATGTCAATTGGGATGCAACAGCTGCATAGGCATAGCTGCTGTTCCCAAGCTGACATCCGTGTGAGTGGGGGTACATGACCCCCGAACGCTGACAGTGTGAGCTCAGTATAAAGAAAAAAGAGAAAGGTCTGGTGTCCCCAGTAACACACTTCCATGCCTATAACATATAGTAAAACAAAGGATTTGCCCTGGGACTTTAAATGAAGTGGGTACCGTTTCCGCCAGTAAACATAACAGTAGTAAATATAGTATATGGTCTATTCAAGTAAAATTGTTTACATGCATAGATAACACCAACAGTTGCCAAAAAAAAAATATATATATATAAATAAAACACGAGATATTGGTACATGGATGTAATAGTAGTCATAGTACACGGGCATCATACTACCCGACTAGTTTCGCGAGATCCAGCTCGCTCTTCAGGGGTGGATGTGTGTAACATTGTACCTAAGATAAAAAAAGTATATAGTTGGCAAAATGCCACAGTATTAGTTATAGAGGCACAGGGTAGGAGGGGTTATGGGTCCCCATACTCACCACTGAGCTTGACCATGGCTACAGGTGTGCGGCTCCAAGATAGCGGCAGCAGGTGCCTCACCAGGAAGCTGAGGGGGCAAAGTCAGATGGGACCCCACCAGGGGCCAAATGGCGAGCAGGCATGGCATAGGTGTAGTCAGTGGCGTAACTAGAAACCTCAGGGCCCCGGTGCAAGAAATCATGAAGGCCCCCCCCCCCCCCCCGAAAAGCATGATTTTGATACTATATTTTTTTCCACTGGTACTGGAGGGGGGTGGTACTGGAGGGGGGGGGTGGTGGTATTGGAGGGGGGGTGGTACTGACTGGAGGGGGGTGGTGGTGGTACTGGAGGGGGGTGGTGGTGGTATTGGAGGGGGGGGTGGTGGTACTGGAGGGGGGTGGTGGTGGTATTGGAGGGGGGGTGGTACTATTGGAGGGGGGGTGGTACTGACTGGAGGGGGGGTGGTAGTGGTATTGGAGAGGGTGGTGGTGGTACTGGAGGGGGGTGGTGGTGGTATAGGAGGGGGGTGGTGGTGGTATAGGAGGGGGGTGGTGGTGGTATTGGAGGGGGGTGGTGGTGGTACTGGAGGCAGGCCCGGATTTACTCCCTTTGCCGCCCCAAGGCTGGGTCTTTCAATGCCGCCCCCCTCCCCCACACACCACCATTCTCGTCCTCTATCGATGACTGCTACAATAGATCAATTAAAAACATATCTCCACACACGAGAACACTGAAAATAACTGGCTTTAATTGTGGAATGTGTGCGATGGGAGTATGGACTGTGGGTGAGATATCAGGGGTCTAAACAGACCTCTGATGTTTTATCCTTGAAACAGAGAAATGAGATTGAGGACACAGCCCACAATCTCCATCTCTGCAGCCTCAGCTCCACAGAATGAATGGACAGAAATAGCTCCATACAGAGCTTCCTGTTCATTCACAAACGGAAGCATAGTAAACACAGTTTACTATGCATCAGTTATAAATGAACTGGGTTCTATTCATGAAGACATGGGAGGAGCCGGTAAATTACACATTTATAGGCGCCTTCCCCACTCTCCATCCAGAAAGCATTCCCCCCCGCAGCAGCCGGGAAGGAGAGGAGAGGGGGGAACCCGACAGCACTGTGGGGGATGAGGGGGGCCAAAGAGTAAACAGGAGCTTGGGGCAGCAGGTGGTGGATAGCGAGGGGCGGCATATAGAGGAACAGTTCCCCTTCATGTGAAGGGGAACTGTTCCTCTATATGCCACCCCTCCTATCCAGGGTGTACAGGGGGCTGCACGGGAACCCTGGAGCATGCAATTGTGACCCCAGCAACTCCTGTACATACACCCCTGCTGGTGGGATGGGATGAGTGACAGTGTTGGAGGATGGGATAAGTGGGATTGCTGGGGGGGGGGGGTGAGTGTCAATGCTGGGGAGAATTGGATGAGTGGATGAGTGGCTGTAGTGGGTGGGTGGGATGAGTGGCAGTGCTGGGGGGGATGGGGTGAGTGTCAGTGCTGGGTGCGATGAGATGACTGTGCTGGTGGGAGGGGGGTGGAATGAGTGTCAGTGGTGGGGGGGATGAGTGGCTGTGCTGGGGGGGTGGAATTAGTGTCAGTGCTGGGGGGGGGTGGGATCAGTGTCAGTGCTGGGGGGGTGAGTGTCAGTTCGGGGGGGGGGGTGGAATGAGTGTCAGTGCTGGGGGGATGAGTGGCTGTGCTGGTGGGGGGGGTGGAATGAGTGTCAGTGCTGGGGGGATGAGTGGCTGTGCTGGGGGGGTGGAATTAGTGTCAGTGCTGGGGGGGTGGGATCAGTGTCAGTGCTGGGGGGGTGAGTGTCAGTTCGAGGGGGAGTGGAATGAGTGTCAGTGCTGGTGGGGGGGTGGAATGAGTGTCAGTGCTGGGGGGATGAGTGGCTGTGCTGGTGGGGGGGTGGAATGAGTGGGATCAGTGTCAGTGCTGGGGGATGAGTGTCAGTGCTGGGGGGGTGGGATCAGTGTCAGTCAGTGCTGGGGGGATGAGTGGCTGTGCTGGTGGGGGGGTGGAATGAGTGGGGGGGGGTGGGATCAGTGTCAGTGCTGGGGGGATGAGTGTCAGTGCTGGTGGGGGGTATGAGTGTCAGTGCTGGGGGGGGTGGGATCAGTGTCAGTCAGTGCTGGGGGGGATGAGTGGCTGTGCTGGTGAGGGGGTGGAATGAGTGGGGGTTGGGATCAGTGTCAGTGCTGGGGGGATGAGTGTCAGTGCTGGGGGGGGAGTATGAGTGTCAGTGCTGGGGGGGGGTATGAGTGTCAGTGCTGGGGGGGTGGGATCAGTGTCAGTCAGTGCTAGAGGGATGAGTGGCTGTGCTGGTGGGGGTGGAATGAGTGTCAGTGCTGCGGGGATGAGTGGCTGTGCTGGTGGGGGGGTGGAATGAGTGGGGGGTGGGATCAGTGTCAGTGCTGGGGGGATGAGTGTCAGTGCTGGGGGTGGGATCAGTTTCAGTGGTGGGCAGAAGGGATGAGTGGCTGTCTTGGGATGGAATCAGCGGTGGTGGTGGGGACTGGGTTCACTGGCAGCGCTGGGTGCCGGGATCAGAGACACTTACTTGCTGTCAGTGTTCACTCGGTTTCCCCTGCATTGCTCTGTGTCTCTCTCGGCTCCCTGCGCTCCACGTGTCGCTGTCTCTACTCCAGTCCTTACACAGCGGCCGCGACCTCCTGCAGCTCCTCCCCCGCCTTCTCTTACTTGATGTTAGCAGTGTCCGCCCCACCTCCCTACATTCTCTCTGTCTCTGGATAGGCGGGGGCGGAGCGGTCCACAGTATCAGCGCTGCCTCTGCCTTCTTTCTCTCCGCTCAGTGAGCGAAAGCCTCCCTCCCCGCGGCGGAACAAACTGACACATGCTGCCCTCACAACAGCAGCCAGAGAGAACGGACGGGCGGTGGGCTTCTCACACTGGCGGCGGTGGGCCCCCCCTGAATTTGCAGAACTACAGGGCCCAGTCGCAAGTGCGACTGCAGCGACCCTGATAATTCCGCCACTGGGTGTAGTGATGTAACCCTAGAGACTTCGTTAGTTCATAAAGAGTGTAGGCTGTAAACATAAGTATGTTTGTCAGGCATCTAAAGTAATAAAGTAGAATCAATAAGTACTGGCATGAAGATATAAATGTATGAAATGAGAGGCCTGGACACAAAGATGGTAGGGAACATGAAGATGGTAGGAAACATAGGATAACAGAGGGATACTAACAGGTGCAAAGATAGAAAAGAAAAGGAAGTGAAAGAGGTGGACTGTGATTGTGTGGTAGTAGGGTAGTGATGTATCCCTAAAAACCTCATTAGTCCATAGAGATTATAGGCTATAAACATGAGTATGTTTATCAGGCATCTAAAGTAGTAAAATCAATGAGTATTCGCATACAGATATGTATATATATAAGTAAAAGGCCTGGGCCACGGATGGTAGGGACATGGAGATGGTGGAAAACAGGATAGCAGAGAGATACTAACAAGTGACATGAAAAAAACAGAGGAAAGAGGGGTGGATTGTGATGCAATGAGATGTGCGATATCAAATAAATAAAATAAATAAAGCTATGTATGAGGTATGCAAGTATGCCTAAAGGTAGCAAGTATCAAAACTGAAGATGGTAAATACCTGAGTGTGGTGAATATCTTGAATATAAGAGTAATGAGACACAGCAGGCAACCTCCACAGCTGTGTGTGTCCTCAACACTATGTGTGGATGGCTGACATGTGAGCACAGGAGGCGCCCACTGTCATAGGGAGGCACGCAAATGCGGACACATCTCATGTCTCCTGCTGTCCCCATCTGCTTTTGGGCGGATGGGGACACCTACACATCGGCACCATGTTTAGGCTCCGGAGGTGTGGCGTCTGCGATTTTGCGGACGCCAGCGCAGCTGGACGCACTATATCATCTGATGGCTGGGGGATGTGTCCGCATTTGCGTGCCTCCCTATGACAGTGGGCGCCTCCTGTGCTCACATGTCAGCCATCCACACATGGTGTTGGGGGCGGAGCCTCCTGGGCTCTCCATTGGAGGTCAGGCATGGCTTGCATTTTAATTTCACTCTTCATTGAGGACACACACAGCTGTGGAGGTTGCCTGCTGTGTCTCATTACTCTTATGCCGCGTACACACGGTCGGACTTTCTAGAAAGCTAGGTCCGACGTACTTGCCGCCAGACTTCCGGCGGACTACCGCCGGACTTTCTGAACGGCCGGACTTGCCTACACACGGCCGGACTTTCCGGAATACGGTCTTCCCGACGGACTTCCGCCGGACTTTCAGAACGAACGGACTTTCCCACACACGGACAAGTCCGTTCATTTTGAACCTAACTTTGGTACGACGGGACTAGAAAAGGAATTCAATCTCGCCGCTTTTTTTGGCGAGATTGAAACCTTGCGAGCCCCGTCGCAGGCCCTTAGGTCTGGTATGGATTATAAAGGGGAACCCCTACGCCGAAAAAACGGCGTGGGGTCCCCCTAAAATCCATACCAGACCCCGATCCGAGCACGCAGCCTGGCCGGTCAGGAAAGGGGGTGGGGACGAGCGAGCGCCCCCCCCCCTCCTGAACCGTACCAGGCCGCATGCCCTCAACATGGGGGGTGGGTGCTTTGGGGGAGGGGGGCGCCCTGCGCCCCCCCCCCAAAGCACCTTGTCCCCATGTTGATGAGGACAAGGGCCTCTTCCCGACAACCCTGGCCGTTGGTTGTCGGGGTCTGCGGGCGGGGGCTTATCGGAATCTGGGAGCCCCCTTTAATAAGGGGGCCCCCAGATCCCGGCCCCCCACCCTATGTAAATGAGTATGGGGTACATGGTACCCCTACCCATTTACCTAGGTAAAAAGTGTCAGTAATAAAACACAACACAGGTTTTTAAAATAATTTATTAAACAGCTCCGGGGGGGTCTTCTTCCGTCTTCGGGGGTCCCTCCGGTTCATCTTCTCCCGGCGTCCGGTTGGTTCTTCTCCGCTCTCCGGCCTCTTCTCCCGGTGTCCCAGGTCTTCGGCCGGCCCCTCCGCTATCTTCAGGTAGCTCTATTGCTAGCGGAGGTCCGGACTTCTGGGCTTCTTGGCTTCTTGGCTTCTTGTGTTCTCTTCTCTTCTCTTCCCCCAGATGTTGAGACGACGCTCTCTCCGGCTGGACTGGTCTCTGAGGGCTGCGTTGTGACTTATATAGGCGGAGACCCCGCCCCCATATGATGTCACAGTCCCTGGGCATGCTGGGACTGTGACGTTTTAGGGGGCGTGGTCGACCACGCCCCCTAAAACGTCACAGTCCCAGCATGCCCAGGGACTGTGACATCATATGGGGGCGGGGTCTCCGCCTATATAAGTCACAACGCAGCCCTCAGAGACCAGTCCAGCCGGAGAGAGCGTCGTGTCAACATCTGGGGGAAGAGAAGAGAAGAGAAGCCAAGAAGCCCAGAAGTCCGGACCTCCGCTAGCAATAGAGCTACCTGAAGATAGCGGAGGGGCCGGCCGAAGACCTGGGACACCGGGAGAAGAGGCCGGAGAGCGGAGAAGAACCAACCGGACGCCGGGAGAAGATGAACCGGAGGGACCCCCGAAGACGGAAGAAGACCCCTCCGGAGCTGTTTAATAAATTATTTTAAAAACCTGTGTTGTGTTTTATTACTGACACTTTTTACCTAGGTAAATGGGTAGGGGTACCATGTACCCCATACTCATTTACATAGGGTGGGGGGCCGGGATCTGGGGGCCCCCTTATTAAAGGGGGCTCCCAGATTCCGATAAGCCCCCGCCCGCAGACCCCGACAACCAACGGCCAGGGTTGTCGGGAAGAGGCCCTTGTCCTCATCAACATGGGGACAAGGTGCTTTGGGGGGGGGGGCGCAGGGCGCCCCCCTCCCCCAAAGCACCCACCCCCCATGTTGAGGGCATGTGGCCTGGTACGGTTCAGGAGGGGGGGGGGCGCTCGCTCGTCCCCACCCCCTTTCCTGACCGGCCAGGCTGCGTGCTCGGATCGGGGTCTGGTATGGATTTTAGGGGGACCCCACGCCGTTTTTTCGGCGTAGGGGTTCCCCTTTATAATCCATACCAGACCTAAGGGCCTGGTATGCCCCGCGCTCGCCGCAATAGGAAGATTTGTTTTTCCTATTGCAGCGAGCGCGAGATGCAGCAACCTGCTCCTCCGTCGTATCTGGTCCTTCGGACTAGCATACAGACGAACGGGCTTTCCGTCAGGAACTGAGTCCGGCGGAGGTACGACGTAAAGATTTGAAGCAGGCTTCAAATCTAAAGTACGTCGGATTTCCGCAAAAATCCGACCGAAACGGTCCGTCGGAAGTCCGATGGAGACCACACACGGTCGGACTTTCCGCCGGACTTTGTCCGGCGGCGTCCGTCGGACTTTTGCAGGTGAAAAGTCCGACCGTGTGTACGCGGCATTATATTCAAGATATTCACCACACTCAGGTATTTACCATCTTCAGTTTTGATACTTGCTACCTTTAGGCATACTTGCATACCTCATACATAGCTTTATTTATTTTATTTATTTGATATCGCACATCTCATTGCATCACAATCCACCCCTCTTTCCTCTGTTTTTTTCATCTTGTCACTTGTTAGTATCTCTCTGCTATCCTGTTTTCCACCATCTCCATGTCCCTACCATCCGTGGCCCAGGCCTTTTACTTATATATATACATATCTGTATGCGAATACTCATTGATTTTACTACTTTAGATGCCTGATAAACATACTCATGTTTATAGCCTATAATCTCTATGGACTAATGAGGTTTTTAGGGATACATCACTACCCTACTACCACACAATCACAGTCCACCTCTTTCACTTCCTTTTCTTTTCTATCTTTGCACCTGTTAGTATCCCTCTGTTATCCTATGTTTCCTACCATCTTCATGTTCCCTACCATCTTTGTGTCCAGGCCTCTCATTTCATACATTTATATCTTCATGCCAGTACTTATTGGTTCTACTTTATTACTTTAGATGCCTGACAAACATACTTATGTTTACAGCCTACACTCTTTATGAACTAACGAGGTCTCTAGGGTTACATCACTACACCTATGCCATGCCTGCTCGCCATTTGGCCCCTGGTGGGGTCCCATCTGACTTTGCCCCTTCAGCTCCCTGGTGAGGCACCTGCTGCCGCTATCTTGGAGCCACACACCTGTAGCCATGGTCAAGCTCAGTGGTGAGTATGGGGACCCATAACCCCTCCTACCCTGTGCCTCTATAACTAATACTGTGCCATTTTGCCAACTATATACTTTTTTATCTTAGGTACAATGTTACACACATCCACCCCTGAAGAGCGAGCTGGATCTCGCAAAACTAGTTGGGTAGTATGATGCCCGTGTACTATGACTACTATTACATCCATGTACCAATATCTCGTGTTTTATTTATATACTTTTTTTTTTTTGGCAACTGTTGGTGTTATCTATGCATGTAAACAATTTTACTTGAATAAACCATATACTATATTTACTACTGTTATGTTTACTGGCGGAAACGGTACCCACTTCATTTAAAGTCCCAGGGCAAATCCTTTGTTTTACTACAGTGTGAGCTCAGGGACATGCATGCAGACCTACATGGATGTAAAATTGGGAGCAATGGCTCTGTTTGTGCAGTTGCTACAGCCCAAATTACATCATTGGGACTACCTGTGCATCCCTGTAAAGGTATGTTGTGTATGCCCTGTGTGAACAAGGCCTTAGGCCCCTTTCACACAAGCACACTGATCGGGTCTGTGTTTCAGGCGGGCCCAATTGGACCACCCATTGTTCTCTATGGAGACGCTGATTGACATGTGTCCGTTTACACCCACCTACATTTGATCCAGTCCGCTAAAAACAGACGGATGGGGATTCCATTCCCAAACATCTAGCAGATCTGTTCAGGTGGTATCTGATGGAACTGGACAGGCGGTCCATTTCCATCCGACCGTCCCATAGAGAATAGTGAGCTGTGTCCGCTCTGCATCAATGGAGCGGACATGGACCTGTCATCTGCCTGCTCAGAGTCCACTCCATGTGAAAGGGGTCTTACCAAGAGCGGCCGGTCCATTAGGGGCGCTGGTGCGCTGACCCCCTGCAGGGCGCCGGACTCTACGTTTGTATGAGTTTTTTTTTCTCAAGCCACATGATTAGAGCCTGAGGCTCAAAAAAGGTTGGGCTCGGGGAGCAGAGCATTGCACCCCGAACCCACCCACTTGTGACAATAACAAATTAATATTTGCTATCGTCTTCTGGTTTCTCTTCCTGGCCAATCAGGATGGATCAGGTTGACCAGGAGGAGAAGCTGAGGTATCCGTGAAGGGGTGAGTGCAGGGGAGGGACCGTCGTCATCGAGGGGTGAGTGTGGGCGGGGCTTACTATGTGGGGTTTTTTTGGGGGGGGGCTTTGGCGAGATATCGGAGGTCTAAACGGACCCCATATCTCTTTTTTTGAGACAGAGAAAGGGACTGAAGATAGTCCCTTTTCTCTGTATCACTTTACTTGAATGAAAAATCTGTATAGAGATTCCATTCATTCATAAAATGACAGTCTGATACATTGTAATACTCGCAGTTACACTATATCAGTGGGCACATAGCAGTGATCAGTAGTGATCACTGCATGCGCCCTCTCTTCTACAGGGGGGGGAGTTTAGTAAACATGTTTACTAAGCCCCCACCCAAGCCCCCACTTCACATAAGCTGACGTGACCATAAGCTTATAGAAGAGGGAGAAAGGAGGTCCGTACGCCGTACTGACTTGGCAACCTGCGGGCCCTTCTGTAGGTCTGTACAGTGTATGGACTTGGCAGTGAAAGGGTTAATGTTATTAAATCAGGAGCACAGAGAAATTTCATTTTCTGCAGGAGGCAAGGAAAAGCAGCCTAATTGTTTTAGTTATGACACCTTTTCCTTTTCCCCAAACCATGCCTCATAAAATGTAAACCTACCTCCTAGTTATCCGAGATGACACTTTCATATCTACAATGGTTAGTACCAACGTCAACCATAGATATAGAAAAACATACAATTTTAATACATTGGTGCCTTTTTTATTTAATAAAATTAAATATTAGGATAAACACAAGACACTGCTGCGCCACTTTCCCTGTGTACCAAAAGAGAGTTGGTCTTAATTAGCGATTTTACATGATGTGACCGCATCAGTGTACGGCCCAGTAATTTATACTTGACAAGCAGCAAAGCTGAGTGGGGTTCTTGGGTGTGTACCTATTGGGAGCTGAAGGTACAGCGAAAGAGGCAAATTCGGAGGAGCACAGCTACTATTCATTCCACAAACGACTTTATTCTCTGTTCACGAATGTATGCTGCGGGAAAGTGTTGTGTGTGAATATTGCTGTGCTGCAGTGCCATTTTTTTTTCTACAAATTCTTTATTAAGCAAGGAAGGAGTTTCCAGTATAGCCATACAATAAAAAATGAATGCGGTACAGCCGTAGATAGGAAATACAACCATTAACTTCTGATAATCATGACTGCCGAACAGTATAGTAAATTGGGGTCAGTAACATGTATAGACCAAATGAAATGGAGCTTTCACCATCATAGCAAAGGTAGGTCCAGTCCGTAAAAGGGTGTAAACAAGGTCTAATACAACATTGAGATCTATAGCCTCGAAATGGACCCCATTTAATAGGAGCAATAAAATGGCTGCAGAAAATACCCATCCATGGCAGTGAAAGAACTAAGATTTTTATAAAAAGGGAGGAAAGGAGGAAGAAGAGTAGTAAGTCAAACAGAAAGGAAAAAAAGAGGGAGAGGAGGAAGAGAAAAATAAAAAGGGGGGGGTTACCTGTCCGAGGTAGAGGAGTCATCCGCACCTATCAGCACGCAGGCTTCACGTCAAAGAGGGCTTTACTATCCTCAGAATAGACAAACATGTTCCACAAAGTCCATGTTTTGGAGTATGCTTCTTTTCTATGTTGTGCAGAAAGCACCAGATCTTCCATCTGATTTAGCTCTTCAATCTTATCAAGCCAGAATCCAATAGACGGTGGCTGTAAATTTTTCTAGGTAAGAGGAATGCATGATTTGGCGGTGTTCAGGAGATGGCATAATACTGATCTTTTGTAGGTTTTGGTGGGCATGTTTGAGACGTGAAGGAGGAAAAATGCTGGGTCTTCCAGGATAACGTAATCAGTAAATTTTTGGGTAATCCTCCGAACCTCTTTCCAGTAAATGCTGAGCTTGGGACAGGACCAAAAATATATGCAATAGCGTCCCCTGCTCCTCCTGGCACCTCTAACAGCGATCAGTGACATTCGGGAAATATTTATGTTGAAGAGACAGGGTATAGTACCAGTGAGTCAAAATTTTGAAAATTAGTTTCCTGTGCTCTCGTACAGATTTTAAGGCAAGACAAATATCGTTATTCCGTTGATCAGCTTACTGTAAATTCATAACTCCCATTTTTTTTGAGATGGGAACGAGGGACATCTATTAGCAAAAGTATGTAGGCATAGGACACACCTTCTTAAAGGAGAATTAAACAAAAAAAAATAGTTAACCCACAAGTGCTTTTTTTTATCGCTACTATTATTTTATACTGGCTTTTGAAATTTACAAATGCAGCCATTTAGACATTGGATGAAAGGTTTATCACTGGGAAACAGGGTTTGAAAGCTAAATAGTGCATTTTACATACAACTATATAAATCAGACCAAAATAAGGGACTAATAATTAAGGAAGGGGGACTTTGTTCCAAATCAGGGACAGTCCCTTGAAATCAGGGGCAGTTGTGAGCTATGCGTAAATGTCCTATCCAAATCCAATTCACTTTTTCAAGAATAGGCAATTGGTAATCATCTGGGGATGCTACCAACAGGGAGTACATCTTCGAGAGTGTATGAGGTAATATTGCTCCTTGTTTAGAGCAATAAGTCTCTAACACGTGGAGGTAAAAGACAGCCCAAAAAATTATGTAACTTCAAGGCATTCCAAAAGTCCAACTGAAAAGGGCCCTCAGAGTCTGCCAGCTCCTGTAAGGTGATCCAGGAGTCCGCTACTAGAAACAGAGGGCTGATGACACCCAGAATCGTTTAAAGTGCGAAACGTCCCATCTCGAAGACCTGGGGGGAAATGCGGAGAAGCGGCAAGACACAACACGGTGTTGGAGAAAAGCAAGGAACATGTGCGTACCATAGGTCTTATCAAAGGGTGAGCTTTGAGGGAGGGAGCGAGTTGCCAAAGCACCACAGCATTCCATGTAACGTTATCAGGCTTTGGGCCTGTTCCAGTTGGGGCCAAAGCTTAATGTCGGTGAGGCAGAACCAGTTGATGAGTCTACCCATGTGGGCAGCTTGATAGTATTTTTGTAGAACCTGGAACAGCCAGGTCTCCAAATTGTTTAGGAAAAGTTAACAGACGGCGGTGTATATGGGGATGTTTTTGTGCCCACATAAAGTCAGTAAAAAGAGAATGAATTTGTTTAAAATAATGAGAAGGAATGGCAATAGGTCAATTCTGGAAAAAGGTACAAAAATGTTGGCAACCTGCTCATTTTGATAATGTTGCAGCATCCAAACCACAAACGAAATCCATGGTGCTTACATGAGTAGGGGAATGTTGTGGTTAAAAGTGTGGGATAAACAAGCAGAGGCATAAGTGCTGAATCCATTTAAATTTGAAACTGAGTTGTAAATTCTGGAGTGTTAGTGACTGCGGTATCGCCACACCCATCACTTCCAATTTTGTGAAATTGATCTTGAGGTTAGACAAAGCCCCATAAAAGGTTGATTCCCAAGAGAATTAGGAAGAGAAATTAAGGGATTGGTCAAGGAAAAGAGCAAGTTAGATATCGGCATAAGCAGACACTTTGTGCTGAGAGTCTGCAATACGAAGGCCCATAATGTCAGGGTTCAAGCAGTCCTGCAAAGGAATAGATTGAGTGTTAGAGCAAAAGAGGAGGGGTGGTAAAGGATACCCCTGTCTGGTCCCATTAGCAAAAGAGGGGGGTTCCAAGAGAACCCCATTCGCTTTTACCAGTGTGGTTGCTGAAGAGTGGACACTAGAAATCCATTGGAGCATATGGTCTCCGAGCCCAATGCAACGCAAAACCGTGAACATAAACTGCCAGTTTACCCGGTCAAAGGCTTTCTCTGCCTCCGTTCCCAAAAAACACACATAAATTACGAGTCTGGTTGGCAACATGGATCAGATTCAGGACTTTAATGGTATTGTCCCAGGTCTCACAAGTCGGGATGAACCCGACTTGATCTAGAAGGACCAATTGCAGGAGATGCTGTTGGAGATGTGAAGCCAAAATAGTAGTAAAACAGCATTAGTTCAACATTTAATAATGATATCAACCTGTAGCTGTCACAGGATGTTGGATCCTTGCCCTCCTTAGGAAGGACTGAGATATGAGTTTTTTAGGTCTCGAAGGAAGGGGGGGAGGGCACCGAAGATCCAGTCGCGTTGAACATTTTGACAATATAGGGGCCTTATGATAGCAATAGAAGCTTATAATATTATAGAGTAAAGTCTTCATGTTCTGGTGACTTATCCGTTTTGGTTGCAGAGTTTGAATTTCTTCCAAGGTTATAAAGAGGAATAGAATTCACCAAATGCCTGTGCAATCTGTTTGGGAGGGGTGACCTCCAGCCATCAGGATAAGCACTCCGAGGGACATATGTCGCCAAACGCTGGTCCCGAAGGGATCTAGCCAAAAGCTGATCACATTTGATTCAGGATTCATACAATAGTCTCTGGCCAGTTTGTAGTGCTGCCTTGGCCTTGTATCGCAGCAGGTCAGAGACCTGTTTATGAAAACTCAAGAGCTCTCTTTCAATAATCATACGGGGCACGCTATGACATAACTCCAGTTTCTGAATATCTGCGAGGAGCGTCACCAATTTCGCTTCCATCTCTCATTTAATTTGTGCATCGAGTTTAATCAAGATTCCCTATATGACCACTTTGTAGGCATTCCAAATCACCCCGGGTTACAGTCAGGGATATCGTTCATTTGAAAATAACACCCAATCAAGTTCCTTGACCACGCCAGCCAAAACCTCCGGATCTTGAAGGAGACTCATTAAGTTTCCATGTCCGCATCTGGAAAGAGGAATATCTGAGAGGGTATATTTCAAAACAAAGGGGGCATGGTCTGACCAGGTAATACTTTCAATAGAGGTCCCAGTAACTGCGTGGACTTGGCTGTGGGGGATCAAAAAGTAGTTGATGCGTGAATTTATGAGGGGAGAAATAGAATGTGCAGTCTTTCACCAGAGTCGTCATACATCAATTAATTGCGCCCTATGGCTAGCTTGCGAAATATGTCTGCGAGATCCAAGAGGAACCCATGGATGTATCCACATTAGGTATAAGGGAAACATTGAAGTCTCCACCTAGAATTAATTGGACCTCAGTAAACTCTAGGAGTTTGTCAAAGAGATTACAGAGAAAAAGGACCTGTTGGGTATTAGGTGCATAAAGTCTGGGGAGTGTCACCTTGACCCTGCCAATCATGCCTTTCAAGAATAAAAATTGTCCGTCAACATCTACGAGTGTGTCTAAACATGTCCATGGCACTCTGCCGGAAATCAGAACAGAGACACCATTCGATTTAGTGGCTTTATTTGAAAACATGGTACATCCTGTTCTGGACTAAAGGAAGTTTGTCATCTCTGAAACGGGTTTTTGCCACACCCGCGTGTAGATGTTTTAAATCGTGGAGAAGCATGTGCCATTTTTCATGAACATTAAGTCCCTTGGCATTAAAGAAAGAGATGCAAATATAATCCATCGCCCATTGGCAGGAAACGAAAGCGAGGGGGGGGGGTGGTAGGATTAGTGGACGGGGAAAGGAAAAAGATAGAGTAAAAAACAAAGTGAGTGCAGTCTTAAGGGGGGCGGCGCTTAGAAACAGCCAAGAAGCCCCCGGCACTCTCCAACCCACCAAGCAAGAAGAGTAGATGAATGCAGCAATAGAAAATACAGAAGCTTTAAAACCAATTCAAGTAACAACATTAGAGCAATATTGTACTGTATATGTAAACGTGACCTTCATCAAGGCCCACAATGAAGCCAACTGCACAGTGAAGTCAATAAGGAAATTTCAGACAAGAAAAGGCGGCATACCAAGAATGCCAAAAAAGGGCAAAGCTGGGAGGGCACTACCGTAATAACTGAATCACCCACCTTTTAGAAATGTGACAACAGTCCCCGATTGTTCCCGATTGCGTACCTCCCCAAGCCAGCACGACAACGCAAGGAAACCTCATGTGTAGGTGAACCCAAGCTGATGGGCTTTATCCAGAATGGGATGAGGCAGTGCTCGGCGTTGCAGGGTGGCCCTGGATAAGTCTGGGAGTATTTTTTTCTATGTAATCTTTATTTTATTTTAAAAATAGTTTATCCATACAGAAAGATGAGGAAAAAAAAAGCAAACACCAAACATGGTGACAGTATTACATAAGAATCACAGTCACTGACATAGGTAACCAGGGGCAAAATACAAGCAACAGCAGCATGAGGAAGTTCGGAGACACTGACATAATTCTCCTACTGTATCTAGACCCAACCATCCGTGGATGCACCCCCAGGTAAAGACAGCAATGACAAGGGGCCGGCTCCAGAAGCCAGAGCCGCCAAGCCTAGCTGCCAGAAGGTCTGGGATTATTTTGATGGAGGCACCATCAAAGTCCACAGGCCCCATCTCCCATGCTTTATGAAGAATGGCTTCCTTATGTATGTAATGGAGGAGGTGGCAGGTTACATCCCGTGCCCTGTTTGGATCCGTAGGCTTGGGACCCAATGCCCTGTGTACCCTGTCCAGCTCCAGATCAGGATCAGTACCTTATGCAGGATGGCTGTGACAGTGTCCTGTAGGTTCTCTGGGCCAGTGGCTTCCTGGAGGCCTCGGAGCTGTAAGTTGTTGCGGCAGGTCCAGGCTTCCAGGTACTCCAGATGTAGTTGTAGTGCCACAGCCGAATCAGTCTTGGCTTCATGGGCCCTCTCCAAAGCTGACACCTGCTGTTTCAAGGCCGTAAAGAAGGATTTTTTCTGTGTTGTAGTGATCGGCTAGAGTCTGAACTTCTGTCCTGACCATGTGGAGTTCTTGGCCGTGAGCATCATCCAGCCGCAGGATGAGTGCCTCAATGTCTGCCTTGGTTGGAAGAGCCTGGATAAGTGCCCGAATGTCCTCATCCACATGTAGGGCAGGTGTAATCCCATTCCTGAGCCAGGTAGACCAGATGTCAGGACCGCCGGTGTGTCTGAAAATGTGTCTGAGGCTGTGGAAAGTTTTGGAGAGGCAGGGGTTGCCTGTGTGGAGGGAGCCGTTAGAGGTGGACCGCATGGCTCCACCTTATTACAGTCACATGGCTGAACATGATCCTGATCCTTGTGTAAAGCCTCACAATATGTGTTCAGGGACATACACCATGAATGCAGAATTTCTACATCCTCTGCATTTGTCACTGAACACTAGTGCGACTCAGAATAGCATACAGCCACCGTATATTTCAGCCCGATTTGAAAGCGGGCTTCCAGGCACTGGACTATGCCTGTTTTTTAGGCTATATGGGCAAAAGTGTCCCATGTGCATGAGCCCTAAATGTTCCCATACACATAAGTACCGGCCACAGCCTGGGCAATTTTGGAAACTTTCCATTAAATATCAATTGAGCGCTCATTCACCCAGGGTAGGTTGCTACATTTTACAAGGCTGGCAAACTGCACAAACAAGAAAAAAAAAAACTTGAAGAAAACGAGAAGAAAGTCCTGCATGGTGTTTTGATCTTGCAGTTTGGTGCGCACAGCTATACAGTTTTTAGAAATGCAGCACAATGGATCTAAAGCACACCAATAAAGTTTACAAACTTTATTATGGTGTGTACAGGAATTAAAAACATAAAATGGGTGGAAGTCCACTTAGCAAATTCTGGCAGGTAATTAAAACTAGGATCTCTTGACTGGCATTGTAGTTACACAATGAGGTTGCTTTACTAAATGCAAATGACTTCTAACTTTGCAAGGGAATTTTCACTTAGCTTAGTGAGAGGTGAAGCTCTGCCGACTTCCATCATCCAATTGTGTGCAACAAAGAATACCGTTTTTTTCTTTTCATTCCTTGCACATGATTGGATAATGTTTGCAAAGTAAATTTTCACTGCATTCACCAAATTAAAGCCTTGTACACACAAATTTTTTATTTTTTTTCTGTTCAATCCAGCTGGGCTGACAGCTCAGGAGGAGCCGCTGTGCCAACTTTGCAATGTTTGGAATGTTAGTATAGCGATCTTCCCCCTTCCCCCGACTGTACTATTGTGTTCTGATAGGGGGGACTGCCCGCCCCCCCGCCGGAACACTCCAGTCTGCGCTTTCAGCCATTGGTGGTGCGTCACCGCCACCCCCCCCCCCCCTCCGGGTGGCAAGGCACTACCACCCCCCCACACCGGGCTTTAATGTACACACAGCACCCCATATTGACAGAAAAACACAGAATTGTTGACATTTTTGCAGATTTATTAAAAAAGAAAAACTAAAATATCACATGGTCCTAAATATTCAGACCCTTTGCTGTGACACTTTTATATTTAACTCAGGTGCTGTCCATTTCTTCTGATCATCTTTGAGATGGTTCTACACCTTCATTTGAGTCCATCTGTGTTTGATTATACTGATTGGACTTGATTAGAAAAGCCACACACCTGTCTATATAAGACCTTACAGCTCACAGTGCATGTCAGAGCAAATGAGAATCATGAGGTCAAAAGGAACTGCCTGAAGAGCTCAGAGACAGAATTGTGGCAAGGCACAGATCTGGCCAAGGTTACAAAAAAAATTCTGCTGCACTTAAGGTTCCTAAGAGCACAGTAGCCTCCATAATCCTTAAATGGAAGACGTTTGGGACGACTAGAACCCTTCCTAGAGCTGGCTGTCTGGCCAAATTGAGCTATCAGGGGAGAAGAGCCTTGGTGAGAGAGGTAAAGAAGAACCCAAAGATCTCTGTGGCTGAGCTCCAGAGATGCAGTCGGGAGATGGGAGAAAGTTGTAGAAAGTCAACCATCACTGCAGCCCTCCACCAGTCGGGGCTTTATGGCAAAGTGGCCCGATGGAAGCCTCTCCTCAGTGCAAGACACATGAAAGACCGCATGGAGTTTGCTAAAAAAAAAACACCTGAAGGACTCCAAGATGGTGAGAAATAAGATTCTTTGGTCTGATGAGACCAAGATAGAACTTTTTGGCCTTAATTCTAAGCGGTATGTGTGGAGAAAACCAGGCACTGCTCATCACCTGTCCAATACAGTCCCAACAGTGAAGCATGGTGGTGGCAGCATCATGCTGTGGGGGTGTTTTTCAGCTACAGGGAAAGGACTGGTTGCAATTGAGGGAAAGATGAATGCGGCCAAGCACAGGAATATCCTGGATGAAAACCTTCTCCAGAGTGCTCAGGACCTCAGACTGGGCCGAAGGTTTACCTTCCAACAAGAAATAACCCTAAGCACACAGCTAAAATAATGAAGGAGTGGCTTCACAACAACTCCGTGACTGTTCTTGAATGGCCCAGCCAGAGCCCTGACTTAAACCTAATTAAGCATCTCTGGAGAGACCTAAAAATGGCTGTCCACCAATGTTTACCATCCAACCTGACAGAACTGGAGAGGATCTGCAAGGAGGAATGGCAGAGGATCCCCAAATCCAGGTGTGAAAAACTTGTTGCATCTTTCCTAAAGACTCATGACTGTATTAGAAAGGCTTCTTCTACTAAATACTGAGCAAAGGGTCTGAATACTTAGGACCATGTGATATTTCAGTTTTTCTTTTCTAATAAATCTGCAAAAATGTCAACAATTCTGTGTTTTTCTGTCAATATGGGGTGCTGTGTGTACATTAATGAGGAAAAAATTAACTTAAATGATTTTAGCAAATGGCTGCAATATAACAAAGAGTGAAAAATTGAAGGGGGTCTGAATACTTTCCGTCCCCACTGTAGGTGGCGGGCTGTGGTGTACTCCAGCATGCTTCGCCCGCCATGCGTGTGGCGGTGTGAGAGTAGCAGCTCCAGGGTGTCTCCTCTCTTTTCTGCCTAAGCGCTAGGCATCCAATAGGATCGCCTGGCGCTCTGGGCCAATCGGGAAACAGGTCTCACGACCTGCCTCCTGATTGACGGGGAGGAACTTTAGTGTGAAAATTTATTTGTATCGTCACACAACTGGGTGGGCTCGGAGCGCAGTGCTCAGCGCCCGCGAGCCAACCATTTTTTGAAGCCTATTAGAGCCTCTGGCTCTAATCACGTGCTTCAAAAAAACATTCCCCCATTGGAATCCATAGTCTGGTGTCCTGATATGTATATGCATAGAGGGCCTGTGCACCCTCTATGGACGGGCTGCCACTGAGCCCTTGTGTACTAGGCTCAAGTGAAATTTCCCTTGAAAATGAGCAGCCTATTTTGCCTCAATCCCAATGGCTCAATTTCCATAACAATTTTGATCCAAACTTTCTCTAAACCAGGAGACGATTGAAACCGTGAGTGGTAGATTGGAGGGGGTAGTTATGTTTTGAGCAGTTTAACTATTTTTTAGATTAAAAGAAGCTTTAGATGGTTTTCACTGGAAAATATATATATCTGGGTGAATATTTCCTGTACCACAGATTTCCCATCACTTTCTGTCCTGTAGACAAATATAGGTGCATCTCAAAAAATAGGAATATCATCCAAAAGTTATTTTTTTTCAGTAATTCAATTCAAAAAGTGAAACTCATATTATATAGATTCATTACACACAGAGCGATATATTTCGGTCTGTTAATTTTGATGATTATTGCTTATAGCGAGTGAAAATTCCAAATTCGTATTTCAGAAAATTCAAATATTGTGAAAAAGTTCATTCTAATCAGCTAAATAACTACAAACACCTGTAAAGGTTTCCTGGGCCTTTAAACGGTCTCTCAATCTGGTTCAGTAGGTTACACAATCATGGGGAAGACTGCTGACTTGGCAGTTGTCCAGAAGACAGTCAGTGACACCCTCCACAAGGATAAGTGCTGCATCCAAGCATATTAATGGAAAGTTGAGTGGAAGGAAAAGGTGTGGTAGAAAAAAGGTGCAAAAGCAACAGGAATAACTGCAGCCTTGAGAGGATTGTGAAGCAAAGGCCATTCAAGAATTTGGGGGATATTCACAAGGAGCGGCCTACTACTGAGATACACCTGTAGTCACTAGCATTAAAACCCTTTCAGTGATACTAAATCCTCCATAAAAATAAAAAAAAGTTTTGACTTTAGGTACACTTTAAATTATATTGTATTAGAACAGTACAGGACACTCCATTAATCATGGCCATGGATTATATGCTGCCACTTAGGTCCTTAGGTGATGGAATACTTCAAACTATTGGGAGCAGGTTTCTGCCTTGTTAAATAAACTACACACGGTTCTTCACACAGACAAGTCCTTTCTCTACCTAGTTGCATCTACTGCAACTATGACTAGTTCCTGCAGCTTCCAGATCAGTGATCCCTTTGCAGCGCATAGGGACAGTACCTGAACCCTGCTGCATGGAAGACGTGGGGCTGGCCTGCAAGTTACCCCAACCACTGGACACTGCGTTTGACACTCATCCTTGGTACAGCAGTACAGTGAGCTGCAGTTAGCTACAGGTTACTCTACAGGTCCAGGGCAGTGGCAATTAGTACCGGAGTGATCCAGTCCTTGAAGAAAAGTATGCCCTCCTGAAGTGGGCGAAACAAGGAGAAAATTCTGGCATTAATAGACATCAAGGATGTGTATTTACATGTTCCCGTTTTTCCCAGCATCAGCAGTTTCTGCGTTTTGCAGTGGGCGAGCAGCACTTCTGATTTGTGAGCTGTCCATGGCCCCCTGCATTTTCACCAAGGTGCTTGCCTTGATCCTTGGGTTGTTGCACCCTCACTGAATTCACATTATTTGATATCTGGATGATCTTCTCTTAAAGAAGCTCCTAGGATCTGTGAGGTTTCCAGTCTCTAGCTGGCTGTTGCTGCATCACCTGCTACCTTTAAGCCCATTCCAGGAATATTGACACTCTTTCAAGAAGCAGACCTTGTTCTGGCTTGGGCCAAAAGACATGTTCCAGCCTTGTCCGCAGTCCACATTCCAAGAGTAGACAATTTTCAGGTAGACTTCCTAAAGTTGTCAGTGCTTGAATGCAGGGGAATCGTCTCTTCAACCCGAAGTGTTTGGGGATATCTATAGCTATTAGGGACCCTGGACTGAGATCTGCTGGCATCCCACTTCATCAAGGTTGAGAGGTCCATAGCCAGGATCAGGAATCCAAGGGCCTTCACAGTTTTGACTATTATACACCTTCCCTCCGCTACAGTTTTTACCTCTGCTGCTTTGCGGGATGGAAATGCAGGACATCCCTGTGATCTTGGTAGAATCAAACTGGCCCAGAAGGACTTGGTACTCGGACATTCTCTGACTTCCAGGAGACACTTTGAGGGCCCTTTTCTGACTGATCTGACCTGACCTGCTGTCTCAAGGACCGTCTACCATACTGCTGCATGATCGCTGGCTTTGACAGTTCTGAGAGATCAGGGTTTTTGCGAATATGTTATTGCTATACTACTTAAAGCTAGGAAACCAACCTCGCAGAAGGCCTATCGTTGCACTTGAAAGGCTTAATTCACATGGAGCAAGGCACTAAAGTTGTACCTTAGGGGTCTCAGCGGTCTCAAACAGGTGGCCCTCCAGCTGTTGCGGAACTACAAGTCCCATCATGCCTCTGCCTGAGGGAGTCATGTTTGTAACTGTCAGTCTTGTAATGCCTCATGGGACATGTAGTTTTGCAACAGTTGTAGGGCCGCCAGTTTGAGACCCCTGCCCTAGAGGATATACTTTGGGATGTGTCCGTGTTGTTTCTCCAGTGTGGGCTGGATCAGCATTTGGCCTTAAGCACCCTGAGGGGTCAAATGTTCAGCCTTTCAGAGATTGCTGGCTACTCATTCATTGGTAAAGGCCTTTGTTAAAGGGGTGGCTAGCATGGTGCCCCCTGTTCGTTCACCAGTCTCACCACTGGATCTTAAGTAGATGGCAGTGCCTTTCTTTCTCCCCAAGGTGTTTTTTTCCCTTCTAGCCTGATCAGGGCATTGTCCTGCATTCTCTTTGTCTAGCTCCAAATCATTTCAAAGAGATTCCTCTACACGGTTTAGATGTGATACACTCAGTGCAAGTTTACCTTTTGGCCACTGCTTCTATCCTAAACGTAGATGCTTTTCTCAAGACTGTCCTGCATCTCATTCCAATAATTCTAGGTGGATTAGGAAAGTTATCACTAAAGTTTATGCCTTGAAGGATAGACATCCTCCCATTTTCTGTTAAGGCTTACTTGACTCATTCAGTCTGTACCTCTTGTGCTTTTCAGCAACAGGTGTCTGTCTCCCAAATTTGCAAACCTGGTCTTCGGTTGAAAATCCTTACTTTTGAGGGGACACATTTTTACGTTTGCGCTTTCAGGTTTTTGTCAATATATTCAAAGTAGAGACTTGTAGATTAGCTACAAGCATGAGCAAGCAATCACATCGTAATCACTAACTCCCTTTTACCAACTGTTGAGATAAAATATCAACCACACAGGGACTGCAATGTTTTCACTGTGATGGCAACACAGATTCTGAGCAGTAAAGCCATAGTTCCCAACTTTGACATGGGAAAGAGGGACACTATAAGGCTGGCCATACATTATTAATTTTTTTGTTCAACAAGTGGGCTAAACGAGAGAAAATGCCCCGATTCCCTCATCCACACATTCAAGGTGGATGGGGGAATCCCTCCTGCTGAGTTATTGTATTCTGACAACAGGGAGACTTCCCCACTGTCAGAATACACTGATCAGCACTGCCGGCTAAAGTTGGTTGCGCTAACAGAGAGAAATTTTTCCAACAGGCCAGTTGTACAGAAATCGATTAATAGATTGACTTGTGTACAACCATCATGTCCATACATGGATGGAAATTTGGCTGAATTTTGATCCATGTATGACTGGCTTTAGCAAAAGGTATGTAGACAAAAGAACACCCCCCCCCCCCGTTACATGGCCAATTAATACACACACACACAAAAAAATAAACAAATAAATAAATGAAGGGGGGGGGGGATTGTTAAACCCACAAGTGTTTTTTTTTTTCTTTTCATACATCATGCGACACAGAGTTATGCTAATATTCATTACCTACCATCTCAACGCCATCTCTAGGTGAATGGACACTGGTAGACAGTCTTAGACAGGAAGTGATCCCCTATATAACTCCTCCCATACAGGAAGTACATCAGTTTTTTACCAGTGTCTGCAAGGTGGATGGGCACGTTTGTTTGAGCTCTCCGAGCTCCAGGTCTCTAGTCCCACAAACTGTTCTTAAATAAATCAAGGGATTGACCAATCCATTTGACACAGGCTCTATATGCTTACATAAAATGGTACCCGAGCCTCGCAAAGAAGACAAGATCTTGCAAGGTTTTGCCCGTAATGCGACCTCCGGGCGCTGGACCCTGCAAAGTGGAATCCTGGACACCACAGAGCTAAGGCATTCCTGCAGGGTGCTGTACAGGTCCAAGAGAGTGGACCCTAAACATGAAAAGGGTACCCCAGTCCTTGAAGGTCCTCAAGTGACAGGAACTCGCCGTGATGGGTGAAGATTGGGCTCTTAGTTTCTAAGCTGCCCTGCGCCTGGACAGGTAAGTGAAAGCCCCTTATTTACTTATTGTGGGGTGTCCCAATGATTGTAATAATCAGTTAAGCTAGCTAGAGGCTGGACACCTGTGTACGGTGACCATACGGGGGAGTTTTGGGCTAGCTGTGGGTGTTTGTAAAGTGTACCCTTTTTGATTGCGTCTGGCTGTTTTTTACCTTGAATGGAGGGTCACACACGAGGCGGCGCTATTGCGCATCTTTGTTTGGCCAAACGTCCGTTCGGCAAAATGCTCTGCAGTTTGTTTGGTGGCCATAGCGCACGCGGCTCCGCTCGGAGTTGAGCATGCGCCATAGCCCATTCCGGGTGCATGAATATTTGCGCCATATGCGAATACAGCCACTCCCCTTTGCCGGGACAGTGCACTTGCGTGCGCATGCGCAAAATGTTCTGGCGCACAGCCAGCTTATTTAAGCTTTGTACGCCAGGCATGTGGTGCTTCCAGAAGGCAGCTGTGGGACACAGAGCAGGCTGTGAACCAGGCATTTGCAGCGGTTCATTTCTCTTTACCGGGTCGCGTGAGTCACCAGGTGTTGCTTGGCAGGCTAAGGTGCTTAGCAGGATTGTTGCAATGGGGGCTTGGTAAGCCCTATTAAAAGGGTCTCGCTTCTGAGGTGTGGTAATACTACACCCAGGTACTCCCTTTTTGTGGCTTGTAAAGGTCTTAAAAAAAGGAGGAGCGGGACCAACACTACAGGGAAAGGCACACCTATGTCGTCAGTAGCTCCTGATGAACCTAGTCGTATTCCTAGTGTTGTATCCCCTGAAAGACCAGAGACTTCCGGGCAATCTGAGCCGCTGCGCCTACCTGTTATGGTGCCTACAGTCAATGCTGCTGCTTTACCCTTTATCACCAAGGATGAACTGTCCTCGGCCCTAGCCGGGTTAGAGCACAGGATTGCTGGCATGATTGCCTCCATCCTGCAGGGTGGCAAGAAGCGTGACAGATCCTCCTCCCCCTAAGCCTCCTAGTTTGGAGCAGGAATGGGTTAAGGATGGGGAAGAGCTAAAAGCTCAGGATTCCATGGACGGCCTGGCGGATGAGTCTGCTTCTGAGCAATCTGGACAAGAAGATATCCAGTTGGTGTCTGCCTCTCAGTCACAGAGGCTTTTTATCGAAACTCTTACCAAGATGGTTCATTCTGCCTTTAAATTGCCTCTTTCAGAGGTTACTGAGCCCCCCCTGGTCCTATTTGGGGTCCCTGAGGCCTCTTCAGGCTACACAGGCTTTCCCCTTACACCCACTGTTGGAACAGGCGGTGTTTGCTGATTGGGAACATCCCAACAGGATTTTTGTTCCTCCTAAGAGGTTTTCCCTTTTATATCCCATGGATGGAAAGTTCACTAAGAAGTGGAGCATGCCAGCCATAGATGCAGCAGTTTCTGTTATATTCGGCCGGTGTGTACCAGGCTTTATTTGGATGGCCCACGTATGTGGATGTTGCTGCATTACATAAAACTATTGGTTTAGTTTTAACATTTTAGAATGGGGTGCCTCAAGATTTGCATCATTTTAAAGGTTGCCTTGACTAAAAAAAAAGGTCAAGAAACTCTGGTATACCCTGTATAAAACAAGTGACATTTTTCAAAAAACCCATTCCATATTTACTCACAGCTGCTATAATTTTTAATATTAGTCTGTAGTTTTTTGGGTTTTTTTTACAGTTCAGGCTTGAATAACATTAAAATACAAAGCCTGGTGTCAGTGGAAGATTTTAAGATAAACAGTTTACAAGTTTTCCCTGGTGCTGAGCTCCTTCCCACAGCTTAGCCTCCCAACATCTGACCTCTCATCAACAGTCAATGGTAGAACTCATCAATTATTTGATAGGTCATTTGTCAAGCCTCCATCACAGGCTCAGCAGGGTCTCCAAAGTAAGAAAGAATAAGTCAATAAGGCTGAAAAGGGCAAATTATCAACGCAAGCAGCTCACATTCTCTGTAAACCTGACCTGTGCTTAAAAGGAAAACTCAATTTTCATTACAAAAATGTTTTTAGTTTTGGACAGAGTGGGGAAAGATTGGAATTCCAGATGGGTTTTATTGACGTTTTCGAGGAGACGTTTGTTGACCTTCCTATGGCAGGGAAGTGGTCACCAGGACAGGAAGTGGGAAGTAATCTCCCTTACAGGGGGGGGGGGCATACAAACCGGGTGGTGGGCCAGACCCTTCTACAGCATTATACATACTTCTTAAAATAGTTCATTATACCAGTCCTCCTTCTTCTGACTGTCATTTGTAGAAAGGTTGATTGCCATCATGATTATCTCTAGTCGAACAAACCCAATGACCCATCCCCTCTTTTTTGCTTGGACATCGGACACTGATCAGTAGATGTTGTTGTTACTTTTCCTAATAGTGTTCTTACTTAATCAGAAGGTACTGTTACATTTCTCAACCAAGTGAATTCTACAGTGAGGGGAAAAAAAAAAAGTATCTGATCGATTTTGTACATTTGCCCACTGACAAAGAAATGATCAGTCTAGAATTGTAATGGTAGGTTTATTTTACCAGTGAGGGACAGAACAACAAAAATATCCAGAAAAAACACATTGCAAAAAGTTATAAATTGATTTGCATCCTAATGAGTGAAATAAGTATTTAATCCCCCATCAATCAGCAAGATTTCTGGATCGTAGGTGTCTTCTATACAGGTAACGAGCTAAGATTAGGAGCACGCTCTTAGGCTCCATTCACACTAGCGCGTTTTTTGATGCATTTTGCAGAAATGCATGGGAATTTTTTTTAACATGGGTTCCTATGGAACATGTTCACATCAATGCCTTTTTGTATCTCTGCATTTTTGGAAAGGGTCAGGGACTTTTTTTCATGCAAAATGCAGCGTTTTGCATGTAATAGAATTCAATGGACAAGCATCAAAAACGCAAGTGCAGCGTTTTACAGCGTTTTTGATGCGTTTTTGCCTTTTTTTTTTCCATTTTTTTTTTTTTTTGACTGTATACAGTCCAAAAAAAACTGTAAAAAACAAAAAGCGGCAAAAACGCTACAAAAAACGCTGCTCAATGTGGCAAGCATGACAAAAAAAACTCCAAAAACGCTCAAAAACAACATGCATAGGTGTGAATCCAGCCTTAGGCTGGATTCACACCTATGCATTTTTAGTGCTTTTTGCATTTTGCACTACAGAACGTATTCCATAGGAAACCATGGTGGATGGACTGTAGTGCAAATCTGCAAAATGCAAAAAGCACTAAAAATGCATAGGTGTGAATCCAGCCTTAAAGAGAGTGCTCCTAATCTCAGCTTGTTACGTGTATAAAGACACCTGTCCACAGAAGCAATCAGATTCCAATCTCTCCACAATGGCTAAGACCAAAGAGCTGTCCAAGGATGTCAGGGAGAGGATTGTAGATCTACACAAGGCTGGAATGGGCTATAAGACCATTGTCAAGCAGCTTGGTGAGAGGGGTGACAACATTTGGTGCGATTATTCACAAACTGAGGAAACACAAAATAAATGTCACTCTCCCTCGGTCTGGGGCTCCATGCAAAATCTCACCTTGTGGAGTTTCAATGATCATGAGAACGGTGAGGAATCAGCCCAGAACTACATGGGAGAATCTTGTCAATGATCTCAAGGCAGCTGGGACCATAGTCACCAAGAAAACAATTGGTAACACACTACGCCGTGAAGGACTGAAATCCTGCAGCGCCCGCAAGGTCCCCCTGCTCAAGAAAGCACATGTACAGGCCTGTCTGACGTGTCCAAACCTGGTGGCCAACTACAAGAAACGTCTGACCTCTGTAATTGCCAACAAGTCATGTTTTGCGAAGAGGTCAAATACTTATTTTACTCATTAAAATGAAAATCAATGTATAACTTTTTTGAAATGCGTTTTTCTGGATATTTTTGTTGTTCTGTCTCTTACTGTTAAAATAAACCTACCATTAAAATTATAGACTGGTCATTTCTTTGTCAGTGGTCAAACATACAAAATCAGCAGGGGATCAAATACTTTTTTTCCCCTCACTGTATACTGTTGCCATCTATGGTCACCAAACTTATGCCGTTATTTTTTATTTCTCTTACAAAAGTATAAGAAAACAAAGAATGCATAAAAAGATTTTCTTGGAGTTATGCTGGCTACACAAATGGCAGATCCAGGCTAAATTCTAGGCATGTATTTTTTTTTTTTTTACATGGTAACATTTGTCCAGTGGCAGCTACTGCACAGGGATTGCCAGATATGGAATGTGTATTTGTTGTATTCCAGATCTCTTGCCTAGCAGCTTCCTTACTGCATAGTAACCACCATTCAGAGAATGTTTTGCATTTTTCTCAATGAATGCAAAGCAATCTATGATTGAACAAGGTGGAGCGGCCTCCACCTTGTCCAATCAGAGAATGCTTTGCATTCATTGAGAAAAATACAGGGCATGCTCTGAATGGTGCCTGCGCTGAGCAGGTGACACCCTGTGGTTACTATGCAGCAGGGCAGCTGCTTGGCAAAGGATACAGAAGATAGCGAGGATTACTAAAGTAGCTGCCGTTTCTACAGGAACCAGCCAGGTATGGATGTAGGTATGTTTCAGTAGGTTCCTAATGAACCAGTGAACATTTGCTTAACCACTTGCCGACCGCCTAACGACTATATACGTGAACAGAATGGCACGGGCAGGCAAAATTACGTACCTGGTACGCGATTGCCTTTCCGCGGGCGGGGGGTCTGATCGGACCCCCCCCCCCCCCCCAGGTGCCAGCGGCGGTCAGCTTTTGTCTGGGAGCGTTTAGAGATGAGGGGGAGGCCACCCGATCGTGGCCCCCCCCCCCCCTCGCGATCGCTCCCAGCCAATGACAATCATCCCCTGCCTCTGTGTAGTACACAGAGGCAGAGGATGTGATGTCATCTCTCCTCGGCTCGGCAGTTTCTGTTCCGGCGCCGAGGAGAGAAGACATGTGAGTGCACCAACACACACACACACACAGTAGAACATGCCAGGCACACTCTACACCCCCGACCCCCCCCCCGATATCCCCCCGACCCCCCTGTCACACTGACACCGAGCAGTGTTTTTTTTTTTTTTTCTGAATACTGCATAGTGTCAGTTTGTGACAGTTAGAAGTGGTAGGGCAGTTAGGGTTAGCCCCCTGTAGGTCTAGGATACCCCCCTAGCCCCCCCTATAAAGTTTTAACCCCTTGATCACCCCCCGTCGCCAGTGTCACTAAGCGATCATTTTTCTGATCGCTGTATTAGTGTCGCTGGTGATGCTAGTTAGGGACGTAAATATTTAGGTTCGCCGTCAGCGTTTTATAGCGACAGGGACCCCCATATACTACCGAATAAATGTTTTAATCCCCTGTTTGCCCCCTAGTTAACCCTTTCACCACTGATCACCGTATAACCGTTACGGTTGACGCTGGTTAGTTCGTTTATTTTTTATAGTGTCAGGGGACCCGCCGTTTATTACCGAATAAAGGTTTAGCCCCCTGATCGCCCGGCGGTGATATGCGTCGCCCCAGGCAGTGTCAGATTAGCGCCAGTACCGCTAACACCCACCCACGCAGCATACGCCTCCCTTAGTGGTATAGTATCTGAACGCATCTATATCTGATCAGATCTATACTAGCGTCCCCAGCAGTTTAGGGTTCCCAAAAACGCAGTGTTAGCGGGATCAGCCCAGATACCTGCTAGCACCTGCGTTTTGCCCCTCCGCCCGGCCCAGCCCACCCAAGTGCAGTATCGATCGATCACTGTCACTTACAAAACACTAAGCGCATAACTGCAGCGTTCGCAGAGTCAGGCCTGATCCCTGCGATCGCTAACAGTTTTTTTGGTAGCGTTTTGGTGAACTGGCAAGCGCCAGCGGCCTAGTACACCCCGGTCGTAGTCAAACCAGCACTGCAGTAACACTTGGTGACGTGGCGAGTCCCATAAGTGCAGTTCAAGCTGGCGAGGTGGCAAGCACAAGTAGTGTCCTGCTGCCACCAAAAAGACAAAACACAGGCCCGTCGTGCCCATAATGCCCTTCCTGCTGCATTCGCCAATCCTAATTAGGAACCCACCGCTTCTGCAGCGCCCGTACTTCCCCCATTCACATCCCCAACCAAATGCAGTCGGCTGCATGAGAGGCATTTTCTTTATGTCCTCCCGAGTACCCCTACCCAACAAACCCCCCCAAAAAAGATGTTGTGTCTGCAGCAAGCGCGGATATAGGCGTGACACCCGCTATTATTGTCCCTCCTGTCCTGACAATCCTGGTCTTTGCATTGGTGAATGTTTTGAGCGCTACCATTAACTAGTTGAGTATTAGCGTAGGGTAGAGCATTGCACAGACTAGGCGCACTTTCACAGGGTCTCCCAAGATGCCATCGCATTTTGAGAGACCCGAACCTGGAACTGGTTACAGTTATAAAAGTTGGTTACAAAAACAGTGTAAAAAAAAAAAAAACCACAAAAAAATATATAAAATAAAAAATAATAGTTGTCGTTTTATTGTTCTCTCTCTCTATTCTCTCTCTATTGTTCTGCTCTTTTTTTACTGTATTCTATTCTGCAATGTTTTATTGTTATGTTTTATCATGTTTGCTTTTCAGTTATGCAATTTTCTATACTTTACTGTTTACTGTGCTTTATTGTTAACCATTTTTTTGTCTTCAGGTACGCCATTCAAGACTTTGAGTGGTTATACCAGAATGATGCCTGCAGGTTTAGGTATCATCTTGGTATTCTTTTCAGCCAGCGGTCGGCTTTCATGTAAAAGCAATCCTAGTGGCTAATTAGCCTCTAGACTGCTTTTACAAGCAGTGGGAGGGAATGCCCCCCCCCCACCGTCTTCTGTGTTTTTCTCTGGCTCTCCTGTCTCAACAGGGAACCTGAGAATGCAGCCGGTGATTCAGCCAGCTGACCATAAAGCTGATCAGAGACCAGAGTGGCTCCAAACATCTCTATGGCCTAAGAAACCGGAAGCTACGAGCATTTTATGACTTAGATTTCGCCAGATGTAAACAGCGCCATTGGGAAATTGGGAAAGCATTTTATCACACCGATCTTGGTGTGGTCAGATGCTTTGAGGGCAGAGGAGAAATCTAGGGTCTAATAGACCCCAATTTTTTCAAAAAAAGAGTACCTGTCACTACCTATTGCTATCATAGGGGATATTTACATTCCCTGAGATAACAATAAAAATTATTTTAAAAAAAAATGAAAGGAACAGTTTAAAAATAAGATAAAAAAGCAAAAAAATATTAAAGAAAAAAAAAAAAAAGCACCCCTGTCCCCCCTGCTCTCGCGCTAAGGCGAACGCAAGCGTCGGTCTGGCGTCAAATGTAAACAGCAATTGCACCATGCATGTGAGGTATCACCGCGAAGGTCAGATCGAGGGCAGTAATTTTAGCAGTAGACCTCCTCTGTAAATCTAAAGTGGTACCTGTAAAGGCTTTTAAAAATGTATTTAGTTTGTCGCCACTGCACGTTTGTGCGCAATTTTAAAGCATGTCATGTTTGGTATCCATGTACTCGGCCTAAGATCATCTTTTTTATTTCATCAAACATTTGGGCAATATAGTGTGTTTTAGTGCATTAAAATTTTAAAAAGCGTGTTTTTTCACCAAAAAATGCGTTTGAAAAATCGCTGCGCAAATACTGTGTGAAAAAAAAAAAAATGAAACACCCACCATTTTAATCTGTAGGGCATTTGCTTTAAAAAAAATATATAATGTTTGGGGGTTCAAAGTAATTTTCTTGCAAAAAAAAAATAATTTTTTCATGTAAACAAAGTGTCAGAAAGGGCTTTGTCTTCAAGTGGTTAGAAGAGTGGGTGCTGTGTGACATAAGCTTCCAAATGTTGTGCATAAAATGCCAGGACAGTTCAAAACCCCCCCAAATGACCCCATTTTGGAAAGTAGACACCCCAAGCTATTTGCTGAGAGGCATGTCGAGTCCATGGAAAATTTTATGTTGTGACACAAGTTGCGGGAAAGAGACATTTTTTTTTTTTTTTTTGCACAAAGTTGTCACTAAATGATATATTGCTCAAACATGCCATGGGAATATGTGAAATTACACCCCAAAATACATTCTGTTGCTTCTCCTGAGTACGGGGATACCACATGTGTGAGACTTTTTGGGAGCCTAGCCGCGCACAGGACCCCGAAAACCAATCACCGCCTTCAGGCTTTCTAAGGGCGTATAAAAAACTAGAACTAAATGGGACTTTGAATGAGGACGCAGGGCAACTATCTCCCAGCGCCTCTATCCGCGGCAATTTGATAAATAAAAAAAGAGAAGGGTGGGACTTTAAATGAAGTTTGCATCCCTGGAGGTGACACGATGCAAATGAAAGCGGACAGTACTCAGGATATTAAGGCTATGAACATACAAACCATTGTAGAATTGGTATTGAGCAATTACTGATTTATTGTACAGAGTTAACGGTAATAATGGTATTCACACAGTAAAATAGTGACAGAATAGATACATAGTTTTAAAACCTATACAATATATACCAGTGATAATAGCATAGTATATTGATATCAAGGTTTGTTCATACTGTACATATGGTAAAAAGCAATTCACTTTCATTGAAGCGTGTCTCCTTGGTAGGAAAAATAAATGTAGTTATTGATACAGTCCAATTGGTAAAAGGAATAGTTGGCTCCTAAAAAGTCCCACACATGTGGTATCCCCATACTCAGGAGAAGCAGCTAAATGTATTTTGTGCAAAAAAAAAAAAAAAAATTATGTCACTTTCCCGCAACTTGTGTCAAAATATAAAATACTCAACATGCCTCAAAGCAAATAGCTTGGGGTGTCTACTTTCCAAAATGGGGTCATGGGGGGGGGGGGGGGGGGTTTATGCCATCTGGGCATTTTATGGCCTTCAAAACTGTGATAGGTAGTGAGGAGTAAAATCAAAAATTTACGCCCTTAGAAATCCTGAAGGCGGTGATTGGTTTTCGGGGCCCCGTACGCGGCTAGGCTCCCAAAAAGTCCCACACATGTGGTATCCCCATACTCAGGAGAAGCAGCTAAATTTATTTTGGGGTGCAATTCCACATATGCCCATGGCCTGTGTGAGCAATATATCATTTAGTGACAACTTTTTGTAATTTTTTTTTTGTCATTATTCAATCACTCGGGACAAAAAAAAAAAAATCAATATTCAATGGGCTCAACATGCCTCTCAGCAATTTCCTTGGGGTGTCTACTTTTCTAAAATGGGGTCATTTGTGGACGTTTTGTACTGCCCTGCCATTTTAGCACCTCAAGAAATGACATAGGCAGTCATAAATTAAAGGCTGTGTAAATTCCAGAAAATGTACCCTAGTTTGTAGGCGCTATAACTTTTGCGCAAACCAATAAATATACACTTATTGCCATTTTTTTTACCAAAGACATGTGACCGAATACATTTTGGCCTAAATGTATGACTAAAATTGAGTTTGTTGGATTTTTTTTTAGAACAAAAAGTAGAAAATATCATTTTTTTTCAAAATTTTCGGTCTTTTTCCGTGTATAGCGCAAAAAATAAAAAACGGCAGAGGTGATCAAATACCATCAAAAGAAAGCTCTATTTGTGGGAAGAAAAGGACGCAAATTTCGTTTGGGTACAGCATTGCATGACTGCGCAATTAGCAGTTAAAGCGACGCAGTGCCAAATTGTAAAAAGTGCTCTGGTCAGGAAGGGGGTAAATCCTTCCGGGACTGAAGTGGTTAATGGGTAGCCCTGTGAACACCCAACATCTCCACCCGGAAAAAAAAAAAAAAAAAGGAGTCAGGTGGAACATTGTTGGCTGGATTGCAGCAGAATCTAGTCAGATGCAGCTCAGGTATTCAGACTGCTGCTGGCTGTGCTCTATAGGATGGGAGACATCTGTTATGCCGCGTACACACGGTCCTACTTTTCGTCTACAAAAGTCCAACGGACGCTGATGGACTAAAGCTGGCTGGTAATCCGATCGTGTGTGGGCTTCTCCGGACTTTCAACTGACTTTTTTAGCCTCAAATCCGACGTACTTTAGATTTGAAACATGTTTTAAAACTTTACTTCGTAACTACGACGGACCCCGAAATCCGCTCGTCTGTGTGCTAGTCCGACGGACAAAAAGCCACGCTAGGGCACCTATTGGCTACTGGCTATGAACTTCCTTATTTTAGTCCGGTGTACGTCATCACGTACGAATCCGTTAGACTTTTGTGTGGTCGTGTGTAGGCAAGTCCGTTCGTTAGAAAGTAGGCCGCAAGTCCGCCGCAAGTCCACCGAAAGTCTGCCGGAAGTCTGTCGGACAGGCTGTCCGACTTTTGTAGACGAAAAGTACGACCGTGTGTACGCGGCATTAGACTTTATATGTGTATGGCCAGCCTTAGTGGTGGCAATAGCATTTTTGAAAAAAAAAAAAAAAAAAACCAAAAACATACCATTCCACTTCCCTACACCCATAGCAACAATTGTTTTTCCCCAGAAGTTTGCACAGAGGATGTAAGACATGGGTGCTCACCCTGTGGCCCTCTACCTGTTGCGGAACTACAAATCTCAATATTGGGAGTCATGCGTGTAAAAGTTATGCCGTGTACACACGGGCGGACTTTTCGGCATCAAAAGGTCCAACGGTCTTTCCGACGGACTTCCGAACAAACGGACTTGCCTACACACGATCACACCAAAGTCCGAGGGATTTGTACGTGATGACGTACGACCGGACTAAAATAAGGAAGTTCATAACCAGTAGCCAATAGCTGCCCTAGCGTGGGTTTTCGTCCATCAGACTAGCATACAGACGAGCGGATTTTTCAACCGGACTCAAGTCCGTCAGAAAGATTTGAAACATGTTCCAAATCTAAAGTCCGTCTGATTTTTGACCGAAAAAGTCCGCTGCAGGTCCGATGAAGCCCACACACAGTCGGATTGTCTGACGGATTCGTCCCGTCGGACCAGTCCGGTTGAAAAGTCCGCCCGTGTGTAGCCATGCAATGTCTCATGGGACTTGAAGTTTCACAATAGCTGGAGGGCCACAGGTTGAGCATGCCCCCCTTTTTTTTTTTGCTTTGCCTAAATCTGACCAAACACATGTATTGTCCAATTATCACCAAGAATGTAAGACTAAGGCAGCCCCTACACTATTCATCTAACCAGTGGATTGAACGAAACAAAATGACTGGATTCCTCCATCAATACATTTCATGCAGATGGTGGAATCGATCCACCTGAAGTATTCTATTCTGACAGCAGGGAGACTTCTCAGCCATCAGAATACACTGAACATGCAGAAAATTTCCAACGGACTGGTTGCACAGAAGTCGATCAGTAGATAAACTTCTGCACAACCAGCCTGCCCATACATGGTACTGGCCGCATTTAAAATTTTGATCCACGTATGACCTTTTTATTAAGATGCATGTGGTGCTGTGTTTGCCTAATTAGTAGGCAGGCCCTACCACTCAGTAGGCTGAGGTCATTGCCAAAATTACCATCCGCAGAACAGAAGCAGGTAGGTAAAAGACCTAAACAGTCCAATATTTATATATACAGTGCCATGAAAAAGTATTCACACCCCTTGAAATTTTCAACATTTTGTCATGTTACAACCAAAAATGTAAATGTATTTTATTGGGATTTTATGTGATAGACCAACACAAAATGGCACATAATTGTGAAGTGGAAGGAAAATGCTAAATAGTTTTCAAATTTTTTTTTACTAATATGTGAAAAGTGTGGTGTACATTTGTATTCAGCCCCCCTGAGTCAATACTTTGTAGAACCCCCTTTCGCTGCAATTACAGCTGCAAGTCTTTTTGGGGATGTCTCTACCAGCTTTCATCATCTGTTAGTGACTGTTACAAGATTTGTTGCCATAGGAGACAGCGGTCCTACCTATACAGAAATGGTATCTGGCTGGAGGCCTTCCACTGTATAGCTGTCTACCTATAGCAGTCAGAGTCTGCCACTTATCAATGCATCTACTTAAGGGTGTGCTGGCTCTAACCATCTCTCTCTTTTCCAAGATTTTTATTCAAGATTTTACAAAAGATATAAGATTAAAGTTTTACATGTTTTGTTTAAGGTGTAAGAACCAATAACAAGACGTTTATACAAAATAATCAAAGCAAAAATAAAAGGAACAAAATGAAAGAGATAGGGAGGTTACACAACAGATAATTCCATATGGTTATTAATTCCTTATTGTGTTTCATGCATAGCTTGAGGAGTCTCAGGAGGAGAATTCTCACTCCCCAGCTCCTCAACTTGGTGTAACCTGTAAATGATCCTCCAATAACGGCCCTAGGGCTTCGATCAACCCTATACTCTTTGGGGCTTATTATATTTAGTAAGGTAACAAGAAAGAAAAAGATAGGAAAGTGAGAAGTAGAGGGTAGAAAGAGGAAGGGGAGGTGCGCTCCTGTCTTAGAGCGAGGGATTTCTAGGCATCCCATCGCATTATGTATTCGAGATATATTTTATCCAAGGGTCCCATATTCTTTCAAACAAATGCATTTTGTCATTTAAGATAGCAGAAAGACGTTCATTAACCATAATCCATGACAGTTTAGATTTTATAAGATAAAAGGGGATCGTTGGAGACTTCCATGATTTAGCTATCGCTATTCTCGCTGCAACAAATACAAAATTTATGAGTTTTCGCATGTGTTTCGATGCTCCGTCCACTGGGTGTCCCAACAGTGCCTGCAAGGGTGACTTGATCTAACCATCTCTCTCACAGTTCTTGTTCGAGACGAATCAATCTCTCTGCATTCATAAAGTGTCTGGCGCCCATCACTTCAGCTTGTATTACCCTCACCATATCCACTCTATCAAGAAGGATGTCAGCTCTCCCTGACTCTGGAGGTCACCATTAGGCCTCTAGAGGTCCGGGAACCTCGCTAAATCTGTATGACAGGTATAAAGTGTTTGCTATGACAAACTGAGTGCATAAAGACTATTGCAATAAACCAGAAGCAAGTTAGACTGCATGGACAAGTCAACAATAACTCATAAACCGCAATAGCATGTAAAGAGCGACTTAATAATAAAGTGCAAACAATTATGTGTAAAGTGAATCCAAAAGACAAAACAAATGCATATGTGCAACAAATTAAAGACCCAACATGGTCTGCTGAATAGTCCACACTGAGCCAAGCTGATAAGAATGTGATCAAAAGTCTGAACCAAAAGCAAACGGAGAACCAAGGTTGAGGTCAGATCACCCGGGATAGTGCGTCGTCCACCTGGGGTAAAGGGATGGATACTTTTACCAGAAACTGTGGACCCACGTGCCGTCGGCAGCGAGCCGGCCAAGCTTAGAGGCGGGGAACCGGAACTCTAATGCAGATCACAGAATGTCCTGGCGATACATACAACGATCCTATCCACTGGATGTTCAAACATGGGGGTAATAAGAAGAAAAAACTCCTCTGCATGGTGTAGGTCAAAAGGATGGATTTATTTAAAAAAACAGTACAAACATCTTGTAGATGTGTACAGATAAAATGTGATCACAGGTTCAAAAAATGTAAGTGCAATGTGAAGAGCTGGACTAGCAACCCAAATTTACACACCAGAGAACCTCGCCCCCCTAGACTGTCCTAGAGTGACAACACTGAAGAAATGACACTTTGCTACAATGTAAAGTAGTGAGTGTACAGCTTGTATAACAGTGTAAATTTGCTGTCCCCTCAAAATAACTCAACACACAGCCATTAATGTCTAAACTGCTGCAACAAAATGGAGTACACCCCTAAGTGAAAATGTCCTCACTACTTTACATTGTAGCCAAGTGTAATTTCTTCAGTGTTGTCACATGAAAAGATATAATAAAATATTTACAAAAAATTTGAGGTGTGTGCTCACTTTTATGAGATAGTGTACAGTAAAACCTTGGTTTGAGAGCGTTTTGCAAGACAAGCAAAGTTTTTTTTAATAAATTTTGACTTGATATACAAGTAGCGCCATGTCACAACTGAGTATAAAAGAGAAGAGAGGCGCCTCTAAGTGTAGCAATATTGTTAAATTTAATGAAGGTACAACATTTAGCAACTCACATGGTTAATGATTAAAACAGGCATATCTAAGTATGCAGGCATCTGGGGTAAAGCTGTCCACATAGACCGTCCTTCTCACCACCATCGTCGTCCTCCCTTCCATGCTGCGCTCCACGAGAGATTCAAGCCTCGCTTTCAGATCGCTCTACTGCAGGGTAGTCTTCCTGGTCACGATTGCAGATTGACAGCGGTGAGGAGGACAGTCTATGTGGACAGGTTTACCCCGGATGCCTGCATACTTAGATGAGCCATTTTAATCATCAACCATGTGAGTTGCTAAATGTTGTACCTTCATTAAATGTAACCATATTGCTACACTTAGAGGCGCCTCTCCTCTCTTTTATACTCTGTAGCTCCTGCTGGATTTTGCTTCTAATCTCCTGGTGAAGGCTTCCATTTGTGGATGGACATATTATGATTATACAACCTGGCCACATTGCTATAAATCTTTTTGTATGGACTATAAACTGAAGGATTTATGAATAAATGTTTGTGGAACGAATGATTTGAATTTCTTATGGGGAAATTTGCTTTGATATACGAGTGCTTTGGATTACAAGCAGGTTTCTGGAACGAATTATGCTCACAATCCAAGGTTTTACTATGTATGTATGTATGTATGTATGTATGTATGTATGTATGTATGTATATTTATATTTATATTTATTTAATACACACACACACACACACACACAGGCTCGGTTCACACAACGGTGGGTCGCGCGTTCTGGTTGCGGTAATCTCTTTGATGCCCACAACTGAATTGCACTGTTTCTTACGAGATGCGCAGGGTTGCCATTCACTGCGAATGGCACCCCCATGCATATCAGCCTGCAGTGCGACCACAGATGCAGAAACTGCAGGGAAATCGCATGGTAAAAAAAAAAAAAATTTGGTTTCCCTGCGGCAGAGTTTCAAAAAAAGGTGCATGTGCTTTTTCTGTGCGTTTCACGCGGCACAGCAGCCCATTCAAATGAATAGGCTGCCGTGCCCGAGCAAACTTTGGAAGTACGGCCCGCTGTAGTGTGAACCGAGCCTAAGGCCAGTTCACACCAGAATTACACAACACAGTCCACGTTACTGTTAGATTCCTGTGTGACTCAGTACAGTGCAATTTTCAGCCCATTCAATTGAATGGGCTGAAATCGCACTGGATCACACCAAAAGTAGTGAATGTACTACTTTTAAAAATACACTGCAACCGCATCTCATGGTACTGCAGGGCCACGCAATTCGCTGCATGTAAATGCACTGTGTTTGTGATCTGCATTTGGGGTGTCATTAGGAATACACTGACTGCAGCAGATCACACACCCAGTACATTCTGAACGTAGTTCTGGAAACACACATGAACCTGGGTTTCCTGCACTGCATTCTCTTGTGAATGGTTCCTTCGGTCAAGACAGAATGTGTTGTGATCCATGCATCAAACCTGCAGAGATGTGCTCTCAGGGATGTGCAGTGGAGGTTTGCGCAGCCAGTGGCCTGTCATTGATTTCGACACACCCCTGCATAAAATACCTGGACAACCCAGGCGGCTGAAGACGGCCCTTCGCACTGGTGCACAGATCGGTATGCCCGTGTGAATGAGGTATAGGTATAACACTTAACAGCCCCTGAGCTTACACTAATCCTGTGGCCTACACAAAATGGCTGCTGCAGAAACAAACAATTACCTCAGAAGTGCCCTGAGCCTCCAGCAGTTTCCCGCCTTCCTGAGTGGAGTGCAGACACAGCTCCTGTCCCTTCCCTCCACACAATGTCAGGGGCTTGCACTAACCATCAGTTTTGTAATATGGAGGACATGTCTGTTCTAGGAGCAGGTGTCCATTTCTGGTCAGTGTTGATGTCTCTGAGGTGAAGTGTATGTGGTAATCTGGAGGTGAAGTGTATGCGATAACCCCCCTGTACTGTCTGCCTCTGTCCTCAGCTCCTGCTGCCTTCGCGTTTGGCTATTTTTGAGGCTCAGCTCTTCATTACCATATCTGTGTCATACAATTTTTTCACCGTTTTTTTTTTTAGGGCACATGCGTTGATATGCATTTTCTTCATTTCTCCAATAAAAAAACCTAGGCCTGTTACCAAGGTCTTAATGCATGAAAAACACATCATACACTCCTTTTCATGGGTTACCATTGGCTTCTATGGGCCTCACAACACATAAGTAGGGACTTGAGTGTTGTGAACAAGCTCCATCTATAACACGGACTGTTTTAGGGCATTAGAACGTGAATGTGTGAACGAGGCCGACTGTTGGCCCCGGCCTTGCAGCCCTTCAAGGAACACAAGACATTGTGAGGCCTGCAGGGTGACACCACACAATCTCATATTAGTGAAATGGATGCAATTCACATGTCGCTATCCAAATAAAAAGGGTACATTTGAAGTAATAGCTTTGTTAATAAATGGATGGAAAGCTTTCTTACCTGTATAGGAGGGGAGTTTCCTGTGAATGGGCTCCCAGCACTGGGCCCTGCAGACTCTGCTGTGAGGTACAGACTGGACCAGTATGGACCTAATCAAGCACCTTGTCTATTAACGCTGTAAATGCTGGAATCTCACAGCCCTATGATAAATTAGCTTCAGTGTCCCAGGCCTCCCTCAGTTCACACAGGTGACACCATTAGTGCTTCCTAATAAACTCACCTGTTGTCACCAAAACCTGACCCGTCAGAACAATTACACTGGGTGCAGTTGTGTTTTGTTTTATTTTCTAGTACTGGTCACTTACATAGACAAGGCCTTTTTCACATTATGGGCTGGTTCACACCGAAATTGCACAGGAATACGGTGCAATTTTCAGCCCAATAATTTGAATGGGCTGAAATCCCATTGGATCGAATCAAAATTAGTAGCAAAAACGCAGTGCCATGTGATCCGGTACAGTCAAACGCACTGCGTTTAGGGGTGTCATTAGGGATACTACTCGTTCAGAAAATCATGTCAGCGCAGAGAGGTACTGCGGATTTAAAAAAAATTATATCTCAAGTGTGGTGCCATTAAATGTCATTAGGGATACAGTGACACCTGCAACAGATAACACAGTCCAGTGCGATTTGAATGAGGTGCGTTTTGAACGGAACACGGGCCCTTAGACTCGGTTCACATCTATGCAGGTGGCTGTAGGTATCGCAGGGAAATTGCATGGTCAAAATGACTATGCAATGTGCCTGCATGCACCTTTTTCTGCAGGAAATACAGGCACAGCAAATGAACGGGCTGCCATGCCCGAGCAAATGCAGCCCGCACACATGCATAGGTGTGAACCGAGCCATAGGGTCCTTTCACAAGGGCGATCCACCCGGTGGACTCCAGTGGAGATCGCTCTGCTGATCCCTTCTGAGGAGGCAGACAACAGGTCTGTCTTCGCTTACTGTGCTGAGACGGACCTGTCAGAGCACGGCTCTCCACTATGGCACTCCTCTCGTATCGTGAAACTACTTACTCCGATTTCACGGCACACTGTGAGCTTCTCACAATGTGCATTAGAAGTTACACCAAGTAAGACAGAGCCCTCTTTTCCTTGTTGGAGGACTTCCAGAATCACTCTCCCTGGTCCACACCCCTTTCATTCATTGGATTTCAGTATTTTCCATGATGGAGGCCAGGGGTGTAACTAGAAATAGCAGGGCCCTGCAAACACCCCCCCCCCATCCCCCCCACAGCTGCCCTAGTGTCAATGCAGCGTGACCTGTGCCACATACAGCATGACCTGTGCCCAATACAGCGTGACCTGTGCCCAATACAGCCTGGTCTGCCTGTGCCCCATACAGCCCCACCTATGCAGAGAAAGAGGCAAGCCCCCCGGATCAGCAGAGAGCGGGATTGCCCGCTGTAATAGCTTTCATTTGAATTTCCTGTCTTCCCGGGGCTCATCGTCACATAGCCCCACCTCTTGGCCCGATGCCTTTGATGACGTCACATGTCCCGCATTGGATCGGCATTCTGTCTATCAAAGGCACCGGGCCAAAAGGTGAAGCTATGTGACGTGAGCCCCCGGAACACTGGAAGTTCTAATGAAAGCTCTTACATCGGGCAATTCAGCTCTCTGCTGATACGGACAGCTCGCCTCTTCCTTTCCTCTCTCTTCCCCTGGCTGGGAGACTGTGCCGGCGGTGCGCTTATCCTCACTGGGCCCCACTCGGCTGCGGGCCCCATAGCGCCCGCATGGGTCGCTATGGTGGTAGTTATGCCCCTGATGGAGGCCAAATTATTTTGTTTTCTATAATCTGGCCAATGATTTAGGCTGGCTTTCAATGGAGCTGGTTCACACATGTCCAGGGCGGCTGTGGTGCGGCTGGGTCCAGTTCAGGTGCGAATTCAGGTAAAAATTTGCACCTGAACCAGTGAACAGAAACGCACCGGACTCTGGCTTGCAAACCGCAGCCAGACATGTTTGAACCCAGCCTAAAACTTCTGAGGTTTTTATTGCTAGTCAGTTTCACCATCAAGGAGAATTTCCCTTATTTATTGTCCCGGGGCATTGAAAGGAATGGCTCCTTCACACTAGTGGTTGTGGGGCAGTAAGAACTGACGGTTGTGCCACACTTTTACCGCCCCTCAACCACTACCCCCTTTGACTGCAGAGGCAGTATTTGAGGGTGTACATTTGCCGAAGCAGGAATTATAGCCCCTGTCACTTTCAGTAGGCAATACCAACCCCTCCTAATGTGAACCAGTTAAGCTAATGGGGCCACTCTCTGCAACCATCGCGCAACCTGCATGCAATTCAGGTAGTTGCAGCATGCTAGTGTGGGGTTCAAGGAGCTAAAGCAGGTGGTGAAGCCTCCTCTTCACCTGTCAAATGCTCTTTGAAGTACAATCCGAATGCAGATCACTCTTCAGCTAACAAAGTTTGAGTGAATAAGCCCTGAACAGGTGACTCTCTATAGCATGGATATGCAATTAACGGACCTCCAGCTGTTGCAAAACAACAAGTCCCACCATGCCTCTGCCTCTGGGTGTCATGCTTGTGGCTGTCAGAGTCTTGCTATGCCTCATGGGACTTGTAGTTCTGCAACAGCTGGAGGTCCGCTAATTGCATATCCCTGCTCTATAGGAAATGATCCCCTTGATTTTTGTTGCAGTGACAGTTGTCATTTATTGCAGTGGTTTTCAACCGTCCTCAAGTACCCCCAACAGGCCATGTTTTGGGAATTTCTTTTAGATAAAATAGCAAACCATTGACTCTGATTTAAAGCAGCTGTGCAAGATAAAGGAAAACCTGCAAACATGGCCTGTTGGGGGTACTTGAGGACAGGGTTGAGAACCACTGATTTATTGGATTTCTTTCACTTCATGTACTGGTCACCATGACAGAGAGCGAGGGTGCGCCTCCCCCACAGGGACAGAGATAGTAACCTGCCACAGTTCTTAAATGCTAGTAGCAGCACAGGAAATGTTTTCTCTTTATATATCCCACATTCCATGGACACCTAGACACTGGTCATGTGATCATTGCCTTTTGTGGATGGTCACTGGTCAGGTTCAGCCGCATTGGTTTTGTCTGAATTTAAAGTGTAACTCCAATTTTGTTGAGAAAAAACAAAAAACAAAAAAACATTCCCCTCTGGGTGATCTTACTACATTGAAAGGCTTTAACTAAATTTTGTTGCAGATTGCTAGCTTTTGTTATTCTGAAGGCTGCTTGTTTTTCTGTGTCCATGTGGAAAGTGAATCTAATGTGAACTTGCAGCGCTGTAATAAGGGAAGCGGCATGGTCCCTTTAGGTGTATCTTGGCAAAAATGTAATTTTTGTTGCCAGGGATGCTCAATGCGATTTGTATCTTAGTGCAGACTTCTGGGAAAATCAGTAAACCAATCACACAAGCATGTAATGACATATATGGGGGGGAGGGTTTTAAAAAAGTGCACTTTTGTTTCTGGGCTGTACATACAACAACATACACAGATGTGGTATTGCCGCTATTGTCGAGAGCAGGAGAATTTATTTTGGGTTGTTCGTTGGTAGTAGGTTATGGTAGTAACAAGAAATATACAGCTAAATTAAAAAAAAAGGAAAAAAAAAAGCAGAGTTAGTTCTTACCGGAAACTCTGTTTCCAGTAGTCTTCCAGGGCAGCCCTTGAGAGATGGAGCTCCTCCTCACACACAGAAAACACATTGCCACCAATTTCTTTAAAAGGCGGTCCCTCAGGTCCCTGGTCAGTCATCCAAGAGAACCGCAGGCCGGAATCTGAAAGACATAAAAAACACAACACAACCCCACAAGGTTAAACATTAGGGTGGGATCCTGCTGCCCTTGAAGATTACTGGAAACAGAGTTACCGTAAGAACTAACTCTACTTTTCCCCCAGTCATCTTCCAGGTCAGGCCTTGAGAGGATAACCAAGTACTCACCAGACTAGGGTGGGACAACAGCTTGGATGACTTTCCTACCAAAAGCCTGGTCCTGACTGGATATCAAATCCAGCCTTGCAAATCTGAACAAACTTAGATAATCTTGACCAAGTTGCTGCCCTGCAAATTTGCTCTGGAGTGGCTGCCGCCTTCTCTGCCCCACGAGGCCACTGAAGCCCTTGTTGAGTGAGCTCTTAGATCTTTTGTCGGTGTTATTTCCTTAACTTCGTAGCACTCCAGTATCGCCGACTTGATCCATCCAGCTAGCGTTTTTTTTGGACACTTGTTTACCTTTTTGTTTGGACAAACAGAGCGTCTGATGCTCTGAACTCATTGGTGACTTCAAGGTATTGAAGAAGACATCTTCTAACATATAGAAGACTTAAGCTGGCCATACACCATACAATTTTCTTATTCAATTTTCTTTAGATTTACCTTCAACTATGTAGTGCAAGGGTCTGCCTGATTGCATACACATTGAAAGGGTTTAGGTTTCACCTCATATTATATGGTTTTGGTAAATCTAAAGGAAAGTTGAACAGGAAAATTGTATAGTGTATGGCCAGCCTTAGTTCTTGCTCTTTGCTGTTGGCCGGGGAACTACAAAATGAAGGTAGTATTACATCCTAGGATTAAAAGTTGACGTCAATTTTGGTGTAAATCCCATATCTGTTTGAAGGACGATTCGGTCATTGTGAATCTTCAGAAAAGGCTCTCTGACAGACAGCCTGGAGTTCCCCTATCCTACGTGCTGTAGTGATAGCCACGAGAAAAAGAGATTTGAGTGTCAGCAGGCGTAAAGTTTCTAGTAGAGGGTCAAAGGGGCTTTTGATGATCCCCCTCAGCACCAACAACAGATCCTAAATGGGACATTTTTGTGTCTTGGGTGGTCTGTACTTAGCCAACGCTCTGCAAAGACGAGAGATCAAACGGGCCTTCTTGTAGTGTCCGTTCTAGATACACCGACATCGTTGCAATCTGGACCTTCAGCAGCACCCTGCTGTAGGAACTCAAGAATAGTCGGTGTATCCATCTTTTGTCTGTTATTTGCAGCACACCAGCTGTTAAATCCATCTCCATGTTTCTCTGTAGATGGCCCTGGTGTTCGGCTTCCTAGCGCTCAGAAGCATCGCCACCATTTTATCTGAGATTCCTTTCGATCTCAAGTTGTCTTCCTCAGTAACCAGGCTGCCCATTTGAAGCTTTTTTGTCTTAGGTCTGTTAGGGGTCCCTGACACATCAGGTTGTACCTGCGAGAAAGCAGCCAAGGCTCTTCTGCTGAGAGACCGAGGAGCTGAGAGAACCAGGCTCTCTTGGGCCAATATGGTGCCATCAGTATCAACTTTGTCTGTTCCTGTAAGAATTTCTTCATTACTCAAGGAATCATACACCAAGGGGAAAGCGTAGCAGATCTTGAAATCCCACAGATTTTGAAGCCCTAGACACCGGTCTTGCGAGTTTAGTGAGTAGAAACGCTTCACCTTGGTGTTTTTCCGGGATGCAAATAGATCTACATTTGGTATTCCCCAGCGGGCTGTAATTTCCCTGAACATCTCTGGGTGTAATGCCCATTCCTCTTGGGAGATCTCTTGGCAGCTAAGGAAGTCTGCCACTTGATTGTTTTCCCCCTTTGGGTGGACGGTTCCCAGCGACAGTAGATCCCCTTCTGACCATCGACAGATCTGGCTGGAGATGTGGCTTAAGGAGGGGCTTCTCGTGCCCCCTTGCTTGTTCACATAAGCTACTGCTGTGGCGTTGTCCGATAGGATCAGGGTGTGATGACTTCTTGGCTGGTCTTTGAAGTGTTCTATGGCTTTGGCTATCGCCATAAGCTCCCACCAATTTGAAGACGCCTGGGCTTCTTCCGGGGACCATTTCCCTTGGGCAGACTGACCTGTTAGGTGGGCTCCCCATCCCCAACTTCCCGCGTCCATGGTCAACTTCCGTGAGGTTGGGAAAGACCATGCCATACCCTCCACCACCAGAGCGACCTCTTCAGGGAGGGTGGGAGAAAGGTGTTCTGTCTAGTTCCTCTTGCTGTTTCTTTTTAGGGGAAAGACTTGTAGGGGCCTTAGATGATACTTGGCCCATTGTACTGACAGTATTGTTGAGGTCATCAGACCCAGAACCGACATTAGCTCCCTGATGGATATCGGGAGGTTGTTCTGTACAGAACTTACTCCCTTGAGGAGGCCTTGAATCTTCTCTGGTAGGGACGTCTTCTGCTCTATGGAGTTGAGCAGATATCTCAGAAACCGGATGTTCTGAGTGGGACACGGGTTGGATTTTTCGATGTTTAAAATCCAGTCCAATGACTTCAGCCATAGTTGAGTTTCTACTAGGTCTTTTACCAGCTGTACATCTGATGGTGCTGCGAATAGTAGGCCGTCTAGGTATGGTACTACGGCCATCTTCTTCAACCTCAGAGGGGCCAGTGCTTCTGCTAGGACTTTGGTAAATATCCTCGGTGACAAGGATAGCCCGAAAGGAAGAGCCCTTCTTTGGAAATGTTACTCCTTACCCCCCATCTCCACCGCCAACCTGAGGTATCTCTGGGACTCTTCTCATATGGGAATTTGGATATAGGCATTCCTGAGATCCATGGTTGCCATTAAAGTTCCTGGTTGCAGAATATTCTTGACTGAGAAAATGATTTTTTTGTATTGCATCGCTTGGTTCAGGGGTTTTAGATTTAATATCAATCGAAACTTCCCGGAAGGTTTTTTGATCAAAAAAACGTTAGAGTAAAAACCCCTTAATTTTTCTTCCTCTGGGACTGGAGTCAGGACCTTCTGGTCTACCATCTCCCCCAGCAACAGGAGAGCCCTTGGTTTTTTCGGGATCCCTGGGAAGTTTTGTTAATAGAAATCTCTCTGGGAGGATGACAATTGGATTCCAGGGAGTAACCCCTTGTGACTATGTCCAAGATAAATTGGTTGGCTGTCATCTTCTGCCATTGAGGTTGGAAGGTAGCCAGCCTTCCCCCTACTGGCATTCTGTCGTCATTGTTTTGGGGTTTGACTAGAGAGCCAAAGAAGACATTACTCTTTGGCTTCCTCTTGTGACTCGCCCAGTGCTTTTTTGGGTAATCTTTGTCTTCTTGCGGACGCTCTCCTCGCCCATGAAAAAACCTCTTTTGTGGAGGTTTGCGCTTCTTTAATCAGGAAGGCTTTCTTCCTATCCGACGTTCTTTCTAGGGCAGTGGCTCTCAACTTGGGGGTCAAATGATGATTTGCCAGGGATCACCGAATCCTGGGATGTTCCATTCCCCCCACCTCTCCACCAAGGAGTAAGAGAAGGAATAAAAATAGAGAATACATGGAAGAGAGAGGAAAAGAGGGAGAGGAACAAAGAAAAAGGGAGAGAAAAAAAATAAGAGAAAGAACAAGAAAGATGGCTAGAGAGAGGGATGGGGGACAAGAAATTAGGATAGAGAGAGATAAAAAGGGAAAGAAAGGAGAACAAAAAGAAAGTGGTACATCCTAAAATGTACCATATGGGATTTTAATACTGTATGAGTGGAAAGGAGCGCTAAATGTCTATGGGTTAGGGGTGCAAATTACTTGTCTTGCCTTGGGTGCTGACAACCCAAGCTATGAAAATAAATTTTACTGTTAGGGGTCCCCACAACTTGGGAAATTTTATCAAGGGGCCACAGCACTAGGTGGTTGAGAACCATTGTTCTAGGGCTTTGTCCAAGCCTGTTCCAAACAGAAGATCTCAGGAAAATAGTTTCATCTTGGATCCCCTGACCAAGTCTTCATCCAGACAGCCCGCCTGCCACAGCTAGACCGCCTGATCTTGCTGCCAGTTTGACGGATTCTGCGGACGCATCCACTATGTAACTGACCGCCTTGGAGAGAACCGGTAGGGTAAATCTCTTCCCTAGGAGTACCATTTTTGATATGGCCCTGAAGTTGTGAGAAACAAAAACCAAAATTTCTTGCCACGCAAGTGGTGACGAGTGTGGGCTTCAGGCTGGGGACACTTGTTCCCCAGGCTCTCTTTAGAATAATGTCGCCCCTCTTGTCCATACGATCTTTTATATGCCTTCAAGGCCAATAAGGACTTTTTGGAGACTTTCGATAGTGGCGCATACAATTTAAGGTTCTTATTCCACACCTCCTGTGGATCGTCACTGAAAGGGAACCGCTTCTTATGACTAGCTGCAAAGAAGGGCATCTTTTCTGGGTCTGCACACTCATTCCTCATGATGTCTGACATCACCTGGTGGACTGCTAATACTTTGGACTTTTTCTTTCCAAGACCTTGTTACATCAGGTCATGTTTTGATGGAAGTTCTTTTTCTTCCTCTATTTCCAAAGTCTCATATATAGCTCCAAGCAAGTCTTCTACATCTTCTAGGGACAATCTTCCTGCTCTGAATCAATCTGAGCTGTCGGTGGCCATTTCGCTAGCTGCGCCGCTACCGTTCCCTCCCTGTCTCCTGCGACCCTGAGGCGACTGATCTTGGCGAGGCTATGGGAGAGGAACTTCCAGAGGGAGCTTTTGGAGGTTTTACCTCTGCAAAACACTTAAGATCCTTAAAAAGGTAGTAGCCATGTCATCCCTCATGGATCCAAAAATTCTTGGGCAGATTGCATCTGATGGTTTTTTAACTAGTCTGTCGATGCACACTTGGCATAGCGGTTCTATGTATTTCAAGGGCATCTTGGTAGCACATTTTGCACACCACTTCCTAGGAGTGGGCTTTGGCTCTTTAGGAGGCTTGGTCTGCCAAGACATAAAACACAGGGATCCATGGTGGTGAGAAAGGGCACACTCAACCAGCCACTACAGTGTGCACACCCAGTGACACCTGACTACCACCTGTAGTGCCCCAGCCTGCTAGAACCACCACCACTAGCTAGCTGTTCCCCCAATTGGACAACAAAAGGTAACCCACTGGTGCCTGTGTTCCGCTGGTGCTTGCGTCCCTGGGAGCCTGGGCAGATGAGATAGCATCGTCCTCTTTTTTTCCTGGACCTTCTAATGGCATCCATGCTGCCCCTTGCAGCCGCATCTCTGATAATGGCACCAGTCAACCATTTAAGCTTCCCGCACCTTTAAGGGGTAGGACCAGTTCCCCCGGCGCACGCCCATGACATCACCCTGCCCTTGTCTTGCGGGTCAAGCGGCCCCCGGCAGGGGGAATACGCCCCGCTGGAGCCACCAATGGGATGGTGTATCAGCGCTTCTCTCCACGCCTGGGCTCAGAAGAAACCTAAATCTGGGTCACCTCCTTCACTCAGCCTAAGGAGGGTTGCCCGCAGCCGCATGTCTATCCCTCCTCCGCCCATTAATCCCGGTAAAGGTGCACTCACCCCGGCAGCCCAGAAGCTCACAAAGTGTTCTTCTAGCTGCAGTCATGAGACGCATGTCCCAGCCCTAGGGAGATGGGAGCCTCCGGTGGTCCCTCAGGCAACATGTCTCCTCGGACAGAGGAAACATTAGGACTGACCAGGGACCACCTTTTAAAGAAATTAGTGGCAGTGTGTTTCCTGTGTGTGAGGAGGAGCTCGATTTCTTAAGGGCTGACCTGGAAGCAACTGGGGGGGGGGGATATATATATATATATATATATATATATATATATATATATATATTTAGTGTGTGCTTATATCTATGTGTGTAAGTGTGCACACAAAAAATATATACAAATATATTACTTATATATTATTTTTTAACTATTTTGGGACAGTTCTCCTTTGATAATAAATAAATCAGGAGCTAGCCATTATCATTTAATTAAAGCCCAATTTGTCCTGAAAACAAGGTATAATTCACCTGGATGCACAAAATATTTGTGCTATGTAGAGTTTTACAAACACATGTCAAAGTTGCAAAATTGTGCTTCGGTATTAACATTTGTTTTACCCTTAGGCACGAAAGGGTTAAAAAGGAAAGGTAATTTTTAAATAACATTTAGCTACACTATGACTTGTGTAGCAATTGTATACACTATATATTTTTTTCCCCCATGAAAGTGGAGTCACCAGTTAAAGTGTTGATAAACCCAGGAGCCTGCATTCATTATATCTGATCTCCCACAGAACATGGAAATGCAATGGTGTTAGTAAATATAAACTGCTAAACACCTTTTCTCATCAGCAGTATATAGCAGCCTTGTGACTTCTATTAGTGTTTGGCCGAGCACTGGTTAAAGTTGCAGGAGGTGTTTTAATTCTCCCCTGATTGTCCCATGAGGCCGCATGACCCCTGACTTTGTCTGGACAGTGCTGATTGCATGTGATCGGCACAGGGCCACTCTCAAAAAAAAAAAAAAAAAAAAAAACCTCCAACAATACCCATCAAACTGAGCTTGTGCAGAGTGCCTCCTAGAGCTCTGTTCCATCAGCAGATGAATTGGGAACAGTAATAGAAGGTGAGAATCAGAGAAGACAGGATAAAAAAAAACTTTACACAATGCGGAGGATTAACCCCTTAGGTTCCACAGTGAGCATAACAAGCATGCTTTACTGCATATACAGATTGATTTTACTGTTGTGGGTTTAGGTCTTCCCCAGGATCCTAAAGCAATGCAAAAGCCATCCCCTTCTAGTAGACGCAAGCTTACTCAGTCCCTGCACTAAAGGATATAAGGCTGGCCACACATGTTCAATTTTCCTGTAGATTTACCTTAAATTATGTAGTGCAGGGGCATGTAAGATTGAAAACTGTTTAATGTTGACCTCATATTATGTGTTTTTTGGTAAATCTAAAGGAAAATTTTACAAGGGGATTGAACATGTATGGCCAGCCTAACACACCAAGCACACATTTTTGGTACCCCAGTTTACAGAACCAAAATTACATAAAAGGTCTTGGCATTACTTTACAGTAAGCCTGGGTTCAAACTAGCGCGATCTCAGATCGCATGTGATTCGCACCCGTACCGCAGGTGCCGATCACATGCGATCTCTGAGCAATGCAAGTTCAGCCATACAGTTGTATGGCTGAACTTGCATTGGATTTGCACAGAAAATAGTGCAGGGACTTGTTTTTTCCTGCACTAGATTCAGATCGCATGGGTGTTCTCTGGCACTATGGAAAAACCTGTAATAATGTAAACCCTAAGGCCTCATGCACACTGCAGCTAAACAAAAAAACACCACGCCAGTTTTACAAGCAACTTTTTTCTGCCTTTAAGCACCCCTTTATATTAGCCTATGTGTCCATGCACACCATGAAATCTGAACACACCAAAATCACTTTCAGGAGAGGAACATCTGGGCAGAAAAAACACTCAACGCACCTAAACGCTAGGCGCAGTTATTACTTGAGCGTTCAGTGGCCAGAATAAATAATTTATTATTATTCAGGACAATGAAATAAATGAACACCCAAACACTTGAGACACCTGCCTGAAAGCTTCTAAATGCTTTTTTTTTTTTTTTAAATGCAGTTTTAATCTAAGTTTCCACTAGTGTGACTTGTCATGCGACATTGCACACAAAGTTGCATGACAAGTCACAGCCCATTGATTTCAATGGCACCCGTTTCAATCTATGCGACTTTGAAAAGGTGCCTGCACTAGTATGATGCGACTTTAATCCAGAGAGCATAAACTTGGATCAAAGCTGCACTCAGCTGCATCAAAGTCAAACTCAATCGCGCAAATTTGTGATCGCAATAGCAGAAACGTAGTCGTAGGCACATTTTTAACACTGCTTTTCTCCTTCCAGGAGAAAGTTTTTCTGATATTCAGCTTGTGTCCTGTACTATACGATCAAGATAAGATGGCAGCATTATCCTCCCCACCCCTTAGCAGTGCGGCGAACTGTAAACCAGACTTTACATGGCCTTTGAGATGAAGAGGAGAGACCTGTATAGATTACTTTAGCAGTTCAAAACAACCTTGGCAGCCTTTGAGGGGGGAGTTGAAAGCAGACTCCAGATATGCAAATGAGAAGAGAAACACATGTGCCTCTAGGTTAGAACTGTAAACATTTTAATGAGATACAGGTGCATTATCCACTTATATGGAGTTTAAGGAAGGCATGAGTCCATCCACACATGCGTGGCGTTCACCGCAGAGCGGCGTTCCGAACAGCTGATTTTTCTGCCTGTTGGGGAGAAATCCTAGCCAGCAGGAACTCTGGGACCACGGCGATGAAACCGAGCCTTGGATCAGGCCGTTGGTGTGGGCTGGAACGCAGTGCCAGGCGTGATGACGTCACTGGTGGGTCGCAACAGCATTTTGGAACATGCACACTGGTAGATGGGACTCAGGGCGCGCTCCTTTGTCAAGCTGTTGAGACTCTGGCTGATAACAGCCTTGTATACATGCCTTGGAACACTGCCATCTAGTGGAAAGGATGTGACATACTTTCAAACATGAAATATCCAGAGCTAAAATAATATTAACCGCCTATGGTTCAACAGAACTAACATGACTTAACATATCAAACTTAAGTTCCTGAGGTAATATAAAAACATTTGAGCATAAAAATCAATCCAAATAACACTATTGCATTAATTTCTTTGGATTGAATTGATTATTATGAAATTAATAGTATGCATCTTGGGGTGGAAGAGGACAAGAAAATTTATATGGGAAGATGCATGAAATTATGACTACTATATATGCATGTAAATAAATTGTAAATTAATTAAAAGAATATGTTTGTATATCGCACAGAGGCCAGTAGTACCTAGATACCTTTTGCAAAGCAATGATTTTTATTATAAACTTACGCGATAATATAATTTATATGCACTAATAGTGGTATCTAATGTAATAGTTTTTGTGATGGGGTAACGTGGAGAGGTAATTGCCCCTTAAAGGGGCTATTAGGAGTAGGAGGGAGGTGAGGGGGGGACTGGGGAAAAAAATGAGGGGGGGGGAATTTTTTGGGTAGGGATGAAAAAAAAAAAAAAGGGGGGAGGGGGATTAGATGTTAAGACATTAACAGTAACACTATGTTTACTTACTATTGGGACGAACCTCCCACCACCACAAGACAGAAAAGTATTTTATATGAAAACCATCATGAGGAAGAGATACCCAGGGAAAAGGAGGAAAAAAAGGGTAATTATTGTGGGAAAATGTTATAATATAGTAGACACCTCTAGTTCGTCCTTTAGTCCCCCTGGCGAAAGAGTATTGAGAGAATAAATCCAATATGTTTCGCGTTCGCAGAGCCTATGGAATCGCTCAGCCTCTGAGAGGTTCTTAGGGATCATTTCCATGATCTATACTTTTAGGCCAACAGTAGATTTCTTATGATATTGGGAGAAGTGGCGAGAAATGCTGTGGTTATCTTTGATAATAACATAAAATTCACTGATATTGTAGGTTTTGCCCTTGCAAGACCTGTAGTTTTGTACAACATGGCAAGAAACTATTTACTACCAAGGGCAAAATCTACAATATCAGTGAATTTTATAACTGTTCATCCGATTATGTGGTGTATTGCCTCAGCTGCCTGTCATCAACTTTATGTAGGTCGTACTATCCGCCCCCTCCGACAGAGATTTGGTGAGCACCGGAGAAAGGTTGAGGAAGGCAAAAGATAAAACACAGCGTTCCTCGCCACTTCTCCCAATATCACAAGAAATCTACTGAAGGCCTAAAAGTATGGATCGTGGATCAGATCCCCAAGAACCTCTCAGAGGCTGAGCGATTCAATAGGCTCTGCGAACACGAAACATATTGGATTTATTCTCTCAATACTCTTTCGCCAGGGGGACTAAACAAGGAACTAGAGGCGTCTACTATATTATAACATTTTCCCACAATAATTACCCCTTTTTCCCTCTCCTTTTCCCTGGGTATTTCTTCCTTATCATGATAGTTTTCATATAATATAATAATACTTTCCTGTCTTGGGGTGGTGGGAGGGTCGTCCCAATAGTGAGTAAACATAGTGTTACTGTTAATCTCAACATCTAATCCCCCCTTTTTTTCATCCCTACCCCCTTCCTCAAAAAAAATCCTCCCCTCCCTCCTTTTACTGCCAATAGCCCCTTTAAGGTGCAATTACCTCACCACGTAACCCCATCACAAAAACCATTACATTAGATACCACCATTAGTTCATAAAAATTCTATTATCGCATACATTTATAATAAAAATCATTGCTTTGGTACTACTGGCCTCTGTGCGATATACACACATTCTTTTAATTAATTTACAATTTATTTACAGGCATATATAGTAGTCATAATTTTATGTATCTTCCCATATAAATCCCCCCCCCCCCCCCACCCCGACGCAAGGTATTCATTTCGTAATAATGAATCCATTTAATCCAAATAAATTAATGCAATAGTGTTATTTAGATTGATTTTATGCTCAAATGTTTTAATATATTTTTTTATTGCCCATTCTTATTTGGAATTACCTCAGGAACTGAAGTTGATATGCAATGTCATGTTCTGTTGAACCATAGGCGGTTAACAGTCTGTTGATATCTATATTATTTTAGCTCTGGGTATTTCATGTTGGAAAGTAGGTCACATCCTTTCCACTAGATGGCAGTGCATCCACTCACTTGGAAGCAGGCACAACCACCAACGGTAGGATTGTGGCTTAAAAGAGTAGAACAATTGAACCTTATGGAAGATTTGGTTTGGACATCCCGGCAAAAAAAGAGGGCTATATCTGAAAACATGGTCTCCATGGAATCTTTTCATTAATACAGAAGAGGGAAAAAAAACCTTATAGCTGTAAGTTCTAATGACTGAAAACAGAAGATGTGGCCATTGGATTCTTGGCAGGGGAGGGGGAGGCAGGAGATGGGCTCTGCCCCTCCCTTCCCTTAGGGTTTTATTTATTTTATTTATTTATTTTTATTTTTTTTATGTCTTTGTTGTTTTTTTGTTGTTGTAAATATAGAGGTAAGAGAGGGTTAGACGTTTAAGGAAAATATAGATCGAACCCCCCAGGAGGGAGTTGGAGATATATTTTGATTAGGGACGGGAAAGGATCTCTGCCTTAATGCGTTTGGGGGATTGTAATGAGGTTTTGACTTTGTTGTAATTAGAGAGCATGGTCTTGGCTTTAGAAGAAAATTAATTTATTTGTATATTAGATTAGCATATAGACATGCATAATATGTTATATTTGATGTTGGTAAAGTGTATGCCTTTCTTCCTCTTAAATAAAAAAAATTAAAAAAAAAAGGAACTGAAGTTGATATGTAATGTCATGTTCTGTTGAACCATAGGCGGTTATCAGTCTGTTGATATCTATATTATTTTAGCTCTGGGTTTTTCATGTTGGAAAGTATGTCACATCCTTTCCACTAGATGGCAGTGTTCCAAGGCATATGTATGGCTGTTATCAGACAAAGTCTCACTAGCTTGACAAAGGAGCGCGCCCTGAGTCCCATCTTTCTGTGAGCATGCTCCGAAATGCCGTTTCAACCCACCAGTGACGCCATCACACCCGGCGCCGCGTTCCAGCCCTCACCATCGGGCCTTATCCAAGCCTCGGTTTAATCGCCGTGGTCCCAGAGATTCCGCTGGCTAGGATTTCTCCCCCACAGGCAGAGAAAGCAGCTGCTCAGAACGCCGCTCTGCAGTGAATGCCACGCCAGTGTGGATGGACTCGTGCCTTACTTCCTTAACCTCCATGTAAGTGGATAATGCACCTGCATGTCATTAAAATGTTTAAAGTTCTAACCTAGAGGCGCCTGTGTTTCTCTTCTCATCGCAAAATAAAGCCTGGTCAAGGGCATGGTTTGCCAAGTAGGCCATCTCTATTACACAAAACAAAATCATATCAGTCACATAACAGCAACACAAAAGAATTTTCTCATTAAAGATAAGATTTCAGATGGTTGGAAAAAACAAAAAAACAACTTTATTGAAGCTTCATTTACAAAATCATAGATCATTAATGAAGTGCTGTATGCAAAACCAGATAAAAGAAACAGACAAAAAATAAGACTTAAAAAAACCCAACCCTGCCTGTTACTCCCCCCCCCACACCCCAAACCCCAGGGACTGAGAATCATTTTTCAGCTTTTCAGATACAATAAGCACCACAAGCCCCTGAATAGTTGGTCCAAAAGCCTTGTTTAAATGTCAGAGAGAGTAACAGTATGAAAGGTTTACCAATAAAAGAAATCGGGATTTGTTGCTCTCCCTTAGACTGTAACAATACAACGAACTGCCATTGGAGGGTCTCACAGCTCCTAAAAGGAATTATTCCCCCCCAATAACAAAATTTCAAAGCATGCTGCAAGAAATAGGTTATCCCCACAAAAGTCACTTGGCAAAAATGGGGTTTTACTTGGTCAATAGTTTGAAGCTGTAAAACCTCCCATCTTCGGAAGAGGTGACCAATCTCACTGGGTGTCTCTATTCTCAATGCAGGCAATCACAGAAAGCGGGCAAGGATTGGAAAAGTTTGGATCCCTTTGGAAGCCATGTACATCTGTGATGCTGTCACATGAGGGTTTCATCCTAAAAATGCTTCATCTCTAATGGGACCAGTGCTATCCCCATCCATTTTCTGTTTGGAATGAAGCAGCACTGGTCTGCTCAGCGGTGTATTTGTTCTGCAATTTTAATTTTAAAGAAAGAAAAAAACAAACACAAAACATGATTCTGCTGAGGTTGCCCAAAAATGCAGACTGCGACCTCTCTAAAAGTTCAAAACTATCGGGGATCCAGTTGGTAAAACGATAAAAATTTTTTTTTTTAAAACTAACAATCATCCTCATGTACCCAAATGCAGATATTAAAGATCAAACAAATTCTGATTGGTTGCTATGGGCAAAATATTTTTTAAGGGATTTATTGACCTTTGGAGGTTCACAACACAAACAGCTACAACGTGCTGGAATCCAGAGCAACCAGTCAGAAATCCGCTTTCAGCAGTTAGGCCGAATGCGACTTTTAGATGGGGGTTACTGCACACTTTGCTGTTCTAATATTCCGATGATGTACAGTTCTGAGATTGTAACAGCCAGAGGTAGAGCATGGCATCCCGAAGGAGAAGTTTTAACGAGTGCCATATTACTAAAGAGAAAAAAAATAAAAAATAAAATCAATGGCCTCTTTGTAGGAGAATGTAATAACAAATACTTGACCCCTTACCATCAACCATATAATACATCTATATAAAGCAACAGGCTCAGAGTTTTAATGCATGGTTCTATAGTTTGCCATTTTTTGTAATACTGGGAGGAAACGGACTGAACCATATTAAAAATAAAAGAGCAGCATAGAATAAGCCACAGTCAGGACTGCACCTATATAGAGGAGGTTCACAGTGGACATTACAGGGTGATGCCAACGGCCTCTTGTTGGTGCAAAGTGACTGGATAGGGCAATTAACTGTGGCATCCACAAAACCTATTTCCTCTTCAAAATGAAGTTGATCACTTTAGAAGCAAAAGAAAAGAAAAAAAGAAAAAAAAGTTAAAAACAGACCACTCCACCAGTAGAGCTCTTGTAGCCAAGCTCAGGAAAGCCATGCTGTTTATGGGCTGGTCACAGGCAGCTGCACATTAGGGCACGATCACATGGAATCCCAACACTCACATCCTTATTTCTTTTTTTAAAAGTGGATGAAAGATCGGAGACTGCAACGTAGCACTGCATAACGTTCATGGTTGACTAGGCATAGATGGCTGTATAGTACACATGGGATAAAAATCATTTAAAAATTAGGTACGGGGGGGGGGGGGGGGGGCACACACTGCAAGATGTGCTTTCCTCCCTAGATTCATAGCGTCTTTTTCTCTTTAAGGCCTATTTATGGCCAAAACGTTTTGAATAGTGAAGGGAAAGATTAGCATGTCTGTCTGTTTCCTTATTTCTTCCAGCCTAATGGGTGTTGGACAGATCGGGAAGTGGGGTGCAACCTAGGGTGACCCAGCTGACAATGAAGGACACCCCCCCCCTCCCTCAATAGGGCACAGGCAGAAATACAAATACATTTTTTAGTAACGTGAACTCCTTTCTAGATTTTAATTTTCAATCTGTGGCTTCCTGTCTTGGTGATGGGTGCCAGAAAGATCAGAAAGACACAAGAAGTCTTCTCTGGGGGGACGCAAAATCTTCTTACAGAAACACGTCCCCTTGTTGAGAACACTGCATTTAGAACCAGGAGGAAATCATAACCCTTGCCCATACCCTTAACTAAAAAAAGCAAAAAAAAAAAAAAAAAAAATAAAAAAAAAATTAAGGGTTTTAAGTTCTACGTGTACCATAAATCCAACTATGTAAATGTTCACAGTACTATTCTGCTCCCATCTCCTACCTTATATTTTAGCAGAAACAAAGGTTATCCATCCCAAACTATAAGAGGCCAGATGTACTGGATTAAAATCAAGCACATGTATTTACTGATAAAAACAATTAGGTGTGAACGGTGCCTGCTGTTAGATCCGTACACTGTTAGCCAGCTGCCACCTGTGAAACCACCCGACAGCAAAAGACTGCCCTGCTCATTAATCAGCTCCAGTCAAACATCTCAAGTAAAGGCACGCCTGGCAATAAAGGGGTTAACAGCCTTTAAAATTCATTTTGCCAGCTTGCAGCAGTCAGCTGCATGTTAAAAGCCTGCTAAAAATTTACTAGAAAAACAAAAAAATAATCTGCAAAACACTGCTCCCTCGCCAAAAGGAAAAAGAAAAAAAAAAAAAAAAAAAAAAGTATCATGATTTGTAGTGTAAGAATCCAGCTCGGGTAATTATGGCAAAATTCTTTGTAGAGAGTGCGCAAAACAGCGCCTTGCTGCAGCGCCACCAAGCAGAGAGCTGTGACGCAGGATCCTCTCGTAGGGACAACAGATGACGGATATCTTACTGCCGGAGTTCCACATAATTAGCTGGAAAGAGCCCATATCGGTCCTTGCACATCCCTCTCCACCATCCCTCATCAATCATCTCAATGTTCGTGATTATATCATCTGGGTCGAAGGAGATCTCATCATCACCAGCTACGAAAGAAAAAAAAAAAAAAAAAAAAAAAAAAAGCGTTCCTTCACTGTATGACAATTATCTCAAACAAATCAGTAAACTGGTTTTAACCACTGCAGCTCTGGAAGATTTACCCCCCTTCATGACCAGGCCACTTTTTATGATATGGCACTGCGTTACTTTAACTGACAATTGTGCGGTCGTGCAATGCTGTACCCAAATAAAAAAAGTGTGTCCGTTTTTCCCACATAGAGCTTTCTTTTTGTAGTATTCGATCACATCACACACATTTTATATATATATATATATATATATATATACATACATACATACACACACACATACATATATATATACACACACACATACATATATATATATTTCTTCAGTGTGTCACATGAAAAGATATGAGGGGTGTAGTGTGTGTGTGTATATATATATATATATATATATATATATATATATATATATATATATATATATATATATATATATATATATATATATATATATATATATATATATATATATATATATACACACATACATACATACATACACACACACACACACATACATACATATACACACACACACACACAGTACACCCCTCATATCTTTTCATGTGACACACTGAAGAAATGACACTTTGCTACAATGTAAAGTAGTGAGTTTACAGCTTGTATAACAGTGTATATTTGCTGTCCCCTCAAAATAACTCAACACACAGCCATTAAAGTGTAAACCGCTGGCAACAAAAGTGAGTGAAAATGTCCAAATTGGGCTCAATTAGCCATTTTCCCTCCCTGGTGTCATGTGACTCGTTAGCCTTACAAGGTCTCAGGTGTGAATGGGGAGCAGGTGTGTTAAATTTGGTGTCATCTCTCTCAATCTCTCATAATGGTCACTGGAAGTTCAACATGGCACCTCATAGCAAAGAACGCTCTGAGGATCTGAAAAAAAGAATTGTTGCTCTACATAAAGATGGCCTAGGCTATAAGAAGATTGCCAAGACCCTGAAACTGAGCTCCAGCACGGTGGCCAAGACCATACATCAGTTTAACAGGACAAGTTCTACTCAGAACAGGCCTCGCCATGGTTGACCAAAGAAGTTGAGTGCACGTGTTCAGCGTCATATCCAGAGGTTGTCTTTGGGAAATAGACGTATGAGTGCTGCCAGCATTGCTGCAGAGGTTGAAGGGGTGGAGGGTCAGCCTGTCAGTGCTCAGACCATACGCCACACACTGCATCAAATTGGTCTGCATGGCTGTCGTCCCAGAAGAAAGCCTCTTCTAAAGATGATGCACAAGAAGGCCGTAAACGGTTTGCTGAAGACAAGCAGACTAAGGACATGGGTTACTGGAACCATGTCCTGTGGTCTGATGAGACCAAGATAAACTTATTTGGTTCAGATGGTGCCAAGCGTGTGTCGTGGCAACCAGGTGAGGAGTACAAAGACAAGTGTCTCTTGCCTACAATCAAGCATGGTGGTGGGAGTGCCATGGACTGGGGCTGCATGAGTGCTGCCAGCACTGGGGAGCTACAGTTCATTTAGGGAACCATGAATACTGAAGCAGAGCATGATCCCCTCCCTTCGCGAAACTGGGCCGCAGGGCAGTATACCAATATGATAATGACCCCAAACACATCTCCAAGATGACCACTGCCTTGCTAAAGAAGCTGAGGGTAAAGGGGATGGACTGGCCAAGCATGTCTCCAGACCTAAACCCTATTGAGCATCTGTGGGGCATCCTCAAACAGAAGGTGGGGGAGTGCAAGGTCTCCAACATCCACCAGCTCTGTGATGTCATCATGGAGGAGTGGAAGAGGACTCCAGTGACAACCTGTGAAGCTCTGGTGACCTCCATGCCCAAGAGGGTTAAGGCAGTGCTGGAAAATAATGGTGGCCACACAAAATATTGACACTTTGGGCCCAATTTGGACATTTTCACTTAGGGGTGTACTCACTTTTGTTGGCAGTGGTTTAGACATTAATGGCTGTGTGTTGAGTTATTTTGAGGGGACAGCAAATTTACACTGTTATACAAGCTGTACACTCACTACTTTACATTGTAGCAAAGTGTCATTTCTTCAGCGTTGTCACATGAAAAGATATAATAAAATTTTTTAAAAAATGTGAAGGGTGTACTCACTTTTGTGAGATTCTGTGTATATATTTATTTATATTTTTTTACTTTCAGGTTATAGACTGATCATTTCTTTGTCAGTGGGCAAATGTACAAAATCAGCAGGGGATCAAATACTTTTTTCCCTTCATTGTAGGTAGGTGTGTGTGTATCGGCTTCAGCAATTTCAATACAGGAGGAATTTCACACATGAGCCCACATGAGTCACTGGCATGAACCTACCTGCTTGATAATCATACAAAGCAATAGCTGTAAGTCCAAGGTCACTGTCATACTCCGCATAAGTGTTCTCAACTGAAAAGATAATACAGCATATTACACAGATATCACATGTAGCAAGACTTAACATGAACAGACATTTCATTTCACAACAGACACATCAGTTACAATATCACTTTTTGACATGCACCGTGTTCAGTTTGAGGTGGCAGGTCACATCTAAAAGAGCAAAAAAAAAAAAAAGACCACTAATTCAGTGATTTTGCATCAACCGTTTTTCTCCAATTCAAGCAGGAATGGAAAGGTCTAAAGCCAAAACTTGTATTCCTTTCAGATACAGCAAGGAATGGTTAAAACCCCTAACCCATGTGTTTATTTTTTTGTGGGCTTTTTGTGCAACCTGTGCCCCTTTAGGGAGACTTTCCTGTATACATAACCAGGAGAAAAAAAAAAAGTCTCTCAAAAGTGAGGGAACCCCCTCTTAGACAGTTGATATATTCCTATCACACTTGTTCCGGAGTGAAGCTTTTACCATGTTGGTGCTGCAGCAATGACCAGCTGATTACGGGGTCCTGGGCACAGCTCCGAGATGTTGAACTCGCACTTGTTGTGGTTATGTAATAAATTCTTGGACTAAAATGAATTCATGGTGTGCTGGCAGCACATTTTTTCTCTCATATTTGTTAAAATTAACTGAAAATGTACACACAGGATCTACTTATAGAACATTCCCTGGACCAACGTCAAAAACATTCTACCGGCCTGCACAGATTTGCCCTGTATAATCTCTAATATGATTGTTTTCTAAGATAATCAGCTCCACCTAGTGGCCAAAATGCAGTATTTTTTTCCAGTTGCAGTATTTAACCCCTTCAGCCCTGGAAAAATTTACCCCCTTAATGACCAGGCCATACGGCACTGCGTTACTTTAACTGACAATTGTGCAGCTGTGCGACGTTGTACCCAAATAAAAGTGATTTCTTTTTTTCCCAGAAATGGAGCTTTCTTTTGGCGGTATTTGATCACCTCTGTGGTTTGCGAAAAAAAGACCGACAATTTTGAAAACAAAAAAAACAAAACAAAACAAAAAAAAAAAAAAACTATATAATTTTTTACTTTCTGCTAGAATACATACATAAAAAAAAAAAGTTTCTTCATCAGTTTAGGCCGATACGTATTCTTCTACATATTTTTGGTAAAAAAAATCCCAATAAGCTCATATTGATTGGTTTGCGCAAAAGTTATAGCGTCTACAAAATAGGGGATAGGTTTATGGATTTTTAAAATAGTTTTTACTGGTAATGGCGTAGATCAGCGATTTTTAGCAGGACTGCGACATTGCGGCGGACAAATCTGACCCCAAGTGACACTTTTTGGGGACCAGTGACACCAATACAGTGATCAGTGCTAACAATACGCACTGATCACTCTATAAATGATACTGGCATGGAAGGTGTTAACATCAGGGTAATCAAAGGGTTAACCATTTCCTGCTAATGTTTTCTAACTGTGTGGGGGAAGTACTTACAGAGAGAAGAGAGATTTGAGTTCCTGTTTACAGTGTACTTCCCTGTCAGAACGGGGATCTGCCTTGTTTACATGGGCAGATCCCAGTTCGCGGGTGGCCGGCAGACATCGGGCCTGTCGGACCCGAGGATTGGCTCCCCTGACATGGAGCGGGAGCCCACAGTATCTAGTGCATGAAACAACGTACAGGTATGTTGTTTCACGCAATAGAGCCGCCCTGCTGCAGGATATATGCAGTGCGCGGCGGTCTTTAAAGCAGCATTCCAGCCGCAAAAAAAAAAAAAATTAAAAATTTTTTTAAGTCAGCAGCTTCAAACACTGTAGCTGCTGACTTTTAATAAGGACACTTACCTGTCTAGGGAGCCCGCGATGTTGTCGCCCCCCCCCCCTCCCCCCACCAGGCTGATCCGTCCATCGGATCAGGTGCAGACGCCGCCATTCCAACTAAGGGAAACCGGCAATGGAGCCTTGTGGCTTCACTGCCAGTTTCCGACAGCACATTAGCATGGCGCTTTGTGAAAGGCCAGCTTGTCTTCTGGGACACACACAGGTGTGTCCCAGAAGACAACGGGGGGCTCTCCGCAGCAGAGGTGGTGACGTCCTGGGCCGCAGGCCTGGCTGGATCAGAAGTACACTCAGTACTTCCAAAAAAGGTACTACAGAAGAAAAAAAAAAAAAAAAAAGTTTAAAACCACCTCTCAAAAGTGAGTAAAGTAAAAAAAAAAAATACTGCATTTTGGCCACTAAATGGAGCAGACTATCAGAAATAATCATAGAAAAATACAGAGACAACTTGAGCAGGCTAGGAGAATGCTTGTGAGATTCTTTGCAAATCGATCACATAGTTTCTATTGATAACACTGAAACCTTCGTAAAATCAGACACTTAGAACAAAATGTGTAAGCATCTTAAAAGAGAAGTCGTACATGCTTTAGTTAGATTAGCACGACAGCCAGGAGGAGGAGTCAGCAATGACACTTTACAAATTTCTTTCAATATCTTCTGCGTTAGTGACCATGAGCAATCATGCAGACTAGAAGTTCTGAATTCTGTGGCTGCACGCTGGTTAAATCAAAGTGATCCAGAAAGTGGTTGTAAACCCTTACATATACCCACTGAAGTGACAAGTCCTCTCTAAACCAGACCTGTCCAAAGTACATAGTTCAAAAGCGGTGTCTCAGCTCCAGAAGGCAAGTGATGGGGATCTGATGTCACACACTGCTCCGCATAGAGCAGGGAGCCAAGTGTAATCTGAGACCTGAGTGGAGGGAATGGACACACACCCCTCCACACATTCTCATAGGGAAACATGCACAGCTGAAGCGGTCAATCACAGACTTTGGGCTGGAGGGGGCAGGGCCACCCCCCTGATTTCTTTGGTATTGGGGTAACCTGTCAGAAGTGACTCCTGCTGATAGAGGGAAGAGAGGGCAGACAGAACTCACACTAGGTTCTTTGGACTGGGACTAGTACATACTATAGAGGGATATGCTTTGTTCGTTTTTCATTTAGGAGGTTTACAAACAACTTAAAGCCAAAGTCAGCCACAAAACTGTCTTTTCCTTTAAATGATGTATTTTCTTTAGGTTTGTTTGAAACTTCTGACAGTCATGCAGAATGATAGGGCCGATCCATGAAAACTGGTACAAAGGGATCTGGAGCGGCATCTAATAGCAGCTAATCAGACTTCCCTTTCATCTTCTGGGAATTGATTTGGCTGGAATAGGCAAAATCTCCTTGTGTGCCATTTAATTGCATGAAAATATAATGCATACTGTTCTGGGACTAGATCTTTCAGAAATCTATATTGCTGTATGAAAAACTATGCTGACAATTTCCCTACTTTACTCTTATTTTATATATTTTCAAAACTTTAAAATGCGGTCAACATGTTCACATGTGACCTTTTTATTGTAGCTTTGTTTTGGTGCACACTGGACACCATGCATTACCCTCTTGAAAATCTGCTGTATCGTAAATGGCTTCGGTTTCTGGCTCCTCTTTTTTAGGAGTCTCAGCTTCCTGGTAATCGGACTCTCCAGCATATAATGGTTCAGGCTCAGCTCTGGCCTTTGGTTGTTCTTTCTCATACAATGGGGCAGCGTCCTGCATTGGAAAAAACAAAATCACATTAATCCTAGAAGATACATTTGGATATTTGTCATGTAATGTAAATCAATCTGTATAAATTTGATACATTTAAAGTGGAACCAAAGCTCAAACTTTTTTTTGGATAGAACACGGAAATGTTTGAGTCTTTGTCAATCTTCATGGCCCCATTATCACTTGTTGGGGAAATTTCCCTCTAATGTCATCTTGTCATGAACTACTTCAATACTGGGCACTTTCACCCCTCTTCCTGCCCAGATCAATCATTTTCAGCTTTCAGCGCTGTCACACTGTGAATGGCAATTTCGCGGTCATGCAATTCTGTACCCATATGACATTTTTATCTTTTTTTTGAGGCAGTAATGCATCGTTTCAAAGAAAGGAGGCGCCTCTGCGTGCAGACTTAAACAATTTTAATAAAAAGAGCTTGACAAAAGGAGTGCAGCCGTCATGCCATTCACGGCTTGCTGACTCAGGAAACGCGTCGCATGTGTGTGATGTCATCGCCCCTCGCCTGGATTTCTGTTTGCCTTCCAAGCCTCAATCTGGTATTCCTCCATCATTGCCGGCCAGTGGACACAGCACATTTGAAAGACCAGTCCGATTACACATCCATGGCAGGGATGATCAACCTCACGGACCCCTCCAGTTACATCTGGGACTCTCATATGCCTTTTTAACTTGACACAAAAGTGAGTGCAATCTCTGTTGCTGCTCTTTTTATTAAAATTGTTTTTAAGTCTGCACCCAGAGGCGCCTCCTTTCTTTGTTTCTTACAGTGCTTTTTGGAAATATGGTTTCCATCCCCATTGGAAGGCTTCCGTGAATGTGGGCTTTATACCTCATCATCGACTTTATACCCACCATCATGGACAATTGTTATCTTTTCTTATCCCTTGTTCCAGTTCATCATTTATATGCTGATATTGTCATTTATGTGGATTATTGCATTTAACCTTTGCACCAAACACTTGTTATAATGCCTCGTTTCCACTGAGCGGATCAGTTCGGTACGCTATTTTGAGGGTTTCCATTATGAAAGTGGCCCATACAACCAAACCATACCGCACCATTCAGGGTCCTGCTTCAGATGTGGGGCCATAGAAAATGGTGCGGTTTAGTTAGGGCGGAGCTATGATACATTCCACTGATTGGCAGACAGAAAAACGTCTGCCAATCAGTGGGACGCCACGCTAGGCATTTTTTCTAAACCCTGTATGGCCCCTGGTGGTCCGACTTGCAGTGGAAACGCTCACCTGAAAAGGCCGGACCATTCTAGGCCTTCCAAACTCTACCGACCCGAACCGATTCGCTCAGTGGAAACGAGGCAGTAGAGCTTTCTTTTGGTGGTATTAATCACCACTGGGTTTTTTTATTTTTTGCTAAACAAAAGAAATGTAATTTAAATAAACAAAAAAAAAAAAAGTTCTTAGTTTCGGTTATAAAATTTTGCAAATAAGTACATTTTTCTTCTTCACCAACTTTCACTGACGAGGCGGTACTACTATGTGCTGATGTGGCAGCACTGAAGAAGTGGCATTAATAGGCACTGATAGGCGGGACACTGATGATCAATACCCTGATTAAATGTGTAAACAGTGTGATGACAGCCTTGCCAGTTATCGGCACTCCTTTCCTCACAAAGTGGTTAAATATACCACAGACTCTTATGAGCAGAGTGACCAGTCCTAGGGCCCATTCACACCAAGTTGTTGTGGTAACACGAGTTACCGTACACCTTATCACAATGACATGCACCATATTTTGGTGGCACACTGCAAGCTAGTGCATTGACGTGTGTTGTGCTGACAAATCAGCTGTTGACAAGACCTGTGCTTACAGTCACAATGGAAAAAACATTAAACGTCCCATTTAAACGTAGTCTATTCACATTGTTGTCAATCAAGCCCTGATGAAGAGGGCTCGACTACTTTTTGGATCATCCCCCTGACTTATTGAAAAAAAATTGTATCTGGACCTTGTAGTAGTGGTGGTGTGGCGCTTCAATTTTCATTTTTGTTACACTGCATGGCAATGTATGTCCATGGGTAAGGTGCATTAAAGGGAATGGTACCGCATCACACCAACGCATGTAACGAAGTGTGCATTACCGCAACAACATAGTGTGAGCAGGTTCTCTATAGCATGAAACCTTCGCTGATACAGGGAAACAAATGCAAAAAGTATGCTGCTATAGTGCTTTCTGTAATGTGCTGTACTCGGACATGAGTTTAGGGTTCCACTGTCTATCAGTAGTCTACAGATGTAACAAGTATTACATGCACTGATGGAAATTATCCGGTACCTCGAGATTTCAGATTACTGAAACAAAAGCGCCAGCATATAAATAATTCATGTAGATGGCCTTATTCCATTCTCACCTCATATACAGGACTTGCTGGGGCCTTTTCAACCACTTCTCTGGTTCTGGGGGAAGCTGGAGGAGGAGAAGCTGGAGGAGGAGAAGCAGGTTTGGCTTTTTCTTGCTCCTGAATATGTGGTGGTAAATAAAAAAAAAAAAAACAACAAAGTTAAAATTAGCTCAGACAATACGTGGCATTCCATCTGAACGGACGGGTACTTTTTTTTTTTTTCGGCAATTTTTGGCCACAGATTGCCAGACCTTGCACCTTGGAGCCACCATAGAAGATCTTTGGCGCCCAAGCAGTTTGTATTGATGGTACCAGGCCCTCCCTCTCATCTTCTGGCCCCTATATATAGGAAGCCATTTCCAAGGTACAAGATCTGTCAATACAGGTGAAATTACTGGGCATGTTCTGGCTGATGTTTTCCTCGTTTGAATATAATGTAGCGGGGAAGATGCCCGCCTCATCACTTGTGTTGATGCGGGGATCTGTCAAATTTGTCTGATCTGTCAGGAAAAAAGAAAACTTAATTTACACCCAGCTTTACCGTGTATTGGCAGGGTGCTGTCACAGGATGGTGAAGGCTGATTGGGTACGATAGTCTACGTACATAGCTTATCCCTCTATAGTAGGGCTTCAGGTGTGTGTCATGGTAGGGGGGAGAGGTTGGGGTCCAATCACTCTAAGCATAGAGTTTAGAGCTGGCAACTTCTTATTGATAAATGCGCCCTGTATGCAGATCTTTCCTTCTATAAAGTAGGGAGGTGGAGATTTCGATGCCCAGGTGATAGTTTGTTTTGTGGGTGAGGAGTATGCATTCAAGGTGAAGAACATTTGATAGGTTTGTGTGGAGGCATGTGGGGTGGACTTTGCGATTCTATTGATGCACACAGTGTAGGGAGACACAGGTCTAGCCCCTGAACGCAACGGTGGCTCCATAAGATGCAGCAAGAGAAAGTATTTACCAGAAAGATGAAAACCGGGGCAATGGTCATGTCACCAGCTTAATATGAAACGTAGGAAAGGATTAAATGATAAAGTTGTTACATACTAAGTAAGTCAATAAATCAGCAGCTGAAAGTGCTTAAAAAAAACAAAAAAAACAAAAACTGAGGGTTTAATATCACTTTAGGATTCAACAATATATATAGTTTTTAAAGACCATCTTTGGTGATATACTGTACAGTAGTATGGTAAAAATGTTTTTTGTTTTTTTTTAATGTGATCAATAGACAAAATTGGCAGCGGGCATGTATAGTACCCCAATGTTCACAAATGGTTAATCAATTAACTCATAAAAATAAAAACATATGCCTTTTCAGTTTGTATAATGTTCTACACTGACCTCAATCTTCCTGCGGGCCTGTTCTTGTTCATTCTTCTCCTGTGCCATCCTCTGTGCCCTCTCAATCTCTGCCTTCTTCCGGTCCTCCTGCTCTTTGTCTTTTGCAAGGTTTTCAAAGTTTGCCCGGATGTTGCTGGCTTTATTTCCCTCTGTAATGCATACACAGCAATTGTGGGTTTTTAAGAAACCAGCAGGGTCCGATTATTTGACATATCTAGAATATGATGTAGAGTGCATCCAGGAAGTATTCAGGGCGCTTCACTTTTTATACTTTGAGCCTCATAGCTGTATATCTGCAAGATGAGATCATCTAAGAAACTGATGACTGACTGCTTATCTCACCAGATTTAAGATGGCCATAGATGGATTGAAATTTGGAGGGTTCGGCAGTGACTGGTAGAATTTCTATCCATTTCTGGCCATTCTCGTTAGACGCCTCTCAAAATGAGAATGTTGGTAAAATTTAATTCGGCTGCAGCACCGATTAGTGCATTCTGACAGCAAAGGAGTCCCCACTGTCAGAATACAAAATCGCAGCAGGTCAGATGCCTCCATCTACCTTGCTTGTGTGGCTGGGGAAATCCACGTGTCCAGCTTTAGGGTGAGACTCTGTCACTACTGTGCTGCTCACTGTTCTCCTTGCTGGAGAGGAAGCTGTACCTAAAATGACCTGCAGTCTAATGATAGAATGCATTAAGATAAACCTTCTGACTTTACAACCCCTTTAATATTTTTAAAAAGTGAACTTAACCTAACAGATGTTATATCGTATTCTTTAAAGGATATCTAACTCACTCCTGGAAAAGTTTAACTGACAGCGAAATTGAAATTCCTATACAACAGATATAACATAAAAACTTGATATATTCAAATAATTTCAGATGAACTTCAATACATCTTTTACCTGCGCTTTACCCATGTGCTGCAGCGCAACAGGTTTGATTTGATGCTCTCCACCCAATCAGCAACTTTTCACCTTATCCCTAGCAGTGGAATGGGAAGGCAGGGGCATAAAGAAAATACCTGTTACCTCCAGGTATTGAGAAGCATGTAACTCATTCCATTCAGAAATTTTAAAGCACACGCAAATGTGGTTTTCGAAAAAAGCTGGCGGTCATATTGCATCATGCCTGCACTAGTGGATATTTGAAGCCCCCTGTCTCAATATTGCCAGTCCATGTGACAGTGTTGAGTCACTCACTATGCAGAAACAGTCAAATGGGAAATTTCTACAGCCCTGTCTAAGCTTTAAGTGCAGCAACTCATTAAAAAGGGAAAACGTACAGTCAGGTCCATAAATATTGGGACATCGACACAATTCTAATCTTTTTGGCTTTATACACCATCACAATGGATTTTAAATTAAACGAATAAGATGTGCTTTAACTACAGACTTTCAGCTTTAATTTGAGGGTATTTACATCCAAATCAGGTGAACGGTGTAGGAATTACAACAGTTTGTATATGTGCCTCCCACTTTTTAAGGGACCAAAAGTAATGGGACAGATTAACAATCATCCATCAAACTTTCACTTTTTAATACTTGGCTGCAAATCCTTTGCAGTCAATTACAGCCTGAAGTCTGGAAGACATCAGCAGACACTGGGTTTCATCCCTGGCGATTCTCTGCCAGGCCTCTACTGCAACTGTCTCCAGTTCCTTTTTGTTCTTGGGGTATTTTCCCCTTCAGTTTTGTCTTCAGCAAAAAAAAAAATGCATGCTCAATCGAATTCAGGTCGGGTGATTGACTTGCCATTGCATAACATTCCACTTCTTTCCCTTAAACGCTTTGGTTGCTTTCGCAGTATGCTTCGGGTCATTGTCCATCTGCACTGTGAGGTACCGTCCAATGAGTTCTGAAGCATTTTGTTAAATATGAGCAGATAATATTGCCCGAAACACTTCAGAATTCATCCTGCTGCTTTTTTTAGCAGTCACATCATCAATAAATACAAGAGAACCAGTTCCATTGGCAGCCATACATGCCCACGCCATGACACTACCACCACCATGCTTCACTGATGAGGTTTTATGCTTTGGATCATGAGCAGTTCCTTTCCTTCTCCATACTCTTCTCTTCCCATCACTCTGGTACAAGTTGATCTCGGTCTCATCTGTCCATAGGATGTTGTTCCAGAACTGTGAAGGCTTTTTTAGATGTTGTTTGGCAAACTCTAATCTGAGTTTTTGAGCCTCACCAATGGTTTACATCTTGTGGTGAACCCTCTGTATTCACTCTGGTGAAGTCTTCTCTTGATTGTTGACTTTGACACACATACACCTACCTCCTGGAGAGTGTTCTTGATCTGGCCAACTGTTGTGAAGGGTGTTTTCTTCACCAGGGAAAGAATTCTTCGGTCATCCACCACAGTTGTTTTCTGTGGTCTTCCGGGTCTTTTGGTGTTGCTGAGCTCACCGGTGCAATCTTTCTTTTTAAGGATCTTCCAAACAGTTGATTTGGCCATACCTAATGTTTTTGCCATCTCTCTGATGGGTTTGTTTTGTTTTTTCAGCCTAATGATGGCTTGCTTCACTGATAGTGACAACTCTTTGGATCTCATATTGAGAGATGACAGCAACAGATTCCAAATGCAAATAGCACACTTGAAATGAACTCTGGACCTTTTATTTGCTCCTTGTAAATGGGATGAGGGAATAACACACACCTGGCCATGGAACAGCTGAGCAGCCAATCGTCCCATTACTTTTGGTCCCTTAAAACGTGGGAGGCACATATACAAACTGTTGTAATTCCTACACCTGATTTGGATGTAAATACCCTCAAATTAAAGCTGAAAGTCTGCAGTTAAAGCACATCTTGTTCGTTTCATTTCAAATCCATTGTGGTGGTGTATAGAGCCAAAAAGATTAGAATTGTGTCGATGTCCCAATATTTATGGACCGGACTGTATGTATTGCTGGGGAGGGGAGGATTATAATGAATTTGTTTCTTTTCCCTTTATCAGCAAAGCAAATGGACCTCAAACTACAGTGGCTATAGAAAAGAATCACCCCCCCCCTTTAAAATAATTATATTTTGTTCCTTTGCAGCCTCAAATTTAACTGAACTTTAGCAGTTGTGCAAATATTTCAAAGTCTAGATATGCAAAATTAAGAGAGAGACATATCCCAACAGACTAAAAGCTGTAATTAAAGCAAAAGGTGGCTCAACAAAAAATACTGACATAAGGGGGGAGGGGTGATCCTTTTTCCAACTCAGCGATACGGTTTATCAATTTTTTAAAAATTTTTCTGACATGTTGGGGTTATACTGCAAAACCAAAAAGAAATACGACCACCCAAAAGGCTACTTCCTCATAATTTATTACACAGATAAAACAGAATTAAAAAAAAAAAAAAAAAAAAAAAAAAAAAAAAAAAAAAGCAAAAACTCCTATAACACTAGTTCCTCTCTCCTAGAAAATCACCATCTCCCAAATGACCTATACCCCCCCCCCCCCCAAACCAAAACACCCTGTAACCCTCCTCCTTATACAGCAAAAGAAACCATAGCCTTCCCATCAGAAGCTGGGACAGAGGTAAATTATAAGGAGGAGGGTTAAAGGGTGTTTTGGTTTGGGGGGGGGGAAAGGTCATTGGGGAAATTGTGGTGATTTTCTAGGAGGGAGGAACTAGTGTTATAGGCGTTGTTGCTTTTTTTTATGCTGTTTTATCCGTGTAATAAATGAGGAAGTAGCCTTTGGGTGGTCAATCGTATTTCTTTTGTTTTTTGCAGTAGACTTATACACGGAGACACACTCCCCTTAATTGTGGGCGGCACCCCTTGCTATTTTTATTAATATTAGGCTGCCAGGTCCATATTTTCTTTGTTCTAATGTTGGTGTTATATCTTTCACTTGGATGTTCTAAATTGCAAACACAGCTAGATAAAAAAAAAAAAAAAAAAGTCTTAATTTTCGGCTGCAAAGTAACAAAATGTGATTTTAACAACTTCCCGCCCGGTCAATAGCATACTGACGCCCGGGAAGTGGTTCTGTTATCCTTACTGGGCATCAAATGACGTCCAGCGAGATAACATGACGGCGCGCGGCGATTGCGGCGCGTCAGTTTGACATGCCGCATCTTCGATCGTGATAAGAAGCCTCTGTCAGAGGCTTCTTACCACGTGATCAGCTGTGACCAATCACAGCTGATCACTGCGTGAACCAGGAGGTACCACCACAGTGTCAATCAGTGCCCAGCAGTAACACATCGGTACCTCATCACAGCCGCCCGTCAGTGCCCGTCACTGCCGACTATTGGTGCCCAGTGTTGCATATCAGTGCCGCCTATCAGTGCCCATCAATTCTACATATCAATGCCGCCTCATCAGTGCCCATCAGTGAAGGGGAAAACTAAATTTTATGACAAAAATCGAGAAACTTTTTTTTTTTTTTTTTTTTTTTTTCAAAAACGTTGGTATTTAGTTTGTTTAGCAAAAAATAAAAACCCCAGAGGTTATCAAATACCACCAAAAGAAAGCTCTATTTGTGGGAAGAAAATGTAAAAAATTTAGTTTGGGTACAGTGTTGCATGACCGCGCAATTGTCATTCAAAGTGCAACAGCGCTGAAAGCTGAAAATTGTCCTCGGCAGGAAGGGGCGAAAGTGCCTGGTATTGAAGTGGGTAAATCAGAGTAACTATTTTCTATACCCACTGTATATACATTAGGGCTGCTGAAATTAATCGCAGCATCGATGCATCGCGATTCGGGTGTCCCTGATGCGGCATCGATGCATGCGACCCAAAAAGTCGATGTCTGGCCCCGCCCCCTCCCGGGAGAGCGCTCCGTACGTAAAGCTGTTACTAGTGTGTGTATTTTCCGCTCATGTGACTCTCGGCCGCGCCTCCCTCCTCTGTGTCCGCTGATTTCAGCCCCGCCCACTGACTGGCGCTATCAGGTCAGAAGAGAGGCAGGCGGGGCTGACATCAGGAGAGACGTGAGAGGAGGGAGGCGCGGCCGAGAGTCACATGAGCGGAAAATACACACACACTGGTAACAGCTTTACGTACGGAGCGCTCTCCCGGGAGAATTCCCTGCTCAGGAGAGATGTGACAACCGGAGGAACACCGGCAGCTGGAGTGGAGATCGGGGGGAGATGGTGAGCAGGCAGATCGCCCTGCTCATTACAGGTTGCCACCAGCACCGGCGGAGCAGCATGTAAGTACAGAGGGGGAGGGGGGGCGCTGTGACACAAGTCCATATCATACAATTGTCTTCTATGTGCATTCATCACACCACAACTCTGCATTATTGTCCCCAGTCTGTGACCATCTCCTGTGCCATGTCCCCAGTCTGTGACCATCTCCTGTGCCATGTCCCCAGTCTGTGACCATCTCCTGTAGAGGTCGACCGATATGGGTTTTTCTCTGGCCGATGCCGATATTTAGAAATCGTGGTGGCCGAAGGCCGATATATGATGCCGATTTTTTTGGGCCGATATATTAGGCCGATTTTTTTTTTTTTTCTTTTTCCCTTCATCTCATAAAATCTAACAGTTAGACCCCTTTCACACTGGGGCATTTTTCAGGCGCTTTTGGGCTAAAAATAGCGCCTGTAAAACGGCTCCCCTGCAGTCTCAGTGTGATATCCCGAGTGCTGTCACACTGAGGCGATGCGCTGGCAGGATGTTAAAAAAAAAGTCCTGCAAGCGGCATCTTTGGAGTGGTGTATACCCCTCCTCCACCACTCCTGCCGATTGAAATGAATGCGCACCGCTGCCGAAGCGCCTGCAAAGCGTTTCGGCAGCAGCGCTTCAGGGGCGCATTTAACTCCTTCCTCGGCTGCTAGCTGGGTTATAAGCGCCCCGCTAGCAGCCGAATAGCGCAGCTAAAATGACGGTAAAGCGCCACTGAAACTAACAGCATTTTACCGTCAACGCCTGCCCGCTTCAGTGTGAAAGTGGTTGTATAGTCTTTTTTTAACTTTTACCTACAGGTAAGCCTATAATAAGACTTACCTGTAGGTAAAAAAAATATCTCCTAAACCTGTACGGTTTAGGAGATATTCCCCTTGCTATGAGCCGCTGACTGCAGCGGCGCATGCGCACAGGGGATTCTCGGCTGAAGGCCCGGCAACTGCCCGGCAAAGTGATGATATCGCTGCTCCAGCCACTCACAGCGCTGGAACCGCGATACCCGGAAGGCAACATGTCAGCTACCTCGGCGTGGACCAGGTAAGATACCGACGCCTCGTTCTAAGGTATTTCATAATGTGCTAGTATGCGGTGCATACTAGCTCATTATGCCTTTTGCTTTACAGGGGTAAAAAAAAAAAAAAAAAAAAATGTTCAGCGGGTATACAACCGCTTTAAGTAATAAGTGATACAGAAATTTTTTTACATTTATTAAACAAAACAAACCTCCAATCAGTTCACTTGTATGTATAATTTAGATTTAAAAAAATAACTATCTTAAATATTAAATACACAAAAACAGGTAAGCAAAACTTTTGGACAAAAAAAAAAATGGGCTAACTTTACTGCTTATTTTTTTTTTTTTATTTCATTAGTGTATTTTTTTAAAAAAAAATTGCGTTTGAAAGACCGCTGCGCAAATACCGTGTGACATAAAATATTGCAACAACCACCATTTTATTCTCTAGGGTCTCTGCTAAAAATATATATATAATGTTTGGGGGTTCTAAGTGATTTTCTAGCAGAAAATACAGGATTTTTACTTGTAAGCAACAAATGTCAAAAAAGATTTAGCCTTTAAATGGTTAAACTGAGAACTTCTCCACAAGGAGTTCAGTCTATTGACAAAAGAACTTGAAGAGATACAAATGTATCTTCTTATCAGATTTGGCAGGCTGCCCAGAGGAGGAGAGAAGAAAACATCAGGAAACTTGCATTGACTTCTATTACAGAAGTCTTTTGCAAGTCCCGTTGAAGTTATAATCGGCTTTTTTTATCAGCACAATCGGCCGATGCCGATTAAGTTAAAAGAGCCAAATATCGGCCGATATATCGGCCGGCCGATATATCGGTCGACCTCTAATCTCCTGTGCCATGTCCGCAGTCTGTGACCATCTCCTGTGCCATGTCCCCAGTCTGTGACCATCTCCTGTGCCATGTCCCCAGTCTGTGACCATCTCCTGTACCATGTCCCCAGTCTGTGACCATCTCCTGTACCATGTCCCCAGTCTCTGACCATCTCCTGTACCATGTCCCCAGTCTCTGACCATCTCCTGTACCATGTCCCCAGTCTCTGACCATCTCCTGTACCATGTCCCCAGTCTCTGACCATCTCCTGTACCATGTCCCCAGTCTCTGACCATCTCCTGTACCATGTCCGCAGTCTCTGACCATCTCCTGTAGCATGTCCGCAGTCTCTGACCATCTCCTGTAGCATGTCCGCAGTCTCTGACCATCTCCTGTAGCATGTCCGCAGTCTCTGATCATCTCCTGTAGCATGTCCGCAGTCTCTGATCATCTCCTGTAGCATGTCCGCAGTCTCTGATCATCTCCTGTAGCATGTCCACAGTCTCTGATCATCTCCTGTAGCATGTCCGCAGTCTCTGATCATCTCCTGTAGCATGTCCGCAGTCTCTGATCATCTCCTGTAGCATGTCTGCAGTCTCTGACCATCTCCTTTAGTATTTTGGAAGAGAGCCTGGAGCTCCTCTGCTGTCTTTTTTTCTTAAGAACAGATAGAATAAAAAAAATGGAGTTCTCCTGACTACTTGAATTTTTTTTTTTGATGAAAACCATGAGCACTTGCGGACTTGCGCTGTAATCGTGATGCATCGCGGAATCAAATCGAATCGAATCGTTGACTTGATAATCGTAATCGAATCGAATCGTGAGGCCAGTGAAGATGCGCACCCCTAATATACATAAGCCTAAACTGTATAGCTTTCCACAACATGCCATGAACTCTTTAGTTAACATGTAATAGTTTTTTTTTATTCAATACTTATTTTTGCTGTAGAATTCCCATTCAACATACTCGCCTCGTCTGCAATGGTTTTCTGCCCCTGCGCAAACCCTCTCCAATGGAGTCCTATGATGCCTTGCACTCATTGTGGACACCATAATGTTAGTGCTGACAGACCAATGTCAGTGTGGAGACCATAGGATGCATTGCCTCTTAGGGTGACAAGGTTGATCCTGCTCAGGAAGCATTGTCACCTTTAGGCTGTTGGTTTGCAAACTGGAAGAATCACCAATTAAAAAATAGAAAAGGCAAACGACGAAGTTGCTGGAACGTACGTGTGTGTGTGTGTGTGTGTGTTGAGTAATTTTATTATTTTAGAAGTACACTTTAACAGCCAATTAAAGTACAGTACCACAGCCCATATCAAAAGGATAGGCAAATTGTTATCACATACCGACTTCTACTGGTCGAGTTCTTTGGTAACTTGGGGCCACTTTCTCTATATCTTCAAAGGCTGCAGCTGTCTGTAAAATGTAAAACATAGGTAATATATGTATTCTCTACACATACAATGCAAACCATACATTAGTCGAGTCTACGGAGTACATAATGAAAGCAAAAGAAAAAATGTATGCCAATCATGACTTTAAAACAGACATAATAGATGATGCTGAAACTGACCCATGAAGCAATTATGGCCAGATTTCTACAACTCTACTTAAAGGGCCTCTACATGTGCACTCACACCTGCGAATACACCAAGCACCGATTACACATGAGAACTGTAGCGGGGGTTCCCAGCGACTAGTCGCAAGAGGCAGCCCCATTGAATGCATTGGTAGGCTGCCGGCTCTCACAACTAATAGTGGTCGCTTGCATGTAAATTCCTTATGCAGCCATCACATACAAAGAGTAGGGAAGGGTTAGAGCCTGTCAGGTTTTTACTGCTGTGTGTTCCTGCTGGGAAGATTTACCTAACATTTTGTCCTGGTGTCTATTGTCACAGACAGTAAAAAAATAAACTCCCAAACTTAAAGTTGTCATCTGAACAGGACGTGGGAGAAATCTTCCGATGTAGACAACTCTTCCAGTAATGCTCCCTTCACTTTGGAGTGATTCACTCTCATTTCTGTTGTGGCCCAAAGTGTCTGACAAGCAATATACCCATTCCCCACTTAATCCAAAAACGAGCGGAGTCATGAGGTGCCATTGGGACTATATATGATGCGGGGGGGGGGGGGGGGGGGGAGGTTGATGACAACATTGCTGTAAATGGAGATAAGCATTCAGTGGTGTCAGCAATCTACAGTAAGTACTGAAAAAAGGAGGCAGAGGATCAACAAGCAAGAACAAGGGAATGGAAGGGGAACAGGCAAACGGAGATTATGTAAAAAAAAAAAAAAAAAAAAAAGTCCATCCACATTCAGCAATGTACTACTAATACTGAAGTAATCTTCAGTATTAAGTATTACGTTTGATTTCAGAAAATGTTAAAATGGAAATAATCTACAGAACACTGAAACATGTGAGGCCTAGCCAAGTCATCAGAAGCCATTGTGAAAACAGCAGGACAGTGAAATTGCTTGCTAATTTGATATTGTTAAATCATAAATGAATTTCAATGAACATAATAAGTTTGTACTTGCTCCTGCAGTCTGTGAAAGAAAAATGCCAGTATGTACTTTAGTGTGGGTTTCTTCCTAACTAAAATGAATTGGCTAATTGCCAATCCCTGGCCTAAACTGTCCCTAGGGCGCTTACGCATGCACATGCCCAATACCCTCAAGACCGTTTTTTGTGATAGAAATATATCCTATACGTTTTAAAGCTCAACTTTTACGTAGCCACTGTGCAGTTCTGCCTTTTCCTGGTCCTTCCCCAGGGACATTACACCTTCTCCAGTAAGATTACCACCTCTAAACACACACACGGTCTCACGCACGCACATCTTTCCCCTGTATTTTTCTGCCTGCACGTGCCCGTGTCCCCCTCCGGCACATACACACTATGGGGTTAAATTACTAAAACTAGAGTGCAAAATCTGGTGCAGCCATGCACAGTAGCCAATCAGCTTCTAGTTTCAGCGTGTTATTATGGACCATTCCCTGGCAAATACTGCCACAGACACCACACTCCTCTCCTGCACAGGCTACCCACTGCCATACCCTCTAGTCTAGATCCTTCTCCTGCACGGAACTAATTCTGTAATACTCTGTACTCCTTTCCTCATACTACTTGCTGCCATTCACTGAACACTTCCTCTTGTATATATTGCCCCCAACATATCCTCTGCACTCATTCCCTTCTATCATACAATTTACACTTCTCCTACACTTACTGCCCCCATCATACCCTCTGCGATCCTCTCCTGCACATGCTGCCCTGTCATAATCATTGCAATTGTTTTTTGCACACACTGCCTGCCATCATAGCTCCTACACTCCGCTCTCAGACATACTGCCTCCTTTCAAACCTCCCGCACGCCTCTCCTGCCCATACTGCTTGCTGTCCTATGCTATGCACTCCTCTCCTGTACATGCTGCCTGCTTTCAAAGCCCCTGTATTCCTCTCCTGCCCATACTGCTTGCTGTCCTATGCTCCAAACTCCTCTCCTGCACATGCTGCCTGCATTCCTCTCCTGCCCATACTGCTTGCTGTCCTATGCTCCAAACTCCTCTCCTGCACATGCTGCCTGCATTCCTCTCCTGCCCATACTGCTTGCTGTCCTATGCTATGCACTCCTCTCCTGCACATGCTGCTTGCTGTACTATGCACCGCACTCCTCTCCTGCACATGCTGCCTGCTTTCAAAGCCCCTGTACTCCTCTTCTGCCCACACTGTCTGCAGGCATATGCTGCACACTTTTCATCCGCACATATTGCCTGCTCAATACAAGAAAAAAGAAAAGCGCCTCTAAATGTAGCGAGGATAATTTTACCAATAGCCTTGCTGCGCTTAGAGGCGCTTTTCTATGATCTTGTATTTTACCTATAGTGTGATCTTCTACTCCTTGAAGAGCAGCCCTGGTGCCCCCCCGCTTATCCTGATTGCCTATGCTTAGGACATACCCTAATAGGACAGAGGACTTACAGTTGAGGCCCATTTCACCTAATGTGCCCCATTCTTTTTGTTTGCACGTATTGCCTGCTCAGACATTTCTTTAGCATGGTTATTTACCCAACCTTTCCTGTTCTTGAAAAGGCACTCTTTTTCTAGTATTTACAATAAAAGGCATTAAGGTAAAACATGTTAAAAATATAACAGTATCTCCCCCTCACCCCCCCCCCCCCCATACTTACCTAAGTGTTCACTCAGTCCAGCGTTGTGCCCGTCTATCAGCTTATCAGCTCTCCAGGGCTTTTCTGAGGCATTGGAGCCGTTGGACCCTGCTGCTGTCAGTCAAATCCTATGACAAGAGCGCGGGGGGCAGGATCGAGCTGCACTGTCTGTTTCTATGGCCGCAGACAGCGCAGCTTGGGATCAAGCGGCTTCCTATGGTGGCACACCGAGAAGAGGAGCAAAGTATGCCAATGGGGACCTGAGAAGAGGAGGATATGGGCTGCGCTGTGCAATTCCACTGTACAGAGCAGATAAGTAAACCAAATTTTTTTTTTTTAAATAAATAGTCTTTAAATCATTTTAAGCATTAGGTCTCCTTGAGTCACAGATCAAAAACCACAAATGTTTTTTTCTGTAATATATGAAGATACCTTGTCCATTCGATCTTTCTGTACACCATATTTTCCACCGAATCCCTTGGAGTAATCTATAAGCATATTGGCAAATAAGAGCGTTAATTGAAAAGAGAAAGCAACACATTTTAAATAAATGTAAGAGGAACTAACAAGTGTGTAAAAAAATGTCAGAAGAACTATGGACAGTAAGCCCCCTTTCACACTGAAGCCCTTCTGAACCGCCAGTAAAAAACACTGAGCGCTTTTGAAGAGCTTTCCATTCATTTCAATGAAGAGGGGCGTTTTTTCACCGCCCTGCCAGCGCACTGCTCCAGTGTGAAAGCATTCATTGATTTTAATGGAAATAGGTTTTCGTGAGCTTTTCAGGCACTTTTTTTAGCGTGAAAGCGCCTGAAAAGCGACTCAGTGTGAAAGAGGTCTCAGGAGGCTATACAGCACTATAGCAAGCAAAAACAGGTAAGTGCCTATATCATATAGCTTTACAGTGCTTGCCATGTTTGCTATTATTTGGAAACTATGTATTTTAAGAGTAAAATTGTCAAAGAGAAACACAGAGTGCCATTTCTGCCCTCTCCTCCTAAAAATGCTAGCCTGCCTGGCTGTCATGCAGAACCCTCTTCAAAACGTTCAATCACTGACCAAGGACAAGTATGGACCTCTGACTTTTCTCATCTGCACTTAAATGGGTTGATTTACTAACTGGAGTACTTCAAATCTGGTGCAGCTGTGCATGGTAGCCAATCAGCTTCTAACATCAACTTGTTCAATAAAGTTTGACAATAAAACCTGGAAGCCGACTGGTTTCTATGCAGAGCTGCACCAGATTATGCACTCTCCAATTTTAATAAATCTCCACCCAAAATGTAATATATCTTTAGATAAAAAGCTAGTTAACAATGGCAGGCTCCAAATTGAGAGCAGTTTACTTTAACCACTTCAGCCCCAGAATGTTTTACCCCTTTAATGACCAGGTCATTTTTTGCGATACGGCACTGCGTTACTTTAACTGACAATTGCGTGGGCGTGCGACATTATACTATTTTCCCCCACAAATAGAGCTTTTTGGTGGTATTTGATCACCTCTGCGCTGCGGTTATTTTTTGCACTATAAAAAATAAAAATAAAAAGACAATTTAGAAATGTATTTATTTATTTTTTTTTTTTTAAACTTTCTGCTATAAGACATATCCAATAAAAAAAAAAAAAAAAGGTGGTTCCCTGCCCAGTCATGGGTCTGCAAAGATCTACCCTTGTTCATAATATCCCCATTCTTGGGCTCGTAACGCAAGGTAATACATTTTATTATTAAACAAGTGTGATTTAACTGTACGTCTGTCTCGGTCTGATTTCATGGTTTCTGACACCGACACAAGGGAGAAAAGTTGACTGGAGTGGGCTGAAAACAGGCAAATACAGTTTTGTTTTTTTTCTTTTACACAGGTAAGTCAACATATCTGTTAGGAGTGGGGAGTAGTTAGAGTTATCCTGGAATTCTACTTTAATCATGCAGATTAGGGGCCCATGTCAAATGGCTTTGGACTTCTATTAACAGCAACTGTTTGACATCGATTTGAGAAGCTTTCAAAATCATTCAGAATTGACAGGTGCATTTGACCTACTTCTGACCTGCTTCATGCAGGTTTTGCATTCAAACATTTATGGGAATGAAAAACCAGTTTGAACTGAACAAAAGTCCATTGACACAAGTCCCAACTAAATAATCACTGCCCTGGAACACAGTTCTCAGCATTCAAGATATTGGCACCCAATATATGAATCTGCATTTCCACAGAAAGTGATGTATGTATGTATGTATGTATGTATGTATGTATGTATGTATGTATGTATATATATATAAATTTAGCGAATTAATGTATAACTGAATACCCCTAGAATTACCAATGTTTGTTAGTGTTAAATACCCATCACACAGTAAAAGAGTAGAACAGCCAGTGGACATGAGAAGGTAGGACAAGGACAGACAAAACACAGAATGATTGGACGTTACAGAATACCTTTTTGGGATTCATGTAGCTGCAGTTTCTCTTGGTGATCCCAGCCAAGTGCACACTTGTCTTGTCTGTCTGTCTGCACACCAAACTTTCCTCCAAACCCTTTCACATAGTCTACACACACAGAAATCCACGAGCCATTAAACAGAAATGAGAGACACCCCATGCACAATTGACAGGTTATGAATTACCGACGTGTGCTGCTTAGTACTTCATATTAGGAGGGTAACAAGTTTTAGGCTGATCGTGTTAAATGGAAATTGCACATGTTGAAACATCTGGAATTATGGATTACTTCAAAAAAGCACTGATAATAGGAAAATGTTTGAATGCTTGAATGTTTTCTGAATGAATGCAAAGCGGTCTCTGATTGGATAAGGATTAGAGCGTGACATCACTGCCCCGCCCCTCCACCTCATCCAAAGCATTCTCTGAATGGTGCCCATGCTGAGCGGCCAATCAGTTCAAAATGCAGCCGACCAACTACTTGACACAGGACCCGAAAGCAAACGCAGATCACTGTATTAGCGGTGTCTACTTCAGTGATATTCAGCTTCCAAGGGCATCAGTCAGGTATGGTATATACAAAAGTTACAGCAGGTCCAAGGTTCCCCATGTATAAAGTACACCTGGAAAGCATCCTTAAAACTTTATTTTTGAGTTTAGCTCCGCTTTAAAGGGAAGAGCAGACACCATCACAACTTTGGAACTATTGCATTTGCTGGACAGAACTGAAAATTCTGGTGGGAAAAGGTTTATTTTGGAGAACGTGTTAAAGATACCCAGCATGTGATTTAATTCTGTGGCACCAACACAAAACTGAAATATCAATATACTTGATGGGTTGGCCTGAACTATCAAAGTCTTTAAAAAAAAAAAAAAAAAACAGACTTTATGTAAAATTATATACAAGTTAAAAGTTGATTGTTCATACTACAAAATAAATGATCAACCAGTAGATTTAAGTGGAGTATAGCAAGTTGTAGACTCATGGCAATTTCCATTTTACTGATCAGTAGAAAGAACCTGGTTGATGCCAAGTCTCTTTCCACAGGACAAAAGGAAAAAAAAAAAAAAAAAAAAATCAAGGTGGTCAAATGATATAAGGAGACACACTAAGCATGAGAATGGGGAGGACCAGTGTCATTAGTCCCCTCCTTCACCTTGCCACCAAGCAGCATACTGGAATGTTACAGTTGGTTTGTAAACATGAAGGAAAAGAAGCAAGAACCATAGAGGAGGAGGAGGACATCTGACAAACAGAATTAAGAAGAAGGTCTGTTTCTCCAAATATCAGTCAGTGATGGGAGCATTGCACAATTATTTGCATGTTGATGAAAAGTATTTTTTAAATATTACAATCCGTTATCTCCATGGCCTCCGACTAAACAATTACGAATTAAAAAAAGGTCAATTCCATGCCACTTAAAAAAAAAAAACCAAAAAAAAAAAACCATGCCAACCATGGGGTGTGCCCAATTATTTATTTTTTAATTGTTCAAAAACTGGTTTTGAGCTTCAAGGATTAGCGAATATTAGATTAACTGCTACAAATGACAATCTGTGGGTGTACAACCTCTACCAATGTGTTAATGTTTGGGGTTAAGCAAATATCTTGAGAGGAGAATGCTGAACCCAGTGTCTGCGTATGTAAACTTTATATGTTTTGTTGCAAATTATTTTTGCTGGAAATATATAACTTTTATGTGCAGCTGGCCTATAGGTGGGATATGGGAAGGTGGGATATGGGAGGGTGGGAATGGGTATGGTTTTGTATTATTGTAAATAACCTTATTTGATTCAAAAATAAAATTATAAGGATCTGAATTTGGGCAAAAAGGTGCCCAAGAAGCTCCTAGGGGACGGTCATACTTGAGAGCCTTTCAAATACCTGACAATGGGCGAAGACAAACACTGAAGAACACCTTTAAAAAAAGGTGGGCAGATGTAACGTCTTAAAATTTGCAAACAATAAAAAAAAAAAAAAATTCATGCCAGCCACCTTGAAAACTTTAAAATGACCAATTTTTACTACAACAGAAAAAAATTGGAATACATCATTGGACCCCAAATGGCTCTTCTATAGTGTGGATGAAAAAACACAATTGCAAACCATAACATGGGTCGGCATGTGTTGAACTGCGATTAACTTGCAGCTGTAAGAATTGGGTAGGGCATGAGAAACAAAAAGATTATAGTTTGCGTCTGGAGGAGCATAATTGGAAGCTGGTTTTCCAGTTGCGTAGATTGCTAGTCCAATTTTTAAAAACGTATAAAAGAGGATAAAGATAAAAAAATACATATTCATCAACTGCCAGCACTGACCATATAGATCAAAACCACCACACAGAATACAGAACCCAAAGAAGTTAAGTTTTTTTTTTGTCATGTTAATTTTGTTTTTATTCACTCTGTAGACTTAAAAAAAAAAAGTTGTCTAAATATTCACTTATTTTCAAACATTTTCCTGCGTTTCCATTTTCATGTCCAGCTGCACATGATGCGTTTATGGGCAGGATGTGACCTGCTCTGCACTGCTGTAGGCCAGGGGAACTGTAGGAAATAAATGGTTATCGATACCAAACCTTTTTGTGATTCATGCTTCTCGGTCTTCCCTTGGTAGTCAAACCCGACAGCACTCTTGTCCACATTGTCCTTATCAACACCGTATTTACCGCCAAAGCCTTTGGAATAATCTAAAATTTTAAATAAATGTGTAATCAAATATGGAATTTGGGAACAGGCTCATAATGGAGTAAGTAGGGTTAGTATTCTAGAAGGATGTATTTTATCACTGGTTTCAGCATGGCCTTTTGGTATCTCTGCAGCCGCATCAGAGGCCGGAGCTCTAAAGTGCCATTAAACAATATTTCATACACATCTACTACTGAAGCGATTGTAAAGTCTATTTTTCATTTTTTATGTAATGTTTTGCACAGGGCAGCCTGGATCCTCCTCTTCTCCGATCCTTCTTCTGTGCTCCTGGCCCCTCCCTCCTATCGCGTACCCCCACAACAAACAGCTTGCTATGGGGGCACCTGAGCCGAGCTGCAGCTCCGTGTGTCCATTCAGACAGGGAGCTGCCGTTCTGCCCTGCCCCCTCTCCCTACGGATTGGCTAACTGACTTTGATTGACAGCTGGGGGGAGCCAATAGCGCCACTGCTTTATCTTAGCCAATCAGGAGGAGAATCCCAGACGGATGAGGGAATTGTGGAAATCGCTGGACAGAGATGGGGCGCAGGCAAGCATTAGGGGTGCTGGTGAGGCTGCTACACACAGAAGGCTTTTTATCTTAATGCATAGAATGCATTTTTTTCAGAATCATGAAGACTTACTTTGCTTTTTAAGGCAGCATTTAATGTCATTTTAAGTGATTGTCAAGGAGTTGCAATGTGAGGCATAATTGTTTATTTAAAAAGTAGATGTAAACCCCCAACAAAGAAATGTAGTTTACTAAAGGCACAAATATGAACATTTTTTTTTTCCCTTTTTAAATAAAAATTTCGTTTGATTGTGTGTTTTTTTCTTTATTTGCTGCATATCAGCATTGTTGAGCTCCTAAAGTTGCTTCCTACATTCATGCACATCAGCAATGACGGCATGCTGCCTCTCAGGGGGAGTTTGCGGCTGGTGGCGAGAGTGAACCATGCCTATGTAATGTGCCTCGGCACCGCCTTTTGGAGTTTCCACTGGAAAAATGTAACAGGGCAGTAGCGCAATTTAAAAAGACAAGGACCTGGGGTTGTTATCCTGCCTGAACAAGGTCTTCTATAGAGACGGGCTAAGGCGTATTCGGGATCCTAGTCGTAACCCACCTGCCGATCCCGCCGGGAAGCCGACACTGCACATGGCTAATCAAAGGCAGCAAGACATTTCCTGGCCCACATCTGCACAGACCGGGAAATGTCTCACCGTCTATGATTAGCTGTGTGCAGTATCGGCTTCCTGGTGGGATCAGGCAGGTGGGTTGGGACTAGGATCCCTGAGCCCATCTCTAGTAATGGGGTCACCGACTTCTGGTGAGTAGACGGTGTGGCCGGTGATGATGGTGGAAGATAAACCTTTTGTATGATCGCCGAATTTGGGAAGATTTTGTCCAGAAACTTTTAATATTTGTCTATTTGAACACTATTTTTAGATTTTGTTTATTGGGACTTTTTTTCACCTTTGAATTTTGAACATTTTCAATATTTTTTTTATCACTTTTTTTTTGGTTTGAGGATTTTTTGAGTTTGAATTTTTTGAATATTTCAATATTATGTTTGGGTGATTTTATATTTGTAATTTAAGTTTGCAACTAAGTTTGCACAATTATTTAATATTTGCACTTTATTAGAGAGCGCGGTTCTAATTAATTCACTAATTAATTATTTTCTATCTACTAAACACAACTTGCAGCTCTCACATCACACTTATGGTAATTAATTCAGTTTTTTAATTTAATTTTTCATCTGCGCAGGTTGGTGGAATCTCTTCCACTTTTTAACATCTCTAGTCTATGATGGATCACCAGGAATTATTTTAATGAGAGCTACAGATATAAAATTACTTTTGAAACAAACATGGTGAAGCTTATGAGAGGATTGGGATATTTCACCACGTTGCTGTAAATGAGCCATAATTGGATTGGCTATTCAGAACACATATATAGCTGAATAATGCCCCGACACACGGTCGGATTTTCCGATGGAAAATGTCCGATCGGACCTTGTTGTCGGAAATTCCGACCGTGTGTGGACTCCATCGGACATTTTCCATCGGATTTTCCGACACACAAAGTTGGAGAGCAGGAGATAAAATTTTCCGACAACAAAATCCGTTGTCGGAAATTCCGATCGTGTGTACACAAATCCGACGGACAAAGTGCCACGCATGCTCAGAATAAATAAAGAGATGAAAGCTATTGGCCACTGCCCCGTTTATAGTCCCGACGTACGTGTTTTACGTCACCGCGTTTAGAACGATCGGATTTTCCGACAACTTTGTGCGACCGTGTGTAGACAAAACAAGTTTGAGCCAACATCCGTCGGAAAAAATCCTAGGATTTTGTTGTCGGAATGTCCGAACAAAGTCCGTGTGTACGCCCTATAAGTCAGGGAAGGTACATATTCCCCTGTCCACTCCAGCTGAATGCTCTCCTTCAATAATCTTTCAATTGGACACAGACAGCCAAACAAAAAACTGCTTAAAATACCCAATAGACTGCAGATTCTGTGGATGTGAGGGGACACAGACAAAAACAAAAAGACAAAAACTGGCAAGCTACAACTCTCTCTACCCTATCCCCCCACAAAAAGGTGTTTGGAGTTTACCTTTAAAATGGTCTTTCCTTTTTTTCCTATATTAGAACACCTAAAGGTTTACAAAAATACCGAATACACAGAGGGCACAAAGACATTATTTCTTTTTTTGAAAAAGTTTCCGTCACTCTGAAATTGAGGATTCAAGCTCATTTCACACTTGAACAGTGTTTAGTGCCATTATTATTTAATCCTTATTGGCATTATCTCCATGTAGGGACCCCAATAAATAAAAACCAATGGGAAGGAAGAGGAGTTAATTGTTGTCCTTTGTCACTGTTCACTGAAATTGTGGAACATGGATTAGAAGCTTAAATACAGTGGCAGGTATATTTTGATTTACCGAGTATCTGCATTATATTGGAGAAACAGCAATGCATGTGTTAAAGTTATTAAAAAAATCCCCCAAAAGAGGAAAACAAACAAAAAAACAAACAAAATTGCTGCCTGAATCTTGAACTGTTTGTTACCCCAACATTTCATATTCCTGATATGTGGCTGCTGTACCACGTACTTGTATGAAAAAGTATCCTGCTCTCTTTGTTTTGCTTTGTTTGTGTGAAATCCCTGGTGTTCCTGACAGCCCCTCAGCTTGCCTATTAAAAACTGACAGCACTAAGCAGGAGAGCACAGCGTGGTCAGTTCTCAAACTATGCTGAGAACTCAGCCTGCTCTCATCCAATGATCAGACTTGTCGCGACACGCCCCCCCCAGTGCAATCACTGGGTAGATTAGTGCCCTGCTGTTTCTCACCCCAGCTCCCTGAGCTCTTTATGCAGCTGAGAACAGAGGGAATGTGATCACTTAAAAAAAAAAAAATCTTTATTTTATCTATACACAAATGTGTCTTTCATGGGTGTCTCAGATGCATGCTCCCCTGCTGTGCACTTTGGATCTTCTTACTGGCCCCTATGTGTTCTGCAGGGATAATGGGGACCTGGCATCCAATAATCCCTGAATTGGGCTGTAGCCCTTAATGAGTGATAAATCCATGAACGGATGTGATACACAGGTATAAAATTTTGTAAAAAATTTTATACAGAGCTTTAATTTATTTAGTATTATAATAAAATACCAGGTACAACACAAAAAATAAAAAAAGCATTTGTGGCTATATTCACTTGCCAGAGAATACCAACCTTTTTGAGACTCGTGCTTCTCTGTCTTTCCCTGATAATCAAATCCTAAAGCACTCTTGTCCACACGGTCTGCCTGCACACCGAACTTCCCACCAAAACCAGTGGAATAGTCTGTGGGATAAAAATGTATTAGCAGAATATGACTTGGAGAGGGGTTTTTCCTTTTTAAGCGTAGTCTCACTATAAAAGAGGAACTATAGGAAAATATATACAAAAAAAAAAAAAAAAACAAAACAAAAAATAATGAATTCTTCACAGCTGGTTCCCTACTACGCGTTCCCCTCCTCCCCCCCCCCCCCCCCCCTTCTCCAAAAGGTGGAAAGTGTGGCACCGAAGGGTACCTGGTCGATGGCCATAATGAACTATAGGGTTTAACCCCCACCCGAACATAAATGAGCCCTTACAGTCCTCAGCCCCTATAAGGCTGCTTTCACACTGATGCGCTGCAGTTTACCAGCACCATGGGAGTAGCTCAGTGCACCTCTGGCTTTCCTGCGGGTTAGCTGCACTGAGCCTTAGACTTCTATTACATCTTGCGGATGTGGTGCACTTTCTGAAAGCGCACCAAAACTCCTGCATTCAGATCCACAGGATATGATAGAGGTCTATGGCTCAGTGCAGCTAACCCGCAGCACAGTGCACCTGCAGATCAGTGTGAAAGCAGCCCAATAACCCCTTTTTTTTTTATAAATGCGAATATGCCCATTGCAAAAGTGCAGTGTATGTTTAATACACTGACCTCTTCCAGATTCTGCTGGCATTGCTCTCCAGACTGCTTGCTTCCTCCTCTGCCAATCCTTGCTTCATGCATTGATGCTCTTGGATGGTGATCGGCAACCCATTGATTTTAATCTGGGCTTCAGACCCGCCATCCCAGAGCATGGGCATGTGCTTCCCTGGTTTGGGATTGTGGGCCACATTTGAGAGCTCCACCGGCTGGGCACCCCTGTCCTAGAAGAACAGAAGAAGGGTCTACATAAAAACAAAAAGGTCTTTTTTTTTTTTTTTTTAACGTGTCTGTCAGAGGCATGTGACACGGCATGCTTAGATTTTTAGTTTCTCTTTGGCTAAAAGACTGCAGGCAAAATATCTGCAGTAGGAGTCAAGTCAGGAAATCTGGTTTTAGCTTTTGATGAACACACAGTGATGTCTTATTTGTGTTCTTTTGTGCATTCCTGGGAAGAGCGATGCCCCTCACTGCTTGACAGGGTTACAGCAGGCCAACCCTTGCTGCAGGCTAGTTGTCATGAGTCGTCTTTCTCGTTTTGACACAAACCTTTCTGGGATTCATGCTTCTCCGTTTTGCCCTTGTAATCAAAGCCAACGGCGCTTTTATCCACTCGGTCAGACTGAACTCCATATTTGCCGCCGAAGCCGCTGGTGTAATCTGAAAGGCGTTGAGTTTTGTTATGCAACAGCTTTGGACATTTACAAAATGAAAAGACAAAAATAAAAAAAAATCTCTAGATCAATTCTAATACAATCAACCTTGGCAGCAAACTTCTTTACAAACATGGAATATTTGTGGCACAGATAAGCGTTTCCCTATAAGTACGGGCCTACATAAAGCAGAACTAAAGTCTACAATATTTATTGGCCCCACGCTGGCACCAAGATATTCTTCCTGGCTTTTTCCAGTAGCCAGTCTTCACCTATCTCGATTAGCCGGGGTCCTGTCAGAATACCACTACCCATTAAAAAAATGTAACGTTCTAAACAAAAAATGCTTACTGCGCATGTGTTCCAACATGGTCGCTATGTGTTCTAATAGGTTTCCTAATCTGACAGAACATGAAGGCAAGTCTTCAAATTTCACACTTATTTTAGCAGTAAATTCACCATTTTTAAATCTGTAACACCGTTTTGATGTTGCATTTGCAAAGCAGCGACAAGCCTGCAGGCAGAAGGTGGCGACAGCCATCTTGGTACACCCCGCACTGCTCAGCGCCAAACTGATTATATACTGAAAAAGACAATTTCACTCGGTCCTGGTGAAATAGTCTATTTTAGTATATAAGGCGAGTTAACTGCTAAAGTGTGAGATTGAATACTTGCCTGGGTGTAAGAAGATGTCCGCTGCCGCCTTCGTGTTCTGTCAGATTAGGAAACCTATTGAAATGCATAGCGGCCATGTTGGAACGTGTAGCGCAATAAGCAAATTTGTTTGCAACGTCACTTCCATTGCATTTTATGATAGGTAGCAGTATCCCGATTGGAACACCGGCACAAGATGACCTAACTGCCGCACATGTGATCCTGGCACGCAAACACTGGGATGACTGCAAGCACAGCTCAGTGTACATTTAGACTGCAAGAAGGCGGATACAATTATTTTATTGCGGAAGAGGCATTGCATGTCTCTTCTACAATAATCAGCAGCCTGCTCATAATTTTAGGTTTTAGCTCTACATTATTAACTCAAGCAAAGATTATTTATATACAAATTGACACACACACACACACACACACACACACACACACACACACACACACACACACACACACACACACACCTCTCTATCTGAAACACAAACTATTTTTGGAGTCCAAATGGCTCCAACAGTCTCAAAGATGCAATAAAAAAAACTCATGAAGCTTTCCTGTGTGGCTTAATCCCCTTTCTTCTGCATGCAAAAATAGATGAAAACCCACATCTCTTGGTTCCCTTCTAAGGTCAGTCTGCCCTTCAGTCTCTGGGTGATGCTGTGAATATAGCAGGCTCATGATCTACAGCCCCACTAAGAGAAGTCAGGACTCCATATGCCAAACAACTTAATTATGCTGGCTGTCAGGGTTGCCAGAGGAGCAGGTCTTCACAATGAGGATTCTGGAAGATTAAAGCAGCTACAGACCATACATAAGGGCCATTTAAATGTACGCTATATTACCAAAAGTATTGGGACACCTGCCTTTACACGCACAGGATAATGGCATCTCTGTCTTAGTCCGTGGGGATCAATATTGAGTTGGCCCACCACAGCTATAACAGCTTCAACTCTTCTGGAAAGGCTGTCCACAAGGTTAAGGAGTATGTCTTTGGGAATTGTTTGACCATTCTTCCAGAAGCACATTTGTGAGGTCATGTTAGAGGGAAGGAAGGCAGTCGGGTCAGGTAAAAAGGTGGACCATCATCGGGTATCAAACTAAAGAGCAAATGAAACTCCCCTAACCGGACTTTTTAGGCCAAAAGGATAAGTAAACTATGGAGATAGTGGATGGATGAGCAAGTTTAGGGTGGATAAACTTGACTGGCCTGCACAAAGTCCTGACCTCAACCTGAAAGTACACTTTTGGGATAAATGATAGCAGAGACTGCGAGTAAGGCATTCTTGTCCAACATCAGTGTCTGACCTCACAAATGTGCTTCTGGAAGAATGGTCAAACATTCCCATAGACACACTCCTAAACCTTGTGGACAGCCTTCCCAGAAGAGTTGAAGCTGTTATTGCTGTAAAGGGTGGTGGGCCAACTCAATATTGAACCCTACGGACTAAGATGCCATTAAAGTGTGTGTGTAGGAGTCCTAATACTTTTGGTAATATAGTGCATCTATAACCACTCGGGGCAAAGCATCAATTTTAAAATGTTTGTTTTTGTGTATAGTTTGTGTATATTATCCATAATGTAATAAAACAAAAAATTTGTAGAATTCATATTTTAGGCTGTATTTTTTGGTACACTGTCTAGGAATATCTCATAGCAAGGGGTATTGCTGTATGTAGATCTCCATTAAAAAAAAAACAACAAAAAACTCCCAATTCAGCCAAAGTTGTACAAATATGAAGCACCCTACATTTTTGTCCAACACTAAAATACTGCATTTAAAATAGAGTGTCACTTTCCTTGTTCAAGTGGCAAGGTCTCCTGATAACCCACCTCCCAGCAAGGTATACCCACCAATCTGTACCATCTTGCCACTTCCTTGCCCTGTTCCTTGAACTGAGCAGGGCTGCCAGGTTTGGGGTAGTATAGAAACTCGTCCATGTGAAAATCTGTGAATAGCATCGCCACTTACCCTGTTTCCCCAAAAATAAGACCTAGCGTGATTGTCAGTGATGGCTGCAATATAAGCCCTACCCCCCAAATAAGCCCTACCCTGTTTCCCTGAAAAGAAGCCCTACCCTGAAAAGAAGCCCTGCCCTGAAAAGAAGCCCTGCCCTGAAAAGAAGACCTACAAGGACTTTAACTAGGGCTTATTTGGGGGTAGGGCTTATATTGCAGCCATCACCGACAATCACGCTAGGTCTTATTTTCGGGGAAAAGGGGTATATTGGTTAGCTGCTTGCCTTTCTAAATCCTTGTGATTGCTAGCATCCTTTTCTGAATGAACCTGAATCGGAGGCCACAAAATGGTAGCTAGATTTTTCATTTTCTGTTGTCCCAAATGCAATTACCGTATTTATTGGCGTATAACACGCACCGACGTATAACAGGCACCCCAATATATACATATATGGCTCTTTCGTAAACATCATTACAAAGTATAGACAAAAATTCGATTTTGTTAAAACCCTGATATTTACATGCATACAGTACTTTAAAGGAAACCCCATCACCAAATTGCAGGTAAATGCACAGAAAAAAATATAACATTTTGAGCGTTTTTCCTTTACATAAAAATAGGTTATTGAAATGCAATGCGTCATTGTACGTGCTAGAAAAACTGACTACCACAGGAAAAGTTCATTTCCTATTGCTTGTCACAGGCCTCTTCTTTTCTTGAGTGTCCAATTACTGTGCTGACCCAGCTCCTTCACCCCTCCCTTCACCACCTTTTATGCAGCTGTCATAGGGTAGTGAAGGGCAATACTATAAACTGTTTGGGGCTGCTGACATCACATTCAAGATAGCAGTGCCTAGCAGCCACCATTCCTGCTTTTAGATGTCTACACAAGGGAGGACATTACAGATAAGTAACATGCAAAAAATACTCGAAAATGCATATATAATCTTATGGGAAGGCTTATGTTGAAATACATTTTCTGGTGCCAGGGTCTCTTTAAGATTAACTCTTTCACCATTGGGGGGGGGGGGGGGGGGGATATTGAACAACAGCTCCACTTTTACATCTTTTGAACTTGTATAAAGGTTTTTTTTTTTGCATCCCCAAACTTCTTTCAAAAGCGCTTTCACTTTATTGCAAAAGCATGGCAATACAAAACAGGCTCCCAGTTCAGAGTAAAGTTTCAGACAAGCGCTTTATTAAGCTAGGAGGTTGTGTTTTTAGTGTGCAGTTTGCGCCTAGTTTAATAAAAGGCTAGACATGGTCTGAAACATTGCTATGTGAGCTGGGAGCTTGAGCGTTGTGCGGCCATGCTTTTGCAATTAAGTGAAAAAGCTTTTGATACTGAAAAACCTGAGGATGTACTGCATTTTTGTATACACTTTGAATGTTGCATCTTACAAGCTCTATTATACTGCAGGTCTCATCTAAAAAGGTCTGCTCCAGCAATGGAGAATAATTTTTTTTTTTTTTTTTTTTTTTTTTTTTTTTAAAACCCACACGCAACATGTAGCGCGCGCGCGCGCGCACACACACACACACGTTCTCACCTTTCTGAGATGCATGTTTTTCTGTCTTCCCTTGATATTCAAAGCTCAGAGCAGACTGCAAGAGAACGAAAAGGATGAAAAAACCACCAAAACACAGGGAAGTTCAAAAAAAGGAAAAAAACAATGGTAGCGCTAAAGTTTAGAAAAAAAAAGTTCCTGTTGTGCAGTTTACTGTTTTACCCACCAAAGGGAAGGTAACGCATTTATTTCCTGGTTCAGCAATCCAGTTTATGTCACCTGGCAACCTCCGGCCTTATTTCTTGGTCAACAAATTGGCACCATCAACTTTATTCAGTTAGCAGGGAGGTGACCAGGATAGAGAAAACCAGACCAAGAAGATGCATAGTGATCTGGCTCTGCAGTGTGGTAGGGTGTGTGTGTGTGTGTGTGTGTGTGTGTGTGTGTGTGTGTGTGTGTGTGTGTGTGTGTGTGTGTGTGTGTGTGTGTGTGTGTGTGTGTGTGTGTGTGTGTGTGTGTGAATCATCTGGCAATAAAAAGACTAAACATACAGTATGTATATCAAATAAGTATTTAAGTTTGCCTTTTAGAACCACTTTAAAAAAACTTAAACAATCAAAGCTGCTCCAGGTGAAAAATTAGCAGTCGATCTACCAGCCACTCAGGGAGAAGGACCACATAAGAGAACCCGGAATTCACTGCACTTCAGCCTTTATTGTATATTCCATAAAATCTTAACAAACAGTGGGGGTGCCCCGCCCCCCACGCCGGCGGTACTAACTACCACCTGACAAGTGCCCCCAAAAGCAAGCCTCTTGCTATGGGGGCACACGAGAAGGTTACCTCCCAAGCCATGCCCTCCGTGTGTCCATTTAAACACGAGTTTGGCACAGCCGCAACCCAGTTCTCGCCTTATTGGCTCACTAACTGATTGAAAGCAGCAAGAGCCAATGGATCCTGCTGTGTGAGCCAATGAGGAGAGAGACCCGCTGCTCTCATTCACATCACTGGATGTAGACTGGGCTCCAGGTGAGTATTGTCTGAAGTCCCCTGCCAGTACAGTCTGCTTCTCCTTCCTCCAGGTGCCCGTTTCAACAAGCCGTGTGCTAAGGGGGCACCCATGCAAGTGCACTCCTGAGCCAGGCTGTGTGCAGCCACAGACATACACAGCGCCAGTAAACCACACCCCCACTCCCTACTTACAGCAGTTTGACTGACAGCATCAGGGATAGACAGCCACAGCTTCCCATGTTTAGTGAACTTATTTAGGGGTATTCCTAGGTTGAAAAAATTAGTGCTCCTGCAGGAGGATAGAGTTAACATGAGTACACCAGTCTTCAAATGTAGGGGGGATGTGGAGAGATCCAGCTATAAGTTTGTGGGCAAGGAATAAGAGTCTGGAGACTGGGACCCTAATCTCATCTGAATATAGATCCTCTTCCAAACTATCCTATACATACTAAACAGGTCTAAAGCAACTTGTGTTTGAAAAACCCTATTTCTAGTATCTACTACTTCTTGTCAATACCGAAGTAGTTTGAGGAGTGTGATATGCCCTATATACAAGGAACAATTTAGACAATCTGAGTACAATACAATACATTGCCAAACCTCCTCTGTTAGCGTGTCGATCCTCCGCGAACCCCTTCCTACTAAGGATTGGAAGTGTTTAGAATGCCGGATTTTACATGGGGGGTGGTCCACTATAAGCGGGCCTTATATTTCGGGTTAACCCTTTCCCGCCCAAAGGTAAAAAACAAATGATAAAGCATAGTTCCATCCAAAAATGGAACTTCCGCTTTTCAGAACCCTAGCCCCCTCCGGTGTCACATTTGGCACCTTTCAGGGGGGAGCAGATACCTGTGTAATCCAGGTATTTGCTCCCACTTCCGTATAGATAGCCGCAGTATACATGAATATCTACTCCATGTCCGGCCCCTCCTCCGTCCCCCCGCTGTCTTCTGGGAGACACACAGGTTCCAAAAGACAGCAAGGACCACTCAAAGCGCAGCGCGACTCGTGCATGCGCAGTAGGGAACCAGGCTGTGAAGCCGCAAGCCTTCACTTCCCGATTCCCTTACCGAAGATGGCGGTACCTCCACCCGAGAGCCAGATCGGCTTCAGGTGCCGACACCGCGGGCGCCCTGGACAAGTGTCCATATTTTAAGTCAGCAGCTGCAGTATTTGTAGCGGCTGACTTAAAAAAAATAAAACATTTTCGGCGGAACTCCGCTTTAATACCCAAGCACAATTTTGACATGTGTTAGTAGTTGTGACGATATGTACAGTTTTACTATATGTATCTAGGTGAATTATACCTTGTTTTTTTTCCGGACAAATTGGGCTTTCATTTGGTGGTAAATGGTAATGGATATCTCCCGATTATTTTTTATCAAAAGGAAACTGGCACAAAATATATGTAAAAAAAAAAAAAAATATCACTATCATAGCGATCAGGTGACCCAGAACCGGGGAGTAGCGAGTCCCGATCGGGACGAGCACAATGTGCAGTGTCATCCCAGCACAAAGGTATGCATACATGCGGCCTCACAAAAACAGGCCCACTTTCGTGAGGACGAATATATGTGTATGGTCGGTGGAAGGGGTTAAAACAACTGAGCTTCTGATCTGGAGGGAGGAGATGACGTGTGAGGAGTAGGGGAGGAGCTACGCAGTGGGGCGGTGGAGGACGGAGGAGGGGAAGATGGCGATCTAGGCAGCGTGATGTGAGAGCCGAGCGGTTCCACTGGACAAGAGCCCTCGCAGCAAGGAATCAGCAACAGCCGACAGCTGTGAGACACCAGGCGACAAGGTGCGAGCTGATACGGAGCCTGAGCCGGAGATAGTGGCGACAGTCCGTACGCCGCGAGGAAAGATCCGCCCGGAAGCCTTGCGTCCTTAGGAGCTGATGCCGGTCCGGAGCCGGTGTGTCCTTGGACGCTCGAGGTGCCCCCGCTCGCCCCGTCGCCCCTCCCTGCCCCCCCCCCCCCTGGATGAGACCTGGATGAGACCGGAGGAAGGACCTGAGACACCCCTCCTCTCCAGCCTTCTTCATACCCCCTCGTCCCCAACTAGGGGGAAAGGGGGCCAAGAAAGATCCCTTCGCTACACGGGAAGATAACCACCCCGGAAACAACTGGCAGACTTTGTGGACCGCTGCTCTCAGAGAGAAACAACCCAGCCAGCCCTGCAGGAGAAGGAACTCCGGTTCGTTGTCCCCGGTGCCCCCTGCTACAAGACAGCCCCAGGTAGGACATTTTTGAAATAAACTTCCATATACCAGAAGTGTGCTAATGCCTGATGCGGTGTATGTGACAACAAAGTCAAGGGGCACAGAGAGGAGCAAAGAGGTCTGAGAAACCATTCAAGGAGAGTGAAAGGGGGGAGAAGCTGAGGATGAAAGGGCGCTCCACAAAAGCTGCAGAAGTAAAAAAATCCAGAGACAGTTTGAATACAAGTACTATTCAGAGGTATATGACAGAAACACAAATCAGAAGCCCAGGTATGGAAAATAAACAACAAGGTGCCAAAGAGAAAAAGAAGGACACCAGTAAAAATAAGGGGGCAACGGGAAACGGCTCCAGATTATCAACCTCGCCAGAACCTGAAACAGGAACTAATACAGAGTTGAATATGGACATTTTCCCCACAAAAACAGATATGCAGGATATGTTTATTAAATTAGAGAATGTATTGAAGAAATTAGAGAATGTATTGAAAGCAGAGATTTCGAATGTTAGAGAAGACCTGGGACACCTATTAAAAAGAGTGGAAAAAGTAGAAGACTCAACGGAGCAGCATGCAACAGCAATTGAGGATTTGAAGAAGCAGGTCAAAAACTTGAAATCAGATCATAGGGAAATGCTCCTGAAACTTGAAGAGCAAGAAAATCAAAACAGAAGGCAAAACCTCAGAATCAGAGCCATTCCGGAACAAGGGGGGGAAGATCTGTTTGCGGTTATGAGGGAAATTTTCAACCCTGTATTAGGAAGAAATAAGGAGGAGGAACTCAAGATAGAACGTGTTCACAGAATAAGAAAGCCCGCAAGTGCCAGAGAAGACGCCCCTAGGGATGTGATTGCAAGGTTTCATCATTATGAGGAAAAGGAGAGGATTTGGAAAAACCTGAGAGGGGTTCAATCACTGAAATATAACAACCAGGACATTCAAATCTTTACAGACCTCTCGGCCAGGACCCTTGCAAGGAGAAGACAACTAAAACCACTGTTGGACACTCTAAGGGACGCTAATCTGAAATATAGTTGGGGCCATCCATTTGCACTAATGGTGATAAGAGAAGACGTGGGTGGGGGGGACTGGGGGGGATGGATAACCGCAGACCAAGAGTACAGCTCGAGAGATTTAACCTATGTGTTTCTTCTTATCTATTTCCCCGCTTCCCCAGATATTAGATACAAATTAGGGGCATTTATTTTCCCTGCCAGGTTGATATGCCTAGGTTGTTGGTTGCAATTTCCACAAAGGAGTAGATGGCAATGAAAATCAGATGCCTATCGTATAATGTGAGGGGCCTCAACTCACCAGGGAAAAGGTGGAAACTGGTTCAGGAATTAAAGAGATTGGACATAGATATAGCTTTCCTGCAGGAAACACACCTAACATATGAGGAGGGTATTAAACTATCATCAAATAGTCTTCCAGTATGGATATATGGGGATTCCCCATCCAAAAGGACAAAGGGGGTGGCCATTGGATTCTCTAGACGGATAAAATTTAATTTGATGGATAAAAGAGTGGATCCAGAAGGACGATTTTTGTTTGTGAAAGTGAAAGTGAACGAAAAAATTTATACATTGGCAAATTTATACTGCCCCAATAGAGATCCGATGGGGTACCTAGCCCGAATCCTGACGGGATTGGAGGAATTTAAGGAAGGGGAGGTGATTTTAGCAGGTGACCTGAATTTCTGCCTAGATCCAGCCTTGGATAGGTCAGCAGACTCCCATTGGGAGGACAAAAGGGCATGTGCCAGAATAGGGAAGAAACTACAAGCACAGCAGCTGATTGATGTGTGGAGAGTGTCGCACCCCAAGGAGAGGGACTATACTTTCTACTCACAGGTGCATGAGACCTATTCAAGGCTGGATTATTTTTTGGTTGAGCACAGTTTGTTGGACTCAGTGAGAGGAACAAGGATTGAGGTTCAGACCTTGTCAGATCATGCTCCAGTAGTTATGACATTATTGTTTAAAGGCCTTCATAGGGTCCCATACACTTGGCGCCTGAATGAATTTCTTTTAAATAAAAAACAGGTTGTTGAAAGGGTTCAAAGAGAGATTGAGGGCTTCTTCCTCACAAATGAGACCAAGGAGGTCCCGGAAACTATTGTTTGGGAAACCTTTAAGGCCTATATTAGAGGGATATTAATCTCAATTGGTACAGGAGAAAAGAGGGAGAGAGCGAGAAAACAAGAAGAATTGATAGAACAAATATACAAACTAGAACATACCCATAAAACGAGCAAGGAGGCAAGCAGAGAGGTATTAAGGGAACTAACAGTAAAAAGGGATGAGTTGAGAGACCTACGAGAGACAGAAGCCCTCAAAAAGGAAATATAAAAGCAGTAGGAACTTTCATCTACAGGGGAATAAAATAGGGAAACACCTAGCTGCAACTACCAGGAAGAAAAGATTGGAAAACTACATAGAGAAGGTGAAAGACAAAAAAGGGGAGATGAGACACTCAACAAAAGAAATAGCAGAAGAATTCCGAAATTATTTTTCCTCCCTATATGCAGTTGAACGAAAAGAAAAACAAGAGGGGAAAAGAGAAAAAAGGGTACAGGAATTTCTAAAAGAAGCTGCCCTGCCCACCCTGTCACAAATAGACTCACTGGAGTTGGAAAAGCCAATAACAGAAGAGGAAGTTTTTAGAGCCTTGAAGCAGTCCCCAGGGGGTAAGAGCCCTGGACCAGACGGCTTCACGACCAATTTTTATAAAAAATTTAAGCTACTCCTGGTACCCAGGCTTTGCCAGATGTGGAACGGCCTGGGAGACCAGGAAATGTGCAGGGATGCGTTGCTGGCAGCAGTGACACTGATCCCCAAGGAAGGGAGAGACCGCACCCTATGTTCAAGTTACCGGCCGATCGCGTTATTAAACGAAGACACTAAACTGTACGCGAAAGTCCTGGCCCTCCGATTGAGGGGAAAAATGCCCCACCTGGTCAATTCGGACCAGGTGGGATTTGTACCCGGGAGAGAGGGAAGAGACAATGGGGTGCGGTCCCTTCTGGTACTGGAGGCACTTAAAACAGGTGGATCCGCAGGGCTACTCCTGTCGATTGATGCCGAAAAGGCCTTTGACAGGGTAGACTGGGGATTTATGTTTAGTACATTGGAGGTAATGGGAGTCGGGCCAGCAATGCTAAGAAGAATTAAAATCTTATACAACCACCCAGCGGCCTTTGTAAGAGTGAACAACATGCCCTCTTCCAGCTTTACGATGCAGAATGGCACTAGACAGGGCTGCCCGTTGTCCCCACTCCTCTTTGTCCTGGCCCTGGAGCCTCTCCTTAACATAATCAGAAAACATCCTGATATTAGTGGATGTGTAGTAGGGGAGGAAGAGCACAAACTAGCAGCATTTGCCGATGATATTTTATTTTATATTTCAAAGCCTAGAATATCAATCCCCAATCTCCTATCAATTATGGGCCGGTACAGCGCACTATCAAACTTTAAAATTAATATAGAAAAATCAGAAGCTTTAAAGATCAACATAAACAAACTGGAAGCCAACAGGTTAGCCGAGATCTTCCACTTCCCATGGAGGGATAATATTACGTATCTAGGAGTGAGATTAACGGGTTCCAGGGGGGACCTGTACAAGATAAATTATATACCCCTTCTAAATGAAATAAGAACGGAAATAAAAAGAATAGCTCATGGCCCTGCCTCTTGGATGGGGCGAATAAACATAGTAAAAATGGTGCTCGCACCTAAAGTATTGTACAAGATGCAAATGCTCCCTATCCCAGTCCCTCGAGAATTTTTTAGGGTCTTGTTAGAGATTATAAATAAATATGTTTGGGGCCACAAGAAACCGAGAATAGCGCACGGGGTGTTATGTAGAGAGAAAACACGTGGGGGTTTAGCTCTCCCGGATTTTAGAAATTACTATAGAGCGATAGTAATTGCACGGGCACTGGAATGGGGTAAAAGTTTTAATACAAAAAAATGGGTGAATTTAGAAATAGGGCTAAGTAAGGTATGTTTGAACCAGATGATCTGGAATCCACCACAGTATAGGGAGTTAGGTATAGAAACACACTATATTACACAGCACACATTCAAAGTTTGGGACCAGATTCACCAATTAAATAAGTGGGGCTACAATTCACCATTAATTTATTTAAAGAATAATCCGTTCTTCCCCCCAGGAATGGGGAACATAGGTGGAAATTGGATTCTTGAGAAGGAAACACAAATAAGGCATATAATAAATAGGGGAGAATTAAAATCACTGGAAGAATTAAAAGCACAAAGGGAGAGATTAATAATAAATGGGTGGAGGCATAATCAATTAAAACACTTTATTGGCAGTCTCCCGGGCCCCTTAAGGGAGGAGGAGAAATATAGGGGACTAGAGAAATTGGCACTTAGAGAAGAATCAAAGGGGACGGTTTCTAAGGTGTACAAAATTCTGATGAGTAGGGGCGGACAGGATTCGCCCCCGTTCATCAGAAAATGGGAGGAAGATCTGGGATCACTGTGCGATGAGGAAACTGAAAAATGCATTTTGGAGGCCACACACACACAACAGCAGTAGATATGAAGTCAAGGGAAAGTAACTATAAATGTTTAGCCCGGTGGTATATGACCCCAGCTAGGGTCAGTAGATTCTCCCTGGATAAATCCCCTAGTTGTTGGAGAGGGTGTGGAGGCTTGGGTACAATGGCACACATCTGGTGGGATTGCCCCAAAATCCAAATCTACTGGCAGGAAGTGATAGGACTGATAGATGGAATAATAGGGAAAAATATTAAAAAGGGACCCATGGACTTGCTTGTTCCATGGTCAGGAGGGAGGGAAGAGGAGATATAATTCCTCTCTGACACCAATTTTATTGAACGCGGCAAAAAATGTTATCCCAAGGAAATGGCAAGAAGTAGAACCCCCAAAGATTAACCACTTCAGCCCCGGAAGGATTTACCCCCTTCCTGACCAGAGCACTTTTTACAATTCGGCACTGCGTCGCTTTAACTGCTAATTGCGCGGTCATGCAATGCTGTACCCAAACGGAATTTGCGTCCTTTTCTTCCCACAAATATAGCTTTCTTTTGATGGTATTTGATCACCTCTGCCGTTTTTATTTTTTGCGCTATACACGGAAAAAGACCGAAAATTTTGAAAAAAAATGATATTTTCTACTTTTTGTTCTAAAAAAAATCCAATAAACTCAATTTTAGTCATACATTTAGGCCAAAATGTATTCGGCCACATGTCTTTGGTAAAAAAAATGTCAATAAGCGTATATTTATTGGTTTGCGCAAAAGTTATAGCGTCTACAAACTAGGGTACATTTTCTGGAATTTACACAGCCTTTAATTTATGACTGCCTATGTCGTTTCTTGAGGTGCTAAAATGGCAGGGCAGTACAAAACCCCCACAAATGACCCCATTTTGGAAAGTAGACACCCCAAGGAATTTGCTGAGAGGCATGTTGAGCCCATTGAATATTCATTTTTTTTGTCCCAAGTGATTGAATAATGACAAAAAAAAAAAAAAAAAATTACAAAAAGTTGTCACTAAATGATATATTGCTCACACAGGCCATGGGCATATGTGGAATTGCACCCCAAAATACATTTAGCTGCTTCTCCTGAGTACGGGGATACCACATGTGTGGGACTTTTTGGGAGCCTAGCCGCGTACGGGGCCCCGAAAACCAATCACCGCCTTCAGGATTTCTAAGGGTGTACATTTTTGATTTTACTCCTCACTACCTATCACAGTTTTGAAGGCCATAAAATGCCCAGATGACATAAAACCCCCCCAAATGACCCCATTTTGGAAAGTAGACACCCCAAGCTATTTGCTTTGAGGCATGTTGAGTCCATGGAATGTTTTATATTTTGACACAAGTTGCGGGAAAGTGACAAATTTTTTTTTTTTTTTGCACAAAGTTGTCACTAAATGATATATTGCTCACACAGGCCATGGGCATATGTGGAATTGCACCCCAAAATACATTTAGCTGCTTCTCCTGAGTATGGGGATACCACATGTGTGGGACTTTTTGGGAGCCTAGCCGCGTACGGGACCCCGAAACCAATCACTGCCTTCAGGAATTCTAAGGGCGTACATTTTTGATTTTACTCCTCACTGCCTATCACAGTTTCGGAGGCCATGGAATGCCCAGGTGGCACAAACCCCCCCCCCAAATGACCCCATTTTGGAAAGTAGACACCCCAAGCTATTTGCTGAGAGGCATGGTGAGTATTTTGCAGCTCTCATTTGTTTTTGAAAATAAAGAAAGACGAGAAAAAAAATTTTTTTTTTTCTTTTTTCAATTTTCAAAACTTTGTGACAAAAAGTGAGGTCTGCAAAATACTCACTATACCTCTCATCAAATAGCTTGGGGTGTCTACTTTCCAAAATGGGGTCATTTGGGGTTTTTTTTTGCCACCTGGGCATTCCATGGCCTCCGAAACTGTGATAGGCAGTGAAGAGTGAAATCAAAAATTTACGGCCTTAGAAAGCCTGAAGGCGGTGCTTGGTTTTCGGGGTCCCGTACGCGGCTAGGCTCCCAAAAAGTCTCACACATGTGGTATCCCCGTACTCAGGAGAAGCAACAGAATGTATTTTGGGGTGTAATTTCACATATTCCCATGGCATGTTTGAGCAATATATCATTTAGTGACAACTTTGCGCAAAAAAAAATAAAAAAAATAAAAAATTGTCTCTTTCCCGCAACTTGTGTCACAATATAAATTATTCCATGGACTCAACATGACTCTCAGCAAATAGCTTGGGGTGTCTACTTTCCAAAATGGGGTCATTTGGGGGGGTTTTGAACTGTCCTGGCATTTTATGCACAACATCTAGAAGCTTATGTCACACATCACCCACTCTTCTAACCACTTGAAGACAAAGCCCTTTCTGACACTTATTGTTTACATAAAAAAATAATTTTTTTTTGCAAGAAAATTACTTTGAACCCCCAAACATTATATATTTTTTTTAAAGCAAATGCCCTACAGATTAAAATGGTGGGTGTTTCATTTTTTTTTTTCACACAGTATTTGCGCAGCGATTTTTCAAACGCATTTTTTGGGGAAAAAACACACTTTTTTACATTTTAATGCACTAAAACACACTATATTGCCCAAATGTTTGATGAAATAAAAAAGATGATCTTAGGCCGAGTACATGGATACCAAACATGACATGCTTTAAAATTGCGCACAAACGTGCAGTGGCGACAAACTAAATACATTTTTAAAAGCCTTTAAAAGCCTTTACAGGTTACCACTTTAGATTTACAGAGGAGGTCTACTGCTAAACTTACTGCCCTCGATCTGACCTTCGCGGCGATACCTCACATGCATGGTGCAATTGCTGTTTACATTTGACGCCAGACCGACGCTTGCGTTCGCCTTAGCGCGAGAGCAGGGGGGACAGGGGTGCTTTTTTTTTTTTTTTTTTTTTTCTCTTTATTATTATTTTTTTATCTTATTTTTAAACTGTTCCTTTCATTTTTTTTTTAAATCATTTTTATTGTTATCTCAGGGAATGTAAATATCCCCTATCATAGCAATAGGTAGTGACAGGTACTCTTTTTTGCAAAAATTGGGGTCTATTAGACCCTAGATTTCTCCTCTGCCCTCAAAGCATCTGACCACACCAAGATCGGTGTGATAAAATGCTTTCCCAATTTCCCAATGGCGCTGTTTACATCCGGCGAAATCTAAGTCATAAAATGCTCGTAGCTTCCGGTTTCTTAGGCCATAGAGATGTTTGGAGCCACTCTGGTCTCTGATCAGCTCTATGGTCAGCTGGCTGAATCACCGGCTGCATTTTCAGGTTCCCTGTTGAGACAGGAGAGCCAGAGAAAAACACGGAAGACGGTGGGGGGGGGGGGGGGGCATTCCCTCCCACTGCTTGTAAAAGCAGTCTAGAGGCTAATTAGCCGCTAGGATTGCTTTTACATGAAAGCCGACCGCTGGCTGAAAAGAATGATACCAAGATGATACCTAAACCTGCAGGCATCATTCTGGTATAACCATTCAAAGTCGTGAATGGCGTACCTGAAGACAAAAAAATGGTTAACAATAAAGCACAGTAAACGGTAAAGTATAAAAAATTGCATACCTGAAAAAACAAACATGATAAAACATAATAACAATAAAACATTGCAGAATAGAATACAGTAAAAAAGAGCAGAACAATAGAGAGAGAGAATAGAGAGAGAAAGAACAATAAAACGACAACTATTTTTTTTTTATTTTATATTTTTGTATGTGTTTTTTTTTTTTTTTTTTTTGTAACTAACTTTTATAACTGTACCAGGTTCGGGTCTCTCAAAATGCGATGGCATCTTGGGAGACCCTGTGAAAGTGTGCCTAGCCTGTGGAATGCTGTACCCTACGCTAATAGTCAACTAGTGAATGGTAGCGTTCAAAACATTCACCAATGCAAAGACCAGGATTGTCAGGACAGGAGGGACAATAATAGCAGGTGTCACGCCTATATCCGCGCTTGCTGCAGACACAACATCTTTTTTGGGGGGGTTCGTTGGGTAGGGGTACTCGGGAGGACATAAAGAAAATGCCTCTCATGCAGCCGACTGCATTTGGTTGGGGATGTGAATGGGGGAAGTACGGGCGCTGCAGAAGCGGTGGGTTCCCAATTAGGATTGGCGAATGCAGCAGGAAGGGCACTATGGGCACGACGGGCCTGTGTTTGTCTTTTTGGTGGCAGCGGGACACTACTTGTGCTTGCCACCTCACCAGCTTGAACTGCACTTATGGGACTCGCCACGTCACCAAGTGTTACTGCAGTGCTGGTTTGACTACGACCGGGGTGTACTAGGCCGCTGGCGCTTGCCAGTTCACCAAAACGCTACCAAAAAATCTGTTAGCGATCGCAGGGATCAGGCCTGACTCTGCGAACGCTGCAGTTATGCGTTTAGTGTTCTGTAAGTGACAGTGATCGATCGATACTGCACTTGGGTGGGCTGGGCTGGGCCGGGCGGAGGGGCAAAACGCAGGTGCTAGCAGGTATCTGGGCTGATCCCGCTAACACTGCGTTTGTGGGAACCCTAAACTGCTGGGGACGCTAGTATAGATCTGATCGGATCAGATATTGATCCGTTCAGATACTATACCACTAAGGGAGGCGTATGCTGCGTGCGTGGGTGTTAGCGGTACTGGCGCTAATCTGACGCTGCCTGGGGCTGGTGCTTGCCAGTTCACCAAAACGCTACCAAAAAAACTGTTAGCGATCGCAGGGATCAGGCGTGACTCTGCGAACGCTGCAGTTATGCGTTTAGTCTTTTGTAAGTGACAGTGATCGATTGATACTGCACTTGGGTGGGCTGGGCCGGGCGGACGGGAAAAACGCAGGTGCTAGCAGGTATCTGGGCTGATCCCGCTAACACTGCGTGTTTGGGAACCCTAAACTGCTGGGGACACTAGTATAGATCTGATCGGATCAGATATTGATCCGTTCAGATACTATACCACTAAGGGAGGTGTACGGTGCGTGCGTGTTAGCGCTACTGGCGCTAACCTGACGCTGCCTGGGGCTGGTGCTTGCCAGTTCACCAAAACGCTACCAAAAAAACTGTTAGCGATCGCAGGGATCAGGCCTGACTATGCGTACGCTGCAGTTATGCGCTTAGTGTTTTGTAAGTGACAGTGATCGATCGATACTGCACTTGGGTGGGCTGGGCTGGGCTGGGCCGGGCGGAGGGGCAAAACGCAGGTGCTAGCAGGTATCTGGGCTGATCCCGCTAACACTGCGTTTTCGGGAACCCTAAACTGCTGGGGACGCTAGTATAGATCTGATCGGATCAGATATTGATGCGTTCAGATACTATACCACTAAGGGAGGTGTATGCTGCGTGCGTGGGTGTTAGCGGTACTGGCGCTAATCTGACGCTGCCTGGGGCGACGCATATCACCGCCGGGCGATCAGGGGGCTAAACCTTTATTCGGTAATAAACGGCGGGTGCCCTGACACTATAAAAAATAAACGAACTAACCAGCGTCACCCGTAACAGTTATACGGTGATCAGTGGTGAAAGGGTTAACTAGGGGGCAATCAAGGGGTTAAAACATTTATTAGGTAGTATATGGGGGTCCCTGTCGCTATAAAACGCTGACGGCGAACCTAAATATTTATGTCCCTAACTAGCGTCACCAGCGACACTAATACAGCGATCAGAAAAATGATCGCTTAGTGACACTGGTGACGGGGGGTGATCAAGGGGTTAAAACTTTATTAGGGGGGGTTAGGAGGGTACCCTAGACCTAAAGGGGGCCTAACATTCACTGCCCTAACACACTAACTGTCACAAACTGACACCAATACAGTAATCAGAAAAAAAAAAAAAAAAAAAAACCTGCTTTGTGTCAGTTTGTGACAGGGGGGGGGGAATCGGGGTGTAATGTGTGCCTGGCATGTTCTACTGTGTGTGTGTGTGTTGTGCACTCACATTCCAGTCTTCTCTCCTCGGCCCGGAACGGAAAATACCGAGCCGAGGAGAGATGACATCATTTCCTCTGCCTCTGTGTACAATACAGAGGCAGGGAAATGATCCCATTGGCTGGGAGCGATCGCGAGGGGGGGGCCACGAATGGATGGCCTCCCCCTCACCACCGATCGCCGGGGGACATTTGCCGACCGTCGCAGGCACCGGGGGGGGGTCCGATCGGACCCCCCACCCGCGGGCAGGCAGGGACGTACAGGTAAGCCCTTTTGCCTGCCCGTGCCGCTTTGTCGACGTACATCTGTGTGCGGCGGTCGGCAAGTGGTTAAAGACTGGATTACTAAGGTAGATGAAACCTATAGACTAGAGTATATAGAGAAGAAAGAGGACTTAGAGGGGAGCCCAGAGAGAGATCAAGGGAAATGGCACCTGTGGGGGATCTTTAAAAAAACAGAGAAATATGTGGAGGTAGTGTCAAGATAGTCCTGGGGAATGGGACAGGGACATAAAGGCGGAGTGGAGAGGCTATGTGTCTGCGGGGGGGGGGGCAAACCCCGGAAGGTGGTGAGGGGGGATATGAAGAGATCTCATAGCGGAAAAGAATAAGACCCTCTTCGCTGGTGAGGGGACCCTTCCCCCTTTGTATTTGTATGTATGTGTATGTATGACATTTTCTTTTTGTATTTTGAAAAATAAATAAAGATTTATAAAAAAAACAAAAAAAAAAAAAACTGAGCTTCTAATTCTATAAACATCTGGCTCAGTCACCTTGCTGTATCAGCCAAAGGCTTCGAAGTGAATAAGGACTGCTCTTGTTGAAGGAAAATGATGTCTCCTCAGTTTGTCTGTCAGACTGGATTCCGGAGCACGACAAATGATTTTCTCCTATGACTTGCTAACTGCTCACAGAGCAAAACATGTCACTGAGACATCCACAGAATTGCTCAACTTAGGCGTCTACAGAGCTCTTGGCTATACAGGTGGACCTATTTTGATCAGAGGTTTGTAAAATTGGGTGTAATTACAAGAAATAGGATATTCATGCTGCACCTTATTAAAAGTATTTGCTCAGAGTTCTGCTTTAAAGCCTGATAATTTCGCTACAAATGCTGGTCCTAGCTAAACAAAGAGGAGTGCTTTAATGATGCAAGGCAGGTGGCGCTGCTTTAAAGAACAATTCCAGGCAGTGACATGTTATACAGCAACATTGGACCAGCTTGGATCAAAGTAACTATTTAGATGCCATACCTGGCCAATGCGGCTGGAAGCCTGAGATCACTGAAGCAGCCACCACTACTTCAGTGGTCTCCACATGCTTCTGGGACCTGTGGTTGAAAAAGAGAAACCCTGCTTTGTTGGGACTTTAAAGGCAACGAACATATGTGTATAGTCAAAAAATATATTTTATTAAATGTACATAAAAATGTACCATCATATGATGACCAATGTTAAAAAAAGGCATGAGAACATTTTACAATAATATACAAGACATCAAAAACAAAACAAAAAAAAACGACAAGTTACATAATGTGTATGACAAAAAGATTGTTACTCTCCGGTATATAGTAATCCCCGGTATCCGACACGTTTCTGGTTAAAGCACCTTCGTCAGGGGTACAAAGTAGGAGTATTTTTGGTCATGATTGTGTCTTTACATGCAAATAATTCCGGAATAGATGAAGCAGTACCAGCGGGGGATGCAGATGAACGCCAACCAAATATGGTAAGGTTAGGAAAAATGGTCCCTAAATATACAATTGCCTGATGATCACAGGGAGTCAAGAGTGGCAGACTGCAGAGTGGGGAGACGCCAACCTCTGTTTTTCTACACCTTTACAGAGAGAGATATATCCTTTGGACCTGGGAAGTTTGCAACCCCACATAGACTTGGAGCCTTATTTAAGGCTTTGGTTAAAGCTCCCAGCCTAAACAAACCCTACACAATCTGTTTTGGCAACCTGACCATACATACACCTACGTTATACCCCTGAAGAAGGTGCTTTAACCAGAAACGCGTCGGGTACCAGGGATTACTATATACCGGAGAGGTACAATCTTTTTGTCATACACATTATGTAACTTTTATGTTATTTTGTTTTGTTTTTGATGTCTTGTATATTATTGTAAAAATGTTCTCGTGCCTTTAACATCCCTCATCATATGATCGTACATTTAATAAAATATATTTTTGACTATACACATGTGTTCATTGCCGTTAAAGTCCCAAGGAAGGGGGATTTCTCTTTTTGTTTCAATTGAATACCAGGGATGTGGCAACCACACTTGGATCTGACATGGTGAAACCCTTCTCTTTGTCTGGGACCTGTGGTGAGCGACTGCTCTCCTGCATTGTGATTACAGGAGTTTGCCTGCTTGACATGGGTGCCATTCAGAGAATTCTTTGCATTTTCTGAATTAATGAAATGTGTTCTCTGGTTGGACGAAGTGGAGAAGCAGGGTGATGTCACGATCTATACCTTATCCAAATCACAGAACGCTTTGCATTCATTCAGAAAACGTAGAGCATTCTCCAAACGGCGTGTTGAGCAGCCAACCTCCTGTATTCACAAGGCATCAGGCCCATCACTCAGCACAGGACCCAGACACAAGTAGGAGATCACAGGAGATTTGGGAGGACTCCACTGCCGCCATTTTATATAGACAAGCGCTTTTTTATACATCTGAAATGTAAGTGTTTCTCTTTAAATAAATTTACGTTTTCTACTGAATTACACTATATGGCCCCTTCTTCATTCTATGTGGGTTATGTCCGAGGACGTTTTAACTTCTATATGGAGAAGATATCCCGGTGAAGGAACCACTAGGATTCCATCTTCAGTTCGCCTTTGGGGCTCCCCTGGTATTGCCAGTTGGCAATTCAAGCCGGTTTGACTCACACAGTATACGCTTTGTGGGTCCCAACTCTCTGGTAAGCCTCCATTCACTCGGGTGGTGGTATTCACACAATCTTATGTTTATATTCACTGGATCCCCTTGAAGGCCTCCAAGATTGCATATGTGTTTCAAAGTGCCGTCAAGTTTGTTTGACCCATATGGTTTACATCAATTTTGGGTCCATTATCTCTGGAACACCTTCATTCACTTTTGGGACATTATTGCCACTAATTTAGTTGCTTTGTCACGTGGTGATCACAACGGTTCATACAAAGATGGACTTTTAATCAATTATTTAATATGGACATGTATCTAATGTTTCAAAATATTTGCCAACATCAAATTTCTATTTCACATTTCTTCATTTTTTGCATCACCTTAGCGCTAACTTGTTTTTTATATACATGGTTTACTAGCAAAATTTCTATTTGCGTTGTTAGCTGCTTGCAATTGTGAGTAACCGCATGGTTTTTTGTTTTTTTTGAGATCACAGGAGTAGCAGAGTCTACTTCAGTGATTTCCAGGGGTATCAGCCAGCACACTGCTCCCATGCTTGATAAATCGTGGGATTAATATTGTGTGACATAAAAATTATTGGCATTACCACCATTTTAGTCTCCAAGGTCTCTGCATTCATATAGGCAGTCCACGAGTTACCAACATCCGACTTACATACGACGCATACTTAAAGTGGGAGTAAACTCCCATGTATGATTTTTACCTATAAGCCTATAATAAGGCTTACCTATAGGTACAGTAAATATCTCCTAAACGTGCGATGTTCAGAAGCGATTTACTTTAAATGCAGCAGGTGACATCACCAGCGCATGGGCTCTGAAGGAAAGGCATACAGAACCTCTCTTGTTCACAACCCTGGGACTGACTGTATAACATGTGTTGGCGGTTTTAAGTAATCTTCAGGTTGAAAACCATCTTTAAACATGAGCGCAAAACAAAAAACACAACATGCAAAAATGGCTCTGGCAGTGAAAGGGTTTAAAAAAAAAAAAAAAACACACGCGAGTTCTCTCGCTACTCTGCTGTCAAAAAAATGTATAAAGTTTTGGCTTTAAATTCCTTACTATTAAACAGGACTACAATATTACCTTATCCACTCGGTCTGTCTGGACACCAAACTTTCCGCCAAAACCTTTCGCTGAATCAGACTGGGAACAGTGCTTGGAAAGCTTTGTCAGGTACTCATGTCCAACCGCAGACTGCAATAAAAGAAAAAAAATATATAAAAACACTGCCTGGTAAATCTAACCAACACCGGTGTGGCCCATAGAAAACAAATGAAGGCACTTTAAAACTAAAAATTACAGGCAAAGTTAAATACACAGGTCTGGATGGACAACACACAGGTAGAAAGCCTCCCATAGGTCTTTTATATTAGATTTATACAGTACTGACACATAGCACAGCCATATCTGGCAGGGCAGGAGACCCAGTAGTGCTGCAGTTCAATAACACGTAAATATCTCGTCTCTCCTCTAGCCTGTGACTGGACAGTGAAAGAAGAAATAGACTAATTAGCTCATCTCTGTTACTCTGCTCTCTTCTCCTATCAACATGCTCTTTGTAAGACCATAAGTACCACAGCGGATTGGCGGAGTTCTGCTGTACAGGGGTCTGCAAACGGCTGGTGCCAAGCCACCCTACTGACTGCAAATTATATCCCTTGTGTTAATTTTTGCCTGCACTGAAACTGGCCATAGACGGTTCGAATTTCAGCCGATTCAGCAGGAACAGACTGAGATTTGAACTATGTATGGGCAGGCTGAATTTACTCAAGTTGATCATCAGCTTGGGTACAGCCAGCCTGTCCGATTTTACAATGCGATTATTACCAGCGGCTGTTATAGCCATTAGCAATAATCACTGTGTTCTCCCGGCATTAACGAACAGGACAAATAGAGCGGGTGAATCCCCCTAAAGGTGGTCATACATGAATCGAAATTCGTCCGGTTCAGCAGGGACTTTCGCACAACCAGCCTGTAAGGATTTTCCCGAATGATCAGTGCCTCCGGCTACAGCCAGTAACACTGATCATTGTTTTCGAACTCAGCGGGAGTGATTCTCCCACCCACCTTAAAAAAAATAAATATATAATAATAATAATAATAATAAATAATAAGTAAACTCTCGTACCTCATCTGCGTGCCCTTTACAAACACCTATTTGAGACCTTTACCAGCATCCATGAGGGAGGCAATCATAGTACTCATTCCAAAACCGGGCAAGGATCTGGGTCTCCCCGAATCCTACAGACCCATCTCCCTGCTTCAGGTGGACATAAAAATCCTGGCCAAAATTCTGGCGCTACGTCTCAATCAGGTTATCCTAACCTTAGTACATGAAGATCAGGCTGGCTTCATGCCCGGTAGGAACACCTCATTTAATCTTAGAAAGTTGTTCATAAATATGCAAGCCCGTCATGACAATGTTGGAGAAAGGGTCGTGGTGACGCTTGACACTGCTAAGGCGTTTGACTCCGTAGAGTGAAACGATCTGTGGAAATGTCTGGCGCAATACGGCTTCGGCCCTAAATTTCTTAGATGGATCCGCTTACTATACCAGGCCCCAGTAACGGCCAATGGGTGGCAGTCGGACACCTTTGAACTTTCCAGAGGCACCAGGCAGGGCTGCCCTCTATCCCCCCTACTGTATGCCTTAGCCACGGCACCACTAGCAATATCCATCAGATGTAACCCATTGATACAAAGCCTACGCATGGGCGACCTAGAAGAAAAAATAAGCATGTATGCAGATGACACCTTACTGTATCTAGCAGATTCAGGCCCCTCCCTGGCTGAAGCCTTAAGAACTATTGAACACTTCAGTTCATTTTAGGGCCTCAAGATTAATTGGGAGAAGTCACAAATTCTCCCACTCGATTTTGCTCCCCAGACTGAATTCCAGACCCGATTGCCCCTACAACGCGTAGATAGTATCAAATACTTGGGTGTGAGCGTGACTAGGTCCCCGATACTCCTCCCTAAAATTCTATATATCCTATGGCACTCCCCTGTATATCTCCCACTGAAATATTTCAAAACCATAGATGCAATTCTCAAAGCCTTTGTCTGGGGGAAGAATAGACAAAAATTAGCATGGCGCTTACTTAAAAACCCCACTGACCTGGCTGGCACGACCCTACCAGACTTCGCTCTATATTATCTAGCGTCCCAACTATCCCAACTGTTCCATAGAGAGAAGACTGACAGAAAGAGATTTACTTTGCTTCTATGCCCTACCTGGGCCCAATTGACAAATGACCCCCATCTGCGCTATAGCAGCTGGCGCCAAAGGTACTACTAAATTAGAGGGACACAATTCCCTATTAAGCCACTATAGGAAGATATGGAGACTAGCCTCCATCAAACTAGACATACCTACACATAATGACTATTCTCCCATATGGCACAATAAGACACTACAGGAATTCTTGACTATACCGGACTCGGAAGCATGATGCAGAAGTGGAATTTTCTACCTATCACACTTACTTACTGCTGGCACATTAAAGACATTCGATACATTAAAACTAGAATTTGCACTCCCGAATCGCATGTTTTTCCGATTCCTACAGGTCCGACATGCAATCCGCTCCCAGTTTCCAGAATCATTACCTAACCCTACTTGTAATCCTATAATGGACATAGTGTAGATCCCCAGAAATTAAGATCAACATTCTATAATATGCTTCATACTCCCTCATCCACTAAAATAGCTTACAATATAAAATCAAGATGGGGGGGGGGGGGGGGGACCTAGGAATCCTGGAAGACGAGGACTGGAGTGAAGCATTGGATGCATGCAAAGCTGTCTCACCCAAGCTATCTGACAGATTGACCCAAACATACATCCTACACCGCGCATACCTCACACCAATAAGAATAGCGAAATTCACCTGGGGACAACCCTCCACATGTCTATTATGCAGTCGAGAAACAGGCACATTCTACCACCTCCTGTGGTCCTGCCCCTACATACAGGGCTTCTGGAAACAAGTGGTAGATTTTCTTCATGACAATATGGGATCTCCGCTAACCCTAGACCCCAAACCATGCTTACTGGGTATTTTCCCCAGACGCTGACACTGACAAATACACCAAAACTGTTATGCAGGAGACCCTATTCTCTGCCCGGAAAAACGATTGCCAAACTCTGGATGAGACAGGTTCCCCCTAGATTATCTGACTGGAAAATTGACGTTAACACACTGCCTTATAAGAAAATTGTCTACATTAATAGAGGGTGCTCTGCAAAATATAATAAGGTCTGGGACCGCTGGCTTGACACAACTGACACATGTGTGTAGCACTACAGAGCACATCTCCCTCTCTGACGTACCACCCAGCTCATTCCATTTAAATCTGTATAATAGCACATGATACATTGATACCCCAAAAGATCTGCTGTATTGCCGCATTGTAACAGTCTTTATAATTGACTAGTGACTTCTGGATTTTACCTACATGAGTAATATTTATAATAATTGTACTGAACAAAAGACATAATGTTTGTGCATTGGAAAAATTGTATAATTATGTTTTGTTTTTTTTGGGAAATAAAAACGTTTTAATTAAAAAAAAAAAAAAAAAAAAAAATAAAAAATAAGTGTGGATAGGGGAATCAGTGATTTTTTTTTTTTTTTTTTTTTTTTTTACATCCAACCCCTGACAGGTGCTCTAATCCCTTTTCACCCAATCCAAAACTTGAAGAAAAAAAAAAAAAAATGCCTTTAGGATTTTAAAGCCCACTCCAAGAAAAAAAAAAAAAAAAAAAAAAAGGAAGGAGGAAGAATGAAGAAGGAAGGAAGAAGAAAAAAAAAAAAAAAAGAAGAAGATTTACATACCCAGTCCACCGCTCCTCCCAGCTACTAGAACAGTCCTTGCACAACTATCTTCTATTGATCTCAGCCTCCTCCAAATCCCCCCTTTTTTTTGTAATAGGGCGACTACATTCATTCTCCATCATTCCACTGTATGTAGGAACCCTCTCTTAAGCTGGCCATAGACTGTTTGAACCTTGGCCGAGGCAGCAGGGACCTGATGGAATCTAAACCATGTATGGGCTGAGCAAGTCTGTTGGATTTTACAGTACATACTATTACTGCTAGCCACCCCCTCCCAGCCAGGAGAACACAATAGAGTTCCCCCTGCAACACTCTCAATGGGACACCGACTGTGCTGATGGGGAAAATCAAGCAAATTTCTATCCTGTAACCTGTGGTTGCAGGAAAGAAAATCACTCCATCTATGGCCAGCTTTAGTTGCTCTTGATATGGACTATGGGATTTGTAGCAAGCACTGCTTGTTCCAAACAAATGGAAAGGAAAAAAAAAAAAAAAAAAAAAAAACAAAAAACAAAAAACAAAAAAAAGGAAAGGTTCAGGAGCTCAAGCAACTCAAGGGAGGCAGAAAACATAGTAAGTATATGGATTAATTTTGGAGAAAAAGAATATTGTTTAGTGTCAATTTAATCGGTGGCTATAGACATGAGGCTTATTCTCCTGAACATTTAGGAAAGCCGTTGCCCTCTATCTTGCTAGCTGTAGATCTGGTCATGTGACAGAAGCTTGGCATAAGATGACAGGAAAGTCTTCCTAATGCTTGCCAGACTCAGCCTGGAATTGGAGATTATTCCCCTAACCACTTCCTATGCTGAGCAGAACTCCTCTGAACAGTAAAATGACTCAGCGTGAGGCAAAGCTGATCCACTAGCTACACTACAGTGCCTGTATTAGGATATCCTCTTGTCTGACGGCTGTTTCCTGGCTCAATAGCAGCACAGCAAGCTGGCCTCCACGATCCATTAGTCACAGAGCCACCAAACCAAGCCAAGATATAATGAACTCTCTAATCCTTCAGAGGCCTCGACTCGAACCATTCTAAACCTTCATGGATAGAGATGGCATTCACTCGCAGGAAGTATGTACCACACACTAACAATGCACAGTACGCAATTAGCAATCAAGGGCATTCTGAGAAGAAGCTTCAACAAATATTTTGCTTTGCTTCTTGCATGGGTCACGTGTATAAAATATACGAAAAATTCTGGGAGCTGAAATCAAGATCAGAGATTTAAAAAGGAAAAAGTTGAAAGAAATACATTGGGTTTTGCTATATCCAAATACTCCAGTACTAGAGACCCCCAAAAAACTGCTTTGTTAGCATATAAACCTTCTAACCCCACCAAGACATTTATTTGCTCACAGGAAAATTCTACTTTTAAAAACACATCGTTCTTATATTCCTCCACTTAGGCTTTCCAAAACCAACACATTGTAAAACGGATTACCATTAACAGATCTGTGTACCTTATTTTGTGCTACTATGGTTTACTTACTAGTGGGAAACGAATGTTTTTTCCAATTTTACCGACGCGTCTATCGCAATTTTTAATGCTTTATAGTTTTTTGTAGCAAAACTTTTTTTTTTTGGTAAACATTTAGTGCTGGCACTTCCATAACTTTTTTTGCATGACATGCTGGGCTTTCCGATTACTGTAGAGCTCTAGCTCTCCACTTAGGCCTCATTAACGTACGTAGTTAGGCGTATCTGTGCACAAGGCTGGGTTTATCCAAATGGGATGCAAAGGTGTTCTGTGCATCTGTATGCAGCAGTCCCATTTGTGTTTTTTGGGATTGTGGAGATGTGACCAGTGTATGCCCGATTTTGGTAGGCTTGCCAATTGCACACCTGTGCGCTGGCTTCATAATCATCCCAGGAATAGAGGTCGGTGCTCAGACTTTGAGACAGCTCCGCCCGGCAGACAGGGAGTCTGGGCTGGGAGGTAGAGAGGGTCCCAGTAGGAGACGGCTCCAGGAGAAAGAGACAGGAGGTCTCGGAGTCTAAGGCTGCAGGTGGTAGCCTGTGTGTGCACGTCTGTAGCTGACAGTAAGTAAGCCAGGAGGCTATAGTTTGTGTTTATACAGTGATGGTGGAACCCCCCTGCGAGGGAAGATTACTGTTTGTTTGAACTTTTTCGTTACCTTTAAATAAAAGTGGGCTTCCATGCCCTAAAAACGCAGTCTGGAGTGGCACGTTTCTGGAAAACTGCATGCACCAATTGAACCTAATCACCCCGGATCTTCACAGGATGTAGAGGTTGAATGGACACAGCTGCTGGTCTTAGTTTGCCAGACAAGTGGATGAACATAGGGAACACTTGTGCATCCCATACAGGCAAACACAGCCCTTTGAACGAACGTTCACTAAAGTACATCATGAGAACAAGGCCTTACAGATGAAGTCCAGGAAGTTCAATGGACTACAAGAGCACTCACCAGCACCCTTGCAGTTCATTGAGAACTACAAGCCTCCAGCCGCAATGGCTGACGGTAGTTGTATTTCATTTATTCATTCACAGAACTCTGAATGAACGATGCGGCTGTGTGGGCAGAAACCTGCACAGCTGCACTATTTTCAACTTGGAACAGTGAATGTGGGGAGAAGGCCCCTGACCCACTGTCACAGGGAAGGGCAAATCGGGGGGTGGATGGCAATAAATGCTCAACATTTTACACCCTAAATACCGGTGTAACATGTTGAGAAAGGCAAACTTATCCTTTAAGACGTTTCTGAGAATATCTGCAGTTTGACAAGTCCAGGTATTTGACCGGTATTTGACCTCCTAAGCTGCATCAACCAGTTTCTTTTGCTTCCCTATTGACGTATTAGTAAGAGAAGCAGTTCTGATGTAAACAAAACCCCTTTGACACAGGCCCCAAATCCCACTCCCCAAATCACTGAAAGGAAAACTTATCACCATGTTGCTCTTCTAAAAACTTTCCTCAAAACTGTTCAGAAGCTTTGTACCCACCTTGTCCATGCGGTCCTTCTCTACACCAAACTTTCCTCCATAACCATGAGAAGCTTTGGGTCCAGACTCAAGTTCTTGCTCTTTCCGGGTCTGGTGTTCCTGGGAGACATTTTCCCTCAGTGTGTGGATGCTGGGACAAAATCAAAGAGGCATCACAATTTTAAACAATATAATCGTAACTGGCAATACATATTTGAGAGAACATACAGCACAGCCTAAGAATGATTACAAATTAGCTGGGGATGGGGTGAAATCTCCCAATACCTGCCAAGGTAAAGAATAGCCAATCATTCCAATGAAAATGGATTTTCTTTTGTTGTGGAGTTGTTCCTTTTAGTGGACCTCAACTCAAAGATTTGCTATGTTATAGGGAAAATCTATAAATGTTGGAGACTAAGCAGTACCCTAGAGATTTACCTGAATTCCTCCTTAAAACAGTACCTTTGTACTCTTGGGCTTCATAGCTGTATGTCTGATGTGCAAGACCTAAGGTACTGTTGTCTGACTGCTAATGTACTCAAGTTTTGATTGAGATATGGTGCTTCTCACCATTCTCCTGGTTAGAGAGAAAGCTATACCTGAAGATCTGTAATGGAAGGATCTCCATAAGTTAGTTATACCTATAACTCTCCTGCAACTTCTTAAATTTTGCCCTACTCGTTCTTAGATAAGAAGTCTTCAGGAAAGCCACTCTGGAATGAGGAAGCAAAGTTCTGAGCATGTACCAAGATGGCCGTCTCCACACAGAGAAAGTACAGGCATAGTAAGTCAGTCAGATGGGGAAAGATCAGCTGCAAGGAACCTATATAGGCAATACTAACGACTAGTCATTCTCTTTTGCTCGACTTCTCTCTAATATTTCATTTACTAGAAATGAGTCCTCTTTAAAACAAGTTCTTGAGTAAAGATTTCAGTTTTTAACATTTACAAAAGAAAGTCCGTGCACTTATTTCAGCCTTCAGTCCATCAGAAAGGATTGGGTGCTGGAAAGTGCTCCCCATACATGCCTATGCAGTTCAGTATCTATGGCATCCTCTCTCAAACTTTTCAACCCAGAGGAACATTATGTTTTAAACACTTTGCTGAAGTACTTTTTTTTTAGGCAATTTCAAGAGATAGTAAAAGCACCACACCAATATAAATGGTTTACTTACTTGATGTGTTCCTGATGACCAGATCCTTGCACAGTTTTTGCTCCCCATCTTTGTTCCTTCTCGGATAGATCATTCTATTCACAAAAGACAAGGTGATGAATATTATATGCAACTTGTAAGCTTATGATATCATCAGCCTTACTCAAAAGAAAGTGTGCCAACAGTCCAGGCACAAAAAAAAAAAAATCAATTTCTTGGAGTACACTACGGGAAAAAAAAGCAGACTATAATTATGACCATCTGGGTTAGGCGCCACCTACAGGTAAATGGGCATTGGCCGACCAAAAAAACAGACAAACCCCTCCCCTATATAACCCCTCCCATACAGGAAGCACACTAGTTTGTAGCAAATTACCAACATCCAGGCGCTACAGCCTTAGTGTAAAAAAAAAAAAAAAAAAAAAAAAAATCAATCAATTGAACTCAAATCCAGCCACTTGCTGCTCATAAAAAAAAATCCCAGGAGTTGAGTGAACAGAAGAAAAACAGGCAAACAAGAGCACTGTTGGTAAGTGGTCACTAGATAGTGCTAGAGAACAGCTAATGAGCTCAGCTGAATAGACTAATGCATGTTTCTATATAAATAGTTAATGAAATAATTCATGTATCCACAGGGTCCAGTAAAAAAAAAAAGAAAGGTTTGAGCAAATAAGGACAAATGAAATGGCTCTTTAAGATAAACGATGCAGTGGTAAAAAGCTCACTGTCACACTGCAAGGATAACCATAATAGCATACCAGCCTTACATTCCATTACATGCTGTGTGCCAGTCAGCTTTTTGGAATCTGCTGTAACTCTCCACACTGAACGTCATCTCTCCAGCCGATTCTGGTCTCTTCCTTGGCGTTATCCATTTACCCAGCGATTCTTGTGGTGCCTAAGGCTGGTATGCCATTATGGTCATCTTTACAGTCTTTACAGACTTATTTTATATATATATATTAGAAACATGCATCAGTCCAAACAGCTGAGCTCGATAGTCCTGCGACCACCTACCAACCGCACACTAGTTTTTCTTTATTGTACATCACACGGGACACAGAGCAGACTATAATCATGGACCATCTGGGAGGTCACAAAGCAATGCACTTGAGTGGAGGGAGACACGGACAAAAACTGCCATCAATCATAAGGAACCTATTCTGCCGTCCGTAACATGCCGTGGGCATATCCTCTGCGGCATCCCCTTAGTAAAACCTTGTGAACGTATGTATTGAAGACCAGGGTGCAGCCTTACAGACCTGAGCCACTGACGCTTGAGGACAAATAGCCCAAGATGCTCCCACACTCCCGGTAGAGTGTGCTTTTACCCGAAAAAGTGGAGCCTTACTCTTCAAGCCATAGGCTTGAGCGATTAACTGGTGGATCCACCGCAAATAGTTGCTTTAGATGCTGCCTGGCCCTTCAGGCAGAACAAACAGTCTGACTGCCAGATCGGTGCAGATAACCTTTAATGAATTCTGACAGCCCGAACCAACTATCCAAAATGTGAAGAGCTTTCTCTCCTGGCACAAAAGATGGAAGAGGCCGAAATGCTGCCAGCTCTGACATCCTTCTCGCCGAAGTGATCACAACCATAAAAAAAAAAAAAATAAATAAATAAATAAAAAAACGCCTTTTGAGTCAATAAGACTAATGGTGGCTAAGAAGTGTAATGCACCTAGGTAGACCAGACCTTGAGCTTTTTTTTTCCTAAAAGAAAAAAGGACATCGTAGAAAATATGAGGCTGTCAGCAATCCAATCTACACTCATCACAGCAGGTTTTGTCATGAAAGACCCTCAAGGGGGACCAGCCCATTGCTCTGGGGTCCACTGCCCTGGACCTGTACAGCAACCTGCTGGAAAGCACATTGGTCAGACAAAAACAGCACAGGGTTCGGCAACACAGGGCCCAGCGCTGAAACACCGCAATACAGGCAATCCCTGCCAAGTCTTCCATCCTCTCCAGCGGGGATCATGTACTACCCATTTTAGTGTCCTAGACTTCTGAATCGATCAGATTATCCAGTCCCTTGATTCCTAATGGAACCGTTCTGAGACCATCAGTACTTTCACATAGAACTGAAATTCAGTGACCACCACCTTCAAGAAACTGGTGGAAAAAAAAACTGGTGTGCTTCCCATATGGGAGGACTGTGTGCTTTTGGTCTGCCAGTGTCCGTTCATCTATATGTGGTGCATAACCCAGATGGTCATGATTATAGCTGGCTCTGTGTCCAATGATGTACGATGAAGAAAAACTTTTATTCATCTATGTTCCTCAATAACAAAAGGATACAAATCCACTTTGTGGGCACTAAAGGTCTTAGCAAACCCATATACTCCTTTGGGAAAGTAATGGTGACATCACTACTATGCCATACATAGCCTCTGTAGAGAGCAGAGCTTTGGGTGGGACTCAGCAGGCTCCACCCACTACAGGCTGCCAGCAGAAATCTACAAGAGTGGGTGGATATGAGACCAGTCACTCTACACAAGGAAATCATGTAGTATTGACTGGTCCCTTATCTGAGGCAAAATACAGGAGTTTCATGCTGGATTACTGCACAGACTTGGGCGAAATATATAAAAAGGACACCGCAATCTATGTAGAAATGAAAATGCCTCTTGTATTTAATATTTGATTAGCACAGAGTTCAAGTATAACCAATCAGAATGCAGCCTGCTGATGTTACACCAACATACAATGGATCTTTGTCGCCTCCTATGTAAACACAGAATCAGGAGATAATTAACCATTCTCCAAATAATAATTGTTAGCCGTTTTAGCCAGCATTGGATAAAAAAAAAAAAAAAAAAAAAAAAAAAAAAAAGGAACGGAACCTGACTGCATTCCATAGACACACCTTCAAAATTACACTGGTCTTGTTTTCAGATGTGATTTAAAGAAGGAAATAACATGCATTTTTGCAATTTAAATGTTGTGACATACACCATACAGCACCCACACAGGAGGTAGTTGGGGTGCATTCACACATGCAAATGCACAGCAATTAGATGTGAGAACTCTTGCTATTTCTTAACCTGAACCCAATAGAACATCCATAGACACACTCCTAAACCTTGTGGACAGCCTTCCCAGAAGAGTTGAAGCTTTCATAGCCGCAAAGGGTGGGCCAACTCAATATTGAACCCTATGGACTAAGACGCCATTAAAATTCATGTAAAGGCAGGTGTCCCAATACTTTTGAAAAAAATTTATATATATATATATATATATATATATATATATATATATATATATATATATATATATAAAAATTTTTTTTGGGGGGGGGAGCTCTTTGGCGCAGAGTTTATTTGTTGAATTTTGAAATCAACCACCTATGTTTTCCTATTGTAAAAGGACATTGTTAATTTTCAATAAAAAAAAAATAACTTGCTGAAAAGGAAAAATTGGGGTTTACAGATGGAAATCAAGTATTTATGCACAGAAGGGGGAAAATATCACTAATGGTACACTTTATTTTGTTGGTTGTGTTGTACAGTTTAGCTACGGTGCAGAATCCTGGGTGCTGCATGGTAAGCTTGATTTACGTTAGACTCTGTAGTTATTTTATGTCCTAAAATAATTTGGTCAAAATATAAAATAATTACATTGGAGCAGCTAGGGCAGGAACATAGAGTCCTGCTCTGCAGTATAAGGAAAATGTAAGCTCAGGTTTTATACTTCTTCTAAACTCACCACAAAATCAGGATCTGTCTCCCAGTCATCATTGTCATCTTCAGAGATGGAAATGGAATGTCCGGCTGCTGATTTCCACATCTAAAAAAAAAGAAAAAAAAAAAAGGAAGAATCTTTGTTAACTACAACACTCTCTCACAATAGGCTAAAGTAGAACACCAATTTACAAAAAAAATTGCTTAGCTTAAAAAATAAAAATGCCGCTCTTGTTGCAATACTTACCTTGCATCCAGAGCTGTCCTAAAATAGAAAATCTGCTGCACCACTGGTTCTCTGGGTCAAATGACAGCCAGTGTCATTCAACTCACTTCCTGTAAGCCTGGGACTGTCATGGACCCGCCCCTTGTGGGTGTGTCACCATGATGGTCTGGACTCACAGTTTCAATACTGCATAGAGTGTTGCTGACATACCGACAGCACTGTTCTCTGCAGTATTGAAGACAACTCACTGTGACCACAGAGGGAAGAGGAAGAAGATCCGACGTCACAAGACATCAAGAACAAAAAAAGTAAAAAAAACAAAGTGTGCGTGTGAAATGGATAAAACCCTTTAAAAAAAAAAAAATTTAAAAAAAGGAAAATTGTTCAGGATCTGGCCTCTCCCCTCTGGCATCTCCCTGGCTTCCCTGTCATGTTGATGATTTGGCTCCATCGTGGTTTGAGTAGGTGACCTAGAACCGATAGAATGGTGGAATTCTGACCCTTTCCTGACATTCATTTACAGAATGCTTGTTCCAGGTAAAATAAACGCTGAAGCCAGACACAGACATCTAGCATTTGTAGAAAAGGAGGAAAGCAATGGCAGCGCCCATACTCGTCTCATGAACTCAAAAAGATTGCGACGGTTCAGGCGACCGGTTAGCTAACCTATTTGCATGCTCAAAATATTTTTAAATTGTATAGCTCTAAATAGACAGAACATGTACAGATAATTTCCCAGACATGGTTTACACATATTAGTACGGACCACGTGTGGACAAGACAGGGGCAATAGCAGCTTTGAGTTTGAATGAGATCAATATTGTTACTGGGCTACAAAACATTTTCCGAGTGGCTGATCTCAGAATAGTATAGTAAAATTAAAAGAAGAAACGTTTTTAAAAAAAAACAAAATTTTAATAACCACTTGAGCTCCAGAAGATTTACCAACTTCAAGAAAGAAAGAAAGAAAGAAAGAAAGAAAGAAAGAAAGAAAGAAAGAAAGAAAGAAAGAAAGATTTTACTTGATTGATACAATGCTGCCACCACCGGGTGCAATGCCCGCTCACCTTAAGAGGCGACCCCCACTGGGTCAAATCGTTTCTAGCTAGGAGAGTGTGTCACCAGGAGGGAAGGGCTCGGCTATGAAACGATGATAGTGTTTTTCTCGCTCCAGAGAACAGCGGTGTTCTATATATTAGAGGATATTCTGGATACTTACCTATAAAACAGCAGCTCGTTCCTGTCTGGACCGTCTAAGATTCTTTATCTTGAAGGCATGATTTGACCCAGTGGAGCCGCCTCTTGAGGGGAGTGGGCATTGCACCCGGTGGTGGAAGTGGTGGCACTTATCACGATAAAGCTTCCTATGTTGGAGGAGAGCTGTATGGACACTTTAAGAAGTCACTATTAACCTGTCAAGAGGACTTAATTGCACAAAGTCCCATAAATAAATCAACCAATCTGTGCATATAATGTTTATCATGGTATGTTTTTGTTGGAAGAAGCGCACCATTGTTTCAATCAATTGTTTTATTTATTGTTGAAGACCATTTTAATGGTGTAGCTGCTCCATTTGGACCCAACGCTGTTCACTTTACACACATAGCAGCGCTTTAGTATTCGAAATCACAAAATGTTTTACTTGATGGCGTCGATTGCCAAATTATAGCGGGACTGCGATATAGCAGCAGTCAATCTGACACTTTGTGGGAACCAGTGACACGAATACAGTGATCAGTGCTAAAATGCACCGACACTGTACTAATGACACTGGCTGAGAAGGAAACCAACACCTAAGGTGATCAAAGGATTAAAGGTTTGCCTAACCACTGTTTTTGTGTACTATGTGCCCTGTTTTCAATAAGGGATGCAATGGATTTCCCCCCCCCCCTGCTATGCAGGGAAAGAAAATCCATCACATCCCAGCTGTCAGGACGAAGCTCTGCATTGTTTACATATGCAGAGCTCCGTCCAGCGGGTGTCGGCGGACGACCATTCACCAGCTTGTGCTGATCGGCCTCTGCTATGACTAATCACAGCCGGCCGTTCGCCCCCTATGTAGAATTACACATACACCCCATAAATATATAATATAATATAAAACGCTGCACAAAACGGCTGGCCATGGGGCGGTCGGCAAGTATGTAAAATGTAAATCCTGACCTCACACAGCCACATATTACATTTGAAGAGAATCAGTTACGGTAACAGCCATATCTTTTATTTCAGTTTGGGTTCCATTAGAACTTTCTAATCTGGGAATAATCTTTTACCAGACAGGTAGTGAGGGAGAATCTGCACCAGAGAAACCGACAATAGAAGTTGACAGAGGTCCTAGTATTCTCCTACTAACCATAGAACAAAGATGTTGCTGTTATAACTGGATTTTTTTTTTTTGTTAGTTGCTGTAAAATCCCTTACTCCAAGTTCATTGACAGACACAGGATCTTCTGTTCCAAGGGCCAACCTTCTACTTTACTGTCACTGGTTAGGCTATTCATACCAGGTTGTGCGAGGCAGGGGGTTGTCGGGCTCAGAGGTTCCTATCAGGTTGAAGCTGTGTCCGTCAATGAACAGAAGAGAAACAGAATTCCATTTATTGCAAAATAAATGCACTCACATTGCAAAAAAAAAAAAAATTTGGGATACAGGAACATTTTAATGCAATATTGGCCCTTACTACCCTGTGATCCTAATTTTTCAGATTTTTTTTTATTATTGTTCTTCTTTTCCAATACAGCAGAACAAAAGTTAAGGTGGTATTAAACATACTCTGTTTTCACCTGGTGATCTGGCCAGTAACACCCCTCCTGTATTAGAGCACCCCCATTCTGGATGAAGGAGCACACAGGGGCACTATTGGACAGAAGCATTGACAGTCTGGGGTGGGGGGGGGGGGGGGTGTTAGATGTACTAGTAGACGAGATAGATACACTAACAAATGTAAGCCAAACTCCAGCTAATACTTTATAAGCAATTACAGCAAATTGTTTTTTTTTCCCCCTTTTGGGATAAGGATAAATAAAATCAAAGCTGATCATTGTAAGCACCCCTGCCAGTGTTAAATGGTTTGTCTCATCCTTGTAACAGATACATCTGCTGGAGCGCTTGTTCTACTAGATGACTGGGTTCACACAATTGGGAATTGGATTCGGGGTTTCCTCGCATCAAATTCGCATAGCAGGAGATTGGGACCGGCTCTCTATGGAATCAGTTCACACATCTCCGGAGCGGCTCCGGTGCGAATTGCACAGGAGACCTGTGTGTCTATTGGTCCTTTTCATGTCCGAATTCAGCCAAAAATTTGGGGGGGGGGGGGGGGAATGGTGAATGGAGACGCACCGGACCCCTGCTGTGAGCCGCTCTGTGCAGCGGTGTGAACCCAGCCTAAAAAAAGAAAAGGATTGCAGCCGTCACATGTAAGAAATGGTAAGCTGCAATATAACAAAAAATGTTTGCTTTGGGGTTAATACTGCTTTAAAAAAAAAAGGAATACAATGTGTAAATCCAATAGACAGCTTAAGACTTGCAATAAACCAAAACGCACAGAGTTAGGAGGTACAGCATACAGATCCAGATACTTTTAATACTGAAAATTACCACAAAAACAAAAAAAACCAAAACATATAGGTTTAGAGATAGACGTTTGAATATGTTCTACTTGGCGAGTAGTCATTTTCAGTCACTATGGCGACACATTGTCCTCAACAATTACATGGCATCACTGGTACAAATGTTATTTATAGCTGCGGTGATCTAGGCACAGTTGTTTTAGATTCCACCACTTCAGTGCCAAGTAATTCAAAAGACCAGAAAAAAAAAAAAAAAAAAAAAAAAAAAAAAAAAAATCATGCATCACGCCCCCCCCCCCCCCCCCAAAAAAAAAAAAAAAAAAAAAAAAAAATCATGCATCACGCCCCCCCCCCCCCCCAAAAAAAAAAAAAAAAAAAAAAAAAAAAAAAAGAAAAAAGCAATTTGTTGCATTAGAAAAAACGAAAACCCATTCATTAACCCGAAGATGCCGAAATATAACCATAACCTCAATTTACCCTACACTTAGAGGAAATCCAGGTACAGATATATTATGCATGGTTCTATTGCTCTAGCTTGGACCAATGTAATGATGTATATACTGTGGATATAAAAAGTCTACACACCCCTGGTAAAATATGTCAGGTTTCAGTGATGTAAAAAAAAAAAAAAAAAAAAAAAAAAAAAAAAAAAAAAAAAAAAAAAAAAAAAAGGAAGAGAAGAAACAAAAATCATTTCAGAACTTTTTCCACCTTTAAATGTGACCTATAAAACTGTATAACTCATTTGAACAACAAACTGAAAACTTTTAGGTGGAGGGAAGTAAAAATAAAAGAATATGGTTTCATAAGTGTGCACACCCCTAAACTAATACTTTGTTGAAGCACCTTTTGATTTTATTACAGCGCTCAGTCTTTTTGGGTATGAGTCTATCAGCATGGCACATCTTGACTTGGCAATATTTGCCCGCTCTTCTTTGCAAAAACACTCCAAATCTGTCAGATTGTGAGGGCATCTCCTGTGCACAGCCCTCTTCAGATCACCTCACAGATTTTCAATGGGATTCAGGTCTGGGCAATTCCAAAACTTTAACCTTATTCTTGTGAAGCCATTCCTTTGTTGATGTGGATGTATGCTTTGGGTCGTTGTCATGCTGAAAGATGACGTTCTTCAGGTTTAGATTTCTACCAGAAGCCAGAAGGTTTTGTGCCAATGTTGACTGGTATTTGGAACTGTCCATAACTCCCTCTACCTTGACTAAGGTCCCTGTTCCAGCTGAAGAAAAACAGCCCCAAAGCATGATGCTGCCACCACCATGCTTCACAGTGGGTGGGTGTTCTTTTGGTGATGTGCAGTGTTGTTTTTGCACCAAACATAGCTTTTGGAATTATGGCCAAAAAGTTCAACCTTGGTTTCATCAGACCAGAGCACATTTTCCCACATGCTTTTTGGAGACTTCAGATGTGTTTTTACAAATTTTAGCGGAGAATGGATGTTTTTCTTTGTAAGAAACGGCTTCAGTCTTGCCACTCTACCCCATAGCCCAGACATATGAAGAATAGGGGAGATTGTTGTCAAATGTACCACAGTGCCAGTACTTGCCAGATATTCCTGCAGCTCCTTTAAATGTTGCTGTAGGCCTCTTGGCAGCCTCCCTGACCAGTTTTCTTCTCGTCTTTTCATAAATTTTGGAGGGAAGTCTAGTTCTTGGTAATATCACTGTTGTGCCATATTTTCTCCACTCGATGATGACTGTCTTCACTGTGTTCCATGGTATTTTAGCAATTCTCTCCAAGCCCCCAGGCCAGCTCCCGATAGGGATCAGACTGAAATTCTTGCCCCTTTCTAGCTGCCCCCCCCCCCAGGGACTTGAGCTGATGGAGAACTGGAAACCTCCTAGCAGAGGAAGAAGACTTGGCACAGGCCTCCCGAATATTTATCAGACTCTAGCCAATCCACCTAGGGATAAATATTCATAAATCAGGGGGTTGAGCCTCCTGTTCTATGTCCTGGAAGCACCGGAGGATTAGGTAAGTATATCTCTGTTCTCCAATCCCCAAGACAAACAGAGGATAAGTTCACGCTTTGGGAAAAAAAGCAATAAATAATAACTTTTCAGGGGAGAAGAACCCCGCTAGCTGTCACAGCAGGGATCGGGCAGGTGCGGGGTCCGGTCTGTTCGTAACACGTTACATCCCAAATATGTTACGAAAGGTGAACGTATCCTTTAAAGCGGTAGTAAACCGCTGCACTTTTTTTTCCCCCCTTATCTGCAAGGCAAAGACATAATGTGCTAGTGTGCATCGCATACTAGCACATTATGTGAAACTTACCTAAAAAACTAAGCCCTCCAGCGAATGCAATGTCATCAATGAAAACGGCATCCATCTATACCCAATCTTCCTTCCAGGTTGGCGGCTCCGGCCAGTCACAGAGCCTGATGACGTCTCTCCTGCACATGCGCATAGGAGCCGCTGGTCACGGCGCACTGCTCACACAGCATGGGTGGCCATTCCTTCAGAGCGCATGCGCCAGAGATGTAACTGGCTGCATTGACAGTAAATATCTGATAAACTGTAGATATTTACACTACCTATAGGTGAGCCTTATTATATACTTACCTGTAGGTAAAACTTAATAATGGAAGTTTACTTCCTCTTTAACCCGTGCAGTGCCGGCACAGCTTCACTGCACTGGGAAACTTTTTTTTTTTGCCCGGAGTTGGGCTTTAAAGACCACCAGCTACTGTGAAGGGGTTAAGAAAATCACCATTGAATATTAGAGATTTTATTTGGATAAAAAAAAAAAAATCATCATCATGCTGGAAATGCGCTATCGCACTCTGTGGCTAAAAACGTCATCCAGTAAGAGAACAAAAAGTGTTCTCAATCGCATTTCCAGGCCCGGCATCAATAAGCAAAAGCATGTTTGTATATTCAGCAGAGAAGGCACAGACATGGCTGAACACTTAGAGCAAACGTTGGACCCCGGCCCGTGACCCACATGTCTGTTTCTAGAACAAAGTGGCACATAATGAGGAATAGGCATCATGACAGATCAACAAGTGAATGCAACAAATGACTGGGCATGTAGCCCTCTGTGACTAAGCATTAGATCCCTTGAGAACGTTCAGTTATTTAAAGTAAATGAATGCGCTTTAAAAAAAAAAAAAAAAAGGCTAAACTCCAGGCAGATATAAAAAAGACTCAAACAAATGTAGCTCTGTGTTTATGGAATCTGTGAATGTGTTTCATGCACACTGTGTAAGTACCTGAATCTGTCCTACAAGCCTCTTGCAGTCACTATACAGCAGAGCTCACACTTGAAAAAAAAAGGGAGAAGCAACACAAAGTCATTTGTGCAGCAGTGAAAAAAGCAAGATGAGGAGAGAGCAGAGTGACAGAGACATGAGTGGATCAGTCTTCCACTTCTCCTATCACTGTCCAGTCACAGGCTGGGAGAAGACAAAGACCTCTAGTTCAGCTGGCCATACACTAGCAGATTTTTGAACATTTGTACAAACATTTGCTCAAAAGTTCCTAGTACACGTCTTAAAGCGATATTAAAGTATTGGGTTTTTTTGTTTAAAAATAACAAACATGTTATACTTCCCTGCACTGTGCAATGGTTTTGCACCAAGCAGCTCAGATCCTCCTCTCCTTGGGTCCCGGATCTCCTGCCTGTTCCCCACCCCCTCCCGCCAAGTGCCCCCACAGCAGGCAGCTTGCTATGGTGGGCACCCGAGCAGGTTCCCTCCCAATCAGAGACAGAGCCGTGGCTCGGCTCACTGACTGATTGACAGCAGCAGAAGCCAATGGCACCTGCTGCCTCAGCCAATAAAGAGGGAGAGTCCCCAGACAGCCGAGGCACTCATGCACATCACTGGAGGAAGATCGGGCTCAAGGGGGCTGCAGTACACAGAAAGGGTTTTATCTTAATGCATTAAAGCGGAGATTCACTTGTTTTTCAGTTTATTAAAAAAGTCAGCTGCTACAAAAAAAAAGAAATAAAAAAAAAAAAAAAAAAAAAGAAGTGTAGCTGCTGACTTTTAAATAAACAGACACTCACCTGTCCCAGGAGCGAGCGATGCGGGCACCTGAAGAGTCGCTCCTCTCCGCAGCGCCGTCACTGCAACTGTGGGCAACCGGCTGTGACAGCTTGCGGTCTCACAGCCAGGTGCGCACGGCGCATGCGCGAGCCACTCCGTTAGTGGCCAGGCAATCTTCCGGGATCTGTGACGTGTCCCAGAAGATTGCAGAGAGGGAGGGGGAGAGGAGGAGGAGTCACCTAGGCGGACAGGCGACTGAAGCAGGAAGTACCTGTCAAATAAGTACCCACTCCCCAAAAAAAAAAAAATTACATGCCAAATGTGGTATGCAAGGAGACGAGGAGTGCTTAAAAGCGGAAGTTCCACTTTTGGTGGAACTCCTCTTTAAAAGTTAAAAAAAAAAAAAAAAACTGACTTTAGAACCACTTTAACAAATGATGTTCAAAAGTACTTCAAAATTTATTTTGATTTTAACATTCACCGTTTTTACATTTTAACACAGTTAGAAAATAATTTCTTCAAGAAAAAAAAAAAAAAAAAAAATTCTATTACGTCTCTTTGAATTTTCTTGCCACTGCAGTAGAAAAATGAACACTGATTTGACCCCACTATACTAATTAGAAACTCGAATAAACGTTCCTGGAACAAAAGATTTTAAAAGGAAGTTCTACTAATGTATAGCCTTCCTTGCAAGCAGGGCTGTGTTGTGCAGCAGAGCTGTGTTAGCCTAGGTTCACATTGATGTGATGTGATGTGATTTGGCATGCGATTTGATTGCCGGCAATGGCACCGCACTGATTCCCAAAAGTATTTTCTGCACTACTTTTGGCGACTTCGGGTGCGATTTCAATAGACATCTGTGCAGGAACCCGCACAGATGTCTCTGAAATTACCTCCGAAGTCGGACTGGCATGCGGGTTATGAAATCGTGCGAACCTAGGCTAAATCTCAGGACTGGGTGAACAGAAATACAAATCATATGGCAGGTGAATCAACCAGTGTATGGAAATGACGCATAATACATATATGTGTATTAATATGTAATCAGTGCGTTACTTAAATCTCCTTCATCGGCAAAGGAAACCTTGAACAGAAACATAGAGGCTTACTCCTCAGCGGCATGCTCTAATTGACGCCTCCACCTTAATTAGAAGTTAACAGTGTAATCTGTGCGGCTTCAGTCAACATGAAAGGCTGCCAATGGCATGGATCCACCCACTCAAATCCTACCCATTTGTCTACAGCACGATCGCTCTAAAGGCTTGTCTCCACTGGGGAGAAACAGGGCGGTTCGGTTTTTGGAAGTCTTTCCTCCCCCCCCCCCCCCCCCCGAAATATCCCAAAAGCACCTTGTGCAACTGTGATAATGCTGAAAGGCACATTAGAGATGGAAGAAAAACCTTTGCGTTAAGGAAAAAGAAATAAATAATGATATTATATTAATAGATAGATAGACCTGGCATTCAAGAGAACATGGGGCAACCTTCCGACTCCCCAAGAGACGTGTCAACTTGTCACTGCTCTCTATAAATCACGCCATATTGCTATGAATGGAGCATTGATGCAGAAACCACCTTGTGTATTTCTCTCTAGCGGTGATCCATTCAGTTTAGCTGAAGCATGGCTTACCACCTTCCAACAGCTAATGTGATCGAGCCCAAAGAGGTAGTGGTGGAGGGAAACTGGACATCGATTTTCACAGGTTATCAAAAAAAGTGGAGAAAGTCATTACCACCCTGGCTGGTGCTCCTGAAGTCTAGAAATCACCGAAGCAGACACAACTACTCCATGGATCTCCACTTAGTTCCAGGGCCCTGTGCTGAGCAGCTAGCCTGTTGCAGTCTGAATACAGGAGGTCGGCCCCTCAGCATGAGCACCAGAGAATGCTTTCTGATTGGAAGAGGTGGACGGGCAGGGCAGTGATGTCACATTAGTTACATAGTAGGTGAGGTTGAAGCAAAGACACAAGTCCAACCCATGTGTGTGATTATATGTCAGTATTACATTGTATATCCCTGTATGTTGCGGTCATTCAGGTGCTTATCTAATAGGTTTCTTGAAACTATCGATGCTCCCCGCTGAGACCACCGCCTGTGGAAGGGAATTCCGCATCCTTGCCGCTCTTACAGTAAAGAACCCTCTACGAAGTTTAAGGTTAAACCTCTTTTCTTCTAATTTTAGTGAGTGGCCACGTGTCTTGTTAAACTCTCTTCTGCGAAAAAGTTTCATTCCTATTGTGGGGTCACCAGTACGGTATTTGTGTATTGAAATCATATCCCCTCTCAAGCGTCTCTTCTCCAGAGAGAATAAGTTCAGTGCTCGCAACCTTTCCTTATAACGAAGATCCTCCAGACCCTTTATTAGTTTTGTTGCCCTTCTTTGTACTCGCTCCATTTCCAGTACATCCTTCCTGAGGACTGGTGCCCAAAACTGGACAGCATACTCCAGGTGCGGCCGGACCAGAGTCATACAGAGTGGGATATCGTTTTATCTCTGGAATTTTTCCGCTTTTTAATGCACACTATCCATCTCATCCAATCAGAGAACGCTTTGCATTTATTCAGGAGATGCAAAGCTTTCTCTGAATGGTTTGCACGCCGAGTAGCCAACCTCCTGTGTTCAAAGCGCAGCAGGCCAGCCACTCAGTACAGGGACCCAGAAGCTAGTAGAGATCACAAAAAATGTACCATGCCTGGAATTTACAGACAAGGGTCTGCCTGATTGGCAACAAGCTGAATGGATAGTTTAGACATAGTTTTGGTAAAATAGAAGCATGGCCGGACATTCAGGCAAAAAAAAAAACAAAAAAACAAAAAACAGTTCCAAGCAACATCCCACATCTCTGCAATATAAATATACTTTTGGTGGTAAATAACAATAAATAGCAGCGCTAAATAAACTAAAAAGTGTACACCAGTAATAGCATACAAAGTGGCAATATTAGTGACATATACAAGTAGATATATGTATATATTGGGAGGAGCTGACATGCTGACGTCTCACGTGTTCCGTCTGTGGACGGGTGATCGCTGTAGCCGGCCGGCTTATGCTACTTTATGCTGTTTGTTCTCCTATACAATGTAAGTGTGTTTTCTACTAATTTAATGAATAAAATTAGCTATCTGGATTACGCTATGTCGATTCCCTCTTTTCTCTTGGGGAACCTCTGAGTGACATTTGTTCCGGTACCTTGGAGGTGTATGTGAAGGTTTTTTGCTGGGACCGATCTCTCCATGCGGTTTGGTGGACCATCGCCTTCCAATCATTCCCTCTGTTCAAAGGCCCTGACCGGGTCAAGGTCACAAGCTTAATTGAGCTTGCCTTGTGATAAGCATATAATTTTACTGGTGTTATCACAGTGGTGCGGTGGAGGAATCATTTGTCTACCCAGCAACATCACTTTGGAGATATTGTTATAGGTCTCCAGACTTTTTCACCTGCATCTAGATGGACTTGACTGATGCCTATTTAGAGCTGTTTTTTATTTTATCATACTTCAAGTGGAAGTAAACCCATCCATAAAACAGTTAGCTTTCCGGCACGTGCCGGAAATGTAACACTCTCATTGGTTGTGCTCTCAACCAAACTGTCAAACCATCCAATGGGAGGTGTCATAACGGATCACATGTGCAGCATCATGGCAGTTCTAGACTAAACAGAGGCCAAGATGGCAGCTTCCTTGGCTTAAAACGATAGGAGAGTTTACTTTCACTTTAATTTAGTTTATGGGCTGTTTTCATATATATGTACTTGTATATGTCACTAATATTGCCACTTTGTATGCTATTACTGGTGTACACGTTTTAGTTTATTTAGCGCTGCTATTTATTGTTATTTGTCTAAATAGGGGTGTATCTCACTTATAGCAGCAGCTTCTTGGGTGTAGGTTTCTTTTTTCTGTCAATCATTTTTAATTGGTCATTTATCACAGAGCGGTATTTACTGTTTACTTATACTTTTAGTGGTAGCCTGTGCTGACCAAAGAAGGTTCAAAGCAAAGTTTATGTCCTTTCCACACATCGTTTACAACGTAAAGAAGAATAACGCCTATGACAGGCTTAAGTCCTCATGCACACGGACGTTTTTACAGCCACTTTTTTGAGCTTTTTTTGCAGCTTAAAAAGGCCTGTCTATGTTAGTCTATGGCTTCATGCCCACCTAGGCGTTTTTGAGCTGCAAGTGGCATAGGCGTTTTTAAGCTGTAAAAAAAACCCAGGACCAGTGGGTTCTGAAAGACGTTTTTCAGCTGTAAAAACGCTCTAACGCTGAAAAACGCTCAAAAACGCTCAAAAACGTCATTCACCAACGTTTTTTAGCGTTTTTGATCCATTGAAAAAAAAAATAAAAAATTTTGAAAAAAAAAAAAACGCTCAAAAACGCTAACGCGGAAAAACGCTCAAAAACGCTAAAAAACGCTATTGCAAAAACGCTGAAAAAAGTCACTGCAAAGATACTGGCGTTTTCATAACGTTTTTTTAACAGCCTGTGTGCATGAGGGCTAAAGAGCACCTGTCATGAGAGAAATATGGGGTGTGCTGGCTGTGAAACGACTGATTCACTATCCTAAACAATCACGCAACAAACCAGTCAAGTATGTTCAATGCAACTAAAGCACCAGAAAACGTAACCTGGTCTGGTGCAGGCCCAAAAAAGTAAGGTCCCCCCCCCCAACAGGAGCCTAGCTCTAGAAATAAACAGATGACGGAGACCAACAAGCCACATTCATCTGCCGGGCAGATGCACAAGCCACGCATCTCACTTGACTGTTCAAATGAACCAAGAAATTTGTCTTTTTTTTTTTTTTTTTATAGAAGCCGGTTTGTGATTATTATAGGGCCTAACTAGAGACCAATTTTATTCAAAGGTAAAAAAGGAAAATAAGTTGCTTGACCAGTTGACTCATCCACTTTTTTTTGCTTTTATGGCTGGTGTACTAAAGGCAATTTAACAAATTAACATCCATTAAAGTACAAACTGAGGTCTGGAAGAGGAAAATGAACACAAGATGTGTGTTCATTTTCTCGCAACTGCCCGTATTAGAATGAGTCTTAATATATTGACTTGCTAAAAACGGCAAAAGTGACAAAGAGGCTTGAGAATGTTCCAAAGTCTTAATGGTCCGAATTTAAAGATCAGCACTTTTCACTGAAAGGATATTTTCTGAGCCACAGACCAGCAAAAAAAGTTCTATGGGTTCAACCCTCTGCATACCTGAAGGGTTACAGAAAATAGCTGAAACAAAGATGAGTACTGTCTGGGATACAGAATTTATATGCAGCTACAATCACCTTCAGTCTAGAGAAGACTAGGTAGGTAGGTAGGTAGGTAGGTAGTAGACACAATAGGTCCCAAACAGGGGGGGAGAAAAAAAAAAAAAAAAAACAACCTTTGGGATATCGATGGGTAATCATCCCATTTGAGGGGCAGCGGAAAGTCAGTGAAGGACATATCTCCACGGACCTACATCAGCCCCTATATGGGGAGTAGTGGAGGCTATTTGGCTTGGAAGCACTGCCCTTTCAGATGACATCTGACCGGAAGGAGATTCTTTCAGACAAGGAGACACGGCTGATCTTGATTTGTGCTATTTTGGAGGACTAACTACACTGATCTGACCCAAGTCTACAACCAGGAGTAGTAACGTATGACTGAGGAGATAGGCCAACGCTACCTTTATATTTCCATCTAGCGCTTATTAACCTTGACGTCAGGATAACTCCAGTATAGGACATGTCATATCAGGATTTACCCATAACCAGGCTCACTCAAGGTTTTTTTGATGCCATAGAATTTGATGGGTATTTTTTTTCCTGATAGTCCACCTTTTACTGCGCTATTGATTCTACTACTTCTTTTACCTCTCACCCCTCTTTCCCCATGGCTCGAGCCTCGAGGGGGTTGGTGCTTGGTTGTTTTACTCACAGCTATTGCTGAATACTCTGCATTTTCCGAGTGAGCACAACCTGCACCAATATACCTGGCGTCCGGACATTTTTTGTATTTGTTTTATGTTGTTTAGTTGCCACATGTATGTGTACATGTTTGGCCAGCCCACTGTGATTAGCCATAACATTTTTGAGCTAGCCTAGCACCAGTAACCTTAGTTAACTACCATGTTTTATATTTAATCAATAAAGTGTTTATATGTTACAATACGTGGTACGTGTTTTCTGTCATTCAATAAGCCCCCACTCCCCCCCCCCCCCCCCTTTGGGACCCATTGTGTCTACAAGCTTTTTTAGGGGCTGGATGACAGACACCACCCTACATACTTACAAAGAGGCTTGAACATCCATGTTATAACACGTTTTTAGGTACCGTATATACTCGAGTATAAGTCGAGATTTTCAGCCCTTTTTTTGGGGGGCTGAAAGTGCCCCACTCGACTTATACTCGAGTCACCGCCGTCTGCCTACATGATCAGTGCGTCATGCAGGCATACGGCGGCCAGCGTGTGCTACATACCATTCGGCAGCCTCTCACTGTTCAAAAGCCGCGCCTCCTCCTCGTCTGTGATAGGCAGAAAACTCCATTTCACAGCAGCCTATCACGGACATTCATTCTCGTCCATGGTATGAGGATGAGAGAATGTCCACGATAGGCTGACCGCTGGGAAATGGAGTTTTCTGCCTATCACGGACGAGGAGAAGGCGCGGCTTTTTAACAGTGAATGGCCACTGAATAGTAATAGCACACGCCGATCGGTGGATGCAGAGCGGCACATGGAGGCATGCACAGGACACAGGTAGGATGAACACATACACAGGAACACATGCCACATGCACATATACACAGGACACATGACACATATACACAGGACACATGCACAGGACAGCTGCAGATGGGCATTGTTGACCCTCTTTTTCCACTTACAGTAGCTGCTGCATTTCTAACCCTCGTCTTATACTCAGGTCAATAAGTTTTTCCCATTTTTTGGTGGTAAATTAGGGCCTCGACTTATACTCGAGTATATACGGTAGGTTTATTTCATTGCAGAAGATATGTTGCATGTCTCTTCTGCAATAAAGATGAAGGCTCGTTAGCCGAAACATGTTGGGTGGACCCCTTACGATCACCGCGACTGATATATTTTGAGCTGTGTTACAATCTCCTACCATGTGAGTGTCTTTTTTATTATTTTAATAAATTTATGTTTTTTAAAACGATATCATGCCATGTGAGCTTTATTTCTCTCATGGTATCTAAAAACATCCGGTTGGCCTGTTGGAACGTTTGGGGACGTTCGAAGCTGTGACGAGATCCCTCCCCCCATTTGAAGCTGAGGATACCCGATGATCCATCTTGCCAGCCCTGGTGGCTAAATAAGCTTTCTCAGACTTGTAAGACGTAGGTCTTCTCAAGTCACCTGTTTCCGGTAAGCCTCCCCTGATGCTCCGGTGATGGTCCTGCCACTTATTTAGACGTCCCATTCATTTGGTGTTCTATCCATCCATCTACCAGAAGCTTTCCATTTTTGTCTTCATCATTCAACCCTCAGAGACTTTTGGTGGTGGCTTTCTATTCCCATTAGGAATACAACTGTCAACTTCCATGGACTTTTTTGGTTGATTTTCCACTTATTTAGGATTTGTTTCTGTTCACCACACCGTTTTTTTTATCACTGGTCTATTACAATCACTATATCTCATATGTTATTTTGTAGCACTCAGTGCATTTTTGATTGTATTCACTTATTTTATATGTAACTTTGAATTATTTAGTTTATTTCATGGCCCTTAAGGGATGGCTAGAGCTTAGTACACTGTTTTTCAATCTTATAATATTTACACACATAGCGCTACACTATAGATTTTCTATTTAGTTATCTCTTCTGCAATAAAGAGCCTGCCTGTTCCCAGTTTTTTTTATATTGTAGACTTTAGTTACACTTTAAGAAAGAGCAATGAAGAGTCATGCACGCGGCAACAGGTTTATACTTGACAGGGTATGGAACGTGACACCAGGAAAACACCGTCATACCGGCTACTAGGGCACTTCCACATTCTTTTGACTCCAAACCAACAGGCTGTTCCTTCATTTTACAAGAACATTGGCCACATTCCTATATAAAATGGTGAGCACGCCCTTTATATACCCACAATGCTGTGCTTATCGGCAGCAAAGTCACCTCTCCTCCTCGTTAAAGCATGTACCGTCACTGCTTGCAGACAACACCAGATTACAGATGAGGAAGGAGGTGGAAAAAAAGGCAAAGGCAGTAAGGCAGGTAAAAGATATAAGAAAGAGGGAAATCAAACGAGTTCTGGGAAAGAGATGGTCAGACCCTTCACGGTATAACCTAAAGATCAATAGCTGATTTTATTTTATTTATTTTTTTATTATTATTTTATTTTTTTATTATTATTTTTTTATTATTATTATTTTTTTATTATTATTATTTTATTTATTATTATAATAAAGATCTTATCATAAGAAGCTAGGATTATATAGGAGGGGTGCTGAGAAAAAAAAAAATAAATAAAAAAAAGATGCTCCTGCATTACAGCGATGGAGCAGCGCAAAGTATTATACAATTTCAGTAATATTGCAATCGACATCAAACATTTTAGAGTCGCAACCAATAATATCGCTCCCTCAGCCATGCATATCGATTGCACCAGTTCTACTGGAACGCTCTTTATTTAGCAGCTCCTGTGCGCAGTGTTGGGTTTAGGATAAACAAACAGCAAACGAGCTCTGGAACAAATGTTCCTGGATGTGGAGTATTGATCAGAGACAACAGATCTCTTTGGTAGACGACAACATCTACCCACACCGCACTGAACTAAGAGCCATCTCCGGGAAAAGGAAACAATTCTCCTCTGCGGTGAGGTTGCCCTCGCACTGCAAGGTTTAAATGCTAAATTTAGATCTAGGGGGCATTTCTCTATAGCTGACCTTCTGCCCCCTTGGCAGCGGGGTTCTCCCCTCTAATCCGGCAGTGCACTCTCCCTTGGTGAACATTCAGTTCAGGGCTATGGACCATGCATTGTTCTTCATAACGTCAGTGGCATCAGACCACCGAAGCACAGAGAAGAGGAGATGGGGACCAGTCCTAAAATGGTTCTAAAGCCTAAAGCTTTTTTTTTACCTTAAAAAGGAACTGCAGTCTGCTCACACAATTTGTAATAAAAACCATCTTTGCCATTCTGAAGCTTCCCTCCAACCACCTTGTATATTATTTTATATATACTGTGATTCTATACTTGCCAAATATGCTGCAGAAATCTCCCTCCACCAAGACTGGCTGCAGCCATTTTAACTGTGGGCAGCTGAAGCTGCTTCCTGTCCACTTCCTCAATTTACACAGACACACAGAGGCATACCTCCAACTCTGCAGCTCTCATTGGCCTTCTTATGACTCATCACCCACCCTTCCTGGCAATAAAACAACAACTGTGTAACAGAATCCCACCCCCATTATACTTACCTGATCCAGTGCTGTGCATGAGAGCAGAGGCTCTCTGGGCAGATTGATAGCAGCAGGAGCCATTGACTCCTGCTGCTGTCAATCAAATTATTAAACAAGGAAGTGGGGGCAGGGCCAAGCCATCATGTGCGTCAATAGACGCAGGCAGGGCGGCTCGGGAGTGAGCCCGCAGGAGTGCCTCATTAGGATGCGCCGAAGAGGAGGAGCCAGGAGCACCGGTGGGGGACATGAGAAGAGGCAGATCAGGGGTGCTCTGTGCAAAACCATTACACAGGGCAGGCAAGTATTACAGGTTTATTGTTTTAATTTAAAAGAAGAAGCTTTACTATCACTTTAAAGCCTGGAGTGAGCCTGAGGAAGTGGAGGGTGGGCTAAGAAAAACTGCTTCAAGCAGCCCCCTAAGACCTAAACGAACATTTAACCCTTAGGGCTCCTTTCACATAGGTGGCCATAGTGCAGTAAAAACAACCAGTTGATCCACATTTTTACCTCCCACTGACTGCCCACGTACAAGCGGCCATGCTGCTGCTTGGGTGAGTACAAACAGTTGCAGCCGTGATGCTCTTCATCACAGTGCAGTCATTTTACTGCAACGTGCTGAGCTTGATAGACAGCACTGCCTGTCAAACTCCACCATGCAAAGGCTGGTTTCACATATGTGCAAAGTGGATGCGGTCTTTACCACATCAAATTCACCTGACATGCGAGTGTGACCGGCTCTCAATGGAACCAGTTCACACATGTCCGGGGCGGCCACGGTGCAAATTGCAAAAGGGTCCTGTGTGTGTTTGGGTCCGGTTCAGGTGCGAATTCAGGCTAAAATTTGGACCTGAATTGCACCTGAACTGGTGAGCAGAAACGCAGTGGACTCTAGGGTTGCACCGATACTAGTATCGGTATTGGTGCCGATACCGAGTATTTGTACAAGTATCGGTACTCGTGCAAATGCACCGATACCTAAAACCGATACTTTCAGGCTCGGCTCTTTGAGCTGTCAGTGGGGTCTCTCCAGTGTTAAAGAAGTCCGGTAATTGGAGCTGTCAAAAAAAAAACAAAAAAAAAAAAAACACAGCGGCAATGTTTAACAACACTGAAAAACTAAAATAAAAAGAAACATTGTTTCTTTTTGTATATTTCTGTTTCTTCATCTGAAGATCAAAGGGATGAACAAATGTTCCTCTGTATAACCCCTTAATAACCCTTAATTTACTCTAATCAAGCTTAATTAATTCCTTATTCTCCATTTAATTATTATTTTCCTGCTTTTTTTTTTTCCACACCGTTTTTATAAACGATAAACAATAAAAACTTTTTTTTTGTTTGCTTTGTTAGTGAATATTTTTACACATATATATTAACATTTACACATTTCACAGCGCTAAATTAAAAAAAATAATAATCTATTTATTTAATTTGTAAATAACTTTTCAATGCTTTGTACCATTGCAGACAGCTGAAATTAAAACAAAACATTTGCGGTAGGTATCAGTAAGTACTAAAAAAAAAAAAAAAAAAAAAAAAAAAAAAAAAAGGGGGGGGGGGGGGGGGGGGGAAATCGGTACTTGTACTCATTGTAAAAAAAAAAGAAAAATGGTATCGGTGCATCCCTAGTGGACTCCATGCTGGAAACCGCAGTTGCACAAATGTGAACCCGGCTCAAGTCAGTGGGCCAGCTACGAAATACAAAATCGCTGAGATCCCGCTCTTCTCTGTATACCAGAGCGATTCACTACGAGGGCGCTGACCAATCAGAATTGTTCTGGTCTTTCCCAGGCAGTGCTGCACAGAAGGA